>OX439378.1:16551415-17229145 GCA_949319315.1 Zelleria hepariella
AAAACCAAGGAATCGTCAGACACAAAGCTAAGATCAAAGCGATTATTAACAATGCAAAAGCGTACGTCAAACTACAAGAGGATGGAATAGATTTTTCAGAATTTGTCTGGGCATTTGTAGACAACACACCTATTGTAAACTCCTGGAATACTCACGGAGAAATACCGACAGAAACTACGATATCAGCTGAAATGGCAAAAGAACTGAAAAGGAAAAAGTTCGGATATGTCGGTTCGACGATTTGCTACGCCTATATGCAAGCGTGTGGACTCGTTAATGATCATATTGTCGATTGTTGTGCTCGTAACGCTGAGAATTGATATGACTAAATTATTATTGGAATACAGTACCTATACATATTTCTCATTGTTCTTTGTTGTATTTTCTTAACAACTGTGGGTTCTAAGTTCTCATTTCTCCCTGAAATTATCTCGGTAACCTTTGGATCTTCCTCCACCTATGGCTCTACCGATCAGTCACAACACAAATGATGATCTTGTTGTTTTCATTTTTCTTTAGTAAAAGAACAAACTCTGTTTGTGAAATACATTAGAATTTATTCAAAGTGAGCAACCTGAATAATAATAATGAGATAAGTAGTCGACACTCTGATGTAATTTAAAAATAACGTTACATCAACTGAAAACATGTCGTAAACACTAATGCGTAGTGGCCATGCATCCACTAAACCCATGAATGCTTTAGCTTGGTTCCGGATCTCTGCAGATTGACTGTAGTCCATGATTAGTTTATTCAGCAAGTGTCTCGTATGGTTTCGGCTCGTAAGTAAAGCTTCACCGGTCAAACTCAGTGAAGAAACCGCGAGTAAACCATTCACTGCCCATGTCATGACAGTTATCAAGGTTCCAGATACGTCATGCGTGGTCTTCCAATAGTATATTGTAGTCCACATTGTCAACAACATGTAGAAAAATGTGCACAGTATTATCATCATAATGTGGGGATTGAACACAGTATTTATGGAAAGACACGTTTCACCGATAGCTTGGTACACCGACGCTAGATCGGCTAGCTTTACATTTCTTATGAACAGAAACTCGTCAGTTATTGTAAATACTTGAACCTTTCTCTTGTATTTCTTATTGACGAATGTGTTCAGGTGGTAGTTGATCAAGTCAACCCTATGCTTGACCATGAACAATAACTTACAGAACATAAGTATTTCCAGGTCATGAAGAACACCACCCGCCCAGGCCAAGGCGTGCTTTATCACGTCTTTTGGGCTTCTCCAAAATCCTATCATATCGTACACAAAATTGTACAAGATCACAAAAGTTACAAACACCAATGTGTTTTTTCGCGACTTTTCGTAGTAGCTCTTTGTTTGGATGCGCAAAATGTTATCGATTCGGTTTAGTGACGAAAATATGATTATGTTCACACCGCTCAGGAAGAATGACGTCAGGTTAGTGAATGTGGCGTATCCGATGAGAAATACAACTTGAGGCACTTCTTGAATCACATCCATGAAACTTTCAACGCTTCCAGCGGAGAATGGAAAACCGTTGAATTTGAAGAACAAAATGGCGTAAATCAATGTAAAGATGACTCCAAATGTTTTACTTTTCACATCGGCAGGCGCCAGTTTTTCATCGACAACCCGGAATCGGTAGACGGCAAAACATTTCTCTATGTTTATTATTGATCTGATGCTGCTGATTAGGTCTAAAAGATTCGCTCTATCACGATTGTCACATTTAGTCTCTTTTTCTCCTCGTTTCTGATCAGTTATCATGGCTGTTCAAGGCAGTATTCGATTGTAGGTAAAATGTTTACCAAAGTTTGTATTTCCTGTGCAAATAGATTTCTTGCAAACGACATTTGCAGAGACAGCACTCCATTAGTCTAACCCATTATATTAAAATGACGCATACCATTCGATACAAGTAAATGTCGCTTGGTCGCTATGCTACTACAAGTTTATTACTTAGTACAGTTTAATTATTGAAAGTGGGTTGCAAACGTCTTGGCAATAGGGTTGTGAAACGGTCGAACATAAAAACACCAATATTAAATACTTAGACGTATAATTCTAGGTACTTCCATAAAGCTATAAACTTTATGCAACTTACTCAGCAATCCAAAGTAATTGGTTGCCAAAAGTGTCTATAAGTAATAAGAAAATATGTAGATGTGTATTTTTTATAATCATTAATAAATTAATCACAGTATTCTAAATACCTACTCAATCCTAATAATGAATGTGGAATGATTAATTTAATTATTTATAAGTAATATTAAAAGCTTTGCTATAAAAGTATGCAGACCCTGAGATTGTATGAAATACAATTAAGTACTTAGTCAAGTTAAGAAATCAAGGTTGTAGCCCAAAGGCTGAAGGCACACTTGTATAAATGGAGAAGCCATAACATTATTTAAACATCTAAATCATATTTGTACTGTTAAAAATATTTCAAAAAGCAGTTGGAAGTAAATGATTTTTGAGTACTTGGCACTTACAAAATACAAAATTCTAAGCTTACGCTTCCGTAATATAATTTTAACAAAAACGCAAATTTAACTACAGAAACATTAACAGGTACCTACATTTAAAAATATTACAAAAATAATTTCCACAAAGGAATGCTCATGGAATGGTCATACAAAAATGCTTACAACAAATAATTATGACTGTGCTATAATAGTTAATTAAGTTCTGTCAATCTTTAACACTCAAATAGAGATTCAAAATTCGAATAGTATTTTTTATGTTTTGGTCACCCTTCAAATCTACTTAAGAAATTATATGTCAAAAAGTTTACATTGTGTAGATATAATCTCGAAAAAGGCATGATCTTGAACGTCTAAATTAGATTTGCTTGTGTAAGAATAGAGATTCATTACAAAGAATCGTGCCTTCATCTTTTATGTTATCCTGTGTAACCAACTACACAATCGTCTTTTAACTTTAACACTGTAGGTACTAACATCCAAATCATTCTGTAATGGCATGTCAAAGGTGCGATCGATCATGGCATGTCAAAGGTTTTTTTCCTTGCCCACCTGCTCAACTTTAAAACGCTACCTTTTTATGACCGATTGATTTATCAGGAGTTACTAAGGTGTCCACTAAAATTAAATTAACAAATTACATATGCCTCGTGTTGCCAAAGTTGATACCGCTTTGGTTAGCACCCTTATTGGACCCATATTGCAGTGAAATGACACCCTGGCCAGCTCTGAGTTGCTCCTCTGAGAAGTTCCGTACATTTTTCTCAGCCTCTTTTGGACCTATTGACGGCTTTCCGAAGTTGCCAGCCTGTGAAAAAAAAAAGAATGTTAATAATCGAATCGAATTTTAAATTTCACGCTGTAGCGTGCTGATAACATTTTCAAGGGTACCACTGGCCTGGTTGCAAACGGTTGTTTTCATCTTTAGAAGGTGTTATTAGTGGAAATAAGGAAAACATGTACAAAGTTTCGCCTTCAGAAAGTTTACTTACTCTACATTCTTTACTTTTACAAAAACACCGCAAAAACACTGACCTGAAATCCTATTGGGTCTTAGTTGTAAGTAACAAAAGATAGGAAGATGTATTTTACCTTTCTCCCGAGAGACTGAAGGCAGATGACGACGGAGTTGAGGTTCTGCCGCTCCCACAAGTCAACGGTCTGGAAGGTCTCCTGCGCCGGGACGCCGAGCTGCCGCGCCGCCTCCAGGAAGGCGTTTATGTTCTCCATGCACTTGAATGCCATCTTGGACTCGTTCACCTTCTTCACCATGCCAGGCTGGATGTTGTTTACTAGTCTGGAATTGGAAGAGCAAGGATTTACTTGAGTGCGAATGATAAGAAAGGCGGAAAACTGCTAACAAACGAAAATATTGGTATTCTCTGCAAATGTCGTTTGCAAACGAAACGATGTCCGGATACGGACCAAAAGATGGGGCCAATGTTGTAGGTAATGATGATAATGATTTTGACAGAAATTCTTTCGTTTGTAATGTAGGCGCTCGTATTGTCGGCGATTCATATCATGCGGAGAGTAGTTGGGAAAAGTGACCATTCGACCGCTTGTTGGAGCTTGGCTTGCTCACCATTTACAATTTTCTTTGCTCTGTGGCTCATAGGAACATTATGCGCGAAGCCAACTACACCGCGGGTTTCCTCGCTATGTAGACCTTTGCCGTTATATCTGTTAAATCCTACGTAAATGGTGATGATAAAACGGTCTGTTTTCCGCAACTCGACGTGCGCCTATTTTGCGCCAGGTCGGATTTTTACTCTTGCCAATACAGCTGCAGTCCACGAATTATCTAGAATACTTCGGGGAGCGACCCCGGCGAACCGAGGTGGGCAGTCCGTAAGTTTTCCAGCTCCCTACATTTGAGCAGGATATACGCTGCTGATAGAATCCTAAGTATCATTATACTCACTTGCATAACAACGTTCCGTCCTTCAGGACCTCGTAGAAGTTGTCCATATCTCCCGAGCAGTTTTCAGGCTCACCAATGATCTCCCGGATCCATTCAAGCGACTCCTGCGCGAGCTCCTCGCTGTATTTGCTATTGATCTGGGAATTGAGAGAGATTTTGGTTTAGTCTATGGGTTCAGTGTTCTATGTGTGACAGTCAGTGGGCTTAGTATTTTACTGAGGAAGTCTGTTCTTTTTCTAAGGTCTTTGCGATCGGCTGTATAGATTCACGTACGATAACTCTAAGTAGGCCCTAAAAGGGATTCTTGGTGAAAAAGAGGGTTAGTTTTGGCTGTCTGGTTTTGTTTGGTAGAGTTCTTCGACGTTATTTATGTTTGTAGGACTTTCCTATGAATTTGATTTTTGGTCCAAATCTGAAAGTGGGATTTTGCATCAGGCACCTACATAGCTGCATCACAGAAGCAGCCAAGATCTAGGTATCTACAGTAGGTACTTTTACGCATGGTTAGATAAAACTATGAGTACCTACATATTAAACTAGTTACAAGACTCGCTAGTATTGGTCTCATGTTACATTACATACAATCCGATCGACAAAAACATTAACCTACCGAGTAGATCGTATGTTATTTATTTCATAACCATTTTCTCGGTAACTCTACCGCCTTTCATACTATAGGATTGTAGCCCTTCTACTGATGGAAATATGGCAAAATTTCCTTTGGACTCCTAACGTTCTATATTATTTATGCTAATTTATTAACACCACATAGATAGTCAGTAAGTCACACAGAGAGTGAAGTGAAGGTCGTAGTGATAACGGCTTGTATTTTGAAGAGAGTTTTCCTGAATAAGGCGTCACAAGAGCCTTCGAATGGTGGCAATGCTCAGTCGAATAAATTATAAATGCAAAATTGTAGGTAGGTACTTAATTGCTTTTCAAACTTCAGTTTCAAAGATGAACAGCTGAAAAGAGGCTAGGTACCTACTTTATAAGTTAGTGCTTAGATAGCTAGGGCACGGGTTCTGAATTTGTGAGAAACCTGCAGAGACAGGACGATACTTACGTATTTGTGTGATTTGTGTAATTAGTGAATTTCTCAATTCAGAAACCGGCAGTAAGCCTAGCAACGATTCTGGGGAAAATACCGTCTTCTTACAGGGAGAGAAGCCACGGGAAATAGCTAGTAATTGAAGTGGTAGGTAACCCAAAGTGAGCAATGAATGCTAAACGATTGTATTAGTCCGTTCCGACTCCTCGGAAAAAAAAACGAATAGTTCTATCAGTAGAACTGGAGGAGCAGAACAGTCGCAGAACGCCGAACAGTCCGGAACAGACGTCAATAAAATTAAACCCAAACCTAATGTGAACCAAAAGTGAATTTTACCTTGCTCAAATATTTATTAGTCTTGTTGATATTTTCCTAGAGACATGGCAATTCCGAAGTGTTTTTCGTTTTTGCAAAGATGAAGTGTTTTTCTTTGCAAAGATGGCGGTTCATTAATTAGCAGAGGCTCCTAACAACAACTTGAGCGGATGCGCGATGGCATCATCGAATATGACATTCATAATCTAGCTACAGTATACCCAGACTATCTACAGAATACCTATTGGTCCATAGGAATTAGGAACCTACTTAGTTTATTTCAGTGTTCTAGTAGATAATGGGCGTGGTGATTTACAGTTTTCGTCTTTAGTTGTCTACAACCGAAGAGAAAACTGAAATAAACTAAGTAGGTTCCTATGGACTACTAGAGTAGTTTGTGGTTTTCGTTTTATAAAGTCCCCTAAGTCTTCGTATCGTAAAAAATGTAGTGTACATACATAGTCTTCGTGTCTGAGTCTAATAATTTGCTATTTACGTCATTACAGTCTGCTCTGCTCTTTATGTAGTGAGTGAGCTGGTAATTTGCGATTTTGTTTACGTAGAATCAACAATAATTAAGCTTTGTAACCATACATACAGGTTTTTCTAGGAAGTAGGAACCTATACTAGGCACTTCGGGTTAGGTAGGTTAGTAAGTACGTTTGCTTATTGTTTTATGAATTCATGATGCACGTGCTATACGTACATACCTATATTATTTATAGCTGTTTTGTCCCACTTTTATCTACAGCATAGCAACCAGGCAAGGACGGAAAACATACGAGTCAAATTCGTCTGTCACAACACTCACAACACAAATGCCAAACTCCATTAGGAAGGGTGTGTTTGTTTACCAGCATTGTGTGGGTGAGGCCATGCATGAAAATAAAACCTAGAGAAAAATACGCTTCGAATTCTTCCACTGTATCACGCTTTTAAGTATCTAGTTAACAAGCACGTAACTAGAAATGTAAGGACTGAAAATGTGCTTTATTTCATGTCCGGTTATTTGTTTGGGAGTGTCACCCTGGGACCCCGCCATTTTCCTACCGCAAAGTTTTGTAGTATTTGCCTGTTGCTAATAGAATAGTGAACAACTCGTCTCTATCAGTTTTCGTCTATGCATGAACCAATCATTTTCGCTCTCACTTATTGCTAATGTCGCCGTACTATCTTGTTTAAACAGCTGGAATAATTCTTGCATAGGTATCTAACAAGCCTTGGACTATCGTAACTTTAGTAGACTTTAGGTAGCTCTACAAATCAAGTCACGTGCCGTCAGTCCATAAAGGACTGACAACGGTGATATTATACCTATCCCGCGACGAAAAACCGTTTTGATTTAAGGAAAACGTGATTGAAATTTCGACTCTAGGGCTATCCAAACCCGTGCTCTTATACAATTGTACGCTACGACATAGGATAACTCTATCAATTACATAGGGGGACCTTAATGGATTGAAACGGTTAGTAGATAGCTTATAGCCCTTTAACCTGATTAATTCAATTAGATTTCTTGTAGCTGCCCCGTCTGGAATATAGCTTGATTTCATACCATGAGATAGAGTCAACCACATGCTACAACACACATTTTTGTTCTATTGATGCACTTATGCCGGACGTGATAAGAGCTACCATGAAGCAAGCTAGCCTGTCGCCAACCGTAAGTGGATAACTTTTACTTTACCAAAAGCCCTTAGTAAAAGATTTTCTTAGGTTTTCGCCAATTGTTCGGTTCCTAGGTACTTGCTAGGTCCTTCCCTGAGTAGGGTAGCCGTGGCTATTACTTCCTGTATTTCGTTTTATACTGGACGTAAAAACCCCCAACAAGGCTCATTTGTATCCTGCTTGGTTCCTCCACGAGAGAGGTTCGCCAAAAACCGGCGCGCGCGCCGCTCCGCCGATGACGCCATCGGTCAAGGATGCGTGAACGCGTGACTCAGAATTTGTTTTAGGCTACCACGAGGTCTGCTAAACCTCTAACCGACAAAGTCTTGAAAAAACGATTCGTCATTGGGTTAAGAGGAACTTTACTCATTGAGTTATTTAAAAAAATGCTACAATGTGTGCTCGAATCTTTTGAGAATTTCACAAAGGCTCCTAAAACATCCGTTTGACGTATTTCACGATGATTCTAGATTTTCTCATTGGGTGACTTCATCATTATTGTCATCTATCTAAATTATTGCTAAGTGGGAACTTAATAACGCATTATTAACTGTTCAGTCTTAAAACTTATCTCCCCCAAAAATGCGGGTCCTACTCTTAGATCAATCTTCGTTCTTTATAGGTCCAATGCCCAGGAAACATCATGCAACCCAGAAAATTCAGCAATACAATAATTATGTCTGCGTTCTGGCCCAGTAATTTCTATAGCCCTCCTTAGATCGCGCATACTGATATTGTATTATGAACGCCACTATAATTTGTTACTAAGGCAAGGCATCCAATCAAATCATTATTATTCCAAGGAGTTCTCTAATTTGTGTTCAAAGACAAAGGAAGTGCTTCTTGTAAGCAGTGTCCTGTTTATTTGAATATTTTAGAATTAGAACCGCTTGCCAGAAGGCTCTGGCAAGGTGGTATGCAAGTACAATGTGAATGTTTCGATTTGAGTTTAACTGAAACTCTACTCCTAAATTAACCGCAGAAATTCTCGATTTCATAGCTTTGTCCACAGCGGGATATCCAACATGCGTTTGTGTGATATTCGTATTATCTTTAACTTTTATAAAGTAGGCACCTATTCTTATTTGCCTTTTGCATAGGATAGGATAGGATACTACAGAGAGGTCAATTTATAAACATACTTAATTGATTCATCCTTACGTATACGCTAACAAAAAAGAAAATCCTACCAAAAAACACAGTAGGTACCTAAGGCACGTAAACCTCTCTACACGTCATTTGGTTGCTACTTGTAAATAAAATTATACCCGTTATGAAGTACTACACTTAAAAACATCAATTTAAATAGAGATTCTAGCCAAACTCCACATGGTATTGTACGAAGCAAATAAATTACTATCAGTATAATTATTCTGCGAAGGGTCACCAAAAGGGGAATGGCATGCGATAGCTCTATTTAACTACCTACCTCCGCTGTTGATAATTTGTCACCTAATCAGTGGTCCAATTACAACATTAGCAGACAAATTAAGAGCAGCTGTTTCGCTCAAGCATTTTGCGCCATATTTATCCCTGCCCGTCATAAATCTTGAGCAAAATCCAGCGCATGATAGACTGGCGGCAAAACCTTTAAAGGAAAACATAACATCTGCTAAACCATGACCATGTTTGTGGACGTTGCGAATATCAATAGCAGATTAATGTTATTAGGCCTCATTCATTGGCTGTAGGGCGTGCAGAACCGGTTCCGGTTCCAAATTTTTGATACCCGGTTCTGGGAGCAGTCGGAACCGGGTAACCCGGTTCTACCCGGTTCCGACCGATAAAACTGTAAGTTTCCTAATAATCAAATAAATCACTGAAAAACTGAAAGGATAGGCTGGAAAAGACATTATTAACAGGTATGAAATAAAAACTGGCATTGTTATCATGAAATAACAGGAATAATAAAGGAACTCCAAAAATATAATTATCTTATACAAAATCAGACTACACAGTCAGGATCAATAACTAACCACGTCTAAGCTCCTGTCACTTAGCAAGCTGCATAAACGATTACAAATTTAGGCTGTTGAGGAGAATATCCTTTCAGGCACCACACTTTGTTAGCGGCATAGCTCCTAAATACGTATATGCTCATAGGAATGGGGACTCAAGAAAGGCGGGCAGTACCTTAGGTTTAAGGACGTGCAGAAACGCCACATGAAAAGCTGTGCAATCGACCATTTGACATGGGAAGAGCAGGCTGAAGACCGAGCCGTGTGGTGGCATACAGTCAAAAAGTCAAAAAGTAAAAGTAAGTGAAACCGTTAAATCCATATACAAATCAAACATCTCCGAGTTTGCGGCCAAACGAGGAGCTGCTCTTGATGCCAGACGAAGAGCTGCTCTTGATGTCAGACGTGATGAACTCAGATGTAGACCGCCAGCGGCCATACAGTATAAATACTCCAATGGAATTTTAACGTGTAGGTGCAACCGCAAGGAGGGATTGAACGGGATGTTGAAAGGCGTATCAAAAAAGCTAGGCGAGCCTTTGCCCAACTAAAGGACATCTGGAAAAGTCCTTGCATTCTTAGAACCAAGAAGATCCGCTTATTCAATTCCAACGTGAAAACGGCGCTACTGAACAGCTGCGAAACCCGGAAGGTCGGAAAAGCTGTATCACACAAAAGATCTAGGTCTTCGTCAACAACTGTCTAAGAAGCATCTTACGAAGATACTGGCCCAACAACTGGCACCATCTTAAATGCCGAACTGTGGCAGATCACCAAACAAAAACCCGTATCCCAAGACATCAGGAACCGCAAATGGCGTTGGCTGGGTTAAACCCTGCGTAGACCCGATCACCACATCCCGAAAGTGGTGTCGACTGGAAACCCGCCGGAGGCTCACGACGACCCGGAAGACCGTCCCAGGGGAAAAGATCCGTTCTCTCTGAGACGAAAGAGAAGGGATCAACTTGGCCAGAGCTACCCTCCCTAGCTAAGAAAAGAGACAAATGGAAAGCCCTTGTGTCAGCCCCACACTCCACGGAGGAGTAAAAGGATAAAAGAAGAAGAGGGTGAAACCGCCCTTTTACAGCCAAGATAGGCTACATAAGTCACATGACGGCAAATGACCGACGCCTTCCCCAGCCGCAACAGTCACCGTGACCGAATCCGGTCGGATGGAATCATCATCAAATAGTAGGTAATACCTACACATTCTAGGGAAAGGTTGCTACAACAACTTCCACCATTTTCAAACATCGCCATTTCTATTCTGATTGATGTCTACGTCTACGTGGTCTCGAACTTAAGGCCGTCGAGGCTGGGACAAGAATAACATCGTTTTTGCCTACATTTCCCACCTCATCTGTGCTGATAACTTCATAATTTTCGTTCCTTGACAAGTGCTGTACGAGGTTGACAATACCCCTGCACTTATCATCGGAATTGGGCCGAGGAAATACAGCTATTATTGCGGAATTAAGTAACTTTTTAGATTTTTATAAAGAACCGGGGGAACCGGGTATACTTTTTCGGAACCGGTTCTGCAGATACCTCGTCAGAACCGGGTATACCCGGGTATTTCGGAACCGGGTAGAACCGGGTGCATGCCCTAATTGGCTGATCACACGCTGGCAAGGCGAAGGCACAGTCACCGATGCGGCAAAAATCCGCTGCGATTTCTGCCATAACTGTCAGCTACATTTCAATGTCAATGTACTACTGAACCGCCTTCTACAGTGACACGTGTACATATTAAAAATTAACCATCTCGAATATTCTAAACGAGAAAGCGTTTCGAATGACTGGCTGATTCTGGAGTTCGATTTTCGAAAATCAGACAATCAATCGGGCTGTATAAAAAGTTTCGTTTAAAAAGCGGTCAGCCTTGCAGGTTAGCCAACAACAATTGGCTGCAGCTCCGACCAGTATGGTCGTCGGAATGGGGTCGCAAGGCGAGGCCGCTACACCACGGTCAATGTAATGCAAGGAGTAAAACGCCGAGCAAAAAAGGGGATAAGAAACTAAGTAACTGAGTGTGTGAACATTTTGCTTTTGATGTGCGAGAAGCATTCCGGGTTATAATTGTAACACATACCGAGGGTTCGTCGGTGTTTGTAGTATTTATTGTTGCTATTTACTATAGCTACCCATGCTTAGTCAAGCCAAGTTCTGGTTGATTGCAAAACGAACATTGAGGAAGAAATGTAGAGCGTATAAAGGTTTGCAGTCCACTTTTGAACATCAATTTCGAGTTGCAGTAACATTACAGTTTTGAAAGTGACCCGCCACTTCAACGGTATTAAATATAAAGCCTTGCATCTGCAAAGACCAGTCAATACCTTAAAAGGCTACGTTTGGTATGTTGTAATGTAAGTAAACCATGCCATATAAACACGAACATACGTCCACGTGAGTCATCACGACAAATTCGTGTAAAATAAATTCTCTGTGCTAATTGAACATCTGTTTTCATTTTACTCGCTGATATTTAATTAAATATTGTGTACAGTATAACGTTTTGAGCAATAATTAAAATTGGTTTGTGACAAATTGAAGCCTCTGTGTTCAATGACGCCAGCGCTTAAAATTGGAGTTCGACGAGATTCAGTTGTCCAAAGTTGAAATTCTGTTCTAAATAGGCAGGAACCTATTATAAAAACCATTTTTGGTTAACAGTCGATAGCAAGTAGCTAGGTAGAGAGGGTATAGTTCAAGGAGTACCTAAAATTCGACATAACGAGGCGCCTAGGCGTCCTGTTTTGACTCAAGCAAAACTTTGGCTCTCTAGATAAATGTAAATGCTCAAACAAAGCAAATCGCCTTGTCGTGAGTTCACAATTAGTTGGAAGTGTAAACATTAGCCTGGCCGCCTTGCCGATTGCTGATAAAGCACATAATGTCACGTTATTACACAATTCAACATTCCAATCTAGACCCTATTCCTAGAATACTACAGACTAACCAAATCCTCGAAAACGTGAGGTAGAGACGGCATTGATAGGTAAAGAATTCTTTAAACATCTTCGTGTCTGTTATTCGGTTATTCAATTAGTTACCTTCCTATTAATTGCCTATCATGGCTAATTGTTTAGTGTCTGTCATTCAAATGTCTAAAGTAGACTCTAGCTACTTTGCTTACTACCTTTAATAAAAACGGAAAACTCTCTCTATACTACTAAAAATTACAAAACGAACATGATAAAAAAGAGTGCCTGCTGCAAAAAATCCTTCTAAGTATTGATAACAACAGCAAAGTCCGTTAAACAAGCAACAAAAACTTTTCACCTGTCTATTCACCCTCGAAAAATATCCAAAAATTCCCGCTCCTCCGATACTACGGGTCCGTGCGCCCATAAAATTTGGAACCGGTTATAAAAGTGGACTGGACTGGGTGGACTATCGACTCATTCTCCTTGACCTACTTGCTTTACGAGATGTCTACTATCCTTGTTTATGTTCACTAGCTAGAGGAAGGAAGGCCTCCGCTGTTTACTGATTCATAGGATCAATATTCACGTTGCTTGAACAGAACAGAACTCTGCCACAGGTAGAGTCTGTATTCTGCGCTACTTTTTAGAGGTTGAATCTTATACCTGCAAGTTTTTCAGTCGGTGGCGATTGTGTTTGGATGAAGAGGTCATTACTCAGAACGCACGGTCAAACCATACTTATACGTATAAATATCTACATAATAAAGTATAATACCTGCATAAAGTACACACGACAGAATGTCAGAGTGTATACTTTTGTTGTAAAGTCGCCACTAACAACCGAGTAGACTGCTAGCGTGTAAGGGCCGACGTGCTGTCGTGTGTAACGACTGTGATGGACTCGGCTTTGAAAGGCCATGATTATTCTGGTCAATCGGGGCCTGAATATTTAAAAAATGCATGAGGCTTCTTCAAGGGTATCGAAACTGCAGTCTCTCGCTCCAAACCAAAAGCAACCGATCTTACCACTGGTCTACCACAGTTTATGAAGTGGTTGAAAGGTGGTTTTAGGACCAAGACTTAAGCAGCATCTAGTTTTTATTTTCAAAGAGTAACCAAAATCATTGCTCTTCGGGGCTCTTCCCAAATGTCATATAAGTTATATCATGACATAATTAACTCTTCAGCAAATGTAGAGTTGCTGAAGATTAATTTTAAAGCCAAGATTCATAATCGGTGATTCAATTCCTTTTCGGAATTTGAGAATTTATTAGGAACCTTTATTTTCTAACGTTTTATTACAAACGTTTGGAACACGATTGCCCCTACCTACCTAGTAGTTTATATAGTTATGAAACAAAAAGCGCTGTTAAAAGACTAAGCTTGGTTGACAGAGCGTAAGCCTTATTTTAAAGTCATCGACCGTGTGGTACTGTTAAGTTAGGGTAAACAATATCAAGTTTAATTTTAACAGCTAACAGTCTCGAGATGAGTATATCGGAGCTTCAGATGAAGGCGCAAAAGAGGACAGAATGGAAAAAAGGTTAGAGAGACATATGACAGGAACTGAGGATGACGATGAAGTTTAATTTTACCTCTTGAACTCAATTTGAATTGGACGATGTAGCATTAGTATATTCATTCTAAATTTTTTAGCGGCAAAATTTATAATTAAAATTTATTGCTGCTATGTTATACCTATATACGAGTACATTAAAATACACAACTCTCCCACCCCCTCCGCATGCCGCTTACCCCCTCCCCCCCTTGAAAAGTGTCCCGTTTTACAGATTTTCGCAATTTTCAGGAAAAATATACAAGCTAGGACAAAATGATCAAAGACTGAATTATTTATCAATAAATTACCAACAAATAAGTACTAACATTCATTTTGATACGATTTATAGTTTCCAAGCTATGGTGCATCAAAGATTACAAAAATGTGCGCTTGGCAGAAATAAAACATTTAATACACAAGAAATAATAAATATTTATTATTTTTACAAGAAATGCGTTTATGTATAGTTCTTAATATCTAAAAGAATTAGTATCGTCATCATTATCTTGGCAATACTTGCACATGATGGAACAACCAATCCAGCATTGACACATTGACATCTTTTTCCGCAGGCTTTTTTGCAGCTGCATGATACCTACTATTTTCAGTATCAACTGTGGAGCTGGTGACTTTGTGGCCAACGTATTTGTTGAAGTAGACGTATCGTAAATTCGTAACTCGTTTATACTATTTGGTTTGCCCCATACAATACAAGGCGAGAATATACGAGAGGTCCAAAAGTTCGCGGAATTAAGTTCGCGGTTCGCGGTTGTAAGTGGGATAAAAAAAATATTTTATTTTTCCTTTTCAACATAGTCCTTCTGAAGCTCAATACACTTTTTGAATCTTAGAATAAGCTTATCTACACGCTGAAAAAAAAATTTCTTCCTTGCCCTTAAAATGGGTCAAAATGGCATCTTTGACTACGTTTTTCTATCGTCGGAAAATTTTCTTCCTCGAAGGTATTTTTAAACGGTTTTTTTTTATTTATGGAAACAAATAAAAATTGCTAGGGGTCAGGTCTAGGCTGTAGAGAGAATAAACTAGTGTCTCAAACCCACATCTGTGTAAGGCAGCCATCGCAGTGTGACACTTGTAAACGGGCTAATTCTCTTGCAAAAAGACAACACCCTGAAACCATTTTTCTCTTCTAGTTTCTTTGATGGCTTCCTTTATTTTTTCCAATAGTGAAACGTAATATTCTCCGGTTATATTGACACCTTTTATTTGTAGTCTATTAACTAAATTTCTTCAGTGACCCGAAAAATCGTCGCCATCATCTTGCCAGTTGATTCTGACACCTTAAACTTGTAAGGGGGGGTTGTACCCTTTATATGATTCTGGTTTGGACTCGGATTCATAATGATGATTCAAATTTTCACTTTCAGTCACCATTAGTGCCAAAACGCCTTTTGGTTCTCCACCATAGACCTCCAAAAAGTGTTGAAGTGGGGCGTGAGCATTCTCGGCGCCAATGTTACAGTGACTTTTTTATACCAAGATGTTCACTAAGTATCCTAAAAATTATGGTTTCTGATACTCCAATTAATGCAGATAGAGGTTTGTTTTTCAACTGGGCGTCTTCCAATACAACTTTATCGATTTTTTCGATGTATTCGATGTGGTGGAGTCAAAAAGGTGTCTCGGGCGGGGGACATCTTCAATCGATTCTCTACCTTATTTTAAAAGTCCGTGCCACTGATAAATCAATGTTTTGGAAGGGCAATGATCCCCATAAATGGCTCCCACCTTTTAAATTTAGATTTTCGGAGCTTATTCCTCATTGACAAGGAACTTTATAACGGCAAAATCGTCAATTTGCTCCACAATTGCAGGTAACTTCCGGATTTACCTATTTTCAGGACGATAACTTATTAATTAATTAAACTAGGGCGCTGAAATTTGGCTTATATACTCGTAATGAGTTGCTTATTACAATGAAATCACGCAAGAAAATCTTCGGACAGGATTTCTTGTAAAAATAATAAATATTTATGGTTTCTTGTGTGTTAAAATGTTTGATTTCTGCCAAGCGCACATTTTTGTAATCTTTGATGCACCATAGCTTGGAAACTATAAATCGTATCAAAATGAATGTTAGTACTTATTTGTTGGTCATTTATTGACAAATAATTCAGTCTTTGACCATTTTGTCCTAGCTTGTATAGTTTTCCTAAAAATTGAGAAAATCTGTAAAACGGGACACTTTTCAAGGGGGGGAGGGGTAAAGCGGCGTGCGGGGGGGGTGGGAGAGTTGTGTATTATAATGTACTCGTATATAGGTATAACATAGCAGCAATAAATTTAAATTATAAATTTTGCCGTTTTGCCCATACATTGAAATCTAGAATGAATACACTACATCCTCTCTACACCATTCCTAACAATAAGCCACCATAGACGAAAAATTACCTTTGAAAGTTTGTCGTATTTTGAAGCAGCTGAATACGCTATTAACGATTGATGACGATTGATTGTTAACGCCGATTGTGATGATGAGCAATACTACAAACCTAAGTAATTATTAGATACTTACGTTTAGAGATTCTTTACATATTTTACTAATTGTATATTTTTTTTATACATTAATTAAATACGTTGTTAATTGAAGGACAGACCTTCTAGTCAACTTCGTGTCTGTTATTCGGTTATTCAATTAGTTACCTTCCTATTAATTGCCTATCATGGCTAATTGTTTAGTGTCTGTCATTCAAATGTCTAAAGTAGACTCTAGCTACTTTGCTTACTACCTTTAATAAAAACGGAAAACTCTCTCTATACTACTAAAAATTACAAAACGAACATGATAAAAAAGAGTGCCTGCTGCAAAAAATCCTTCTAAGTATTGATAACAACAGCAAAGTCCGTTAAACAAGCAACAAAAACTTTTCACCTGTCTATTCACCCTCGAAAAATATCCAAAAATTCCCGCTCCTCCGATACTACGGGTCCGTGCGCCCATAAAATTTGGAACCGGTTATAAAAGTGGACTGGACTGGGTGGACTATCGACTCATTCTCCTTGACCTACTTGCTTTACGAGATGTCTACTATCCTTGTTTATGTTCACTAGCTAGAGGAAGGAAGGCCTCCGCTGTTTACTGATTCATAGGATCAATATTCACGTTGCTTGAACAGAACAGAACTCTGCCACAGGTAGAGTCTGTATTCTGCGCTACTTTTTAGAGGTTGAATCTTATACCTGCAAGTTTTTCAGTCGGTGGCGATTGTGTTTGGATGAAGAGGTCATTACTCAGAACGCACGGTCAAACCATACTTATACGTATAAATATCTACATAATAAAGTATAATACCTGCATAAAGTACACACGACAGAATGTCAGAGTGTATACTTTTGTTGTAAAGTCGCCACTAACGTAACCGAGTAGACTGCTAGCGTGTAAGGGCCGACGTGCTGTCGTGTGTAACGACTGTGATGGACTCGGCTTTGAAAGGCCATGATTATTCTGGTCAATCGGGGCCTGAATATTTAAAAAATGCATGAGGCTTCTTCAAGGGTATCGAAACTGCAGTCTCTCGCTCCAAACCAAAAGCAACCGATCTTACCACTGGTCTACCACAGTTTATGAAGTGGTTGAAAGGTGGTTTTAGGACCAAGACTTAAGCAGCATCTAGTTTTTATTTTCAAAGAGTAACCAAAATCATTGCTCTTCGGGGCTCTTCCCAAATGTCATATAAGTTATATCATGACATAATTAACTCTTCAGCAAATGTAGAGTTGCTGAAGATTAATTTTAAAGCCAAGATTCATAATCGGTGATTCAATTCCTTTTCGGAATTTGAGAATTTATTAGGAACCTTTATTTTCTAACGTTTTATTACAAACGTTTGGAACACGATTGCCCCTACCTACCTAGTAGTTTATATAGTTATGAAACAAAAAGCGCTGTTAAAAGACTAAGCTTGGTTGACAGAGCGTAAGCCTTATTTTAAAGTCATCGACCGTGTGGTACTGTTAAGTTAGGGTAAACAATATCAAGTTTAATTTTAACAGCTAACAGTCTCGAGATGAGTATATCGGAGCTTCAGATGAAGGCGCAAAAGAGGACAGAATGGAAAAAAGGTTAGAGAGACATATGACAGGAACTGAGGATGACGATGAAGTTTAATTTTACCTCTTGAACTCAATTTGAATTGGACGATGTAGCATTAGTATATTCATTCTAAATTTTTTAGCGGCAAAATTTATAATTAAAATTTATTGCTGCTATGTTATACCTATATACGAGTACATTAAAATACACAACTCTCCCACCCCCTCCGCATGCCGCTTACCCCCTCCCCCCCTTGAAAAGTGTCCCGTTTTACAGATTTTCGCAATTTTCAGGAAAAATATACAAGCTAGGACAAAATGATCAAAGACTGAATTATTTATCAATAAATTACCAACAAATAAGTACTAACATTCATTTTGATACGATTTATAGTTTCCAAGCTATGGTGCATCAAAGATTACAAAAATGTGCGCTTGGCAGAAATAAAACATTTAATACACAAGAAATAATAAATATTTATTATTTTTACAAGAAATGCGTTTATGTATAGTTCTTAATATCTAAAAGAATTAGTATCGTCATCATTATCTTGGCAATACTTGCACATGATGGAACAACCAATCCAGCATTGACACATTGACATCTTTTTCCGCAGGCTTTTTTGCAGCTGCATGATACCTACTATTTTCAGTATCAACTGTGGAGCTGGTGACTTTGTGGCCAACGTATTTGTTGAAGTAGACGTATCGTAAATTCGTAACTCGTTTATACTATTTGGTTTGCCCCATACAATACAAGGCGAGAATATACGAGAGGTCCAAAAGTTCGCGGAATTAAGTTCGCGGTTCGCGGTTGTAAGTGGGATAAAAAAAATATTTTATTTTTCCTTTTCAACATAGTCCTTCTGAAGCTCAATACACTTTTTGAATCTTAGAATAAGCTTATCTACACGCTGAAAAAAAAATTTCTTCCTTGCCCTTAAAATGGGTCAAAATGGCATCTTTGACTACGTTTTTCTATCGTCGGAAAATTTTCTTCCTCGAAGGTATTTTTAAACGGTTTTTTTTTATTTATGGAAACAAATAAAAATTGCTAGGGGTCAGGTCTAGGCTGTAGAGAGAATAAACTAGTGTCTCAAACCCACATCTGTGTAAGGCAGCCATCGCAGTGTGACACTTGTAAACGGGCTAATTCTCTTGCAAAAAGACAACACCCTGAAACCATTTTTCTCTTCTAGTTTCTTTGATGGCTTCCTTTATTTTTTCCAATAGTGAAACGTAATATTCTCCGGTTATATTGACACCTTTTATTTGTAGTCTATTAACTAAATTTCTTCAGTGACCCGAAAAATCGTCGCCATCATCTTGCCAGTTGATTCTGACACCTTAAACTTGTAAGGGGGGGTTGTACCCTTTATATGATTCTGGTTTGGACTCGGATTCATAATGATGATTCAAATTTTCACTTTCAGTCACCATTAGTGCCAAAACGCCTTTTGGTTCTCCACCATAGACCTCCAAAAAGTGTTGAAGTGGGGCGTGAGCATTCTCGGCGCCAATGTTACAGTGACTTTTTTATACCAAGATGTTCACTAAGTATCCTAAAAATTATGGTTTCTGATACTCCAATTAATGCAGATAGAGGTTTGTTTTTCAACTGGGCGTCTTCCAATACAACTTTATCGATTTTTTCGATGTATTCGATGTGGTGGAGTCAAAAAGGTGTCTCGGGCGGGGGACATCTTCAATCGATTCTCTACCTTATTTTAAAAGTCCGTGCCACTGATAAATCAATGTTTTGGAAGGGCAATGATCCCCATAAATGGCTCCCACCTTTTAAATTTAGATTTTCGGAGCTTATTCCTCATTGACAAGGAACTTTATAACGGCAAAATCGTCAATTTGCTCCACAATTGCAGGTAACTTCCGGATTTACCTATTTTCAGGACGATAACTTATTAATTAATTAAACTAGGGCGCTGAAATTTGGCTTATATACTCGTAATGAGTTGCTTATTACAATGAAATCACGCAAGAAAATCTTCGGACAGGATTTCTTGTAAAAATAATAAATATTTATGGTTTCTTGTGTGTTAAAATGTTTGATTTCTGCCAAGCGCACATTTTTGTAATCTTTGATGCACCATAGCTTGGAAACTATAAATCGTATCAAAATGAATGTTAGTACTTATTTGTTGGTCATTTATTGACAAATAATTCAGTCTTTGACCATTTTGTCCTAGCTTGTATAGTTTTCCTAAAAATTGAGAAAATCTGTAAAACGGGACACTTTTCAAGGGGGGGAGGGGTAAAGCGGCGTGCGGGGGGGGTGGGAGAGTTGTGTATTATAATGTACTCGTATATAGGTATAACATAGCAGCAATAAATTTAAATTATAAATTTTGCCGTTTTGCCCATACATTGAAATCTAGAATGAATACACTACATCCTCTCTACACCATTCCTAACAATAAGCCACCATAGACGAAAAATTACCTTTGAAAGTTTGTCGTATTTTGAAGCAGCTGAATACGCTATTAACGATTGATGACGATTGATTGTTAACGCCGATTGTGATGATGAGCAATACTACAAACCTAAGTAATTATTAGATACTTACGTTTAGAGATTCTTTACATATTTTACTAATTGTATATTTTTTTTATACATTAATTAAATACGTTGTTAATTGAAGGACAGACCTTCTAGTCAATTGATCCTAGAAATCGATTAGTGGCAAAACTATTTCTAAAAACTTGCCTGAATACCGATGGAATGTTAGGGGGAAAGTTAGGTATAACCACTTTTAAAAAGTAGGTGCGACGGGTATAGTAATAATTGTCGGTAGGTATCCCTTAAAACTAACAATTAGCCTGCTCACTCTGGTCTGCTAATCTAATCATCATTTTCTTATGAACTGGATAGATGGAGGATTTTTACCTATTGGTGGTGTTGTGTGGTGCTGATTACCTACCTAAGTTTGGCAAGATTAAGTAAGTATGTACCTACTTTGAAACCTTGTAAGGTTTCAGTTGATCGGTTTAATCTTATATTTTAACAAACTTCAAGGTAGGAGGAGTAATACCTACGTAGGAGTTATACAACTTTCCTTGGGATTATTTGTTATTTTTTGTTTCGTGTCGGATATTCGTGCAAAAAAAGGCGCATGTCGTCTCTTCTTCAGAATTTTTAGGTGTTCGGAATCTTAGCATTTGGGTAGCGACTCTGTCGTAGGTAACAAGAGGCATAAACTCTCAATAATAACCAATTTGTGTCAGTGTTTATGATTGTCCATATTGCTAAGATCGTATCCACATTGTTTACCTACATTTACACTGAGTCATATCATGTCATAGCAGCGTATGATGTGTATTTTATGTAGGTAGGTAAAAGGTAGAGTCACATCATTGTGACGAATCTGAATGAGATCTCAATAAGTATGAGGAAAATTGGGACATTTTGACATTATGTAAATCCTGGTAATTACACACCAGCACGTGCGTCATGCGTGATCGACTTTATCGGGCTTTGAAAGCTCGATACACCGCTGTCTATCCCGCTCAACGTATATCATGGATCGCTTGCTATAGAGCAGGGTCCTTACTCAGTAGTTTCGCGCCTTTCGATAGACTGTTAGTTGTTAGGACAAAACCAGCTGTCTTCCTACATAGCTGAACCTATTGAAATACGACTGCGTTACTGACTTAAGGTGGAAAGATAGCAACGTGGCGGGAAATTCAAAATTTTCACAGTTTTTTACATTTTGTAGCTAAACTGAGACACCCTTAAGGTCCTGAATATGGTGCCTTTCTTCTTCTCCGTCGTTACACCTCGCTATTTCTCTCGGTTAGAGGTTGCTCTGGTGCAGTCATACAGTGTTCTGCCTACATTCACAGATCAAAGCCCACAGTGATGACTTGATTCGGTCAGGTGGCTGGTGATCATGGTGGCTTTAGAGCTGACTCAACGATTATTCAATAACTGCTCCTCGATATCCTCAAAACCGTCAGAGAGTGACGGAGGCGGTAGGTACCTACCTACTATTGTTTTTTGTTTATCCATTTGTCTATTACATGTTCGTTTATTTTTACAACCGATGACGCATAGGCATTCACTAATCAATCGTTATTGATATTACTAGAACGGAATACTTTTAGTCTCAAGTTTCTTTGTGGGTTTTATAGAAGAGAAACGCTTTCCCGCTGGATTATTCATTGAGGTAGGTTTTACTCGAGAACCACATTTTTCTAGCAATCTAGCTTACCTAACGATGAAATATTTTTTCTGTTTGCATTATCTTTCCAGCTATTGTTGGATACCTTTATATTAATAAAAGTTGTAGATATTGTCCCATAATACTCGAGCACTAATTGTAAACATACAACGTAACCGCTTAAAGTCGGCTATAGCATTTTCTCTGTATTTTGTGAGTTATCCAGTCGAGCCCTTCCCGTCTAGCATAAAGCCCTTTCTTTCAAGCTTTATAATGGTCTATGGTATGCTCTTCCTCCTTTTCTATTTTTCTCTCCCTATTGATCTATCTAGCTAGCTAGAGCAAGACTTGAGAGTTGAGCAGGATGATCATTCATGCTGGTTGTCCTGGGGCTTAAGTCTGTAACGCAATTGCGTGTCGATGGCGTCCCAGTAGAACGGCAAAACCGGGATTTCCTCGTTGTTCTCCTACAACCAGCGAACTAATCCTCTAGTATTAGAATCAGAATATTCTTTGCTGTACTACAAAAACATTAAAAGGACCGACAGCAGTAATAAATCTTAATTGAAGCCGTCAACTGGGAGCCCATTTTGGCACAATTGCGTTACAGACTCAGGCCCCTGGTAACCACAACTTATAACCCCTGGTAACCCCCTGGTAAATAGATAGCTAGGACTGGCTAGGAGGGTATTAATAATAATAATGAAAAAACAACATAGGTTTAATCGAGTATTGAATGTCGGCGATGTTTCGGCAGGTAGGTGACTACATTCAGCTACTACCAATCAGTGAGACCCCTTTTGTTCAACAATCGCACTTATATCGTAAGGATCAAGAGTTATCGCGGAGTAGCCGGATCTCTCACCGCCTTTAGTACAGTGTAGCTACAACTACAAGTAGATGCGAGTTTTTTGTTAGGAAGACCTGTTTCTAAGGCTCTTGTGATACGTTTAGGACATCTATAAATAATGTGGCTGGAAATTCATATAGTTATCTAAGTAGGTGCCTATTCCTCTTTTTGGGTGCCCAATTCTGCAGGTACCTATACCTACCTAATTTACATACTTATATTAGCTACTTTTAGAAAGATGGATAGGTGAGTAAATAATGTAAAACATTGAATGATTAGAGGTAAGTAATGTAAAACATTGAATAAAATACTCGAACCTTATATATTGAAACGTGCATTAAAAACGACTTCCGTTTTTTTTAAGTAAACAATTCCAATTAATTAGAATCAAAGCATGGACATGTGTGTTGAAAGCCGTCCCATATACGGCCATCTGGCTTAAAGCTAGGTCAGGGCTGTGATCTAGTAGCACATTTCTGCCTGGACCGGCACACACAGCATCCCGAATCAATACTTCACTGCCTTACTAACCTCACAAATCTAAAACACCGCTACCTGAAGGAGAATGAACCGTCGCAAAGACCGATAAAGCTTAGCCGTGTAATAAAAGGCACCTCTAGCTAGGGTACTACCTAAACAAGCAATCTCAAACAACTTACCTTCCTCTGGGCTTCGGCGGCAAATCCACACTTGGCAGCACGGTTGTTGGCCATTTTACGCGATAAAAAACTATATTACTTTTAAAAATAAATTACGTTCGTATTTCGAATAAGTTAAATCACAGAGGAGGCACGAGGTGCGTGAAGTCACCGGTTAGAATGTCGTGGTGTGTAAACAAGCGGCAGTCTCCGGGCGTCGCTGTTCAATGTATGGGTGTGTGTACTTGAATGACATCATGCAGCCAGCCAGCCAGCGGCCGGCGTGCAGTCTCTAGGGGTGGGCGCCGGGGTTATCGATGTCGATAGTTTTGCAGTTCATTAATAACACCTAATCAACTAAAATCCTAAAAGCGAAAAGAGTGTCCTGTACCTGGTGCAGGTATCTGGGATAGCAAGGTCATAAGCGGAGACAGCCTTTTGTCTAACTTATTAGGTGTGCAAGGTGTTACAAAAGATCCTAACTCTTTTTACAGGGTAATATCACCCGGTGGTAGGAGGGAACACAACCTATTTATTTTTGCTCTATGATGTTCCGTTGATTTTTTAATTAATAATATGTGAACGCCGTGGCTGAGCTGAGGTAATACCTACCAAAAACTAATGTTTGAAACTTTGAGGTTATAATTTTTTTTTTTTTACGCAATTGACTTTCTGCTGACCAGTAAATGTTACACCCTGTAAAAAGAGTTAGGATGTTTTGTAACACGTTGAATAAATATATAAATAAAGAGGATGAAAATTATATTTTTTGATATAATAAATAGGTAAGTAGGTACATTTCCTTAATTTAATAGGTTTTGAGGTTCCATTTTAAGGCAGCAAGTAGCTATCTTGGAAGAAAACAGTGTACTTAGACGTACGAAAAAATATTTCTTATGTACTTCTATACGAAGTGGTGGTGGTCTAGTGGGTAGAACAGTGGACTCCGATGTGAAAGGTCCTAGGTTCGATTCCCGGTGCGGGCATGTATCTATGACTTTGTTTATTGTCAAAGTTACGTACATTTGTGAATTTGTTGTAGCAATACCACTCGCTGACGGTGAAGGAAAACATCGTGAGGAAACCTGAGCGTATGAGGCATTATACCCTCAAAGCAAAAATCTCCAACCCGCATTGAGCACGCGTGGTGATTAAGCTCGAACTCTCTCTCTGAGAGAAGGCCTTTGCACAGCTAGTGGGACATGTACAACTGTACAGGCTACATCTTACTTTTTACTTCTATACGTACATTTACACCATGACCTGCTCGTGATAGGCTCTACATAGGTTTAATAATTGCAACGGGCCCAAAATTGCTTTGTTATAAAAATTATATCTTCTATACATTGAATAGTAAAGTTTCTATAACACAATTTAAGCATAGTCTAAAAGTTCCAAAAGGCATATCTATCGATATGAAATTCAAATGCAACAATGCATCACTAGAGAGCCCGAAATGTAAAACGAAAACCAAGTATGGAATACAATGAGAGAGAGCAGTATAAACGCGTTACCTCTCGCTCTAACGTCTGGACTGGCGGTAAACTCAAGTCAAGGGCCACACAACGAAGGAGACCAAACAAAAATAGAGGAGTGATTTTATTTAGTGACCATTACGTCTGAACTGAACATAGAATTTTAGTCAGATTTGTTTGAGGTTGGAGAAGCTGTTAGTTACCTACTAAAAGTAAGATGTAGCCTGTACCTACAATTGTACATGTCCCACTAACTGGGCAAAGGCCTTCTCTCAAAGGCCTTCGTGGGTCTAAGCATTTTCTTTCTTTTGATTTATATGTCTCATGGTTCCCTAATTTACTACTCCTTTTATTCTAGAATCTGGATCATACAAATTCTAGATATGAAACCGCTGCTGCCACCTGTTTGAAAAATATTGAACTGATGATGTGCAGAACAAAGGCTTATCTTCATAACATCTTTGGTATGCAAGAGCTAACCTTAGTGCAGAGGATTTTCGATAGATGGCGCGTTCTGTATGTAACTTGGAACTGGAACCATGTCATAATAAACTTGGATTGCACAAAGTTCCTAGTGAAATAGCCATAGCTAGGGAAATTCAAATTTATTTACTGTGATAACTCACCCAGACCCCCAATTAACTCTTTACAGTATGCCTTGCAGGCTATCTGTACCATGTCAGAACTAAGAGCGTTGCCCATGGACCTGTAGCCCGTGTAGGCATGAACCTATCTTATAAACATGGTCCATAGTCACTGGTGTTTCATAAGCCAGGATTTCGTACAGAACGGAGAAGATTTTTTTCTTTTGTTCTGTGAAACTTCGGAGCTCCTTGGCATTCAAAGTCGAAAGCTATATTCTCGCTGTCACTTTCAGACATTGAAAACTGTTACTTGAGACATTTTTTGCCATGAAATTCTAGTCGTGCAAAATTACTTCCGTAATGTAAAATTGGAATAAAGATTCCTGAAAAAAATAAGTGCGGTGGGAGCATCGAAAGGACCGTTTATTGGAACTTGCAAAATTTGTTGTAAAAATGGAACATTACATAGGTAGAACCGGGCATAGGCGCCGCCCTGGCAGAAGCGGTTTCACGATGTTTCCACATCAGCTCCTATCGCCATGGCACATGGTTTCAGAGCAGTAATAGCTGGATTGATGTCTCCTTCAACTATCTATTGTTTGATTTGGAAAATCAAGTCATCAGGGTCACGCGTGAATTGCCGAAAATGGAAGGACAGATAGAAGTTTTGGAGGCACTGGCTTCCACAATGGAGAACGGAGATTACATTTTGGACCCGATCAGAAAGCCGGCTTGCCCTATATAGAGATAATAAAACAACAACAGCTAATACAAAGGGAAACGCATTAAATCTGATTTGTACAGTCGGCCACAGTCACAGATACCCCTTTTTGTTCGATTGGCGCCCTTATGCCGAGCGCGGTAAGAGCTGCCATGGGGTATCTGAGATTGTGGCCGACCGTACTAGTTGTTTTGTAAGCTTAGGCATGTTATTAGTTTGGTTCTTAGTCACAAAATCAAGTGAAATAAATTTAAAAAAAAACTGAAAACGGATTCTTTAATTTTATTTAATATAGATTCAAGTGGTGCCCGTGACTAAAAACAAATCACAATAGAAAAATATTGTAGGTACTTACTATACTTATCTAAATAATAGTTCAATATTTTTAAACGTAGGTATACTAATAGATATAAGGTCTCTGTAGGTTGTAGGTAGTTACATGATCGTTTATACAAGGTGTTTTTTTTTGTAAAGTGACACCCGACTCAGGGGTGATTTACATAATACTAAAGCCAAAAAATATAAGTAATAATAATTCAGTGAAAAATACCCAAAAATCATACAATAGGGATTTTTCCAAGTGTCAAATTTGACAGCGATTCGCGAATTATCGCGCAACTAAATCTGTGGTTTGTATGGAAACCACAGATTAATAGACTGATTTTGACAGTTATTCGGGCTATTTTTGATGCCTGGAAAAAACCCCATTGTAGCCTTCCTTACTATTTATACTATCGCTTGCGGCCTCACTCGCAATATCGGGCGCCACATCGGGCACGCGGGCCGCGGCCCTCACGTCTTTTGTTTAAACTTAATTCAGTTTCAAGCGTTAGGTACTACAAACTATCGCCCTGAGTCAAGTCATCGGGTGTCACTTACCAAAACAACACTTATCTAAATCACGTAATTGTATCACGATGAGGTTGGTCCGAGAATATTGTTGAATCGTTAATTTTATATTTCGGATGGCGATCAAGTGGTATGCCGTTTGCTTTAGCCAACCTCGTCAAGTCTTCCAATTCTAGAAATAGGCTATCGTAGGCCATTCCGATGTGCTGTATTTTTCTCTGAGGAAAAAAAAAGATTCATCAAAATCATTCCATCTGAGGATCTGAGGTTACAAGCATTAAAATATTTTTTTAAGTCTTTTATAAAGCGCGAAATGGCGGACTCTATGACTGGTGATTTCAAACCATTTGTTTTGTAATTTTCTCTAAAGTTCTTCTGGATCATTCTTAACCATATTCGTATCCACTATCGCGTCAACCTCTTTCCTTCTGAACCTAAAAAATCGTGATTCTACTTCTTCTTTGGTCCCGTTACTCCTCCATGGAGTGTGGGGCCTGCAAAAGAGCTTTCCATTTTTTCTGTCCATGGCTAGGGAGGGCAGCTCTGGCCAAGTTGTTCCCTTCTTTTACTTCTTACGTACAAGCACTTTGGCGCGATCACCGAACCGCTAGGATACCTCTTCTTATTCGATTGACGCATTTTGACGTGGGATAAGATCTACCATGGAGTATCCTACCGTGTTGCTGGCTGTACCTACTCGAAGAGAGGCTATGCTACCAACCTTTAAATAGCTGAGATTATCTTTCATGATTGATAGTTTCTTGTGGATCACTTGCTTTTCCCAAATGCTTATCGACATGTGTCCAAGCATTGTAAACAGAGAAATGAACACCATCAGTTCCAAAGTTATGGAAGTCTTGTTCAGACGTGCACGTAGAGTCCGTGTTCGGGGAGGCATATTTCATAGTTCTTCTAGTCGCACGGCAAGTTGGTTCCTAAAACATTCATTTTTGTTTTACAATATACAGTGAATTTTGATTACGTACACGGTGAATTTCTCTTCTGTAATGCTCTAATTTTTAACTTAAAGTCAATTGTTCACAGAATGGTAACAAAGGCTTATTGTCTTCAGCTATGGATGTCACTGTTCTTTTTACGTCACTCGCAGGGTAGTCTGGGCACTGCGCAACTTTTTTGGTGAATGCTGTCGTTGGGTGCTGCGGTGGGATAGGCAAGGTTTATGATTAGTCTTAAAATAACTCCATGGTCGTAAATATCTGCAAAACGAATCGACGACCTGTTTTCACTTGATCGGCTAAGTTGGGGGGAATGGTAAAAAGGGGGCGAAGCTATAATACCTCCTCAAGTCTCCGATGATGGTTGAAGCTAACCACGGCCCAGGGCCAAGAGAGAAACCAAAACTTTTAGTAGAAAACCACGAGTGTTTCAAAGATCTACCTACTCTACATAGGTATTTTTTGTCACGTAGACACACTATCTTTTACTTGCAGTAGTAGGTAATTAAAACAAGAAAGATTTAATCAAGTGTATATTTATTGGGGTTAGCATTATTGTTTACATCTACGAAGAAACAAATCCATCGAGGTACCGTTTTTTTTACTACTACTTTATAAAGTGATTCGACATGTTACATCGGTGGCACGGCACCGCGAAACCCATTTTTATCTTGCTTTACCTATTGAAATAAATATGCAGAGGACAACCACTAGCCACCTGGTGGTCCACGGTCGCGTGACTTGACGAGTGAGCGAGCCCAACTGAGCGAAACGAGCTGAACTCAAATAGTGGGATAAAGCGTCAGACAAAGAAGAATGTGGTCTAATAAAAATAGGAATAAAAACGTTTGCCATGATTCAGGTCGCTGGGGTAGATAGAGCCTCATGCTACGTGGGTTGTTGCACATCTTGACTCTCAGGTAAAGTTGCGAATTCCAGTTCAGCGGTCATACTCGGTAATTCCACTGTGACTTTACCACTTTGGTTGCCAACAAAAGAGTCGCTGTAGACGAAGGACATCAGGGCAATCTCTTTTCGAGATGTGGACTTCTTCGGCGGGAAGAAAATCCTTCGTAAGAGCCCGCCTTTTATTTCTTCGCCATCCTTGTGAATTTTCAAGAGCAACTGTGATGATCTGCTGCAGATTGGTGACAGCTTGGTTATTGATAAATTCTGGAAGAAATCAAAGGTAGCGGAGATTATTTTTGTCGAATCATCATCATAATTTTCAGCCCACATTTGCCCACTGCTGGATGGACATAGACATTTACCTCTTCTTGTCACTCTGCTCGGTCTCTCACTATACGCATCCACAGCCGCGCAGTCATTCGAGAGAGATTGTAAGGAAGGTAATCATATGAGGAAGTGACCGGCTCTGGTGTCAGAGTGTTCGTCCAATAATTTTTTGGCTATTTCTTAAAGTGCGGACAAAAAAATACTATGGCCCTCAAGCCTGCAGAATCGACACGTCCTACGCGTAGTAGCCGGAAAGTAGTGATTACTACTTTCCGGCTACTACGCGATTGTCTGATCGCTATTATTAGATTAGAATACAGCAGTGTTTTTGGGTTCAGGTAGGAGTGGGCCACTGATAGAGTGGCCCACTCCTACCTACCTACGTATGGCATGATTTTAGATGCAATAGTTCTCTTTCACCTATTTATACTTTCTATACCTTAACGCACTCAGCATAGTCCGCTTATGGCCTACCCCACCACAGGAAAGACAATGTCAATACCTACGTGCGGAGCCCACTGAGATTTCCTTCACGTTAGCTAAAACGTAGAGTTGCGGGTCTTATGCCCGTTTTCACCAACGACCCCTAATTTTAAAATGCCTTTTAACGAAAGTTATTTGCACCTCTGCAAGTCTATGGGGCATGGATGAAGGATCATAGACACTCAACTCATAACGCTTGTGAGTGGAATTCGTATGGTCCTTCATCCATGATCCCTAATGGAGGACCCTAACGGTAGGTAGCAAAATGTGTTGGTCTTACTTCTCCTCCTGAAGCAGCCCCTTGCACCTGGTAGTGTAAATGACAAACGTTGTCCGCTAAGTCTATAAAGTCACTTTCGGCATTCTTTACTTTCTCCTGAAACGAGGAAAATACTTTATACTTAGGTACCTAAAATGCTGACTTTATATCGCGGGAAAGCAGCAACACCAATGTGCGGAGCTAACTAAGCCGCAGGTTTCCTACCTTTGTTTTTCTTTATCGTTAGCGAGTGGTTTTGCTACGTAAGACGAAGATATGATATGAGACGCTACATACAATAACGAGATGTAAAGAAGTTTCTGGTGTCGCCGTGATCGCGTGGAAAATTGGTTCAATTCAGTACGATTTTCTCATTACAATATCTCACCTTGAGCAATTCAATAATTTTGTTTATTTCGTTGACATCTTTCGGTCCCTTGAACACTTTGGACAAGTCTGGGAGTAGGAAACTCAGAGCAACGATTCCGAGCGCCGTGGCTACTGGTAGATAGTTGAGGTTCACCACCTTTTTGACGAAGTACCGCTGGGCTATGTCTACGGCCCATGTAAAAAACTCTTCCGCTTTCAGCTGTATGAATCGGCCGACTGAAAATGTACAGTTTGTTAGAGTTATACACCCAGTTTGCTAGTCTTCTAGCCTGATATATATACAGATCTGTCTCTCTAAGGTTTTGGCTATTGTTCTCATGACCTTGAAGTGCCAGAGCCTAGAGTCGTATTGGCCAAAAATCTGTTTCTCGAATACACTCCTTATTTGAAATCCAATCGGTCTTATTGTTATATCCATAGAATGTTTATATGTATACGGCTGGATCTCACAAAGACATGATTCATGACATTAAAACCTCATAAGGCTGCTGTATACGGGTACAGTAAACGGTAGAGTAGAGCGGTAGAGTACTAAGTGGGACATATAAAATCAAAGGCATCAACATCCATAGCAATGGGTAGGGATGTTACTGCCATTGCTTTTAAATGACTCAGTTAGTAGGTACTCTACCGCTCTACTCTACCGTTTACTCTCCCCGTGTACAGCAGCCTTAAGTGTGATGTGAATGGAGAGCTCCATGAACTTGATTTTAGGTTATAATAATATCCTCAGGTGGTGGTTACCCTCGACACAATAGAAATATCCGTGTAATCCGTGTATAACCCGTGGCATTAAAGAAAACATTTAGGACGGAGTTAAAAACCTAGCGTTGTCTCGCTTTGACTGTATTAATTAGAGCGAGAGGGCGAGTGTTTTGAAGTCCATCCTAAATGTTTTCTTTAATGACACGGGTTATATCTATATGTATAATATATCTTTAGGACGAAGTCTTCCATGGGAACCTACCTGTTTGAAAATGTCCCTCCATCATGATTTTTTTGGTTTGTTTCCCGTCGGAGGTTTTTGAATAGGTATCTACTACAAATATTTTACATTCTGTTTTTCCTGGGTATTCCAACGATATCATTAATTCACGATCCAAACATTTTTGATAGAAGCCAAAACATGCTTCAGAATATTGACAATAGAGCAGTGAAACGCAGAATCAGAATGCTAGGCCCATAAAGTCTTTTTAGCAAAAAGATCTATCTCTACATCATTCCGTATCGAGGTTTTATATTATCTGGACTTGCACTCTTATGAGATACTTATGATCATCATCATCATGAACCTGCTGGGTGTATAATGCCCTTTCTCCTTCGCGCCACACGCCAAAATCTCCTGTTCGGTCTTTGTCAACTTGGAGACCCTCTGTGACCCTCTGTCAACTTGGAGATGTCGTCTGACCATCGCATCGGGTTGCAGATCTGCCCTTGGAATAGATTCTTGAAATATCACAAAGGGAGTGATGTGAGTCGTGTGAGTCATATTTCTGTTGTCGTACTGTAATGTTGTGTGACATGGCCCTGATACAGTGCAGCAGAGTCCGAATAAAGACGTGTGTATCATTTAATTTTAACCGATCCAAAAATAATATCCATATAGCCAGGAAAGTTTGGAGAACTTTTTATGGCGCGATAACCAATAATGATCTTCAAAATTATCTTTGCCTGCCAAGTTTCATAAAATAAAAGTGTAAAAGTATGAAAATTATATTAAAATTAAGCAATACCTATTATAATTTAGCAAAGCAAAATTTTACAATTCACAAATAAGTACAAAAAATTTAAGTGGGACTGGCAATAACGTAATTTTAAATAACATTCTATGCGCTCAATCAGGTTTCATACAAGGTTTTAAAAAATCATTTCTGATCCCGAAAAATTTTTTTTCCACAAAGTTAGGTATTTGTAGGTATCGATGATATTCGGGAAGATATGTTGTTAACGCACGTCGTTTAAATACATAAGTACACTCATCAAAAGTGTCTAGGCATCTAATTTTAATTTTGTATGGAGCTGCTTTTTTGGAACTGGAAACAACGAGGAGATGAGATACTGTAGTTTACGAGAAAATTACGATACTGTGACATTACGAGATGGATGGTAGCGGAAAATGGAAAACTAGCAAAACGTGCTTGATCCCTAGACACTTTTGATGTGTGTATGTTTTCTTATTTTATCTTTTCACTTAAAATAAGTGCAGCGTGCTTTGTTACAGTATTTTGGTTTCATTGAATCACACGATGGTTTGGACGTTCCCAATTCATGACGAGATTGTTTTGGGGATTGGCATGATCGTTTTGGGTTGATGAGATCCAGAAAGGATCTCTTTGGAGTCTTCATTTTGCAACAGGATGGCCTTTTCAGTTCGCAACTCGAGGTAGTTTTCATGATGGGAGCTAAAAGTGGGAAAAAGGAAAAACTAAAATAAAATAAAATAAAATAAAATTGAAAAGAAGGTATCATTATCATCATCAACATCAGCCCACCTCTGCCCACTGTTGGGTATAGGCCTTTTTCCCCTCGCGCCACCTCTCCTCTCAGTCACTAGCCATCCAAGAAGGTATACTTACGTTGTATAGCTTATTCTTATAAGATCTGTCCATAGACAATGCTCTTTTTAGGGTTCCGTACCCGAAGAATGCCAAACTGGACCCTATTTACAATTTTTTAAACTTAAACTTTAGTGAGCACTGCACATTTTTCTATTAAATCACGGTAAAATTACAAAGCGCTATTTACAAAGCCTACGCCGTCTATCTTTCAGTCCGTCCGGCTGTCTTCAAAAACTAGTGTTTGGATTCTTTGTCTTTTGCTTGTACTTTACCGTAACAAGTAAGATGTACTCAAAGCTTTACTATTCCACCAGCTTGGCGCAGGCCTTCTCTCAGAATGACGGTGTTCCATAACTACTTTATTAAATTGCCTTTATATTTTTTTCTCTTCTTAGTTCTATAAAGATCTACTTACTAACCCACAATGTCGGCAGTTTTTAGAAACAAAATACAATAGAGCTTTGGAGTATTAAAATATTATACCTTTTTTAGATACATTTCCTGGCGTGTATCTGAAAAATAAATTTGAATTAAAATATTAAAGCTTCAGCTCTGTTATTTTTTATTTACAGAAAAAATGAGATTAGAAGGGTTTCTTCCTTACAAGATTGTGTAAATAGGTAAGTACTACGTACTCTGCGAGTCTGAGTTTGTTAACGGATTAAAATCATGATAGTCTGAATTAAATACATATTATTATTTTTATACCCATAATGATAAACTAAGATCAAAACACAGTCATTGCAATCAGTCAAATTCCTTTGCCCTAGGTACACACGACAGCTGCACGTCAGAGTGTACACTTTTGTTGCAAAGTCGCCCCTAACGTAAATGAATAGAGTGCACGCGTGTAAGCGTCTACGTGCTGTACACATGACAGCACGTCAGACTGTACACTTTTGTTGAAAAATCGCCCGTAACGTAACCGAATAGAGTGCTAGCGTGTAAGGGTCGACGTGCTGTCGTGTGTACCTACTGTATCCTACTTTATATAATACTCGCTTTTGCCCGCGACTTCGTCCGCGCAGACTTATTTTTTTCTCGGGAGTTTTTCCGATGTTTTAATGGTTATTCTGCTATTCGGGGCGGAGGGAAATCAAACAAAATAAAAATCACAAAAATCGGTCCACCCGTTCTTGAGTTATAAATGGTGTAACTAACACGACTTTGTTTTATATTTTAAGATATTTGCGAAATGTAAGTATGGATGGATGGATAGATGTTTGTTACTTTTTCACGCTGAAACGGCTGAACGGATTTGGATGAAACTTGGAATAGAGATAGCTTAGACATCAGAATAACACATAGGCTACATATTATCACGCTTTTACACTTAGGAGCAAAGTAAAGCATATATCCTTTTTCTGTAGTCCACGCGGACGAAGTCGCGGGCAAAAGATAGTTCTTACATACATAAAATAAAATATTTTGTACCGCATTTTTGTAAACGACGAGGCCGGTGCCGGTGTTAACACTTGAATTGGCGCGCGTGTCTGTAAAACGAATAAGGACGTAAATGAATAGACAAGCTTACTTCTCATTGATTTGATTGCATTAATTTGATAAAGAAATTAAAGCTGACCCTGAAAAATAGGTAGCTGCCGAAAGATAAGCACGGAATTTCAAAAGTTATCATTAGGTAGGTAATACATATCTCCATCTGCAAATGAATCATGTAATTTTACGATAACCTACTAATTCAATCAAATTGGCAAAAATCCGATTCCCAATTTCGTGCTAAGTACAAGCTTATGCTTGTAGACTCTGAGGCCCGGTTTCTGAATTGAGAATTTTACTAAGAAAACACTAAACTATCGCTCTGTCACGTTCTTTTGTGAGAAATCCGCAGAGGTAGAACGATATTTAAGTGCCTGCTCAGCGAATTTCTCAAATCAGAAACCGGCAGTGAGACTGTTTCAGAATCAAGAAATGCTCTAAGTTAATACCACTCGGTCAAGTATCAATCAATCGCAATATTTTTGATGACATCTGCACAGACAGAACGATACATAATAGTAAATTTCTCAATTAAACTATCCGAGATTAGACATAAAACCCTTTGCTTACCAATGAGCACTTAGCATCCACGTAGACACCTTGACCCATTTCTCTCTCCTGATAGTCTGGATATTTAATCTTAGAACATTGCTCGGCTGCCGACTTAGCTGGAGATAGTATATTCACAGGCTTTGAAAAGTCGACTGAAGGCATCGGAAGGCCTGGCGATAGCCCTATCGCACTCAACCCACATGGGACACTAGTTCCAATCCTACTCGAGCACTGTTCTGCGCGAAGCATCTTTACAATATACAGCAGTATCACGAGAATTATGCTGATCGCCACGAATAAAATAATCAGAGTTTTCCTGATTAATTCCTCAAAACCATCGACGACGTCCTCCATATAGTCTTCCAGGCATCGTATAGCAAAGGCTGACATGTTTTTGATTGCGGACACCCGTTAGAAGGTGTAGTAAATGTACCTAAAATTAAAGAAGAGACCATGTTGCAGGATGGATAAAACGCTTACAACGCCCGCGCTTGTATGATGGGGTCTGCGCAGACGACGCACAGTGGCGGACAAAAAGTCCGCGGCGCGCTCTTATTATTACAGTAATAAGGTTGCCTTTGTCTGCGTAAACCGCAGGCTCTAAAAGAAGTCGCGTAGGATATGGGCAGATGACTGCGATGCGGAAGCCAAGAACCACATTCTGTCGCCGCGTTAGAAAACTCAACAAAAGAAAAAACAGTAACAAACAGCACTTCATTACCAGGCGATCCGCTTAACATTTTTAAAATAGTGCGGGTAGTATTTCTTGTATCCGAAAGGGGAGCGCATAGTTTGTTATTTTTGTTTATTTTGTGGAATATTTAAGCCCACCACCTTCACAACCTTGCAACAGATTACCTACTAGAAAATTTCTCTGAGTGTAACGTCATATTTGATACTTTGACTTTATTTTTTTATTTGTGATTCCACTTTCTTGTGGTCAGGAGTTTGCGTTCCTTTTGATGCAAAAAGAGGGTATTTTAGCGTGTCGCTAACTAAACCAACTGTGACCAAATATGGGATGTGTGTATGGTGGAGTGGATAGTTAACTTAATACGAAAACGTGTTTTTGATAGGGGAACGTTGGGTTTTGACGACAGCTATAGCTTGGCCGGCATACGAGCTGACGGCTAACCTTCATTAGTGGAGAGGCACTCCAAAAAGAACTTGGCCATAAAGAGTAGAAAAAAATTTGAGGGCGCTGCTATCGTTTACATGGTATCATTGATACTATTACATAAATGAACTTTATACTGACTTTATATCGTCTTGCCCATTTCCAATAATTAATAACCGACTAAAACGTTAAATCTACTGAAAATCTCTAGAATTTATAAGAAACTTCTTTGTTTACGTAGGTAGTTTGACTGATGTTTGACATTTCTTTATAGTTGCCATGTAGAGAAAAAGTTTAGTTCACATTTCTTTTATTTCTACTCTTTATAGCCAAGACCCTTGTACACCTTAGGCAAATACAAAACACGCTAAAATACACCTCTTGTCAAAAGTCAAAACACCACAGAACATTACACAAGTCCAGTCTCGGTCCCAATGACCGAGGATTTTTTCGGTACTAAAATGTAGAGCTCGCCCATCAAATTAGTCCCACAGCAAAGTCTATTGCACTAGCTTTATCCTGCTGGACTTCACTCTTGGCGCAAGCTCTATAGGGTGCACTCTAAGTCGATAGCGGAACTTTAAGTAGGCTGTCTACTGATCACTACAAGCAATTTGTACTAGGTGGCGACAAAAATGGAGCAAAAAAAATATCAGCTGTTTCATACATTTGGCGCAGTACTGAGTCGACCTTTTGTATGGAACGGCGGAAATTTTTTTCGCACCATTTTTTTCCCCACCTGGTACAAGTTGTTTGTATTGATCAGTAGACAGCCTACTTAAAGTTCCGCTATCGACTTAGAGTGCACCCTGTAGTAGGATCCGTATCGGATGTGACTCCATAGTTCACATCAATTCCGGTTATCCCTAATCAGGGACATAGGGCTCTCAAAACTGTTTTTCCATTCTGGCCGATTTTGCGCCTTCGTCTCAAGCTCGGATATGCTCGTCCCGAGACTGTTTGTTTCCTGTTGCACTGATCGACGCTCGGTAGTTTTAGGGCGTCCTCTCTTCCGTGTTCCAGTTGGACACCATTTAAGTGCTATTTTGGAGAGGTGGTTTTCGGGTAGTTCACATAGTTCACAGACTTGCGGAAAATCCGCACCGGAGTGGTCCGTCTCAGTCATGGCTGTTCTAATAATGGAAGGTCGAAGCTCTCCCTTATCATTTAGTTACCCCAATATCTGTGAGTTACCCTGCTCTTCCACCCAAACCTGAGTTAAACGCATCTAGAGTCTTTCTGCAAAAATTTCAAGACTAGGCTATGGCGAAAGTTGCGCTCTGACTTTTATGATTATTTTTTTGGGATTTTCGTAAACGAAAGGGCAGAGAAGGCCAGAGACGATTACATATATAACTGACCTATAGAAATATCTAAGAGTTGGCTGAAGGCTGGCAATAATAACGAAACAGCACCTAAGGAAGGAGGCGTGACTCCGTCTCCAAATGGACCCAACCCAAGTAATAAATTCGCAATATTTTTGCCGCCGGTCGTCAGCAGCCCCCGGGATGATGGATGCGGTCGCAGATCCGTCTTCCGCGTGCTCTGTGATTTATTTTTATTTTGCGGCCAAATATTAGGGCGATTGTCCACCGCGCGGTCAATGTCAACGTAAGCGAGAACGAGAGACATTTGGCCAATTATGTCATTGTTATGGGCGGATATTTGTATGGGATCACGTGAATGAACAAGTGGTCATAGAAAATGTAAATGTATCTATAAATACTACTACCGCCGCCGCCTGCCGCTACTTCGGCGCCGTCATTAGGGACGTGACGGTGCGGTGGACAACCATCATTAGGCTGAGGAGGATGTCTTATATGTGTGTGTCGTTAGAACCGCTTTCCAAGGACAAAAATGGTAATAAGTCTTCATACGCATTATAAACAGAAAAACATATGAATTTAACAATGACTCAAAAACATTTTAATTAAATTACTTAAATTAAATAAGTGGTATAAAAAATATAAAATCATCATTTAATATACAATATTTTTACTTAATTTTACTAAGTTTAAGTGGGAGTTACCTACAGATTGAACCACGTCATTATTGAATTTTTCGACTGAGCTGAAACGTTGTTGCTTTGATGCCTTGAACTTGATCACATCCTATTAAGTAAGTACGTAAGAGACTCTTTATTGCACAAACGAAAACATTTTAAAAATACACATTTAAAAATAACAGTACAGATGGCGGTGTTATCGCTAAAAGCGATTTCTTCCAGACAACCTTTGGATGAGAGCGAAAACACGGTAGCAGCAGATGCACAGGAACATTATTTTTTGTAATTTTAAAGGCACTTATTGGCTCAGCTATACAATAAATTTAAAAAAATCGACTTGTGGCGTCGGTACATACTTAGGAAATGTTATTGCCATCTTGCACTTGCCGTTTTTTTTATCTTTTCTCCTTGTAAAGTTATCCATGGTCAAAGTAACCTATGCGATCTAGGTGAGTGAGGTCTTTTCAAAAGTATTTATCATAATAATTGTGCAGCAAAAAATCTGTCTTACAAATTATAGGATATTATTAGTAACCTTGCATATTTTTTCAGACTAGGTAGGTACATTCTGGGTTGATAACCATAATGTAATAAAACACAATCAAAATAAATAAATGAAAAATAATTATAAGTAGTGAAATTGCAGGCTCCTACGACCGTAGGTTTTGAAATGGTTTCTATGTATCATGAGTGAGATAGGTAGACGTAATATTTTTTTTTGTTGGTGATTCCATACCTACAGTGCGACTGCAGCAATGACGAGAATATTATCCAAAAGATAGATGGTGCGCTTCTCGTAATATCACCAAGATTGATGTCTGTCCCTTACTTTGCGTTACCACCATTTCACCAAACGTATCAAGTAACACCGTTTTATCAAGAAATAAAAAAGTAAACATCAAGAGAAAGCCCACGGGCCGGCTACCGTTTTTCCTGAGATATAGGCCGACTAAATAGCTGAGAGGATGGTTGATAGGTCTTAGATGCTGGGGAAATTTACTCCAGTTGAACATATTCCTAGGCATTATGGCTTCAGCGTGGAGCCATACACGCTATATTATTACAAACCTCATTAAGTCATTAATCACATCACAATAAAATTGACACTTAGAGACTAGTTCGTATCTTACATTGTAACTTACATTAATTATTACGAAACCACAATGCGTTAAGGTCCAACGATAGCAGTGAGACGAAAAATTCTATTTTTTACAGTTTTTAAATTTTGAAGCTAAACTGAGCTATTTTTTGTTCACGGCAATAAAATAGTATTCTTTTCATTACTGTAAACAACAGTACAACAATAATTCAACCGATTATGTGTTCTGATCATAAACTAGTTTTTTGGGCAGTGAGTGCCACTGCTTTGTTGACCAGAACACAGTATACACTCCATTGTCGAGACATTAACAAATTATTAACATTTATCTTCATTATCTTCGTACTAAGTTAAAAAGTAAAAAAATATCACTGAATTCTTAGCCACCGTTTGCCGCAGCAAAAAATTATTACTTATTTAGGACAGGAATCTGCCATCCACCACTTTTTGAAGTCTTTATACACTGTCTCGGTCTTCATGAGCTCTTCGTTGTTCAGTATGGCGCAGAAGATGCAATAGTCATTTGTCTCCAAGCTCTGCATTCGCCTGTAGTATGAGTAGTGGTTCTTCCATCGGAACATCTCAGCGTAGGCTGCTGGGTCGTTGATGAGATCGCTCATCTTCTTCGCCAGTGCTTTGGCACCAAGCTTTCTTGCGTCAAGGTAGATCTCGTCTGGCATGAATCTTGGAAGAAAGAAAATTTTATTTTTAAGTGTGGACGATAGCAACGTGGCGGGAAATTCAAAATTTTCACTTATTTTTACATTTTGTAGCTAAACTGAGCTATTTTTGTTCAGCGATTTTTCGTTCGCGGCAATAACATAGTATCCTTTTCATTATTGTAAACAACAGAACAACAAAAATTCAGTTAATTATGTGTTCTGGTCTACGACAAGTTTTTTGGGCAGTGCCACTGCTTCGTAGACCAGAACACATAATCGGCAGAATTGTTGTTGTTCTGTTGTTTACAATAATGAGAAGAATACTGTTTTATTGCCGCGAACGAAAAATCGCTGAACAAAAATAGCTTAGTTTAGGTAAAAAATGTAAAAAACTGAAAATTTAGAATTTCGCGCCACGCTGTTATCGTCCCACCTTAAGAAGACACGATTTGTAATCAACAACCCGTTGCTAGGAAATACCACAGACTCCTTTGTGAAGAAGCAAAGAAGAAGGAAACTCATTTCACTAACCTGTATGTAGGTAGGTACCGAGTCTATTGTTTTTCTCGCATGGCTAACAAAATCATTTCCTCGCTTCTGTGAGATGAAAAGTTTTGTGTTTCGCACTGTAAGGACGGCGCCTATGGTATATAACAGCACGAATGCAATATTATTTGCGTCTCGTGCTTTTGAATATCTCACTACCCCTTACGAGTTACGGTTTACGGTTTCTCCATACGAGCCTTACAGTTTCTCCATACGAGCTTCGGCTAGACTAGTTTGGCCTAGGACATACCGGTTTATCCATACGACCTTCGGGACAAACTGGTAAGCCTAGGCCGAACTATGGCCTAGGCTATACCGGTTTGTCCATACGAGCTTAGGTTAGACTGGTTTGGCCTAGGCGAAACTAGTTCATCCTTTAATCGGGTTTGGCCGGTAACTGTATACCTACAACAGTCATAAATATGAGGAACTACTGTGACCTTTTTCGTTTTTCTTCCCGAACCAATGTGACTTTTTAATGGCAAAAGTGAAAAAAAGTAATCGAAGTGAACCCCTGGATCTGATAGGTAGTTTCGAATGACGTTTGTGCAATGGTCGCGGGCGCGAAAAAATTTGACAGCGGTACGCTCGTGCGAAAGCTCATTGAATCGAAAACTGCTGGACCGAATGATGTTGTCGCGAACACGCTCTGGACCGAAAAACGTTTTTCGACTTTGTAGAGCCTTAGGGTGTCTCATCAGATTTGTCACACAAATTCATTCAATCTCTTGGAATTAGTTATTCTCGACAGTTGATTCCGATTCCATGAGTTTCGAAGCTAAGTTCCATTCGAAAAAAATATTTTCGGTCCAGCGTGTTCGCGACAACATCTTCAGACCAGCGGTTTTCCATTCAATGAGCTTTCGCACGAGCGTACCGGTGTCAATTTTTTTTCGCGCCAGCGACCATCGCACAAACGTCATTCGAAACTACATATACTAGTGGTTCGCTCCGAACGACGAACTCGCGACCCCATATCTCAGCAACCCCTCGACCGATTTGGCTCATGTTCGAACTTAAAAATTCTCTTTGCCTCATTTACCCACCTACCAAATTTCATGACGATCCGACTAAATTTACTCAAGTTATCGTCGAACGAACATTCATACATACAAACATACAAACATACAAACATACAAACATACAAACATACAAACATACATACATACATACATACATACAAACGCCGGATTGTTCAAGTAGACTCGGAGAACTTCGCTCGCTTCGCTCGCTCGTTCAAATATGCTGGGTAAAGTATCTCAGCGTGTCGCTAAGCGAACTACATTGTTACCTTGTATAGTTAGCCCCTCCATAGACGATTGGCACAGCATCATTTTGTAGCGCACGTACCAACTTCTCAGTCACATAATCCTCAGCGAAAGAATTCTCAAACGATAAGTAAAAGTAGTATTTCTTCTTCACCATCTCGTCACATTCATCTTCATGGTCGCCCCGCGCACACTTCAACTTGCCACATTGTCCATAGATGTCTACGTTTAAATTGTAGTGTTTCAGTTCCTTTGCAAGCTCTGTAACGAAATTTTCTCTTTGGCTTTTTGATCTACAGTTCGATACGAACCACGCTGCCGCTTCCGTCTTGCTCTTTAGCTGATTTTTTAACTCATCGCTCACTGAGTCCATCTCATCGAGCTTTAACCAGTGCATATCTACGTTAGGACCTATTATCCGATTGTTCTTGTCTCTGACTACCAAATACCCCCATTTCGCGTCAGAGCTCAGTTTATATGTCCAGGTCCAGTTGAAGAACCCCTCAAATCTGTCGTGGCATATAGGGTAGTAATCGGAAGATTCTATGGTAGCGAACACATATTTCTGATGTGGTGATCTTGCTTTTGGTAGCTGTGCTGTCGTCATGTGATAGACTTGAGGTCCGTTAAATGCCACCAGGTCAAATTTTGTAATGTCACCCAGATAGTTTTTGTCGCCAGTAGCATAACAGTTTGTGTATGGACAACCATTGTCGATGAATCCTTTCTGCCCTTCTCCCATGTACACGAATGGAACCGCTCTCGAACCGGTATATAATAAAATATACTTCAAATTGCCATCTTTATTTCTTTCTACTACATTTTGATTTGGGTGATATTTTAAGTCTTTATTTTCTAATTTAATTTCTGAAGAGAGTTTTGCTTGTTTAGTTTCTAACTTACTTGTGAAAATATAATATGAGAATAACAAAAGTGATGTAACAATAATGAAGAAAATTACTTTGATCACGGTTTTCATATTCGATCACTTTTTCTTTTATTCTTATTACTAGGTATCACGGTTGTGTATATTGCGACCACAAACCATACGTTTTGGTTCACTTACTCACACTCACTGACTGTTGCGGATATTGTTTAATGTTTTCTAGCATTTTTTATAGGCCAGGGGGCTGCAACGACTTTTAAAGCAACCTGAACTTAATTAGCTATTGCCCGCGACTCCGTACACGTTACCAAGATTGTTTTAATATTTTCAAAAATACAGCCCTCTCTAGCCTCTCTCTGTCCTTTCTTAGTGCACTTCTTTAATTTATTTGGTGATTTCGTCAGTGTGAGTAATTTTAAATCGAAATAATATCAGCTGCCTCATACAATGACATTTTATTTGGATGGATGGATCAACTGATTATTTTTTTCCGAGATTTCGCAGTTGGTCCCTTATAAAAAGGTGATTGCATTGATGAACACAAAGACACACAGAGTATTGATGATGCCTTTAGTATGACAAGACCTTGTTGTTACACGCAAGATACTTCGGTGGGGACTATGACGATACCATCAGTAAATACTAGTGGTTCGCCCCGAACTATGAACTCGCGAGCCCATATCTCAGCAACCCCTCGACCGATTTAGCTCATGTTCAAACTTAAAAATTATCTTGGCCTCATTTACCTGCCTACCAAATTTCATGACGATCCGACTAAATTTACTCAAGTTATTGTCGAACGAACATTCATACATACATACAAACATACATACATACATACAAACGCCGGATTGTTCCAGTAGACTCGGAGAACTTCGCTCGCTTCGCTCGCTCGTTCAATAAGTAAACTAGCCTTCGCCAGTGACTTCACATGTATCCCGTTGAAAATATTAAATTGCTCCGAGATCCACGTCTTTATCTCCAGTCGTTTCGGCAGTGTGTTTTTGAACGAGCCAGCGAAGCGAGCGAAGTTCTCCGAATCTACTGGAACAATCCGGCGTTTGTATGTATGTATGTATGTATGAATGTTCGTTCGACGATAACTTGAGTAAATTTAGTCGGATCGTCATGAAATTTGGTAGGCAGGTAAATGAGGCCAAGAGAATTTTTAAGTTCGAACATGAGCCAAATCGGTCGATGGGTTGCTGAGATATGGGGTCGCGATTTCATAGTTCGGGGCGAACCACTAGTCTTTTAGTTTGTCAGTTGCTGTCAGTGAAATATAAACGGACCGCTCTAGCAGGATGCGCAAGAGATAGGGGTCATAATCGTTGGTGCCGCCTGGACTATTAGCTTTATGCTATCAGATAAACCGTGCATGACATCGTTCCTTATCTGCAAGTCCTATCAAAAAGTGACGATATTATTTTAACACGTCGTCGTAAAGTACGAAGTACGTACACACGACAGTACGTAGACGCTCACACTTTCGTTGCAAAGTAGCCCGTGACGTAAGTGAATAGAGTGCACGCATGTAATGTAACCGTTTACTTGCTGTCTTGCGTACGTTAACTTTACAGCACGATTTTTTTGCAGCAGTAACAATCACGGTTGAGGATAGTAAATATTTTTATAGTGTTTCATGAAAATTAATACGGTTTCAAAGATAGAAACACAAACAGACAGTGTAATGGGAATTTTCCTCGCCCGGCAGAAGGCCGAACGAGGGGAATAGTAAGTGTAAATAAATAAATGAAACGACAAAATTCCGTGCAAGAATATATTAAAAAGTTAAGGTAAAGTTTTATTTTTACAAAAGGCCTCTTCAGGCAGATATATAAGTTTGGGTGAAAGAGATTCGCTTTCCTAATATGCGCACTTACTTTACTTATTCTAAGTTCCCCAACTCTTATTATAAGTTTTTACAATTACTTAAATTAATAGTCGAAAAACCAGGTGAAAAGGCCTATACCCAATAGTGGGCAAAGGTGGGCAAACTAGACTTGACGGTAACTGGAAGTGGAATTGACTTGTAAACTTGACTGGTAAACTTGACTGGTAAACTTGACTGGTAAACTTGACTGGTAAACTTGACTGGTAAACTTGACTGGTAAACTTGACTGGTAAACTTGACTGGTAAACTTGACTGGTAAACTTGACTGGTAAACTTGACTGGTAAACTTGACTGGTAAACTTGACTGGCGTCCCGCAGGATGGTCGGTAGACGCCTCCGGTGGGGTAATCAGCTTGCGGGGCTGGTTCCACTCGGAAGCGGTCGTCGGGTATGTTCCGCGCCGAGAAATAACAAAATAAAATACACGAAATCGTGCTAACACTCTCATGGACCAAAGGGTCCTCTTCAAAAGCTCTGGAGGCTGGCGTCCAGGGTCACTCGGGGGGTAAAAATCGCCGGTGGGAAAACTGGAGTGTGAACCTCGTGGCAAAGATAAAAAATGGCCTCACGCCGCGCCAAGGGCGCGACGCGGGAGCACGTCCACACTCTCCGACGGCCAGGCAGAATGAAGCAGAAACGGGGCTTGCACTTCGACTCGCAAAAAAAGATGGAGGTGGCTCTGCTGCACCAACAGTGCCGACGTCGCAAAAGACCTAAAGCATTCAATGGCTAATTTTGAACCGCCGCACCGCTAGTTCCTTACGCGCTCATTAGGTGGCACGACAGGAGCCTAAACAAAAATTAGTCCCAACAACGAGATGGAACTAGGAGTCAAAAAATAGTGTTACAACACACCCCCACTTAGGTAAGAATTTTCGTAATGGACGAAAATTCTTCGGATGCCCTCATCCGCACACGAACCACCTGTCCAACCTCCAAACTCGTAGGGTAAAAAAAATAATAATAATATGTAATATAAGAAGGCCACAATAAGAGGTAATAGGTACTTAAATAATGTAAATGGTAATTATAATTGGTAAAGTATGGTATTGTAATGTAGTGTAATGTATGTTATGAAGAAAAAGATAGAGTCACCCACACCTTAAGGGAATCCACTCTGGAAGAAAAGCATTCTTCGAAGTGAGCCCCCATACCTCAAGGGTAGCCTCACATTCGAAAGAATGGGAATAGAAAGGGACAAACTTCGAAGTGAACCTTCCAAAGAGTGACATAGCAACAAAAACATCGAAGTAAGCCTTCCAATGAGTTTGGGGAAAGTTATGAGAGAGTAAAGTGTGATAAATAGATAACAATATCCTACCAATAGAATACAAATGACAAAAGAATGCGAACCATTTTCTACTGTGTAGGCTACTTTTAAAGAGTCACGACCCGCTCTGATATCTCTAGGCAACGGGATGCATTTAAAAGAAGTGTTAAATAATAAATAAATACTACGAAAGAGGATAAAAATAAATAAGTAGAAACGATCCCTACTGTGTTGGCTATTTTAAATGGAGTCACGACCCGCTCCGGCTGTAAGAAATCGTGAAGAGAAACTCAGGATGCAATCCATCACGCACTGTGTGGGCTATTTTAAGGAGTCACGACCCGCTCCTAAGTGTCTGTGGTAAACGGAGGCCCTAAAGTGAAATTGTGTAATAAACTTAAATAAAATGTAATAGGAAAGAAGACAGTAAACTTAAATAAATAAAACACAAACAGACTTACATAAACTATAAAGTTTCAGCCATTAGTCGCCTTTTACGACACGCAGGAGAAAGAGCGTTGGGACAATTCTAAGCTGGTCACCACACAGCTAAAAAAAACCCCCAGACCGTACAGCAAGAAAAAAAATCCATTGTAGTAAATATACAATTTCGGTATCAATGTATGAAACCAGTAAACGATAACAAGCAGCATCAGAAAATCTCATCAGAAAACCATCATCAATAACAAATCATCAGAAACTCCCAAACAACAACAAAAATAAAAGAACCGACGAGCAAAACATAATATACGGCAACGTGAATAAATCACGGTAACTGGACAGGTAAAAAAACTGTCAGGCCTACAACGACACAAAACATAGAAGGAATAAACATAAATAAATAGGAATAACCATAATGATAGACTTACATAAACAATAAAGTTTCAGCCATTAGTCGCCTTTTACGACACGCAGGAGAAAGAGCGTTGGGACAATTCTAAGCTGGTCACCACACAGCTATAAAAATGGGTACCTAGATGTTAGGGAAAAAAAGTAAGGCAATGGGCCTATCCAGCATATTATAAAAGTAAAACACATCAAAACAGGTTGTAAAATACCTATCCAGATTAAAGCAGTTAAACATGGATACACGAGTTAGGTAATACAGGCTGTAAAAATTATCAGCAGATAAAAGTTTAAAAAAAAAAAAAAGACAATTCGTGACAACAATCACATGTCCCAAATTAAAATCAATTAACAATCCATCAAAAAAGAATATCACCAGTTTTACAAATCAAAATATCTAAGTTAAAACAGTAAGAAAAATTTGGAAGACACAAAACAATAAGAGCGCATACCAGAAATCGCGGATTCTGTGAGCTAACGACCACACAATCTTAAAATCTCTCCTGTCCAATTGTTCGGGCGCCAAAATGTAATGGGAATTTTCCTCGCCCGGCAGAAGGCCGAACGAGGGGAATAGTAAGTGTAAATAAATAAATGAAACGACAAAATTCCGTGCAAGAATATATTAAAAAGTTAAGGTAAAGTTTTATTTTTACAAAAGGCCTCTTCAGGCAGATATATAAGTTTGGGTGAAAGAGATTCGCTTTCCTAATATGCGCACTTACTTTACTTATTCTAAGTTCCCCAACTCTTATTATAAGTTTTTACAATTACTTAAATTAATAGTCGAAAAACCAGGTGAAAAGGCCTATACCCAATAGTGGGCAAAGGTGGGCAAACTAGACTTGACGGTAACTGGAAGTGGAATTGACTTGTAAACTTGACTGGTAAACTTGACTGGTAAACTTGACTGGTAAACTTGACTGGTAAACTTGACTGGTAAACTTGACTGGTAAACTTGACTGGTAAACTTGACTGGTAAACTTGACTGGTAAACTTGACTGGTAAACTTGACTGGTAAACTTGACTGGCGTCCCGCAGGATGGTCGGTAGACGCCTCCGGTGGGGTAATCAGCTTGCGGGGCTGGTTCCACTCGGAAGCGGTCGTCGGGTATGTTCCGCGCCGAGAAATAACAAAATAAAATACACGAAATCGTGCTAACACTCTCATGGACCAAAGGGTCCTCTTCAAAAGCTCTGGAGGCTGGCGTCCAGGGTCACTCGGGGGGTAAAAATCGCCGGTGGGAAAACTGGAGTGTGAACCTCGTGGCAAAGATAAAAAATGGCCTCACGCCGCGCCAAGGGCGCGACGCGGGAGCACGTCCACACTCTCCGACGGCCAGGCAGAATGAAGCAGAAACGGGGCTTGCACTTCGACTCGCAAAAAAAGATGGAGGTGGCTCTGCTGCACCAACAGTGCCGACGTCGCAAAAGACCTAAAGCATTCAATGGCTAATTTTGAACCGCCGCACCGCTAGTTCCTTACGCGCTCATTAGGTGGCACGACAGGAGCCTAAACAAAAATTAGTCCCAACAACGAGATGGAACTAGGAGTCAAAAAATAGTGTTACAACAGACAGCACGGCTGTAAAAATGTAAAACACTGAATACGCCATTTCGCAAATTTTACAGGAGAGCGCTTTTTGTAAAGTTCTCTTAACAACGGACTTGTTACCGTTTTTTCGAAAAAAAAAATGGACTGGAACTTGATAAATGCACTCCTTTATTATTAGTGATTATTTAATGTGAATATAAGCAACGCAAATCTTATTTAAAAAGGGTTTTTTCTAAAAGTTCTGTATTATTTCCATAGGGTAAACCAGGCATACGTGCCCCACCATGTTAGGAATTGAAATAAAAATTGCTATGTAATCAAATAATGTTTATTTAGTGATCAGTCCTTTATTTTGGCTTAATATGCACGAGAAAAACTAAAAAAATATTCTAATTTCTAACTTAAAACAACTGAGATAAACAATTAAACAAAAAACAGAAAGGGCACATTACCCTGATGTGTCCGTTTAATGTGCCCCAGTGTAGCCTCTCACTTTGCAGCTTTTTTTCCCCTATCATTTGCCTTTATTCAAAGCTCCGCAGGTTTTTCAGTTCAGCGAAAGAGTTGTGCAGTCCTCGCGTAACAATTTCGAGCATTGTACACACTGAATACGGTCACTTTTTTATTTTGATTGATATATGATTCCCGACACTCAGCACAAATATTTTCCACTTAGTCAGAACATTCCTCACTGCTTCATGGAAGACGTACCTTCTTCGCTTTACGGTGAAGTAGAAAGATTTTTATTCTTATTTTTCTTACGTTAAGCGTTACACACAAAAGGGAAGTTACACTAGAGCAGCAAATGAAAAATAAATAATATCTTCCATAAGGATGCCTTTTTGAAAAAAAAACATACTGGCAAGGTCTCAACTCTAGTCTTAACTACTTTTAGGATCCAAAACCTAGATCCCAGATACTAGATTTTATGAATATAATCTACACAAGAAAAAAGTGTCCTTTTAGATTTGTTTACTAGCCTCTATCTTAGTTCTTACCGCATTTCTACAATATTTTAATTTTCCTGTTAATTTTCTTGTGTCTAAAGTACCTAGCAATCTTCCCCATTTTCTAAAATAAATCTGAATACATCAACGTTACTCAGTCTAATATATTTCATATATGAGGCATATTACCTAACAAAAAACAGGGCACATTAGCAAATTATCAGTGTAATGTGCCCCACTTGACCATGAGGTGTTGGGTTTGCACTATCAAAACGCATAAGCGGCATTGGATAGTTAGAAGAGGTTAGTTTTAGATAAAAACTTGAAAAAAGTTGGATCTGAATCACTAGTTAATTTAACTGTCAGTTTAATTACATGCAAAACCAATTCAAGTGGTGTGAAATACCTATTTATTATTTTTTCTTACTCAAATCACAATAAAACCGGCACAGGTCTATTAACATGTCCGTAATATCTGTGGAACTGACTAGTTCGGTGGAAATTAGCGCCAAATTTGAATGACTTGAGTGAATTCTGCCGCTGAGGCACGTTATCAAATGGGGCACGTATGCCTGGTTTACCCTAGGAAAATATGGATTCCTTAGATAAAACACTGAAAATCCATATAAAAATTAAGGTGGTAAGAAAATTCAGTGTTTTACCTTTGTTTTTAGGATTTAAACTGAAACAAATGTTATAAATAAGTTAATGAAATCCCAGAATATTCAAACAATACAAAATGCACAATATTTTTTTGTTAATAAATAAAAATAAAAAAATAAGTAAATGCTTAATAATTGAAAAAAAAAACAGTCATTATATTTCTCATACTCTATTATTTCTCATACCGCTGACCAAATCAACAAGTCTTAGTTTCTGGAAGTATTATTCCAAAATGTTTGTCAAAAAATAGACTTCAACAAAAGAATAATGGATTTGGATGGTTGTTTTGTGGATTTTTAGGCTTTTTAATAAGAAATATAAAAAATTATATAGTAAGAAAAATATTAATTATTTATGAATTAAGATTTTTTAAATCTTTAATATGATTTATACCAAATTTATCTACTTATGGATTAAATAATTATTTTTTAATATTTCTGAGCGCCAGATCTTTTAAATTGTCGTACGAGTCTGAAGCTTTCGCCATATAACCATTAAGTCTCGAAAATAGTAAACTGATTTCTTTCTGAACTGTCTCTCAATGTTGCCGTGTATTCCATCAGCGCTCATATGTGTATGACCTTTAGTTAAATATTTCGTAACATGAAGTAAACTCTGGCACGTGTTACGAAATTAAAATCAAGAACATTTTCAGACTAAATTAAAAAAGTTATGACCATAAACCTAGATAATTATATTGTCTGTGGCTATGATGCAAAACAGGGTAAATCCCCGACCAACATGTAAACACGTCATTGCATTAACAAAAAAAAACAAATCAGAAACACAGAATATCCAAACGACCAATATGAAACACTGAATATCCAGTCAGATTCAGTGTTTTATGTTTGGTATGATGATATTCACTGTTTTGGATTTGTTTTTAATACTAGGCTGTGGATATTCTGTGTTTTCACGCAAAATAACTCTGGAAATGTAAGCGATAGAAGCATGGTTGTCTTTGATTTAGATCGGGAAAAATCCAGAATATCCAATACTATTGAAAACAAAGTTTTGAAAAAAATGGCGTATTCCGTGTTTCGCATTTGGACAGCCACCTGTATTCTCTCAAATAAACACCGTAAATATTCCCATTATTAAATGTAAAAAAAAGATCACTTCAATAAGAGCAATTTTCTAGCAAACATACCAGTTTTGAAGGTTGACGTGTGAGTGGATTTTTAGATAAAAGACGCGTTTTGCACCTTTCGGTTTCGGAACTCTAATTGACTTCTTGTATTCTCTCAAATAAAAACCGTAAATATTCCCATTAATAAATGTAAAAAAAAAAGATCACTTCAATAAGAGCAATTTTCTAGCAAACATACCAGTTTTGACGGTTGACGTGTACTAGTTTAATTTAATTTAATGCATGCAACTATAATTACATTTTTTTATATTTTTTTTATTCGAACATTCATACATACAAACATATAAACATACATTCATACATACATACAAACGCCGGATTGTTCCAGCAGACTCGGAGAACTTCGCTCGCTCGTTCAAAAATCTAATTTAAAATGAATCGTATCAAATAAAAGGCAATTTTTTTTAAGTAAAAAGAATAAAAATTCTTAGCAACCGTTTGCCGCAGCAATACATTATTACTTATCTAGGACAGGAATCTACCATCCACCAGTTTTTGAAGTCTTTATAGGTACACTGTCTTGGTCTTCATGAGCTCTTCGTTGTTCAGTATGGCGCAGAAGATGCAATAGTCATTTGTCTCCAAGCTCTGCATTCGTCCGTAGTATGAGTAGTGGTTCTTCCATCGGAACATCTCTGCATAGGCTAGTGGGTTGTTGATGAGATCGCTCATCTTCTTCGCCAGTGCTTTGGCACCAAGCTTTCTTGCGTCTAGGTAGATCTCGTCTGGCATAAACCTTGGAATAAGGAAAAATTGGTTTTAAAGCATGTATGTAACATGTAAGGTTACGGGGTAACTTATCCTAATACAAATGTGGTCGTTCTGCAAACAGAGGGGTCGGAATTGATTGTTTCTGGAAAAAGCTTGGCACCTTGGCACCGCATTTAAAAGTGAAGTTCATGACCATATTTTTACTTTTTTAACTGAAAAACATGACATACCTAAGTAAAACCGAATCACGGACACCTTCAAAATCGATCAGGGTTCTACATATTTATAATTATGTATTGTTTAAGCGTCAATTAAAATAAAAGGTGTTAGCTGTGTCTACTCAATTCTTTCTGCGATTATTATATCGGATGTTATCGGACCTCATAGCTGATAATAAATTACTGGCTCTCTTAAAGTGTAAAGTGACGTAAATACTGGCTTCGAGCATGTTTTACATAATATAGGTAGGTATTATTATGAGGAACTACTGTGACCTCTTTCACTTTTGCTCCTGAATTATTGATAAGAACAAATGCGAAAAAAGTTACACGCTGAGATACGTTACCCTACCATTGGTAAAGTATCTCAGCGTGTCACTAAGCGAACTACATTTACCTTGTATAGTTAGCCCCTCCATAGACGATAGGCACAGCATCATTTTGTAGAGCACGTACCAACTTCTCAGTAACATAATCCTCAGCGAAAGAATTCTCAAACGATAAGTAAAAGTAGTATTTCTTCTTCACCATGTCATCACATTCATCTTCATGGTCGCCCCGCGCACATTTCAGCTTCCCACATTGTCCGTAGATATCTACGTTTAAATTGTAGTGTTTCAGTTCCTTTGCAAGCTCTGTGACGAAATTTTCTCTTCGGCTTTTTGATCTACAGTTCGATACGAACCACGCTGCCGCTTCCGTCTTGCTCTTTAGCTGATTTTTAACCTCATCGCTCACTGGGTCCATATCCTTGAGCTTTAGCCAGTGCATGTTTACGTTGGGACCTATTATCCGATTGTTCTTGTCTCTAACTACAAAATAGCCCCATTTCGCGTCCGAGCTCAGTTTATATGTCCATGTCCAGTTGAAGAACCCCTCAAATCTGTCGTGGCATATAGGATAGTAATGGGGAGATTCTATAGTAGCGAACACATATTTCTGATGAGGCGATCTTCCTTTCGGTAGCTGTTCTGTCGTCATGTAATAGATTTGAGGTCCGTTAAATGCGACCAGGTCAAATTTTGTAACGTCACCCAGATAGTTTTTGTTGCGAGTAGCATAACAGTTTGTGTATGGACAACCCTTGTCGACGAATCCTTTCTGCCCTTCTCCCATGTACACGAATGGAACCGAGCTCGAACCGGTAGGTATATAATAAAATATACTTCAAATTATCATCTTTATTTCTTTCTAATACATTTTGTTTTGGGTGATATTTGAAATCTTTATTTCCTAACTTAATTTCTGAAGAGAGTTTCGCTTGTTTAGTTTCTAATTTGCCTTTGAAAACATTATATGAGCATAACGATAGTGATGTAACAATAATTAAGCAAATTAATTTAATCATGGTTTTCATATTTGAGCACTTTTATCACAATATGCTTTTATTCTTATTGCTAGGTATCACGGCTTTGCGACCAAAACTGACCCATTCGGTTCACTCACACTCACTGACTGTTGCTGATATTGTTATTATTTTATAGCAATTGTTTGTAGGCCAGGCGGCTACTATGACGTTTAAAGCAATCTGAATTAAATTAGCCATTGTCCGTGACTCCGTCCACGTTTCCAAAATTTATTTAATAAAAAAAATACAGCCCTCTCCAGCCTCTCCAGGGGTAGCTTTCCTTTCTTAGTGCACTTCTTATATTTCTTTAGTGATTTCGTCTGTGTAAGTAATTATAAATCGAAATAATAATTAGTAGCTGCCTCACACAAAGATATTTGGTTTGGATAGATGGATGAGCTGATTATTTTTTCCGAGATTTCACAGTTAGTCCCTTAAGAGGGCGTTAGAGCACCATTTTCCCATACAAACGTAGTTCCGGTTTAATTTCTAAACTACAGGCTGGATTTTGCTGAAACTTAGTTTATATCAGTAGATGACCAATATGGAGGTTTGCAAATAGTTTTTATAATAATAAAATAGCCTGAAAGAAATTAGAGCAATGCGCGCCGAAAAAGGGGTTACTTTCAGCTGTTATTTACTTACATTATTACACTGTCTATTGGATTTTAACTACCTTGGGAACATCAATAATGTGTTGTACTTGTCAGAAAAAAAAGATTTTTGAAATAATCTTTTTTTTCTAACCTAATAAAATGTAGAAATGGCAGCAGAATTACGAAATTTTTTGGGATAATAGATCTATTACATTACAACTACAAATAGATACGAAAGGACACGAACACACGTAGACTCATACAGTCGCATTGCCTCTCACTTTTCCCGCGCCCCGTCTCGCTCTGGGTGAAACAGCTATAGAAAAAAGTGTTTCACGCGCTTGGCCGTCACTGAGTTCCCACGGTCCTGAAGGCGCCTCTTAATAAAAGTTTATTGTATTGATGAACACAGAGACAAAGAATATTGATGATGCCCTTAGTATGACTGGACCTTTTTGTAACACGCAGTGTACTTAAGTGGGTACTATGACGATACTATCAGTAAATAAACTAGCCTTCCCCCGCGACTTCACATCTATCCCGTTTAAAACATTTAATATGCTCCGAGATCCACGTTTTTAGGGTTCCGTACCCGAAGGGTCCCAAACGGGACCCTATTACTAAGACTCCTCTGTCCGTCTGTTCGTCTGTCACCGCATCTCACGAACCGCAATAGTTAGACAGTTGAAATTTTTACAGAATAGATGATGTATTTCTGTTGCCGCTCGCGCTATAACAAGAAATACTATAAAAACTGAATAAAATAAATATTTAAGGGGGGCCCATTCATGCAAACAACGTGGTATAGATATTGGTACGAAACCCTTCGTGCGCGAGTCGCACTTGGTCGGTTTTTTTCTCCAGTCGTTTTGGCAGTGGGTTTTCTGTCAGTTTGTCAGTTGCTGCCAGTCAAATATCAACGTACAGCTCTAGCAGGCTGCGCAAGGGATAGAGGTCAAAGCGTCGGTGCCGCCTGGACTATTAGCTTTAAGAAACCGTGCATGACTTCGATCTGTACTGACTGTAAGACCTATCAAAAAGTGACGATGGTCTGAGGTAACGATATTATTTTAACACGTCGTCGTTAAGATGAAAAAGGTCTCACAACTAGCGCCGCCAGTAAAAAAAAAATCATATCTTTTTTTGGATGCGTTTTTAGCAAAAACGCACCTGCGATTTCTCAACGCGAGGCTTAACTATTTTTAGGACCTAAGGTTTGGATTCCAGATCCTAGAACTTAAGAATGCAATCGTAGGAAATTCAATCCTGGAATCCAAACCTTAGGTCCTAAAAACGAGGAGAGTGCTAGCATGTAAGGGTCGACGTGCTGTCGTGTGTACGTTAACTTTACAGCGCGTTTTTTTTTTGCAGTAAAAAATATTTCGGTTGAGGCTAGTAAATAATTATGATGGTGATTTATAAAAATTAATACGGTTTCAAAGATAGAAAGACAAACGGACAAACCGACAGACTGTCCCTGTATTCTCTCAAATAAACACCGTAAATATTCCCTCATTTCAATAAGAGCAATTTTCCCACAAATATACCTACCATTTTGACGGTTGACGCGTGGGTGGATTTTAAGAGAATAGACGTTTAGCACCTTTTGGGTTCGGAACTCTAAATTGACTTCTTGAATTAAGGCATTCGTGTAAATGACCCTTTGGAAGACCGTTTCGGACTTACTAGCAGTCCATTTCCTTTGGACGGCCTCTCGTAAACATGAAGTTGCTTCGGATGCTGTAAATCAACTTCGACTCACGCTTACATCAAAAGGCCTTGCTTGCCCCTAAAGTTTGCGCGCTAAAGGCGTGGGTTTCGAAATACGAGTAAGTGTGTACTTATGATGTTTCTTTGGAGCTTTATGGTTTTGACCAAAGCTTTGCACGCTTAGTGTAAAGTTTACTTTTTACTAACTAACTAATTAAATAACTTAATAACTAACTAAATAAAAGATCCCAATACCTAAGTTTTTTTTTGTGACCAAATAATGCTAAAGAAGAATAGGCAACTCAGCGCAATATTTCACTGTTAGTTTCCAAAGCGATAATCCGATTCTGCGGTCGAAAGGCGAAATAGTTGTAGAGGTTTTGCGGATTTGTTTGTTTACAATACAAAGGGCCAATTTGCTTTGATTTGCCTGTGCCTGGAAACTTCCGAAGTGTAAACGGGCTTGTAGTGTATGTACCTACAAACCTTAAACAAACCTTAGTACTTTCTAATCTGTGAATCTTTATTTTATTTTAATCTGTGAATCTGTGGGAAAAAGCGTTATTTGGCTGCCGTTATGTAGCCGTATTTTCTGCGCCATCTAGCGAGCATTTTAAAATCAGCTTTTAACTGTCAGTTGAAAACGGCTCATTGCTAGAGCGCCTGCACGGTGCGACGTGTGAGAGATGTTGCGGGTTCAAGTCCTGTCCCGAGCGAATTTTTCCAACTTATAATCAATCTTTAACGTCATTAGCAGTCGCCGTTTATACCGGTCGATGATGATGATGTCTTCATACATCATCATCATCAACAGTAGCGTTTTAATTGACGCTCAATACAACGCCTCCGCGCTTCGCTGAACGCGTCACGGCGCCGTTCCGAATTTGAGGCTTTTTTAGGCGACATCATAGTAGTTACCTGCCTCAGAGAAACATTTACAGCAGCATAATTTACTAAAAGCCATCTCTCCCGCGGACAAATAAGGCGAACAATGGCTAGAATTGTGAGCGAACTTCGCATCGGATCCGCTGAATAAATAATGACTGAATACAATAGGGCCTCGGATCGAGGATAAGCCTCCCTGCGCCCCCCTGAATGTGCTCTTACTCTGAGGATCCCCATAAAATAAGTAGGAGGTATGCCACAATTTTCCTTTTTAGACTACATTATAAGTCAATGTCAAGTAAAAAAACAAACACTTGTTTTTATTTTGCACTTGTTAGTGGTATCACAGAAGTGGTATGTATCCGTCTTCTGGCTTCGCTCCGCAAACAGGCCATCGAGAAATCCGAAATAGGTGTCCGGCACATTTCAAAGGTGTTGTGATATAAGAACTCTTTTTTTGTTCGAGGCCAAGCGTGTAAACAAAGAGAGTTTTCAGATCTTTCAGTGTAAGTCCGACCCTTTTCCCACACCTAAAGATTAAGATCTAACGGCGGCCAGCAATCGAACCTTTGATGTAGACTTCACATAATATATGGATAGAATATGTTCGAGGAAACAGTGCCTAACACCTGTCCCTTATGATTCTGAATGTTGCTTTTCTTCTCTTATAATCATATTGATCGGGCATTAACATCTCTATACAGGGTGTCCCAAAAAATAGTGTCAAGCGGAAGTCCAGAGATAGAGCACCTCTAGGGGACCTCTGAACCCCCATGAATGTTCAGAGATTTTTTGACGTTTAGAAGTTTTGAGGCTTTTAAGGTTTTTTTGGGAAGAAAAAACCCTTATAAGCCTCATAATAAGAGATTTTTTGACGTTTAGAAGTTTTGAGGCTTTTAAGGTTTTTTTGGGAAGAAAAAACCCTTATAAGCCTCATAACTTCTAAACGTCAAAAAATCGCTGAACATACATGGGGGTGATTCGGATACCCCTAGGGGTGTTCTGACTTCCGCTTGACACAATTTTTTGGGACTCCCTGTATTTTGATAATGATTAGCTTTAAACTTGTAAAAGATACCGCAATTTTGATCCAAAGTTCAAAAATGCCGTTTTAGAAAAAAAAAAACATCGTATAAGTTAGTATGGGGAGAAAAAAGTAGGGGTCTGAAGGATTTTTAATTGATTTCAAAAACTGTCTTATAAGTTATAACCTGAACCTTCAGAATAGCACAAACAATCTGTCACTTTATGGGCCTGTTGGAAGAAATTGTTGACCTCTCCACCAATTCCTATCACTGGATTGCATTCTCAACGTAGCCACCTACCAGCTGAACGTTGTAGGGGTAGACCAACGCTAATAGGTCGTGACGTGCTCGACGCTACACACTTTCCATGCAAATTGGCCGCCCCTAGTGATTGCCATCCCGGTAGAGCCAAACAAGGTTAGAGGGGCGATTTTTCAATCTCTGGATAGACTTGTATAAGTTTGTTCGACTAATTGAACGAGCGAGCGAAGTTCTCCGAGTCTACTGGAACAATCCGGCGTTTGTATGTTTGTATGTATGTATGTATGTTTGTATGTATGTATGTATGTATGAATGTTCGTTCGACGATAACTTGAGTAAATTTGGTCGGATCGTTATGAAATTTGGTAGGCGGGTAAATGAAATTAAAATAATTTTTAAGTTTGAACATGAGCCAAATCGGTCGAGGAGTTGCCGAGATATGGGGTTGTTAAGTTTATATGGGGTCGCGAGTTCACAGCTCGGGGCGAACCACTAGTAGGTACCTAGTTAAGTTATACAAGATCTGTTGTTGATACGTATATTTGTGAATTTGTAGTATCAATACAAAGGTAGAGGAAAAACATCGTGAGGAAACCCGCGGCTTAGTTGGCTCCGCACGTATTGACACTTGTTTTTCCTGTGAACTAGGTCGACTAAGCTGTTAGGATTGTATAGGTGCTGAGTTAGCTAAGAATTGAGTGGTCATTACACCCTTCTAGTGTGAGTGGAGTTGCCACTAAATAATCTATCATAGATGCGAAGGCTTAGGTTTTTTTTGTAGGTACTGCAATGATGCATCATCCAGTGTTGCATCATCTCTGGAGGTACTTACCGTGGAAGATACAACCTTGTACCCCTACACCATGGGATCCCATGTTATCGTCACGGGCACAGGTGCAGCAGGGTAATTCCATCATTATTAACTGCCCTTGTTAATATAGTTACGTACATACAGCTAGATATTGTAAGATTCATTTAGAAAGATAGTTAAATAACAGATTTATTAAATTGCCAATACACAGAATACAATTAATAGACGATAGTAGAAAATAACCTTGATACTAAAAAATACAAAAACGATTTAGATAAGGTCTTTAACTTCCTAGGTATACCATAGAGCAAAATAAACCGCGGGTTTCCTCACGATGTTTACTACCCCACCTAAACAATGTCCCAGGTACTGAAGCGTCTGAGTGGTCGCTTCATAATAAATCATGTGTCCTAGATGCAAAGGTCTAAGTTTTTGTAATTCCTGCATTAGGTTTATTAATTCGGTTGGGCTATGAAAAAATGCCTCGGCTCTCAAGTGGAAATGGGCAGGACACCAGACCTGGCAAGGAGGGAAGATGGCCGGTGGACAAGGGCAGTGACAGAGTGGAGGCCGAAAACTGGGCCCTTAGCCTGTAACGCAATGGTGCCAAAATGGGCTCCCAGTTGACGGTTTCAATTACGATTTATTAATGCTGTCGGTCCAGTCCTGGTCCTTTTAATGTTTTTTGTAGTACAGCAAAGAATATTATTAGACTAATTCTAGAGGATTAGTCCGCTGGTTGTAGGAGAACAACGAAATAATCCCGGTTTCGTCCTTTTACCTGGGACGTCATTGATACGCCATTGTGTTACAGGCTAAGGCCCCAGGACGGCGAAGAGTGGGAAGACTAGCAGCCCGATGGTCGGACGACATCGTCATTGCGGCGGAGGGTCCATGGATGCGAATGGCTATATAGGGACCGTGACAGTTGGCGCGAGGGGAAAAAGGCCTATACCCAACAGTAGGCAGACTAGGTGGGTTGATGATGATGATGAAAATATGTATCTTGAAATTAAGTCCGCCTAAAGTTTTTGTGCGCAATACTTGACATTTTCTAACGTAAGTGTATTGTGTGTAGTGTAAGACAATACACTTTAAGAGGTAACTATTTCTGAGCATAAAGAATGAATGCTCTTCTCCAAATATCACAACAGGACAGAAAACCTACCGCTAAAAGTTTCTAAGCGCGCGACATATAAGCCATTTTCGAACTGTATTCCGAGAAATCGCTCACTAGCTTAAGGACTACCATGTCTAGAGATCTACGTGACCGCCTCTACAGTAAGAGGTCTAAAAGTGCAGAACATCTCTCTCAAGTCCATAGTCAAGAATCGTCCAGATTTTTCCGTTGACTGTTTAAGTAGGTACCTATGTAATGAAGCAAAAATGTCCTAACATTTAAAACCTTTGAGAATATTTTATTTATAAAGTCCATTCAGGGTGAAATTAGCTTTGTGAATTTAAAAAGAACTTGGCCTAATTTCCAGTTCTTTAAAAAATGCGAAAACCCTTTTCTGTGAAGCCCTTTTCACAAATTCGGAGGAAAATGTCCTTGTGTGCATGTAATTCCTGGAAAATTGCGCCTCAGAAACGTTTGCCCCGATTGTGAAGACGTGACGGATGTGAAACTATCTACATTTTCGTATCAGTGCATTTTCACATCGTTCGTGTACTAGTCTGGCGTAATCTTTAGTTTGGGAAGTACTGGTTGAACGAGCGTGCGAAGCGAAGTTCTCCGAGTCTACTTGAACAATCCGGCGTTTGTATGTTTGTATGTATGTATGTATGTATGTAAGTATGTATGAATGTTCGTTCGACGATAACTTGAGTAAATTTGGTCGGATCGTTAAGAAATTTGGTAGGCGGGTAAATGATATAAAAAAAAAAATTAAGTTCAAACATGAGCCAAATCGGTCGAGGGGTTGCCGAGATATTGGGTTGGTAAGATTATATGGGGTCGCGAGTTCACAGTTCGGGGTGAACCACTAGTTTTATTAGATTTTCTTATTTGACACAGTTTTTTAATTTGTGTAATGTTCGAGTAGAATAAAGTTAATCGTCCGACTATTTTATTCTTGTTGAACGAGCGAGCGAAGTTCTCCGAGTCTGCTGGAACAATCCGGCGTTTGTATGTATGAATGTTTGTTAGAATTTTCACTAGTATCTTTAGTTTAGGAAGTTGAACCTAACTAAATGGAAAGGCCAACGGTTTTGAAAATCGCTGCCACGTCTCATTTACGCTTTAGCAGCGACATTACTTTTAGAGAATAACTCTACCACCTATTTTTACTAAAAAAAAACAAACGGGAACCTCCTGATACTTTCGTAGAAAATTAAGGTTGAAGACCAAAGCATTTTTTTCTAACCTGTTAGCTCTACTAAGTATTGAAACAAAAAGATAGTAATATTAATTTGATTTAAATCATGACTTTCTGCAAGAGTTAATTTAGATTTGACGTTCCAAGTAAATAATTTGTTTAGTGTATCTACACACGACTATTATAAAGAGAAAAAGTTTGTAAGTATGTATGTATGTAGGGGGTAATCTCCAAAACTACTCATCCGATTTTATTTTTTTGGCTAATGGTAAGTTACGTTATCGCTGAGTGCTAATCGGAAGCTACATTATCGCTGAGGGCTATGTTTTATTATGATAATGGAAAAAAACTAAGTATGCGCGGACAAAGTCGCTTTGAATAAAATATTTTGACTTTGACTTTATTCCGAATTCTGAAGTTACTCCTACAAGTTAACTCCGTAAACAAGCAGAGTTTGTTTAATTATCAAACCTACTCTTTAAGGTCAACAAGGCCTAATACCGCAATCGGCCCTAACATTGTAGGGGATAATCCTTTAAAAGTTCAATTGTAAAAAGGCCCAGTTGTTATGGACCTTCGTCATAATCGTGGGCCATTTGTTAGCCCTCGCCGACGGCGAGAATTATCTGCCGACAGGGCCAAATGATTTGAAAACATCAAAGGGTAGATAACGGTACTGGCAGGTTGCCTGGATCACCTTTTTTTTCAATGCTTTGGGAGATAATTAATTATTATGTTTGATTTTATTTTGTGAAATATCAGAGCGCTGTCGATGAAGCCGTTTAAGCAGAGCATTTTATCTCATCAAGATTCCTTTTATATAGACTGCCTGATATGGCGGTGATTATTTTCGACGGTTAGGTAGGTTATAGCTCAGTTCATGCCATCAAATTCGAATCGAGAATGAATTCTTTGTATGCACTATGTTTACCCGGAGGTACGAGTAGTGCTTAGAAAAACGCACAAAAAACACCGTAAACACCAATCTGTACCTGTATCTACCTGTACTTAGGTACCTAGCAGTGCTACGATGATAGATGCTGCGACTATAACGCCAATTAAAAAAAATGTGAAATCAGGCTCATACCTAAAATTTCTTGGAGTTGAAGTCAAACAAATGTATGGAACTCTTTTACTCAGCAGTGGGTGCTAACAAGCTGATGATGATGATGATGCCGCAAATACAGCTTGGTCGGGAGTTGCCACTTGCCACCGAATACAATGTAACCACTAAGTATGGTAGCTCAACGAATATACATAATCGAACTGCCCACTTTAGTACCTATTCAGGGTCAACGGGGGGCCGCGACCCGGGGTGGCGCAACTGGCGGGAGGTTGAGGCCACACCGGTGAGCAATTATTATGACGGTATTAGGCCCGGTTTCTGAATTGAGAATTTCACAAAGTAAATACTTAACTATCGTTCTGTCACGTTCTTTTGTCATATCGTTCTGCCTCCGCGGATTTCTCACAAAAGAACGTGACTGAACCATAGTTAAGAATGTACTTAGTAAAATTCTCAATTCAGAAACCGGGCCTTAGTGTAGTAGACACGTCTTTGCGAAGTGAGCGAGATTTTCACTCTTAGTTAGTCTATGCCATACCATAACATAAAGAGGGCCCAACGTCAAATACTCAACTGTGGGTTTCCTATTAAGAGGAATCTCAAACTCGCGGATAGGTATGATAGTGAAATCGAGGTTTTATGCTCTTACATCCTTCCAATTTTCATGTTCCCATAGACTATTATTTTGTCCACATTTTCATACATCTCTTCAGCATGAGGAGACAAAATCAGAGTCTATGAATGTCATGTTAGGGCCTCAAGTATGACGTACAAAATAGTTTATCATATTCTTATAAATTGTTTGTCAGTTAAAATATTGGCTTTTTTGTTTCGTTAATTTTATACAATTTCTTATAGGATTTAAGTCCCCCAAAATTACAAAAAAACATAGGTATTGAGTAGCAATAAATGAACGGATAAAATACAAAGTGGTAGGTACTCTCGAAAGCTAACTTACGGGGAGGCGCTTTCTCAGTCTAAAATGTAGAGCTCTAAAGTAGAAAATGTAGCTGTTTGAAAGACACCTTATTGAACTTATTGCCGTTTGGATTTATCCGTATGTTGATTTATGTATTTCTTATATCATTTGCCCAATGCCTATTTTACAACTGAAACTTTTGTAAGGAGTGCACTTTACTTACACAGAAAAAGTTACAACTTTTTGGCAGCATTACACAGAAACTAGAGCTTGTTTTTACTCTCTTTATAGTCTGAAGTCGTTTCAATAAACTTCAACAATGGACCTTTGTTTTCATTTTGTACACTTTACTTTTCATTATTAGTAAGTACTTTAGTTTACTGTTGCCGGTGCCCTTTCTGAATTTTATGATCTAAACTTCAGCTGTTGTTGTTGCGAAGAAATTCTTTGAGATTTGGCGTTGAGAATTAATGGGAAAACTTAGTAAGTTTGTGCTTGCGAAGGTTTTTACATATTTTTTTATACAAAATCCTAAGCGGACTAACAATACATCTCAGTAAGTATGCTCCGCCCCTGTATTCTCTGAAATAAGCACCGCACTATTAATAATGTATGCCAATAATAAATGTCAAAAAAGCTTGTTCATTTCATTTTTCCAACAAATAAACCGGTTTTTACGGTTGACGCGTGAGTAGATTTTAGAGAATATGTATACCAACCACGGAAGAGTTTATGTAGTCTGTGATACCGACCGTCAAGCTACTACAACAACGAAGTCCACAGAATTTGTTAGCCTTCAAGGACCCTTAGTATGACGTCAACAATGCAGGGGCCTGAGTCTGTAACGCCAAAATGGGCTCCCAGTTGACGGCTTCAATTATTACAATGTTTTGTAGTACAGCAAAAAAATATTCTGATTGTAATTCTAGAGGATTAGTTCGCTGGTTGCAGGAGACAAACGAGGAAACCCCGGTTTTGTCCGTCTATTGGGACGCCATCGTGACGCCATTGCCTTACAGACTTAAGCCCGAGCAATCCGTCAGTCCACGGCAATCAACGTCCCATCAAGAGTAACGGATGGGCAGCTAATAGCTGAAGATTACGCGGGAAATGAGCGCATAGTAACCTGATAGACAATCGGAACACACTCGTTCGATACCGGATATGGACCAATGCTCTCAATCATAGTTGGACAGGTGCAGAGGACCCTACGATTTAACTCGATATATCGTTTAACTCGTTTTTAAGTGCATTATTTCATTATTTCGTGCAATTTGTCATCGAGGTCATCGAAAACGATATTCACGGGCCGTTTTCATTGCTGTCAAATTTCGCTTTTTCCCCATCCCCACAAATAAATTTAGAAAGAAATAGGTACCTACACAGATTTATAATTCCGGCAGAGGTGGGAATATAGGAAGTTTGAAAACTGAATTGAGTGAGATAAACTCGTAAAATAGTGGGTTATTTTGTAAATAGCCAAGCCATGTGTTGTGATCTGCTAAATAAAAATTACAATCCTCTTATAACCCGTGTCATTAAAGAAAACATTTAGGACGGAGTTAAAAACCTAGCGTTGTCTCGCTTTGACTGTATTAATTAGAGCGAGAGGGCGAGTATTTTGAAGTTCATCCTAATTTTTTTGTTTAATGACACGGGTAACTCAATGTAAATAATTTGACTTTGACTTTCATTTCAAAATTTCTAATCTGTGGTTAAAGCGAAATTTGGTAGCCATTAGCGCCATCTATCAAGAGCATTACATTCAGCTTTTAACTGTTAAGAAAAAATCCCCATTGCAGTATTTAGTTGGTTGGGACCCCTTCAGGGTATGAGCGCGAGGATAAGATATTTGAAAAGTCACTCCTCAATGGAAATCTCTACTTTGTCTCAAACTTGGAAGCCTGTGTAAAGAGAACCGTCACGTCTGTCATTTGCAGATAAATTGTATGAAACTTTTTGAGCGCTCTCTAAGGAACTTTTCATCGATTGCCACCATCTTTTTGTTTGAAAACTTTGTCGGAGCATGCATGATTCATGCCCCAGGAGGTCTACTTAGGATATGCGATGATAAAGGAATAGGAATCTGTCAAGGGGTTGCCGAGATATGGGTTTGTAAATTTTATATGCAATGCGCGCGGGCCTGCGCGAATGGTGTCAGCAAAACGTTACACATCGCGAGTTCTCAGTTCGGGGCGAACTACTACTTTACTTTTTTCTCTAGTTTTGTAAAGACTACGCGTAAGCATGAGGTCCCAGTGGATAGTGTAAAACGAGCGATGACGTCATCACTCGACCACCCACCAGTCCCTTGACGTCGCAAAACCACAATGCAAAATTCTCTTCTTGGCAACTTAATACAATAATGTAATGTCTAATTTCTCCTTGTAGGTAGGTAGGTACCTACTTTGGAAGTAGCGCCCCTTACAAAAGTGGTATCACTTGACGAACGACACATCTTCATGGCTGACTTATGGACTCATAGGATGGTTTGTTCATTCTCATTCAATCAACCTAAGGTAGGTGGGGTAGCCATTTGAAATTCCAATGTGTGGTTTTACTCATCTAGATGCAACAGTGAAAGTCGACGATTTTGGTGAGTCTCTACAGTGTATCAACGGAAATAAGTAAAAGAAAAGACTGGCAGGGTACCTGGGAGGTTGGCGCGACAGAGACTACGCCCAATATTGCCGTACAGTGGGCGACATTCATGGGCCGGATATATGTATAATTATGTCACCGGAAAATAACAAGAACCGTAAGTTGATCGGAAATGTATACGTTAAAATAATACATTTCAACTCCCCTTTATGATTTTCCGGAAGTTGATAAACTAACTGGAAAGTTGATCAATTTACGGTTCTTGTTATTTTCCGATGACAGATACATAGAAAAGAAAAAAAAAACTTATACTCAGATAATACTTATTTTATTATTTTTAGGTAAATCGTAGGTAACCTTACATAGGTAACCTAGAACAATACAGGGTGCACTCTAAGTCGATAGCGAAACTTTAAGTAGGCTGTCTACTGATCAATACAAACAACTTGTACTAGATGGCGAAAAAATGGAGTGAAAAAAATATCAGCTGTTCCATACAAAAGGTCCACTCAGTACTGCACCAAATGTATGAAATAGCTAATTTTTTTTTCGCTCCATTTTTGTCGCCACCTAGTACAAGATGTTTGTATTGATCAGTACATAGCCTACTTAAAGTTCCGCTATCGACTTAGAGTGCACCCTGTAGTGCTGAGTCAGCTCCTATTTTTAGCTGCGGAGATGTTCCGATTCTTTTGTCGTTTGTACCTATTTTGCTAGTATGTAAGTAATTGTGTGTCAATGTTTTTGGTTCTTTTTAATCATTGTGTTTCCGTGGCTACTAATAAACGTCTTTCTATGTAGGTATCTATCTTTCTAATCGTCGTTCACTGAATGTTATTAGTTGACTGTGTGAGTAAATAACATTATTTAAACTTACGTAAGTGCTCTGCATATTTACAAAACGCAAAAAAATATGAGTAGAGATTTTTGGGTACCTATACGAAAGTGTCAGTGCCTAGGCATAACGAGGGTGATATTCAAATCCGTCGCCTATCTCGATTTCCGCCCAATCGACGCACAAAGCATCTTGCAATCTCTTCGATCAACAATGCAATCCGCCAGGGGGTAACCAACACTTGGAATATCTGCATCTAGGCTGTCTCTAACCATCCCTTGAGTGCAACCAGTGGCGTAGTTCATAGGGGCAATGTTCCGGGGCCCCCAAGCTCGGGGGCCCCCTCGGACCCTGACATCAAACCGTATTGAACTAGCTAAAAATTATCTAAAGAAACATTCAAGAACATTTATAATAAGTTGAAAAAATTCACTCGGGACAGGACTTGAACCGGCAACTTGACTTATTATAAATGTTTAAAATATTCCCTAGCACGGGTAGTGCTTTAGAAAAAACAAAAACATTCAAGAGTTAATTTCTCCGTTTTAGACTGATTTTTTAAAGGGCCCTTTAAGTATTCAATAGTATTTCTATCTATATTTTGACTTGATAAAACCTAAACAGTTAAGTTGGGGCCCCAGTTTGTTTTTGGCTCTAGGGCCCTTGGTTACCTAGCTACGCCACTGAGTGCAACCTCTCTTCTATGGAAATTAGAGAATCTTGGATGTTGTGTTCGAGTGTTTGATTTCCGTCGGGGTTTGATCTCATCAAAACAAGCAACTTTTACTAGGATTTCGCTGTAAAACGTGTTGACTTGATAAGCTTAACGACGCTCTCAAGTAGATATGTTAGGAAGACCGAATGTATTCACACATTCATTCATTAATTTCATTCTCTAACAAGTTTAATAAAACAAAACGGCTGAAATGTTTTACAAAATGGGCAGTCCTTAAAAAAGGTTTAAGTGTAAAAAGTTTCATAAAAATATTCTGACGGAAATCAATACTGAAATGCAAACGCTGCTCGTAAAAAATACAAATACGACATTATCTTGGAATGTGGTGGAAAAATAAACTACAAGAAATAAAATATTTCGGGCTCAATCAGAAAAATCTTATAGCTCTACACATAAACCCGAGCCAGAGAAACTTTTTTCCTCTTTCTGCAAACCCAAATGGTGAGTGGTAGGTGCCCAATAATTGAATTGAATTGTGCAATTATTCAATGCATGTTGGATTTTAATCCACAATGGCTAATCCGGATTAAATTAATGGGTTGTGCCGACTGTGTCTGTTTTAGGCATTAATACCACCAACATACTCGTATATACGTATAGAGGTTAATGGAATTGGTGTGAAGTACCTACTAAAAACTAAATAACTTGATTTAAACGCATGATAGAAATATGAGGTTATCCCGCGAGTGTTTCCGCGTTGAAATTTTGGACGCATTATGTACCTAGCTCTACATTCGCGCCTGAATTCTACTCGATCTTTCTTCAATCACACTTCAGTAGTTGTCATCTTAAACGATGGATTTAATGGTCAACAACTTGCTCAGATAGGTACCCCCACTATACGCTTATCGCGCGCGGAATAAGCTAGTCAATCGATTAAAAGGGGTATCCTAGCATGTCGCTCACTGTACGTGTCTAGTTAATTATTTCCTAAACGCCACCCATCTTCGTGCTTGAAATTCAATCGCATGTAAGTATCTACGCGCTGTTGAATTGCAAATGGGTTATTAATAGCTCATTTCATCTCGTGATAACGATAAGATGTCGTGGGGATTACCTACGTTCAGAAGAGGATCATCGCAGACATCCACTCATACTAAATGGCTAAACAATGAAGATGAAAATGTAGGCACCACTTATACTCGTATGCTCACATCTAATGTATTTTGTGTTTCCAGTAGTTGAGTGCTTTCTTTTAATTAAGGTGCTTATTTAGTTCTAATTTGCTAAACCTACATTTAATTTTATCATGCTGTGTACACATGTTTTCAATAGTCTGGACTCCTAGCAATAAGCTACTTATTTATTTAAGAAACTGAATATTTTTAACAACTGTAATTTTATTGCTATCGTCTGTTTTATGTACCTTTTAAAATAAATAACCAAATAAGTGTATTTGCTGTTACTTCGCTCTGTCCATTTGTTAATGGGTTACCAACTTATTCCCCCTCTTATCACTAATAATACTTTCTCCAAATGTTTTAACAAATCTTTCCCAAGCTAATAAATAAAGAATATCTGGAAAGAATCCCAAAAAGCTCTGCTAACTTCACAGTCACTACAAAATAGAGTCTAGCCGAAGCTTCAGTTAGCCCGGTAGATACCTACCTCAGACAGTTTATCACACGATGTTACCCTATACAGGGTGTTAAAAGACCGCCAACAGAGCCGAAAGATACGCGTACTAGACACGAAAACAAAAAAATATCAGCCTTTCCCAAGCTGTTCCATATTAGATACCTACCATGTATGGAGCAGCTGATATTTTTTTGAGATTTCGCATTTGGTCCTATAAGGCTGCCGTACACGGGTAGAGTAAACGGTAGAGTAGAGCGGTAGAGTACTAACTGAGACATTTAAAAGCAAAGGCAGCAACATCCCTACCAATTGGAATGGATGTTGCTGCCATTGCTTTTAAATGTCTCCGTTAGTACTCTACCGCTCTACTCTACCCGTGTACGGCAGCTTGTAGTAAAAGTTGCTTAAACTGGTGATTTTAGCAACCCCTTTCAGTGTCACAGGACCTTTCTGAAACATACTGTATATAAAATTTAAGTGAATAGGAGCACCAAGGCAGGTTTCTCTGCTAAGTTCAGCCCCTGTATTCTTTAAAATAAATAGTGGTTCACCCCGAACTATGAACTCGCGACCCCATATCTCAGCAACCCTTCGACCGATTTGGCTCATGTTCGAACTTAAAAATTATCATCGTCATGAAATTTGGTAGGCAGGTAACCTACCAAATTTCATGACGATCCGACCAAATTTTATTTAGTTATGTAGATAAAAGTAGTTTATGTATTGTTGTGTAATTTCTTGCGCGCTACCCAAAACACTATCTGCAGTACCAAAGGTTGACTGGTAGAAAATGCTACTTAGCATTAAGTACGCCTTTGTACAAACGTTTTAATGTGCAATAAAGAATTAAATAATAATAATAAATAAATTTACTCCAGTTATCGTCGAACGAACATTCATACATACAAACATACATACATACAAACATACAAACGCCGGATTGTTCCCGTAGTCTCGGAGAACTTCGCTCGCTTCGCTCGCCGTTCAATTATACCCGGTTTTTTATAAGTCTGTGACCGATGAACAATTTTTTTTTATATTGGTTCATATCTATACCTAGGAGCAATTATTCTGCAAACAAACCGGTTTTGACGGTCGACGCGTAAGTAAGTGGTAGGTATATTTTAAGAGTAGCCGCTCTGTACTTGTGGCTGCAACTATTAAATGGCGCCAGAGGGTCTCAATGCGAAAGCGATAGAGGATGTGAGTTGGCCACCGAAATGCTGAACGCTACTGTCGTTTTTAGAGAGACTATACCTATTGTTTGCCTTGCCTTGGAGCATGCGGTCGCGCCTGGCAAATACAGGGTAATTTTTAAATAGCTCCTGAAACACGTGAAGTTCTAAATTTGATTGCCAACAACTTTGGACCACTTTGGTGAAAGCTTAATTGTATTTTTCAATTAAATAAAAATCCTGTATATCAACATTTGTAGTTGAGTGATGCAAGTGCAATTAAAAAAAGCTGCCCCCCCACATGCAGCATTCGCCTGTAATGTTACATTTCAGATTAGATTTTGGGCTTTACATTACAATACTGCCTCCTTGACTGACGATAATTCACCTGTAATGTACCTACCATTCGATGTTAGGTACAAGTTGTATCAAAATATCGCACTGTAATGCTCGATTCTCTTCCCTCGCCAATGTAATGCTCGAATGTGTAACATTACCTAGAGTTTGCGCACTATAATGCTCGGTTTTCAACGTTACATTTGAGGCGAATGCTCTAAGTGAGGGAGCATCTTAACACTAATAATGGCTACCCATATAGCGCTTTATCAGGTCGATACACTACAGTCTCTCCCACTCTAAAGTTCGTTTATCGAAGACATACCAAACTGACGCAGTTATTATTGTTCTTATTATGCTGCTGTTTAATTTCCACTTGCCCTGTCATACTTTTAATTTAAAAGATGTTGTCTGTAAAATGCTCTGGCATTATAGGGGTAAGTATCAGACAATAATCGATATAAGATACCTACATAATTATTTCGACCATGACTTTTAGAGTTCGTGACCCCTTTGCCGTATGCTGCGTGGAAAAATGACGTCTAGACACTGCAATAATAACACCTCAAAATTCACGATTCAACAGTGCAAGAAAAGTTACTGATCCCTAACCTTATTTTATATTCATAAAAGTGCCATTGCACAGCTAAAACGAGAAGTAAACGAAGCGAAACTCTGACGTCACTTGAGTGGTACATACGGGGCTTGGTTACTTTACTATGCGCACGAAAATTTTCACTTTTTAGTGCCTTTTAAAAAGTAAACCTTTGAATAATGAAGCCCAATGATAAAAAAAATGAAAAAAAAAGAAGGACGAAAGTTTTACGATGAATCAAACTTCTAAACAATAAAAAATGGCTGGTGATTTGGTTTGGTTCACCGATTTTTGGCAAGGCTTTAATCAATCACAGAAAATCACAGTAAACTAGTAAAGTTTTAAAATCAAACCTTATACTTAGGTCACAGATCACAACACATGATAAACATGGTTTAAGCCTTAGATGAAAACAAAAAAGGGAAGATACGGCACTCACCCATTACGCGTGGTCCTGCAAAACTGAGTCCATGGACTCACTTTCATTCAGTCGCCGCCGGTTGGACACTGTTCTTGTCTCGCTCGGGCTTGTTGGTTTAGCGTATCGCTTATTCACCGAGTTAAAGCTGTGTGAGTTTATGTGCATGAGTGCGTTCGAGCCCATTTTTTCACGGCTGCTAGTAAGAATGTGCCGTATCTTCCCTTTTTTGTTTTCATCTAAGGTTTAAGCTAATTTTGAGTCGAAAAATCTGAAAGAAAACTCTTTCGTACGCATAGATTGTCAGTCAGTAGGTACTTAAAATGATTGTGTTTTATAGTGTTTTCATTCCTTGGAATGAAAAAGGTTAAAAGGCGCATATATTGCTACTTTTGTTCACTTCGCCAAGCAAGGCGTCGCGTCGTGGACTTTAATTGAGTCAAAGAGCAAAAATATGAATAACACGTGTGTTTACAAGAAACATTGCATATTTATGATGGTGTCTAAATTTTTGCTGAAGTGGTATTTTAAATTCAAAATTACAGGTTGCAATCGAATTCGATAACGGAACATTAATCTGAAACATCAACTGTGTGGGCCGAAAATGGGGCAGCAAAAATTCTACTGCGCCTGTATGAAACAGATGATATTATTTTACCCCATAACAAGTTGTTTGTATTGATGCCCCATAACTAAACCCTATCGATTCGTGACTGTCCCTCAGTTTTGGGTCTTCATTGCGCTCGCTCCCTTACCTCGCCGGCTTGTGGTTCCCTGTGTGAGTCCCTTAGTGCCAAAACACACTGAGCGTATTTTGCGCGACATTATTACGCGTAAACATTGTGGTACGAACAAATTCTCCTGGGCCTCAAGTCTGTAACGCAATGGCGTCTAGAATCTAGATAGGTATGTCCCCAGCATATAGGAAAAAACCGGGGTTTCCTCAGTTTTCTCCTACAACCACTCAACTAAATCTTTAGAATTAGACTAGTCTTTATTGTGCTAGAAAAATATTAACAGGACATAAAGTATTAATAAATCTTTATTAAAGCTTACAACTGGGAGCCTATCGAGACACGACTGCGTGACAGTCTTGAGGACCTGCTCAGCCTTACCACGCGTATTAGGTAGGTATACGTTGCGCCGACAATGTAATACTAAATTTGCTTTATTGGCGGGATAAAATTGTTGTCGATGCAGTCGCACTTACATAAATCAAATTGAAACATGGCAACAGCCCAAATTCTGGGTAGGTAGGTACTTCTCACCGTGTGCTGCAGATAATTCCATTGTGAAGCCTATTGCGATAACGCGTCTCCAATGTTTGTTGACGAGCCATTATTTCGTCTGACTGGATATCACAATCACGATGTATGAAGGCAGACATAAAGTTAAGTAACAGAGGTACACTCCAGTACTGTGGTGTACCTATTCCAAGGTTAAACGATCGGTACAGGGGTTTCCTCTACAGGAGATATGGTAGTGTAGTTCTAACTGTAATAGTAACATTGACTAATTGACATTCCACGTATAATAAACATTTACGTATGCTAATAACTAATAAAAATTAAAAATGCGCGACATTTTAGCTTCAAATAAGCATAGCATAATCTCATAAACGGCTGAACCAATTTTGATAAAACATATCTAAGAACACTTGCTAGAAAACCTGCATCAAAATCGGTTCACCGTTTAAGAGCTACAAATAAAAAGTACCAAGCCGACGACACAAAAAGTAAGCGTAACTGACGGTGATGGCTGCACATGTTAATTTATCTTCTGCGGTATTTTATTTTGTGCCTAAAGCTTATGTTTGCAGTTTGGAACGCTCAAGCTAATTGCGCGTGTATTTCGGGTAAATGACGGGTTTATTAACGTGAATCGTGATATCGGCGTATGAGGCCAATTTCGTCTGTTTACTCCCATTTTATCTGTCTAGGTCTAAAATTAAAGCCGGCAGGATACGTAAATATGGAGCGTTAAGATAACAGACTCTCGTTTTGCACATCGTTAAACTACCTATCAGTATAGCTACCACGAGTGCGAAAAAGCTGTGCCGGACGTCCGCCGGACGTCTGTCATGTATCCTAATACTATAGTAGTAAGGTTGTTTATGCAACTTGTCACTTTCAGTGACATTGACAGTAAGCACTCGTGGTACCAGTACTGGGCATCAAAATGTCATCGTACCTCCCGCAGGTAACTACATTTCAGAATTTCGTTGCTTTTTTTTACATAAGATCCACGGCATAGGTCGAGTTTCCCAGCGCGATCAAGTTGGGATCCTGAAGAGTGACGCTCTTTATACGATAAGATAAGATAAAAAGTATTTATTAAAAAAACCGCATAAATTATGACAGATAGTTACAGTTTCAGTGATTGTAACGAGAGAAGAAGAAGAAGAGAATAAAGGTACCCTATCCACAGGGTGCACTCTAATTCGATAGCTGAACTTTATGTAGGCTGTCTACTTATCCATAGAAACAACTTGTAGGTACCTACTAGGTGGCGAAAAAAATATCAGCTGTTTCTTACATTTGGCGCAGTAGGTACTGAGTCGACCTTTTGTATAGAACAGCAGATAATTTTTTTCAATCCAATTTTTTAGCCACCTAGTACAACTTGTTTGTATTGATCAGTAGACAGCCTACTTAGGCCCGGTTTTTTTAATTGAGAATTTTGCTAACCAAATACTTTACTATCGTTCTGTTCTGTCACGCTCTTTTGTGAGAAATCTGCAGAGACAGGACGATACTTTCCCATTTGCTTAGCGAATTTGTCAATTCAGAAACCGGCAGTTAAAGTTAGAGAGAGCGCCATCTACTTAGAGAGCGCCTATAGCTTGCTTAGCATGAGCCTGGGTTACGAAGTACTTATGGGTTATAAAACTATACACCGTGCAATTATAGTGGTTTTTAAGCCGAAGGTATGTAGTTGACCTCGTGATTCTGAGCCAAAATCCAAAATTTTACTTCAAAACGAGCGAAAAAAAAACACTTCCCAATACAAACGGCTATCGCCAATCGACACCATTTGTATGGAGAAGTGAATTTTTTTTTCGCGCGTTCTGGAATGAAATTTTGTAATTTGGCTCAGAATCACCAGTGCAACAAAATAGCTTCGGCTTTAAAACCACTAAAATTGCACGGAGTATGCCTCTAACTCTTTAGCATGTTGTAGAGCGGGATAGACTGAGTTATAAACCCATAGATACGCTCTAACCCAGGTTCATGCTAACCCAGCTGTAGTGATGTAGCATGAACAAGCTTGACAGCGCGATGCATAACCGTCGATCGCATGCTATCGACCCGATAAAATCCGGGTACGATATTTCTATAAGTAGCTCTGCAAACCTGATCCTTCCAATAACGACCGATGGAGCGTCTCAAAAAGTTTGCACAATACCGGCAGAATGTTGACATTCAATTAGATAGATGCCTTCGCTACGAAACAAGGTAGGTAACAACATAGATACGAAATGCTTCAAAGATTACAATATATTAAAAAATGTGGTACCTAGGTTCCGAAGCACGGAAGCGCTTGCGTTGATTTTGCCACTAACAATATTTCAGGCATGAAGCCGTAAGTATCTGATCTGTCCCAATAGCAAGGCCGAAGAAGGCTTTTTCTCGAGCTAAAACCGTGAAAATCTATGGTTAATTCGAGTAAATTGACGATGTCGCCTTTGCGCCTGGGGCTAAAGTTAGGTAGGTAAAGTAAAAAAAATGTGCTCTCCATCTTTTACGACGTGTTATAAGGCGCATTATTTAATTTAGCGACTAGGTATCTCGATAAAATTTTAATGGACTTTTAATTACCTATGGGAAAAATAAAACTTCCAAAAAGTTTGTTGTTCCTTCCATCCAGTCGTTCTGTCAATGCTGAGGATCGAGACCATCTCTTGAAGGTGGCGGAGGGTAGAGTTCTCCATTGGGTTCTATCACTCACGATGTGGATCAGTCCATGCATTTGCTGTTCCTTAGGCATTAAGGGTGGCATTAATAGTCATCAGCTCAAGCTCGAGCTCAAGTAGGTCTCAGAAAACAAAATCACCGAACAACAACAAGGGCTTGAGTAGCTGTCAGCGTATTAATATACACTAGCTTGAGCTTAACATTGACATTAGCCAAGGTCTCAAGTCAGTGATTTTGATTTCTGAAGCCACCTACTTGAGCTCAAGCTTGAGCTGACGACTATTAATGCCACCCTAAAATTCGATACCTTCTGCACCAAATAAAAAGTGAGCAGCTGATTTTGTTTTGAGATGACGCAGTTGCCTTGAGCAGAGATCCCTTCAAGTACGACGGAACCTTTTTGTATACTTCCCGTGTATACCCGTCCACCGTTTATACTTCCCTGAGGCTATTGAATATACGTGTAAGTACCTTGATCGACTCGGACTCTTTTAGCCATGGCTCCATTAGGAGCCGACCATACGAGCTAACATATTTGTCAGCCAACATTGACACTAAGCTTTATCCTAATGAACCAGACGCGAGTGCCTTGCATTAGCTGATGGCTAAGTTTACTTCGCTTTTTGCCATGGTTTATAATATGATACTTATAATAAATAGGTATTCAGCCCCGCCGGCACGACGACGCGACAGTTATTTTACGTTGTTAGTTTACGTAAATGAGGAAAGGATAGGCAAAACTCACTAATATTATAAATGCGAAAGTTGGTTAATGAGTGAGTGTGTGTGTTAGTAACTAACACACACACTCACTCATTAACCAACTTTCGCAGTTACTCTTTCAGGTTGTAGCGGCTGCATGGATTTGGAGGCACATAATACTAACTCTCTCGCAGGAAAAATATTGGCAACTTTTTATCTAAGTGCGCGAAGTTGAAGGCAAAAGCTAGTATGATAATAAATGTTTCTCACAGTATCGAGCCAGGGCAGTCCACAGGAAAGACAAAAACAAAAATGGGGGGAGTGATCCTATCATGTAGACTGGCCAAGCCTAAAGTCCTGAATCTTTTCTTTTTATTGAACGAGCGAGCGAAGCGAGCGAAGTTCTCCGAGTCTACTGGAACAATCCGGCGTTTATATGTATGTATGTATGTATGTATGTATGTATGTATGTATGTATGTATGTATGTATGTATGTATGTATGTATGTATGTATGTATGTATGTATGTATGTATGTATGTATGTATTGTAGCACTGGTGTGCTATCCCTAGCTATAACTCTATCAATTAAACTCGAACTTCCGATATTCCTATTTATTTTTTAGTTAAAATATACATTTTCGTCCGCACCCAACGGCGGTTCTCGTCTCAATCTCTACTTGACAATCTTATTTACAGCCTTCCAACATATAATTTTAAACAGCCTACCTAATTCAAATATTATCATCAGCCAGTAGTCCAACGGAGGTTACATCATTACATCTTCCCCCTTCTAGTTCATTAAATTTTGATAGTAATCAAAATTTAATCAACTGTGGTCGGTCTTGAACATCTCTAAAATCAAAATTAGACAGGAATCTTAACTATCTAACTATACATCAATAAACAACTTAAATATTTCAATTAAATAATAGTACAACACTTCACTGTCACTTCACTATCACTATCCCTAAATACCTGCCTCCCTACTCATAAAATGCGAGAATACTACCCTGAATTCGTATAATACAATCTGGCAAAGCTGGTTAATAATCCGGCTGAGTTAAAATTGGATACTCCAAGCCATCATAATTTACAAGCGAGGCCCAAAGATTACTCGACTTCATTCGATATTATTCCGCCCTTACATAATTGGGCTACCCAATCGTCGACATAAAATATAAAAAACCTGCGCTATTAACAGTTGGGACCTCGGCACTATGTCAGTCAGACCCACCAAAAGCAACCAACTTCCCCATCAAGCTATACTTCTATCTGAGGGGTAAGTCCATCCGACTCATGCCAGTGTCTCCCCTGTCTCCCTTCCTATCATCATAAATGTCGGCCTCGTAACGTATGGCTGTTGGAGTATCTGTCGACACGCATCGGACACGCTGCTGCCGGCAGCTCTCCGATCCAGGTCAACCATCCTCAGCCTCGCTGCACTCTGCAGCTGCAAGCTTTGCCGCCTCAGGTAGTAGTATTCTCGTGCAAGCCGCATATGAAAATATTTACAAGCATTAGTATCTATATTATACATCATTGCCACAACCATCTACCTAACTATCTTTCATAGAAGAGTCTCTTTGTTTCCCTCATACTGTCTTTTCTTTTCATAAACTACTGGATTCTCTTTTCCTTCCACTTTATCACTTCACCAACCAACAGGGATCTCAGTCTATCTATTTTTAAGGGACCCTTGAACTTCCAGCACCTATTTACAATTTTGTTCATCACTCTTGCCGTGACACATCGTTGACCCATATATCGTCGCCGCATCTCATACTTCGACCTCCTCGCCTTCTTTTCCGCACCAGGTTTCTTCTTGAAACTGCGCGCTTTGTATTCTTCGTGCCGCCTGATAATTTTTTTCGGCATTGCGTGACAATAAACCCTATTGACAACACCTTTCGTTTCACAACCGACATCACTTTTGACAATGACATTTGACACTACTTCCTTCGACAGTATTAACTCCTTCGGTGATTCCTCATTCCCATTCTCTTTGGATTCGACAAAGACGTTACTCACACTTTCGTCCTTTGTCGATGGCTCCTTTTGACAGTCCGTCAATGTCAACTGTCCGTTTCCTTCAATGATGATGTAACAGTTTTCTGCCACGACGTTTTCCACTGAAATGTTCCCCCCGTTTTCTTGCAGCGAACCTTGTCCTTGGATCACGTCGTCGTGCTGAGCTAAAAACATTTCTCCATCTACCGACTCTACTTGCCTATTTGGATTAAACCCACCGGATGTGTCTTCTTCATTTTTCATCAGCTCTCCCATGGGCTGTACTGTCAGGACATCCTCCTCGACGGACATCATCTCGTCCTCATCACGATCAGCTGCGTTAGCATCTGAATTTGGCGGCATCGGTTGCGGCCCTCGTTTATCCACATCGTCTCCTTCTTTTGTCTGTAAATATTCCGAACGGTTGTATCGGCTCGGGACAACTGGCTCGTTAATCATAGATTGCTCTACAGCTTTCTGCACCTTTTGTGCAGCATACGCCTCATCAACCCTTGGCTCCTTCCACCATGGAGGAAACTCTGCCCTCAACGCTGCTTTAACCTCCTCGTATGTTGCAGCTGTATCATACAACCCCCTATAAAAGTACATGGCTGCTCCGGACAAATACACAGCCACTATCACCCTTTTGTCTTCATCTTACCAATCATTTATAGCGGCAATAATTTCAAATTGCCGAAAAAACTCTTCAACGTCCGTAGAGATCCCGTCGAACGTTGAGGACTCCATAATTTTATAATTTCACACTTATTTAAAATGAATCACTTATCTTTTTCTTTGCGCGCCGTCCTCCTGGCGCTTATATTGTATCCTTCGTCCTCCTCTCTCAATGAGTCTACTCAGCTTGGCTGCTTGGTACCTTTTTGATCGTCGCGATCACATCAAAATCCAGACACGAGGGGCTGAAAACCTAACTATTACAATATTTTTCCCTAATCGGAATTGACTCGCGGTTTCGCCTCCACCATTGTAGCACTTGTGTGCTATCCCTAGCTATAACTCTATCAATTAAACTCGAACTTCCGATATTCCTATTTATTTCTTAGTTAAAATATACATTTTCGTCCGCACCCAACGGCGGTTCTCGTCTCAATCTCTACTTGACAATCTTATTTACAGCCTTCCAACATATAATTTTAAACAGCCTACCTAATTCAAATATTATCATCAGCCAGTAGTCCAACGGAGGTTACATCATTACAGTATGTATGTATGAATGTTCGTTCGACGATAACTTGAGTAAATTTAGTCGGATCGTCATGAAACTTGGGAGGCAGGTAAATGAGGCAAAGAGAATTTTTAAGTTCGAACATGAGCCAAATCGGTCGAGGGGTTGCTGAGATATGGGGTCGCGAGTTCATAGTTCGGGGCGAACCACTAGTTAGTGATCAAAATGTATTTTTTATTTGTAGATACCTACTATACCTAGTAAAACAAATATCCCGACATTTTAGGTTCCAATTTCTCATAAACGGCTGAACTGATTTTGATAAACCATATTTAAGAATTCTCGCTAGAAAATTTGCTTTCAAATAAGAAAACCCGCATCCAAATCCGGTCACTCGTTTAAGAGCTACCGTGGCGCAGACAGACATACAGCCAGACAGACACACACAGCGGTCAAACTTATAACAACCCTCTTTTGAGTAAAGGCAAGTTAAATTCATCGTTTTTAATCGTTTTCAGGGCGTAACTTTGCAACTGCGCTTTGTGACTAACTTTCCTTCTACGCTCTACTATTCTAGCTAGAGTGACATCCTCTGAATAATTAAAATTGTTCCGCCGCCTTGTTTACCGTTCGCTAATCGTGATCAATGTCTTCATGGTAGACATGCGCGAAACAGTGCACTTCGAAGTCATGATATATTTCATGACATTTCATACCGCGTGATATTACCTTATATCATGGCACCAAACATGACACATGACATCATGTTATTTCTTCATTGCAGACATGAAACATGACATCATGGTATTTCTTCATTGCAGACATGAAACATGACATCATGGTATTTCATCATTGCAGACATGAAACATGACATCATGGTATTTCAGCACACGTTCATTGCAGTACGTACAGTGTGCTGAAATGCCATGTGTCATGTTTCATGTCATCTAGTGTAATGAAATGCTATGTGCCATGCTTTATTCTCTCGTGTATTGTGTAATATTTCATGACACCGTTGTGTAATATGTCTTTTGTAATATAACAAGCATTACCTACACATGTCTACTTCATGGAGCATTCTTGTTAATTAATTTGTCTTCATACCTGCCCTTGGGAGATATTGCCAAAGTTTGTGATTTTCAAGAGAGATTTTTTGCTAATGAACATTTATTAATAAAGTTATCAAAAGGCTTGGCTGATTTCAAAATAGGTTGGCACGATGTCAATAATTTGGTATGGCGTCAAACAAAAGTGAAAATAACTTTTCTTTTCGTAATACCTACTCGTAAGAAAGCTAAGAGCAAACCAATGCGAGTGAGGCTGTAAAAATACAAGCGATACGTAGTAGCGAATATAATCGACTGAAGTTTGGTGCGAGGGCCACAGCCGCCCACTACTTAACCTAAACATATCAAAATGTAAGTAAAGTTATATGAAGGGACCAAATACGAAGTTATGAAAAAAAAACAGCTGATCGATCTCTTGTTTGATGAGTTTAGCGAGCCGGGGCCCCTTCAGTATGACGGGCAGGACCATTAAGTAACACCCTGTATATAGGTCGGAGCTCCAATCAACACACAAATTATCGACTTATTGAAAGTTCAAAACCACTGGATAACATTACCCGACGATAATTGTTTTCCGATACATTAAAATATGAATTGGACAGTTCAAAACCGCCATTATCTACCACCAATTCAGTTTTGTTCCACAATATTTGTTATTTGAGTAGAAATATCAAATATGGTATACAAATTTGTAAAAGGGTTCATCTAAAAGATTTCTTGAAGAAATCGTTTTCAACGGTAAGATCGACATCTGTCTGAAAATCTTAATTTCTGTTTCTCCACCTTCTTGTCAACTAAACACGCTCCAAAATAATTTCCCTCCCGTCAACCAATTACATTTTCCCACGTAAATAATAAAGGACTGTACTTTGAAAAGGTCCTGTTTCTCGAACACCTTTCTGTTTCGGTGCCCTGCTTAGACCCTTGTCAAAGTACCGCAAGCTGCGGTGGCATAGGCCGAGGTGAACAAAACACATCGTTAGTGCTAGAGTTTTTCCTCGTTTAGACCAGGGTTTCCCAACTTGGGGTCCGCGGGCCGTTGGGGGTCCAAAGTTCGTTCGTTGGCTGCGATGCATATAGTGGTAGGACAGCGCCTCAAGTCTGCAACGCAATCGTATTTCGATAAGTTCACTGTAGGTACCTAAAGTTGTTAGGACAAAACTGGGTTTTCCTCGATTTCAACCTACAACGCTAAACCTATCGAGACACGGCTGCGTTACAGTTATAGTCTTGAGGTCCAGTTCACACTTTTCAATTTCAGAATTAAAGTCAAGTTTAGTGGCTATGGATGGATGGCTAACCTTTCAACCGCAAATGCTATTTTGAGATTATAAACGTTTTTAGGTTTTAAGGTGGTAACCGGGGGTACGTCTTTGAAAAAGGTTGGGATTGGCTGGCCTAGACTAAAGGAGGGTTTCGCTTAGGTAAACAAACATTACCGAAACCGTCACTTCGTCTCTGTAGGATGCCTAGTATACAGGAGCTTAACCGTTTTAACTTTTTACCATTTTATACAATTCTAGCTGGTCTAAGATGAAAGCTGGTTTTGTCTTATTTCTACATCGCTATGTTAGGTCTATACAGGGCAATTTCTTTTTTCCTCAAATACCCCAACAATTTTTTACCCTGGCTTTTCTGTACACTGCCGACTTAGGTAACTGAGAGGATGGCATACTTAGGTGCTGCGCAGGCAAGTCTTCATCTTCAGCGACCGATCGGTTTCTTCAAACGAGGTAATGTGAGTAGATAGATGGTCCAAAGAAAAAAATAAGAAGTACCTTGGAATTGTCCCCACCTGCTCTTTCATAAGGTAAAATGAGCGGATTACTAACCCTTAATAAATAATGCATTTATGACCTACATTAAGTTAAGCTTTGCGGTTGTAGATGAAGCTAGTTCAGACACGAAACTTCTCTTTTCAATTAAAACGGGGCACAAGATAATTTGTGCTTAAACCCAAGGATGCAGAGTCGATTGCTGGAAACCTCGCCTTATGCATGAGGTGTCTGGCTTGGTACGTCGAGAAGTCATATTATGTCTTGTGCATATACAAGCATAAATACACAAACAGATCTTCAGCTACATTCAACACACAAGGCGTTATGGAGTAAGATCTGCATAACCGTGGAACGACCTAGCAAGGTTAGCCCAAAAGTGGGCAACATTCGTGGATTGGATAGATAATAAGATACTTTCAGAGGCTCTACCAAGAGTTACGTCCGGCAGACCTACGGAACCGGCAAAACATGTTATGCCATAGTGAAACTTGTTTACAGTCTCAGTTTGCAGTCTAATCAAACAACCCTGTTCTCAGAGACAGAGCTATCTCTAGTCTGTTCCGCCATTGTTTCGCAATACATATTCGTGACTTGGCTAGCCCTCTAGCTGTACCTACCTATACGGAATACGGGGTACACTGACTGGGTCAGTCGAGTTTCTGTAGAAATGTATTGAAAAGTGACCTCCTTTCAGTCATGCGCAAAAGCCTTTTCCATAAGTACTTTAAATGCAGACGAAACCAAAAACTTAGCACGTTTTCGTGGAGTAAACTACAAACGACAGCGTTTGCTCTGAGAGTCGCCAAAAGCCTGCGACAAAATCGACACGCACGAATAAACGGAGTTCGATTCAGAACGATTTTGTTGCAGGACGATCTATCTAACCGCTTTTGTCGATCGTGCGTGTATATCAAAGTTTAGTAGTAATTGTTTCTTTTTTGTTTAACGTAAAATGTCCGACACGAAAAGAAAAAAAAGAAGAAGTGATTGTCGGATCTACCAAAGACCACCTAACAAGTAGCATTATTATTAGCCCTAAATGGAGTTGCGGGGAGTTTTTGGACTCCAAGCAGCGTTTACAGCGTTTGAAGCGTTTCAATACAGGTTCAAAAACGCTCCGCTGCACGCGCACGCTAATGCTTACTTCGTAAGTGGGGGGGCGATAACAAATCTAGGTTGCTGATATCAAGCAAACGGAGATATCGATTAGGCTTTCATATCAAACACACATGGCTATTGTTACGTCATGATTTACTGATCAATGTGGAATACCAACTTTTCTCTATTCCGTGACTAGTAGGTAACTGTAGTAGGTAACTTCATCCAACAGAAAAAAACATAAACGAAATAGCTACAACATTTTACCCGGACCTGAGTTCAAATCCAGACAATAAACAAAATAAAAATCTTATTCGCCAAACAACAGTGACAGACCTTTTTTGGAGACACAGTCATAACAGTGATAGCAATACAAACTAAACTCTAATTTTTAAATCGAGTCCACGGAATGACAGTTGCTAGTAGGCTACTGACAGATAAAGCCTTTGTATCAACTGTCATTCCGTGGACTCGATTTAAAAATTAGAGTTTAAGTATTTAATTTTTCCAGACTTTTTGGCCTGTGCTCTCCGATCAACTTGCGAACGGGATGGTGGACAAAATGATGCTAAAAATCAAAGCTTATTTGAGCTCTATCATCATTTAAAAGCCGTCGAAAGCCAAACAATTTGTCCAAATTACTGGCCTTAAAGGACTCTATCTCTTTAGAGGCTCGTCTTTCCTGCCATAATGTTAAAATATCGCCCCTGAAAGCGGGCAGTATGACGATGTGCTATAAATCAGGGAATTTCAGACCTTTTCTTCCCGTCGTGAATGGACTACGTAATCACCATGAGTACGGGAGCGAGTGTAAAGATCGCAAGGTAAATCACTCGCTTTATAAGGCATCGACCAAATTATGCCACGAAAACATAGGCCAGGCATTATTAGATATTCGGATACGATTGCGAGTCAAACTTCGGCCTTTGCATACAATATAAAAATATTTATACTGCGTTCAGTGACACTTCTCGGACGCTACAGTAGGTACCTAATAGTACGGAAGCCGACCGCATGATTTTCACGTCACTTGATACAAAGATAAGCTTTATGGCTTCAAATAGAAAAAGTTACGCTGAGCTCGAATCAATTAATCATAACACTCAGAATTGGCCGAAAGGTCGAAAAAAAGGGCCAGTTCCGGTGCAAAAAAGACCAGATTTTACGTGATTTGATACAAGAATGAGACTGGTGGCTTCAATTAGAAAATCTTTCGGAGGATAGTAAAAGTAAAAAAGTCCTCATGATCGTCATCATTTTAAAAAAACTTTTTTGTGGGTAAATAGTGGTCAAGAACAAATATTTCGTAGGCGAATGTAGCTACGACTCTATGTTATTTATAGTGCTCTAGGGAAATGGGGGTTGTTAGCCGAAATCCACGTTATCCCCACTAATCGAGTGTAGACTAAACCAAGGCTTTCTTCTGTAGTATGTATAAGTTGAAATGATGGTGTAGGTGCTGGGCAAACCTATCCTTAAGATGTAGTGGGCGTGAAAGTATCACTGAATTGTGTAGGTGCCAACTGCAAAGTCAAATGTATTTTCCTATACGCAGGACAATTTTCAAATAGATTTATTCCTGAAACACTTTTATAATGTGATTTCAAACAATTTTTGTTCTATGACTTTTGAAAAGCGCAATTTTATTTTACCATAAAAAAATAATTTGGAACGCAAAGTTTTTTTCTTCGAAAGTCCTTTATTGGCTTATCTTCTTATCTTTAGATAATATTGAGAAACTAATTTAAATATTTTTTAATTTGGTCCAGTAGTTTTATTTTTATGCGCTAAAATGTTTTGTTCCTATGACCGCCAACATTACCGTCGCGTGACGTCATAAAACTGTATCTTTGAAACGTTGTAAAATCCAAACTACTGAACCAAAATAAAAAAAATATTGAAATAAGTTTCTTATAATAGCCAAAAGTTTTGAATAAGCCAATAACGAACAAAAAACTTTGGGTTCCGAATTGTTAATATTTTATTTTGCAAAATGTGCAGCACGGTGTAACATGTAGGAGCAGGAGAGGCTGGAGTGGTGGCAGAGAGTGGAGGGGAACGGAAGCGCACCGTGCAGTTTGCGCTGAATAATGCAAACTTTTAAACAATAAGAAATGCCAAATTAATAAAAAGTATCGAGCTATCCGAAATGTTGTTGGAAATTATACAAAAAAATTGAAGTGATTCAGAAATAAAGCTATTTAAAAATCACCCTGTAGTAGCAATAAGCAGAGTAGTGTATGGTAGTGGCTCGTCCTTTCGTTTCAAGAATACGGCCCAATTATTCTGCTGCACTATTCCTATGTTGTGGTCTCATAAGAATATATTTACTTCGCAATTAAAGTACTCGGAAAAGCCGCGCCCCAGACTACACCTTGTTTTGGATAATTGAAAATTGGTTTGACTCTGAATTTTATATCAAAAAGTTGCCGAACTGAATTTGTGGATTACTCAGATTGGTCATAAATAATTCAACGGCTTAGCAACAGTTCAGCGGCTAGTTTGAGGGCCAGCATTGTATTGAAGATGTGATATGGTATGAGATAAAATAGTACAATTTAAAATGGAACAATTTGTGGTAATATGCCTGAAAATTACCAAAAAACATATGTTTTGAGCGTCTTTTTATTTTATTTTAACTGACTTCTAAAAAGGAGGAGGTTCTGTATTCGATGCGTAGGTTTGTAAATATAAAACGGTTCAAGTTTCAAAAAAAGTGCGGTGCTTATAAACCTTCCGTGATCATGTAAGCGTCGACGTGCTGTCGACGTGTGTTTACTACAGGGTGCACTCTAATTCGATAGCGAAACTTTAAGTAGGCTGACTACTGATCAATACAAACAACTTGTACTAGGTGGCGAAAAAATTGGAGCGAAAAAAAAAACAGCTGTTTCATACATTTGGCGCAGTACTAAGCCGACCTTTTGTATGGAACAGCAGATTTTTTTTTTTGCTCCATTTTTTTAGCCACCTAGCACAATTTGTTTGTATTGGTCAGTAGACAGCCTACCTAAAGTTCCGCTATCGACTTAGAGTGCACCCTGTAGTACAGTCGGCCACAGTCTCGGATACCCCTTTTTGTTCGATTGGCGCCCTTATGCCGCGCGCGATAAGAGCTGCCATGGGGTATCTGAGATTGTGGCCGACCGTACCTACCTACCTTTAACATTGGACGTTCTAACTTTTCGGCAAATCCAAACATAAAAAAATACAAAACACATTTCAGGTCAATACGGTACCCTAAGTAGGTAGGTGGGTAGGGTAAAAGGTTTCCTCCAAACTCAAATCTCTGAGGATTTCCGGGTGAGAAAATTACTTGTACGGAAAATGAGGTTTTCCATTCGCTTGCCCGTGTAAGGAACTTTATTTTTTAACCCCCAACCCAATAAGAGGGGTGTTATAAGTTTTACCGCTGTGTGTGTATATGAAAGTGAAAGTGAAAGTGAAAAAAGTGGCATGGCACCGAAACCGTTGCTCTTATACAGGTGAACCGATTTGGATGCGTTTTTTATTTTATTTTTGAAGTTTGATTAGATATGTTTTATCAAAATTGGTTCAGCCATTTATGGGATATGCTAATTTAAAGCTTAAATGTCACGGGTATTTTAAATTTTAAATTTAGTAGTTGAGATATTTTTTACTTCCTTTTAGTAAGAATTTTGCATTAATTTGATTTCACATATTGTTGTTCTTTGTTCAGTTCTTTAATGTGGCACTGAAAACATCGACTCTTTGTCTAGTTAGGCAGAACTTTTATGACACTACATTTAATTGCGAAATTGAATTGGTTTGCAATTAAATGTAGAGTCACACAACCTATTTACTATATGCCAAGAATCAGAGCAACTACCACGAGTGCTTACTGTCACTGTCACTGAAAGTGATAAGTTGGATAAACAACCTTACTGTTATAGTATTAGGATACATGACAGACGTCCGGCAGACATCCGGCACACTCACAGCTTTTTTGCACTCGTGGTAAATACTCAGGTGTACAATAAAAGAAGGTACTAGCTTTTTTCCTGAAACACGTCAACTTCTAATGTGATTTTTAACAACCTTTTTTATACGACTTTTCGAAAAGCTCGAGCTGTTTGCGCGGCGCGCTTTCGTGCCCCTCCACTCTCTACCACTTTTCCAGCCTCTCCTGCTCTGCTCCTGTTACACTGAGCAAAAAAAAGTTTTCTTTATTTTTTTATATGAAATAAAAAATGCGCTTTCACCAAAGTCGTAGAACAAAACTTGTTGGAAATCACATTTAGAAGTTGGGGTGTCTGAGGAAGTAGCTATTTAAAAATTGCCCTGTATTTTTTTCGGGCAATGGTACGGTCGGCCACAATCTCAGATACCCCATGGCAGATCTTACCGCGCGCGGCATTAGGGCGCCAATCGAACAAAAAGGAGTATCTGAGACTGTGGCCGACTATACCTAGGTATATCGTTACAAATATATCCTTGCCAGGCTATAAATAGTTGGAGAGCTGGTGACCAATCGAGATATTTTTTCGTACAAGGCTGGGAGTTAGTAGGCTGATAGAGTAGACTTCGCTGGGTCTGGGAAAAATATATTTTTGCTCCGGTCGCGGTTGAAAGTTAGATTTTTTCTACTTTGAAAGTTTAAATGTATGGGTTGAGTCATTTCTTTTTTGTCTACAAGGCTGGGAGTTTTTGGGTTGCCTTTTTAGTCTCCGCTGATCACGAAATCACTATTTATTACTAGCCAAACGCGGTAGAAATATTGTTTTTTATAACCTAGAAAGTGTGAATTTTTGGGTTATAAAAATCAAACTTTCAACCACGCTTGGCCAAAAAAACAAATATTTTCTTGTTCAACGGAGTCTCAACAACTAACCTAGAAGTTTCTAGCCTTGTACGACAAAAAAAATATACTGAACCCATACATTTAAACTTTCAAAGTCGAAAAAATCTAACTTTCAACCGCGACCGTGCCAAAAAAATATTTTTCCCAGATTCAGCGAAGTCTACTCTATCAGCCTACCAACTCCTGGCCTTGTACGAAAAAATATCTCGATTGGTCACCAGCTCTCTAACTAAAATATATTACCATGAAAACCTTTGTCTCGCTTATTGTGAACATTGGCGTTATTAGCATGAACTCTGACTCGTGCCAAACTCGCTCGGTTGACAAGTTAGTCTGAAAACCGCCGAATACAAATACTATCCTGCATCCAGAAGGTCGTATTTTGTCAATACTTAGGCTTTTGCATCTACAAAATGAAATGATTTATACAGCGTCCAGTAGCACTTTTACTTACACTAAGTAGATGACTATGAAGTAACCACTCGTCATTGTACATGTTTGACAAACGGTAATAAGACAGTGGGTAGAACGTTAGACGTTTGTAAAATAAATTACGTTATATCGTGAATTAATCGTCAGTTTCCTTGTCTCTGCTGGTACTAGCTAGCTTAGCGGCCCAAGATACAATACCCATTATAAGTTTACTCTATGAATACCTATCTTCTTCTTTGCGTATCGATGGCAGACCGATAATAATATCGCACCCCCCGCAGAATAAACCCGTAAAGTGCTATTACGGCTTTTTTATTGTTATTGCAGAAACGTCATCTCCGATGCCGAATACATAAGTGTAATTTTTTTCAGACCCTGAAATACCATATTTAAGGAGATATTTAAAAATATGGCTTTATTCGTCTGACCATACTCAACAATTTGAACGAAGAATAAAACCGCAGTCATCCCTTACTGATACATTTATTGTATGCAGAAATTACAAAAGCCTTTACGGCTTTATTCTCGTGAAATATTTTGATCACCATGACTGTAATGCATGTTTACAAAATAGGAACCGGTTTTGCTATATCTGTAAAACCGTTTAGCTTTTTTTTTGTTATATATTTATTCCAGTAATGATTTAATAATAAATCTAACAATATGTCATCGATGTGGTAGTCACTATGAAAGGACGATTTTGCGAGGAATAAAGAACAAGAAACAGCAATAGATAGACGAAGATGTCTTAAGTTTATGTCTCGTATGATGTAGTAAACCTTATGGAGAGAAAACGGCTACACAAACTCTCACAACCGGACAATATTGTACAAGAAAAAAAAACTTGTGTACAATACGGGTGGTGGGCTCGAAGTTCTATAAAGAATGGAACAACCATGATATGGAATTTGGAGATAAAGGAGATGGCTGGGTTGCGTAAAGGATAAAACCGGAATTCATTGACTGATTTCCCAGTCACTGCAGCAAGTGATCACTGCACCCTGTGGTGTGAGTGAAGTTGCCACTTACTTACTACGCTGGCTCAGCGACTCGAAGTGGATCTTGGCCTCCGCAACCAAAAGACGTCATCTCTCTCCGTCCTGCATCACTTCTTTCTAATCTTCCACTTGGAGTTCGCGCAAGTCCTTTGAGACTTCGTCAATACAGCGATACTTGGGACGTCCAACTGGTAGACGTGCACAAGGTTGCCGTTCGTATGCTGTTTTAGCTGCCCGATCCTCTCCCATTCTTTATACGTGACCAAGCCAGCGGAGTCCTGCAGTTTTAGTCTCTCCAATTATGTTGGGCTCGGCCATGTGTTCGGTGTTTTACTGGATCCTAAAGGTGCCGTCTTATCCCTTGGTGGATCGAAATATTTTTCACAGGAATTTTCCTTTCCGCGACCAGGAGTTTGATCTTTTCTTTTTGCGTCAGTGTCCAAGTTTCACATCCGTACATAAAGATGGTTCTTATAAATGCGTATTTTCGTTCTTCTTGTTAGGTGCTTGGACGTGGTCACTTCGTGGAGAGCCGCGGAGTATCGGAATGCATTTTTAATTCTGATCTCTATCTCGCCTTCTCGGGTGTTTGTATCATTTACCGTAAAACCTAGGTACTTGAACTTAGTAACGCCTTTGTAAGTAATTGCCACTAGACGATGTATAAATGATGTCATAAGGCTTAAGTAACACCAAGGTTTCTGCATACATTTAATTCTGTATGCAGGAAGTATAAAAACCCGCGTGAAAACGCTGTTTGCCAATATACTGATCTATGAAACTGATCCTTTAATCCTTTGATCAAAAGTAACTGTTTAAGGCTCTAAAAAGAGCCAAAACTGGTAAATCACAAAGACCAGATTAATTCAAGCCCATTAAAAACATACTCTAATAATTATGCGCTCTCCAGGTCTTTTAAAACCTTTTACAGCACTGGGATATTACCACAAAATTGGTTAATTTCAACCTTTCTACTGACATGAAGAAATACTGCGAATACCGCACAATAAGTTTGTTAAGCCAGGTATGTTTCTCTTCATTCTTCATAAGAGGATCAGAGTGAAGTCCAATGAGCATAGGTATTGCCAATAGCTCTTTGAGTTTCAGTTCAGGGCTAAGAACCAGATAAGTCTTCTTTGCACCTTCCTAGACCACAAATCCAGAGACTTACAAACTGACGTTAATTTGCTTGATTGCACAAGAAGGCCAATACAAGAAAGAATTCAAGAAGGCCTTTGATCATGCTAAGCCCGGTTATAGGTACTAATGCCTCGTCTACAAGACGTTAGAATTGATCGCAGAGATAAGCGAATAATTCAGAACCTTTACTGGAGCCAGACTAACACGGTGATAATCGTCTGTGAAGAAGCCAATCAAAGTGGTAAAACTCACAGGCTCTAAGGTAACCAAGTTTGTATTTTTCTTCTGTTTTAATAAGGTTTAAGTTGACTTTGGTTTTTACCTACGTTTGTTTATGAAGCAAATAAAGGTTTATCTTCTATCCATTTGCTATGCGATCATAACCTCCAGATCCAGATCAGGAGGCTTCAATGTTACATCTAGCCTATAGAAATGTACAACGGTTGTGAATGTATATGAAAAATGGATCGTAAAGATCAAATAAATAGGAAAATTGAAGCTTTCGAAAAGTAGTGGTATCTTAAGTATAAGGATAAGGATATGTCATACAAAAGAGAACTAATTTAAAACACCCAATAGAAATAGATAAGTAATTAATGTGATTAGATACGATAGGCTTCTCCAATTATCCTGATAGGCAAAGATTGAGGAAGGAAAAAGCGTCGGCAGAAGAAGAAAAAGTTTGCTGAAAACCATCAAAGAATGAACAGGAGTGGTCACCATATAAGATCTCTTTAGTCTAGCTAAGGACAGAATGACATAATGAACAGCCGACTGCCAACCTCCAATAGTGGAGAGGCACCAGAAGAAGAAGAAGTTTCGAATTAAATTGTTATTTAATGATTCAAACACTTCCAAAAACAAAGGGATAAAAAGTTGAAAAATTCACTTTTTGCTAACTTTTTTGCCTTTGTTTTTGGAAGTTTTTAATTTCATTGTGTTTTTCTTCCATTATACTGTCGATTTTTAATACGATTTGTTTCGTTAACTACTTTGGGTAGGTATTCAAAATTTCCTGGACTCCTTTACCTACTTATTTTATACAAGTCATTGCTACAAGGGGCACTTATGGAGAATTAAAATGTATATGAAAAATTGTAATGTACACTTACATTTCATATTCTAAGAAATTTGTACCAGAATAAAAAGATAATGAGCCATTATCTAACACAGTCACTTTACATATGCCGAGAATAAAGCCATAATGTGCTCTTACCGAAAAGAGTATCTATGCAAAATATCAGCGAATATTCCTATAATACTATGATGCTGTAAATGTTCGGTTTCGATTTCACAACGAATAAAACCGTAATATCACTTTGCAGTAATAAAACAAGATTTTAATATTGGTATCATACATTTTGTTAAATAACTTCCATAGTGTTATCTATGTTTCAATATGTAGTGAGCAAACAAAATACCTGTAAATTGATACCTGAATGACTTTTCTACCATAGGTACTTAGTGAGTTGTGACGAAAAAACTGTTTTTATTTTTTCCTGAACAATTACGTTTTTGATGTTACGGGTTTATTCGCCGGGGGGTGCGAATCTTAAACTAATTTTAATGGTTTTAGCTTAATCTTATCTTTAGACAATATTGAGAAACTAATTAAAATTTTTTTTATTTTGGTCCAGTAGTTTTGTTTTTATGCGCTAAAATGTTTTGTTCCTATAACCGCCAACTGTATGCAGACCGTCGCGTGACGTCATAAAACCGTATCTTTGAAACGTTGTAAAATCCAAACTACTGAACCAAAATAAAAAATATTTAAATTAGTTTCTCAATATTGTCTAAAGATAAGATTAAGCCAATAACGGACTTTCGAACAAAAAACTTTGCCTTCCGAATTCTGCGACTCTAACTATGTTGAAATTAGCCGCAATTAGGTCCTCCAGTTGCAGATGTCAGGACACGCAGGACATGATGGGAGGTGCATTATTGTTTGCCGCAATCAGTTCAAACAGTTCAAATTATATATTCAAATTACCCTACTCTAGAATGATAATTATTCGAATGGTTACTTCATTAATTACTAACAATGAGAATATAGCAATAGAATGCATTCTGTCGCTGTTAAATTCATCAACGTCATGCACTATACAGTACCTTTTGCCAAGCCCAAACCTAATTATGTATCAATGCAAAGCAAGACTGTTGTATTTATTCTATGTAACAACCTTCGAGGACAATAATGAGGATGGGTTGGAGGCAGTGATAAGCCGGGAGCTAGCGACACCATTGGGCCATTTCATTAAACAGACGTACCTATACTAGACGTTCGATAATACGACCCATTTGATAAAGTGTACCATCGATGAACCGATCAATCGGTGATTCGTCGTCGAAAAACGAGCAAAATCGTTCGTCGATAAATCGTTCGGCAAAAAGACTTTGGATAGGATGGGAACCCCTGCATGGGAACCCAATGCATTAAGCATTGGAAAGATCACAAAAAAGGTACCTAGTCACTAAACAAATGCTACATCATTCTACAGGTCTTGATGCACTTTCACTTTGTTTACCTAGGTCAGGTCAGCTAGGTAAAGTGGAAACATTTTGTTGATTATAATTACCAAATTAGTTTATTCAGATCACCCACCTCCTCTCATCAGATAGGCCAGGGTGGGCCAAATCAGAAGTAAATAAAGTCCCTACTAGCTTTCTACTATTTAATGTTCTACTATTTAGATTTCTAGTGGATCCACTACATAACAAATATTCCTCGGTGGGCACTCGTTTGTCTAAGTAGTGGCATATTTATATGAGATTATCAATTTGAAAAATATTTATTTACAGTATGACAGTCGAGTAAAAATACAATAAAATCATACAAATTCACATATGCTTCACAAAAAAAATGCCTATAATATGAGATTGCCTATACTTATTATTAGACCTTAGATAAGAAATTCCAGCCAGCTCCCGGCCTGCCGCAGGAAACCGTAACATCTGAGCACACGTACAAACATTTGCCTCCGTCTTTCAGTAAACATATCACGGCTGCGTAGGATCCTAACAGGCTAATGATAATTCCTGAGACACAGCTCTTAGGCCCCCGTTTACGGGAAATTATGACCAGAACACATAATCGGCTGAATTATTGTTGTTCTGTTGTATGCAATAATGAAAAGAATACTTTATTTTATTGCCGTGAACAAAAAATCGATGAACAAAAATAGCTCAGTTTAGATTCAAAATTTTAAAAACTGTGAAATTTTTGAATTTCCCCCCACGCTGCTATCGTCCAACCTTAAGGGCGTCGTTATATATTCAGTTCGAGATTTTGCAGTTGGCCATCTAGGTGAAATTTTCGAGATTTTGCAGTTGGCCCCATAGTGAAAGTTGCTTGTATTGTTGAGTTTAGCTACTCCCTCAAGCATGACAGGACCTTTTAGTAACACCCTGTATAAAGGCGTGCCGAAAATTAATGTGTTTTTCTAGCCAAAATATGGCTATGCTCCTCTTAGATCCGGGGCTGAGATCCCCATGGATAGCGGGGCCCTGGGCACTTGCTCAGAGTGCCCAATGGTAGAGACGACCCTGTTTGCGAGAGTGATTCCCGGAATTAAGGTGGTAAGGGATACGAAAGGGGATGTTCCATTCATAAAGGGCCTATCATGGTCTTTATTTAGGTGCTCTGCAGTTAGGTAGTTAGAAGTGATAGGAAGGCCTGGTAGCTTAGCGTGATCGCTATAGCTATATTTATGGTTATGATATATCTCCTTCTCAATCTTTTGTTCTACGTAGAGTCATGGGTGTCGATATGGTGGCTTTTGCTGGAACAAGAAACTGAAGAAAAAAAGATAACTAATGTATGGTAGTTTAATGCGAGGTTGGATTGTCTATGATAGAGAAAAATATCTAATACTTCGTTAACGGCGAAGAAAAACATTTTGGGAAAATGGTAAAGAGTTTCGAACAGTTTTTCGTATCAAACTTTGACAAATTATTTAGAATTATATACTAGTTTTTATTTATCTACTCTACCATAATCTAGATAGCACGAACTGACCAGATTTTAAAACTGAAAATATTTTGCCCGAAAATTACCTGCCGAATAAACTATTCAGAGGCTATCCAGCTATTGAAACATAGGCTAAAAATTTGATTTGAGTGTATGCGCTTAAATTCATAAAACGCTCTGAGCGAAAAACTATTTTAAATAACTCACCTCCATACTATGAAACATCCGTATTGAGGTTGTTACATTGCATTTTGTTTTTTTGGGCAGTGACAGAGTGGAGGCCGAGAACTGGACGACGATCAGTTGGAAGACCAGCAGCCCGATGGTCGAACGACATCGTCATTGCGGCGGAGGGTCCATGGATGCGGATGGCTAGGGACCGTGAGAGGTGGCTTTGGCGAAAAAACCTATACTCAATAGTGGGCAGAGGTGGGCTGATGATGATGATGATGAGGGTTTATTCGAATGTTCAATATCTACATTAAAATACCTACCATATGATAAACAACAGCGCTTCATTTAATGATTCAACTATGCGCAGTTTGCAGCAATTACATTTATTTAAAACGGCGCAAACTTTCTCCGGCGCGTGGCTTTACAACAAATTAAGAACTAACAGAAGATAAGCTTGAATCAATAGATTCAGAACAATACTTTATTCCGCACAAAAAAAATAAGAGACCTTAGTTACTCCCGTAGATTTATTGTTTACTAGTTGTGCCCGCGACTTCGTATGCGTTTTTACACATTTGACATTTAATTTAAATTCGACTGTGGAGGAAAACTCAAAAGGAAGGTTTTTTTAACCCCCGACCAACAAAGAGGGGTGTCATAAGTTTGATAGCTTTGTGTGTGTGTCTGTTTATGTGTTTATGAGGGTGTGCCTGTCTGTGTGTCTGTCTGTGTGTGTGTGCCCTAATCTAAACAATACATTTATGATAAAATATGTTTTGTTTAGATTAGGTATCGCCCGTGTAAGATACCAGGAAGCTTAGCATAAGAATTGCCTGGGAAGTATGGGGGTTTATTATGTATCTCCTTCGACGTAGAGTGGGATAGATAAAGTTATAAGCCCATAGATAAGGTCTTATCCATTCTCATGCTAAGCCAGCAAGCAAAGCATAAGGTTGGGTTAGAGCGTATCTACCGCAAATAACTCTGTCTATCCCGCTCTACGGCAAAATATATTTTTTTAATATCAAGTTGGGCTCAGTAGAGTAAATATTTAAAAAAAGGCACAAAAAAAAATTTCAACCTCGCGTGGGTTCAAACCCAAAACATTTCGACCGCGACGCAACAGTACTACATTTCTAACATCGATAAACTTTGTCCGACCTCCACCGAAAACCACTCACAATTCCCTTCAGCAAGCATCATAAGGCTGGTTTAGAGCGTATCTATGGCTCTGTCCATCCCGCTCTACGTCAAACAAAAGAGTGAGATACCTATTGTTTTAAACCCATAGATACGCTCTAACTTGGCCTTATGCTACGCTTGTAGAACTAATAGTCCTCATCATACCGAACATTTTTGCCCAAGGAACTATGCTTGGGAAATCAACGGTTTCCGAGATAATAAAGTCGGACTTTTTTTTTTTCAGAAATGTGTTCAGTATCACGTTCTTAATATACCTTCTCAAGAAGCCATATCAAAATTATGAATATTTCTTACAAAAAACGAAGTTAAAATTGCAACCCGCAATGTATTCAAAACATCGGATAGCCTAAGTTACTCCCAGAAACGTGAGTTACGGCCATGTTAAGTTTGGTTGAAAACTATTCAGCGGTGTTCGCGTTTATCGTGTTCATACAGACAGACAGACAGACAGACAGACAGACAGACAGACAGACATAAACCGTTTTTTTTGCATTTTTGGATTCAGTATAGTTTACTTAGTAACCCCTGCTAGTTTTTTTCTAAAAATATTCAATGTACAGAATTGACTTCGCTAGAGTTTTATTATAAGTATAGATTGGTTACCTATCGATGTCCTAAAACTTGTTTGTAAGGTTATTAATATTCAAGTAAGTAAATACCTGTACAGTGCGCTAAACTTTGCTCGGTCATTGTCAACTACCATAATGTCATAAAGTAGTAGAGATTGAGTTGTTTTTTAAGTCCCAGCCTAGGTAACTGCCGGTTTCTGATTTGAGAAATTCGCTAAGCAAGCACTTAAATATCGTTCTGCCTCTGCGGATTTCTCACAAAAGAACGTGACAGAACGATAGTTAAGTATTTACTTAGTAAAATTCTCAATTCAGAAACCGGACCTAAGTATGTAATCTTTCTCATCATTGGTTATGAAAAGTTTCAAAACTAATTACGGCTCGGGTTGCTTTAGAAAAAATCAATCGTGGAAAAATTAAACGTTTTTCCTACCTCCCACCTTTATTATACATGCGAAAGTTTATAAGTGAGTGTATATGTAAGTGTATGTTTGTTACTTTGTCCAGCTGAAACGGCTAGATGGATTTAGATAAAATTTGGAATGCAGATAGCTTTACTAAGTTGGAGCAAAGTAAAGCACACATCCTTTTTTTGTAGTCCACGCGGACGAAGTCGCTGCCAAAAGCTAGTTTTTTAAATAAAAGCAAAGCTAACATTCTGTTATCTCCCACATTGTACCGTGGCCTGGATGCAACAGCTGAACCCCCCCTCCCCCCGCCCCCCACCCGAGGCTACACCCCACCACAGCAAAGTAGGCTACTTTTAGACGAAGCCTGATTCGGGAGGCTGTTCAATATGGAGCTGTGTAATTGGTGGAACTAGTTGGTATTTGCTACGCGGTTGAACTGTAATTAAATTTTTTGTGTCTAAGTACTTATTGTATTGAATATGAATGCCGATTTGTTGATATTGTGCTACGTGACTGAGTTGTAGTTGTAGATGAAGCTGCGTCTAGCAGCACCTGAACTTGACAACTAATATGCAAACAAAGTAATATTTTCATCCTGATAGTAATGTTTCTCTTCAGCACAACGATCGGATTTTTGATCATCAGTAGTTAATAGTAGGTAGATTGTTAACCGAGGAAATAAAGAAATATTTTTAAGGCGAGAGTGTTATTTGAATCCAGAGCGGAGCGAAGGATTGTAGAGTAGAATCCCGACCGAAGCGAGCGTTTCTAAAGTGGAATCCTGAGCGCAGCAAATAGATATTGGATAAAAACATATTTATTCGAATAAATGTGATAAAACATAAACAAATATGTTAACAATAACGACCAAAGGCGGAATGCATTTCTTTCTGAAGTATACATTTTTTTTACATTTCACAAACTTTTTTTTTTATTTGGCTAGCGCAAAGTTTATTTTTTTATACTGCCAGTCACTTGTCCATACAATGTTCGTGGTTAATCTCTTTGGTCCTTGGATCTTTTACTTCCTGTTTGCGGGGAACGAACTAGGTGTTTTCGAATAGATGTGATAAAAATATTTTATGCTTGCTTTTTGTTTTTTTTAAAGCACTAACCTGTCCCGAGTGAACTTTTTCAACTCTTTTTCAAATTTTATGCTTGCTTAAGACTGGCTGATTTTTATGAAAATAATATTGAAAACGCCATTTAAAAATATTTAAGAAAAATACTTATAATCACTTTTTTTTCACTTATATGGCTGTCAATAGTTTTTCGTGAAGCGGCCAGGTCGTAGTAATTTCACTGTACAAAAATAATTATTTTGGCTCTTTGTTTTTTATGTTAAACCATAGAACGTAGAAAAGGCAAATTTTCGCGCTTTATAGTTCAATCTGTAAATATGGTTAGCAAGACAAGTATTTTAGTAGTACAATATTACAAAGGCCCGGTTTCTGAGTTGAGAATTTTACTAAGCACATGCTTACGTATCGCTCTGTCACGCTCTTTTGTGAGAAATCTGCAGAGATAGGACGATACTTACCCATTTGCTTAGCAAAATTCTCAACTCTGAAATCGGGCCTTAGTTACCTACAATATTTTTAACATCGTAGGACGTTGATTTACCGCTGGCTTCAATGCCGCCAAGGGGATGCTTTATTCCGGACTATCCAGGCCAGTTGACACAACGCTCGACGAGTAAACTTATTCATGTTGCCGCATAAACGAGGGGTAAACGCGTGTCTAGCACAGTGGCAGTTTAGTGGCACTAAGTAGGTGCACGATGCACAAAATCTCTATTCTGCGTGGAGTCGCAGAAGATGGTAATTTTCCAAGACCTAGAAGGTACCTTATAATGATAATGGTCAGAAAAAGCAAAGATCTGACATAGAACCTGAAATAATGGAGAAGCAAATTCAATATCTTTCCCATATATTGACTTTTGTTTGGTGCCAAGATCTTTTTGGTGTGTTTTTTAATATTATCTACCGTCCTCATTGAGTTTTTTTTCTATCTTTCGCTTCGCAACGCAACGATCATCTTAAGGGTGGATGATAGCAACGTGGCGGGAAATTCAAAATTTTCACAGTTTTTTACATTTTGTAGCTAAATTGAGCTATTTTTGTTCAGAGATTTTTCGTTCGCGGCAATATAACGGTATTCTTTTCATTATTGTAAACAAAAGAACAACAATAATTCAGCCGATTATGTGTTCTGGTCTACGACAAGTTTTTTGGGCAGTGCCACTGCTTCGCAGACCAGAACAAATAATCGGCTGAATTATTGTTGTTCTTTTGTTTACAATAATGAAAAGAATACCGTTATATTGCCGCGAACGAAAAATCTCTGAACAAAAATAGCTCAATTTAGCTACAAAATGTAAAAATCTGTGAAAATTTCGAATTTCCCGCCACGCTGCTATCTTCCAGCCTTAAGTCTAATTTTTCATTCAAGATAAGTACACTGACGTTTACGGTGTGACCAGTCTCTGGTGAAAATTAAATAGTGTGGTGACAAAAAGTTTGACATGAATCGAATTGCGTAATCGATATAATCGATTGATAATAACTTTATAAAACCTTTTTTTTTTTGTTAGCCTGGATAGTGTGCCATTGCTGGGCAAAGGCCTCCCCTCCTGTCTTCCACGCATCTTTATCCTGTGAGACCTCTGGCCATCTGGGCCAGAACCTTATTAGATGAAATTAACTAAAAATGCATAAATTAGTAATGAGAAAATGTGTTTTGATCCAGTTTTTTGAGGAGTGTTAAGGGTGGACGATAGCAATGTGGCGGGAAATTCAAAATTTTCACAGTTTTTTATATTTTGTTGCTAAACTGAGCAATTTTTGTTCAGAGATTTTTCGTTCGCGGCAATAAAACAGTATTATGTAGTCTGAGCCTGTCTGAAACCTAGTAAACATGTGAGATAGGCATTTCGACTTTCTCTGTATTTTCGGCATTATGTGGGTCGCAGTTGATAATAATTTGTTTTAAAATTTTCTCTCCACTACCGCCATGAGGCGGGCAGGCACGCGCGCGCTATATAAAAGGCTGCGCTGGCGTGCGGAGCTCAGTTGGTTTTTCGACTTCAACCAAGTTTCGGCAAAAATGGCTAAACGTAGCCACGGTTCACGAAGACTCTGCTTTCCTGACGAGGAAATTTCCGATTCCGACGATACTATGTCGCCGCTCAAGGCGCCGCGGTGTGACGCAGAACTTACGGGCATAGATGTCGGAGCTCCGAGCACCTCCACGCAGGCCATGGACATGCCCTTGCCTGTGCCGACACCGCCGCGCCCTCCGTCTGTCATGTCGGTAACGGTGCAATCTGGACCACGTGGCGGCGGCATCAACGAAGAATCCTTGGAGGTTGACAGGAGGTTTGAACTGCTTAACCGTGAGTTAACTACAATTAAATCTTTTCTGTCTGGTCTATCTGCTCCGGCGCTTGGGATTAAACCCACGCAACGGGCTCCGGAAGAAAATGACGTTCTATCCGACCTCATGCCCCCGGCCCCGCCAGTGGCGCCTGAGCTTGAATTGTTAGAGACCACTTTAGCAGAATCTATAAAAAAGGCTGATAATGTTCGTCTAGAAGCTATCATGAAATTGCAACATTTTAGTGACCCGGAGTGGGCAAATATTCGATATGTGGAAACACAGAAAAAATATTTGGCTACCCCCGCTTTTACAAGCTTGGATTTAAATGAAGAGCTGGCGCCGTTTGAGTACAAGCCCTATTTTTTGAGATCCCTTGACCAATCTTTTGCCGCTCTAGCTAACATGCTTCTAGCTCAACGTGAGGCTGTGCAGACTGCAATAAAGAATATTCTGGCTGTAAAAGACGCCCCCGCTTCACTGCACGCAGCGCTTTCGGAAGCGTTTGCAAGCGGCAGTGTTTTCTCAGAAGTCTCGAAAGATTTGTTGCAGGTAGTGTGCGGGAGAAGGGCGAGCATTCTCGAACAGCGACGTGACGCAGTGCTCAGTGGCGTTCGAGATAAATATAACAAGGCCGCCCTAAAGCGTGTCCCGCCGAGCCGAGACTGCTAGTTTGACAAGGCAGCTTTTTCCGAGGCACTCTAAAGTGTTCCGTCAGCCAAACCTACCCGCTGAGGGTAGGCAGGCCTCGCCAAATCGGGCCCAGCTCCCAATGGCGCCGAATTTTCGTGCCTCAAGCTCCACTGTGTTCACCCGCCCGCGCGCCCCCGCGCCGCCGGCTACAAGATCCAAGCCGCCCCCAGCTGGCAAGCGATCGGACGAACAGCGTTACCGCCAGCAGCAGCGCCGTTATGACGACGGCCGCCCCCGCCGGTGGCAATAACTCCTTCAGGGGGGGTCAACTTCGCCACTACGTACCTGCGTGGGAGGCGAGGCGCGCTCCCCCTCATATTGTAAAGGTAATAAAGGGATATCGAATTCCTTTTATTTCAAGGCCTCCGCTGAGGAGACTATCCAATCAAAGCCAGTTTCCACTCGATCACTCCCGAGCGATGCGGCACGAGGTACAGAGGATGGCAACACAGGGAGTGATCGAGCGTGCCCCAGACGATGCTGGCTTCGAATCTCATCTGTTTCTTGTCTCGAAGCAGGACGGCTCTCACCGCCCAGTGCTCAACTTGAAGGCGCTCAACAAGTTTCTGGCCTCCGCAAAGTTCCGCCTGGTCAACATGTTCAAGGTACCGAGTTTTCTGCAGCCCAACGACTGGATGATGAAAATAGACCTGAGCCAGGCGTATTTTCACGTTCCGATCGCCGAGGGCCATCGCCGCTTTCTGCGTTTTGTAACACCAAACGGACAGGGGCAGACTGTGTGGCAGATGACCAGCCTGCCTTTCGGACTAGCAAGCGCCCCGAGAACCTTCGCTACACTCTCAAACTGGGTGGCGCAGCAATTGCGGCTCAAGGGCGTGAGGGTCCTTGTATATCTCGACGATTTCTTGTTGGTGAGTCAGTCCCCTCGCAAGCTCAAGGCACATTCACGCCTTACCAAGGCCCTGCTCCACGAACTGGGCTGGGAAATAAACAACGAGAAATCGTCATCGATGCCAGCTCAGAATCTCGAATTTTTAGGTATAGAGTGGAACACAGAGATGAACCTCAAGGCGTTACCACAGAAGAAACTTCTCAAGCTAGAAAAATGTCTGGACAAATTACTCGCAGTGTCGACCTGGACACCGTTGGAGCTGCAAAAGGTTGTGGGCTGGTTGAACTTCGCCAGCTTCATAGTACGGTATGGCAGAATAAACTTTCGCAGTATTCTGGCACTCATGCAGAAGGCAGTCCGCGAGGAAACCTCAGTGGCACCCACGGCTCAAGCTCTAGCCGACCTTCTTTGGTGGAAGAACCATTTTCGAGAGGTGAGCGTAATATGGCCACAGCCGCCGTCTCATTTTATAGTAACGGACGCCTCAGACGTCGGTTGGGGAGCGTACGTGGACGGAGCTCACTTTCAGGGCCCATGGCTAGCTCAAGAGACTTTATTCAGAGCCAACAGGAAAGAGCTTCTGGCAATTTCGTTTGTCCTTGAAGACTTCGCCCATCTATTCACAGGCAAGACTGTCATGGTGCAAAGTGACAATCGAACGGCACTGGCATATCTCCGAAATCAAGGCGGGACGCGATCCGAACCCCTGCTAAACATCGCCAGAACGATTTACAGTTATCTGATGACTCATCAAATCCATCTGATCACAAGCTATATACCAGGGCCGCTCAACTCTGTAGCCGACAGTCTGTCGAGGTTCAAAACACTCCCCGAGTGGCACCTACTACCCCAGGCCTGCGAAATCATATTTCGCAAATGGGGGACTCCAATAATAGATCTGTTTGCTTCACAGACTGCACACGTGGTTCACCACTACGTGACCAGAGACCTGAGGGATCCAGCTGCAGCCTTCCACGATGCGTTCAGCAGGACGTGGACCTACACGCTTGCGTGGATATTCCCTCCGCCTTGTCTCATGCATCAAGTACTATTTGCACTCAATCAGGCGAAAGGGAAGTACATGGTAGTCTGTCCGCGCTGGTTGAACGTGTTTTGGAGAGCAGATCTCAAGGCAAGGGCCCTGTGTCCGCCCTTCAGTATCCGCAATCTGCACAAAGTGTTGATAGACACGACAACAGGCCGACCACCTCCACAAGTGGACCGCCTAGTATTAGAAGTATGGCTGATTCGGGGTGGGAAGACTTGCTACGCGACTGGTCACCGTCGCAGAGACCGTTAATAGAAGCTATTCTAGTTGGAGACCGTCTACTTTAAGGAGCTGGAGTTCACGAAGAGACAGGCTCAACACGATCAGCTGTTGGCTCTTTGAGCTGGATACAAGATTGTCCCATCGAAGAAATCCTTGCAATAGGAACATAATACATTGATCCGATTGTACAAGCGCGAGGTCGCCCAACCTCTTAGAGATACCTGCTCAACGGCTTCTTCTTTCAAGCCTGTGTGATTTTTTGATTAAATTGAATCATTCTTGTTCATGCTGATTATAATTGATTCTATTACTCATCAATAATTAAACATGTATTTTTTCTGTTTATACATAATTAAAACAATCTCGTGCGTGTGGATACTGTTTTTACTTTATCTCTCTTTAGATACCTGTAGCTACAAGGTTTTACATCCGTAGGCACACTTTGTCAAGTTACAATACTTGCTTACCTTATTTTCAAACCAGAAAACATTTCAAATTTCACACATAGGTACCTATCTACCTACCTAACATCGGATCAGTTCTTATTAGACAGGTACCTACCTACACTGATTCATACTAATTACTTTATTATCAGTAATAGGGTCACAGTTGGTATTCTCTCCACCATGCGATAATAAACACATCTCACATGTTTACTAGGTTTCAGACAGGCTCAGACTACATAATAGAAGTATTTTTCCTAGAATAAAAATAACATATTATGTATCTAGCCTGTCTGAAACCTAGATATTCATTTCTGCATGGTGACAACAACTGAGCTCCGCACGCCAGCGCAGCCTTTTATATAGCGCGCGCGTGCCTGCCCGCCTCATGGCGGTAGTGGAGAGAAAATTTTAAAACAAATTATTATCAACTGCGACCCACATAATGCCGAAAATACAGAGAAAGTCGAAATGCCTATCTCACATGTTTACTAGGTTTCAGACAGGCTAGATACATAATATGTTATTTTTATTCTAGGAAAAATACTTCTATTCTTTTCATTATTGTAAACAACAGTAATTCAGTTGTTTACAATAATGAAAAGAATACTATGTTATTGCCGCGAACGAAAAATCACTGAACAAAAATAGCTCAGTTTAGCTACAAAATGAAAAAAAAAACTGTAAACTTTTGAATTCCAGCCTTAAATGCGTTAAAAATAGTGTTTTTTAAAATTAATGATCTATGGAAATATTGCGTTCCGAACGTTTTCTTTCCGTCCGGAATTCCTGACGCATGGACCATTTCGTATTTCGCTTTTTTTTTGTGACTGAGCTGAATCGCACAACGACTGGAATGCATCACTATTACAATAATAAATATGGCAACATTATTTTGCAAAGTGAAAGTTAGCATCTGTCAGTTTACTATCCTGAATGAAAAAATAGACTTTAGTTGCATCGCAGCAGTCCACTTCGAATGAATTTTTACTGGCCCGTTTAAAGCACCATGTACTAGATATCCGTACATGAATAGTTTCCATTTTAATTTTCCCGGGGCGGATATGGAGGAAATATTCTATGGTAGACGATAGCAACGTGGCGGGAAATTCAAAATGTTCACAGTTTTTTACATTTTGTAGCTCAACTGAGCTATTTTTGTTCAGCGATTTTTCGTTCGCGGCAATAAAACAGTATTATTTTCATTATTGTAAACAACAGAACAACAATAATTCAGCCGATTATGTGTTCTGGTCTACGACAATTTTTTTGGGCAATACCATTGCTTCGTAGACCAGAACACATAATCGGCTGAATTATTGTTGTTCTGTTGTTTACAATAATGAAAAGAATACGGTTTTATTCTCGCGAACGAAAAATCGCTGAACAAAAATAGTTCAGTTTAGTTAAAAAATGTAAAAATCTGTGAAAATTTTTAATTTCCCGCCACCTTGCTATCGTCCACCCTTAACCGTATAACCGGTAAAAAATATACCAAAGATATTGTGGCGATACCAAGATACCGAGGTATACGGCATTTTACAAAAAGGTCCGGTCAAACTTAAGAGGGTGGCTCTACTAATCAATACATCATCACCATCATCATTGGCAGCCTCTGTTGGTCCATTTCTGAACATAGGCCTCTCCCAAATATTTTTTCCAAGGCTTTGTTCTCATGACAAGCGCTTAACGCGCGTTTACAACTACCTATACATACATTTTATTCAGGCCGTAGGTACACAGTCATGCTAACGCGCGTTTTATGTATGTAGCTGTAAACGCGCGTTTCCAAAACGCGCGTTAAGCGCCTGTCATCTGAACAAGGCCTAATTGAACGAGCGAGCGAAGCGAGCGAAGTTCTCCGAGTCTACTAGAACAATCCGGCGTTTGTATGTATGTATGTATGTATGAATGTTCGTTCGACGATAACTTGAGTAAATTTAGTCGGATCGTCACGAAATTTGGTAGTCAGGTAAATAAGGTAAAGATAATTATTAAGTTCGAACATGAGCCAAATCGGTCGAGGGGTTGCTGAGATATGGGGTCGCGAGTTCAAAGTTCGGGGCGAACCACTAGTACAATCAAAGCGAGACAACGCTAGTTTTGAAGTCCATTAATTTTTTTTTTCTTTAATGTTGACACGGCTTACCTATACCTGCCATAGATGGCAACTTAGTTTGCCAAAAGTTTAGTGAAGGCGGACCTGCATGATGCGATGCCGCAACTGTTTAACAATTCATAGACCGCATTACATTACGCCGCTTCTGCGGACGACGTAGTTTTTAATAAACAAACAGTGGTTTTAAAAGCGCGGTGGACGCGGCTTTTCTTATTTTCATGCGGTGGTGTGTCGCTCACCGACATCGAGAAGTCTAGGTAGAGGGTTTTATTTTTCACTTCTCAGGTTCGGAAAGATCATACTTTCTAGCCGCACATGATCGTGGAATAACTAACTGCATTTTTGCGCGATTCAAAATTTGAATGAGACTTCCTATAGAGTAAAAAAGAAATAACACTGGCTGTTTAAGTAAATGCCATGTAGTACCGAAATAGGTAAAAAGAAACTCGCACACGTCCAAATTCAAATATACAACACACTCGAAAAACATGACCCTCCTTCTGGGGCAGTCGGGTAAATATCATTTTAAAAGGAACTTATTCGACTAACCTGTTTTGCCTGTAAAGTAATAACCTTTGGGAACTATATTTTGTGTCATCAAAGTTTATATTTGTCATCAAAGTTTATATTTGTCATCAACTTGTATCATCTAATTAATAGATCTATCACCACGAAATATTTTCATTCTCAGAAAAATATAAAGTGTCGCCAGGTATAAATTACCAAATTATTGTCAATATGTTCGCAGAAAAAGAGATGGATTATCTATATAATCGTAGTGCATCCATTGAATAATAACTTTGTTCTCAGAATAATAGGTTTATTCCAAAAATAACAGCTCCGTATTCAGAATAGTAGATCTGTCATCAAACAAATTGATTATCGTCCGCAGATTGCGATTTGTTTTTATTTGTTATTTTGTCATCAGTACAGTAGTTACAAATTATTTCGTTCAATTCTCCAAATAATACTATTCGTTACCAATTTAATAGTTCAGTTCATAAATTTTATTAAAAAATGATCAAAGGGGCGGAGCCAAATTGGCGCGCTATGAAAATTTACCAATCATGCGCAGCGATGGGTCGCACACACGACAGCACGTCAACCTTTACACGCTAGCACTCTACTCGGTTGCGTTATGGGCGACTTTTCAACAAAAGTGTACAGACTGACGTGCTGTCGTGTGTACGAGAGTTGGCGGTTTACTTCATTCGCTTGATTCCGTGCTCCTTGTTGCAAGTGCATTTTATATGATTATATCCCTTTTTGTTCGATTGGCGCCCTTATGCCGCGCGCGATAAGAGCTGCCATGGGGTATCTAAGATTGTGGCCGACCGTACAAGCAGTATACAAGTAGGTACCTAATGTAAGATAGTAGTTAAATTCATAGATACAAAAACATTCTTTTTCTGGATCTTTATGATTTTTTTAAGTTACATAATATTTCATTTAGTTAATGACCGTTTTTCCTTAATTTGATTATACAGTTATCAGGACAAATCTATTAAAATAAGTACAAACCTATTTATTTGATACTTGATAATATATCCCGATGATTATATGTGATTTATTATGAAACTAGTTGTGCCCGCGACTTCGTATGCGTTTTTACACATTTGACATTTAATTTAAATTCGACTGTGGAGGAAAACTCAAAAGGAAGGTTTTTTTAACCCCCGACCAACAAAGAGGGGTGTAATAAGTTTGATAGCTTTGTGTGTGTGTCTGTTTATGTGTTTATGAGGGTGTGCCTGTCTCTGTGTCTGTCTGTGTGTGTGTGCCCTAATCTAAACAATACATTTATGATAAAATATGTTTTGTTTAGATTAGGTATCGCCCGTGTAAGATACCAGGAAGCTTAGCATAAGAATTGCCTGGGAAGTATGGGGGTTTATTATGTATCTCCCTCGACGTAGAGTGGGATAGAAAAGTTATAAGCCCATAGATAAGGTCTTACCCATTCTCATGCTAAGCCAGCAAGCAAAGCATAAGGTTGGGTTAGAGCGTATCTACCGCAAATAACTCTGTCTATCCCGCTCTACGGCAAACAAAATATATTTTTTTAGTATCAAGTTGGTCTCAGTAGAGTAAATATTTAAAAAAAAGCACAAAAAAAAAATTCAATCTCGCGTGGGTTCAAACCCAGAACATTTCGACCGCGTCGCAACAGTACTACATTTCTAACATCGATAAACTTTGTCCGACCTCCACCGAAAACCACTCACAATTCCCTCCAGCAAGCATCATAAGGCTGGGTTAGAGCATATCTGTCCATCCCGCTCTACGTCAAACAAAAGAGTGAGATACCTATTGTTTTAAACCCATAGATACCCCATAGATAAGCCACAACATCTTGCTAGAAAAGCTTTGGCGCCTCGGTATTCACGGCGATTTGTTTCGCTGGATAAAATCCTACGTCACTAAAAGGAGTCAAGCTGTGGCCTTGAAGGGTTTTACATCTCAGTATAAATCGATCAGCTCAGGAGTTCCTCAGGGATCGCATCTGGGCCCTTTATTGTTTATTATTTACATAAATGATATAAATAACTGTGTCCGGGGTTCTGGCATGTTACTTTATGCTGATGACACCAAAATTTTTAGAGTAATAAAAAATCCCGAGGACTGTGTTCTGTTGCAAAATGATCTCGCTAATTTTGAACAGATTTGCAGAAATAATAACTTATTTTTGAACCCCGACAAGTGTTACACAATCACTTTTACTCGTAAACTTAACCCCATTACTTATGAATATAGACTTTGTAATAAAACCTTAAAAAGAGTTAACGAAATACGAGATTTGGGTGTTACTATTGACTCCGAACTCACTTTTATTCCTCATATAGATAGTATTATAAGCAAATCCATCAGACAGCTAAGCACAATTTTGCGATTAGGAAAGCCATTCAAACTTGCGTCTACTTATAAGATGCTTTATAATTGTTATGTGCGCAGCCGTTTGGAATTTGCCTCTACTGTATGGTGCCCATTCTATCAAGTTCACATAGATGCAATTGAAGCAATTCAAAACAAATTTTTAAAAAATTTGGAATATCGTATTGGTAACTGGTTCTCTGATTACAAAACAGCAGCTAAACGTCATAACGTAGTATCCCTTCAGGTTCGTCGCAATATTATTGATACTCTCATGCTTTATAAGATTTTAAGTAACCACGTAGACTCCTCATCATTACTTAGTAAAATAAACTTAAAAATACCCTATAAAGGTTTGCGCAAAAGAGCTCTCTTTCATATATCTCATAATAATACACTGTATGCCCAAAATCGTTTCATTAGTCGTGCATGTACTCTTTACAACGACAGGCTAGGCGATGTCGATTTGTTTTCAAATACATTACAATCATTTAAAAAAGTAATACTGCAAGTGCTTGCCCAAAAATAATGTGCAAATTGTGATATTTTATCTATAATATAATATTATCTTTTTTTTTTTTTTTTGCGTGTGTTATAACAATACAAAATATATATATGTTATTTTTGAGTTGGTTTCTTCATATAAGTTGCTTTCCTTTAATTTCATTGTAAGAACTGGAGCCCTATTTGTAACAGTGATTATTTTGTTTATAATAATTTAATATCCAGTTAGTATAATCATTTCAAAATTGTTTTAATTAAAAAAAATATATATGTATGTTTATTACGATAATTGATTAAGTTCGGAAAACTATAGGTCTGTATATTTATACTTAATTTTCTTGTATACTTTTCTTTTTTTTACGACTGTTTGTTTTCGTTATAAATAAATAAATAAAAATAAAGATACGCTCTAACCCGGCCTTATGCTACGCTTGTAGGACTAACATTTTCCGCCAAAATAAAATAAAAACAAATGCCGATTTTTCATTTACAATATGCGCCCGAAATGCCAAAAGTCGTAGCGTGCTATTATACAGAGTGTTAAAAGACCGCCAACAAAGCGGAAGACCACGTATACGTATAGTCCTCATCATAACGAACATTTTTGCCCAAGGAACTATGCCTGGGAAATCAACGGTTTCCGAGATAATAAAGTCGGACTTTTTTTTTTTCAGAAATGTGTTCAGTATTACGTTCTTAACATACCTTCTCAAGAAGCCATATCAAAATTATGGATATTTCTTACAAAAAATCAAGTTAAAATTGCAACCCGCAATGTAGGTTTTCGAAAGAATGTGGTTCAAAGTCGGACTTTTTTTTTTTTTTGCAGCAATATGTTCAGTATCACGTTCTTAACATACCTTCTCAAGAAGCCATATCCAAATTATTAATATTTCTTACAAAAAACGAAGTTAAAATTGCAACCCGCAATGTATTCTAAACATCGGATAGCCTAAGTTACTCCCAGAAACGTGAGTTACGACCATGTTAAGTTTGGTTGAAAACTATTCAGCGGTGTTCGCGTTTATCGTGTTCATACAGACAGACAGACAGACAGACAGACAGACAGACAGACAGACAGACAGACAGACAGACAGACAGACAGACAGACAGACAGACAGACAGACAGACAGACAGACATAAACCGTTTTTTTTGCATTTTTGGATTCAGTATAGTTTACTTAGTAACCCCTGCTAGTTTTTTTCTAAAAATATTCAATGTACAGAATTGACTTCGCTAGAGTTTTATTATAAGTATAGATTGTTTTTATATTGTTTGGCGACTACACTTTGATGACAGATCTATTATTTTACGGACAAACCTTATTTTTTATATCATTCAAAACTTAATAAATTGATGATAGCTTAAATCATACCCATAAACTTTCCTCGCTGATGCGAGGTGAAAGTTGTGTGTTTTACACAGATTCAATATTATTTGCTTCTCGTCCCTATGAAACCCTCGCTACGCTAAGCGCAGGTTTCTTTTTTTTTACCACTCGCTACGCTCATGGTAAAGCTCGTGGCAAGTAAGAAAGCTTTCGGACGCAGTAGACTGAGGTTAGGTGATTGTGTCAGGGGCAGTGAGCGCAAACTGCCAAATTGATCTTCTAGTGGCCTTCTCAAAAATACAGTCAGAATCACCACAGCAAATCAGCTGGTTGCAGAGCCATTGCACTGAATTAAGACTCTTATAAAAACGGACCATCCGGATGACATATTATTTTAACAAGCGACACAAAATTACCCCTGCGCGTTAAGCTGAGTGAAATATAAAAAAATATACCAACGAAAAGGTCGCATTATTTAGGGGCCTGTTGAAATTGTTATAGGATAAAAAGCAAGAGACAATATTATGACATAGACCTGATGACAGGACCGCATCTAATAGACATCGTCGATTGGTTTTCGACATGGAGTTGGCAGGTGGTTGACAACTGGGATTTTCAAATTATGAATCAATCGATTTTATGAGTTTTCGAGATGCATCACGCAACACTGAAAATAAACGGGAACACATTTATACGATAAACGACTCCTTAAAATTTCGACAGTTGCGAAACTACCACTGGCTGTTTTAGATAGCTCTCACCTAATTCTAGGGTTTGATATGTGAACATTTTAGTATTTTTTTGTGTATTTGATACAGGAATCGATTTTGTGCATTTTTTTTGTGCGCGGGTTGATTTACTATGCCCAGCGCCTTAATATTGTGACCCTTTCCAATGTCCCGTCCAACCGTTAATGACGGGTTAATCTGTCGCTATTATAGGACAATGCCCTGCTAAAATTGTCACTCCGCAATGCACCATTACCTTCCACACCGATGTCATGTAAACACGGCAGCACGTCAGACTGTACATTTTTGATGTACTTAAAGTCGCCCGTAACGTAACCGAGTAGAGGGCTAGCGTGTAAGGGCCGACGTGCTGTCGTGTGCACATTTTGTGTATCTTATTCAATGAAACAATGAAACATTTTATATTCTCTTCTTTCAGTTCAATGAAAATCAATTGTAGATAGGTAGATAAGTTACAAAAAGACAGGTCCAATTTTACGGTCCAGTAAGTTTACGTACATTTGGAGTTATATTAAAAAGGCGTTTTGCTCTCGGTTTCCACTTTAGAATCACATTAAAATATCACCCTTTTGGTGTAGATAACTCAGTTCATGTCTATCCGAAAGGTTATTTTCAGTTTCTATCGTATAAAAAGTGCACAATTTGAATTCTCGTATCTTATAAGCAAAGAACCATCAAGGTAGAGTTTTAAATAGACCTACTTACCTTTGTCCACTTGCGCCAACCAGAGTTAGGCCCGGTTTCTGAATTGAGAATTTTGCTAAGCAAATACTTTACTATCGTTTTGTCACGCTCTTTTGTGAGAAATCTGCAGAGTCAGGACGATACTTACCCATTTGCTTAGCGAATTTCTCAATTCAGAAACCGGCAGTTAGCCAGTTAATAGGTAAGTATTTAAGATGTAGCCCGGCCAAGTCTTTTTCTGTATTGTGGTACAAGTGTACATAAGACAACACGTCGACCCTTACACGCTAGTTGCGTTACGGGCGACTTTACAACAAAAGTGTACACTCTGACGTGCTGTCGTGTGTACGTGTCCGACTAGCTACTAATTATTAAACTTCACTAAACCACACGAAAACCCCTCAAAAATAAATAAAAAAACTTACAGATTTGAGATTGTTTGTCCCTATCATCAACCTCAGACCGGTGTCTGGAAGGCATATTTATTTGTAGTAGAAGTCACTGCAAATCTTACCATAACTTTTGTCAAGCAGGAATGTGGAAGTGAGGATATGAATGTATCAATTGTATCAATCCTTCACGCCACGACCGTGGACACCAATGGCAATTAAATGGCACCACTTTACTACTTACCTACTGGGAAGGAGCGAGTTTTATGCCACACTTTTCTGGGAAGCGGCGTTTCGGACGCACTGCGAAAACAAGATTACTGTTCATGGAAAAGTTGTTGACTGGTTTTAGCGAGAAAAAATATCGGGTATGCTGAGTAATCCTAAGACCAAAATCGACTAAAGTGGAAAGGAGAGGGCACTCGACTCCAACACAGCCGTGTCTAACACCGTGTCCAAAACACTAGGTTTGACCCGCGAAGACCGGTTGTCTATGAAGACTTTAGATAAAAAATTGCTTAAGTATATTTTTCCCCCTTTTCGATATTACGAGAAACAGATAGTAATTTAAAGACTAAGTATTACTAGTGGTTCGCCCCGAACTGTGAACTCGCGACCCCATATAAACTTAACAACCCGATATCTCGGCAACCCCTCGACCGATTTGGCTCATGTTCGAACTTAAAAATTCTTTTAATTTCATTTACCCGCCTACCAAATTTCATAACGATCCGACCAAATTTACTCAAGTTATCGTCGAACGAACATTCATACATACAAACATACAAACATACAAACATACAAACATACAAACATACAAACATACATACATACATACATACATACAAACGCCGGATTGTTCCAGTAGACTCGGAGAACTTCGCTCGCTTCGCTCGCTCGTTCAATTATCATCTGCGCTTTGACCTTCCAAATCCATCCTGCCTTATCAGCATAAAAGAGTAACAAACACACACACTCACAAACTATTTTCTTCTTCTGACTAATTTGTTTTTATAGGTACCTATTAGTAGAATATTTCCTTTTTCTCGTCTTTCCTTTGGCGGATTCAGTCTCTCATACCTAAAGATTCGGGATAATATACATAGAACCTAGGAAATCTTGGTGTTCACTTATCCTATTAAAAAAGCAATATTTGGCAATAAATAATCGAATTTAGTACGCCAATTCGTCCCGAAGGGTTATCGAAATAACACATATCCTCAAAATAAACGCCCAAAAAGAGAGCAAAGCGAACGACAGTAGGAAGGGCGGAGAGTGTATAAAAACGAGAATATAAAATCAATTCGTTAGCTTTCCAGTCACATAATGCTCAGATTCAATATTCAGCTTGATTTGCATTCACGGGTGTCGGGTGGTTTTTTTCCCGCGCGATATGGGGGCGTAGCGTATTATTAACGCTTGTATGCGAGTATGGGTCGTGAGGACCATTCACATGTTATAATAGACTTCCCTTGCGAAGTTGCGACCTTATTCCACCGAAAATGTACCATAGATACAAACTTTCAGACCAGCCCCGATGATATTCCGAAAATATTTTTCTAGGTGTACTTAGTCTTGCCATGCTGCTTAAGGGTGCGTATAAGGCTAACTAGCGCCACCAATGTTGAAAAAATCATTTCTTCCTTCAGAAGAAGTTTCTGATAAAAGCCTTTGATAAGTTTATATGTTGATGCGCCATGCTTTTTCTGAAGAAGATTTTTTCAACATTTAGTGGCGCTAGTTAGCCTTATACGTACCCTTAAGATTGACCTGAAAGTGAAGTACTAGGTTCGTTATATCAATCTCTAACATACAGTCAGAATCACCACGGCAAATCAGCAGAGCCAAATGGTCATTGGGGTCCAGTTTAAACCTTACATGAAACAAAACGGACTTTCAAGACTCATTATCATTAGTGTATTCGTCTAAAGTGCGATCCATACTAGATAGCGGTCTAAGCAGCGCTTCCGAGTAAAGTGGAAAAGCTCTAGTATAGACAATGCTCTAGGGCCTGAAATCTTGGTACCAAAAGTGGAATTCTTCCCAACCACCCTGGGGCTTTAGCCTGTACTGTAACACAATGGCGTATCAATGGCGTCCGAGGTAGAAGGACAAAACCGGGATTTTTTCGTTGTTATCCTACAACCAGCGAACTAATCTTCTAGAATTAGGCCCGGTTTCTGAGTTGGGAATTTTACTAAGCACATACTTACGTATCGCTCTGTCACGCTCTTTTGTGAGAAATCTGCAGAGACAGGACGATACTTACCCATTTGCTTAGCAAAATTCTCAACTCAGAAACCGGGTCTTAGACTCAGAATATTCTTTGCTGTACTACAAAAACATTAAAAGGACCGACACTGGACCGACAGCATTAATAAATCGTAATTGAAACCGTCAACCGGGAGCCCATTTTGGCACCATTGCGTTACAGGCTAAGGGCCCTGGTGTGTGTGAATGGTCCTTAACCGGAGAACCCTCGAGCGCGACGCGACGGTGTGATCGCAATGTGCACGATTTCACACAGATTACTTTCTTACACTATGTGGCATTGGGCTGGGTCCGTAAAGTTTTTTGATAGGATCAATGTTGAACGAAACGGCTGTTTCACTGATTTTGATTTTCAAATCTCTTTATTGCCTTCAGAAAATCATACGAGAAGACACAATCAGCAAGCAAATCATCACAAAAAATCTTTCAGAGACATATTTTATTGATTGAAAACAGCTAGGTCGAAAACAGTTAAGTAAGTATTACTATGGCCCGGTTTCTGAATTGATAAATTCACTAAGCAAATACGTAAGTATCGTCCTGTCTCTGCAGATTTCTCGCTTAAGAGCGTGACAGAACGATACTTAAGAAGGTATTTGCTTAGTGAAATTCTCAATTCAGAAACCGGGCCTATAGCTTTCATCGCATCAAAGAACATCTCACGTAGAGACAGATCTGTCTCTCGTACGCCGTACATAAGTACAATTGCTGACCTTTGGGAGCCGAAGGGATACTATGCTGAAGACGGGCACATTCTGTGCCAAAATTAAAGGTTATTTCAATGACAAATGATATCAGGCATTGAAGCAGTACAATGTCAGTCTTTAAGGCGCTGGGCATACCTACCTATTGAATTAGCCCGCGCGCAAAGAAAAATGCACTAAATCGATTCCTGTATCAAATACACTAAAAAAATCGAAAATGTTCACGTATCAAACCCTAGAATTTGGTGAGAGCTATCTAACCCAGCCAGTGCTTTTCACTATGCACGGCGCCTTAAAGAGACGCCGGGGTCAAATTGAGGCAAATGGACGAAAAGGTCCATAATTATTATGTTTTTTTTATTGTTAGATGTTTCAATGTGAAGGAGAACACAACGCAAATTATGTGATTATTCCGAAAAGTACCGGAAACACACGAGAGAAGCTTTTAAAATTCTGGCACAATTTTAAAACTCGAAAGTGCTTGGACTTAATTTTCGACAGTGTAGTCTACTTTAGCAAGATTACAATTTAGTACATTTTACTGCTCAAAAAACGTATATATTTTTTATCTGCTGAGTGCCCAGGCTCCTCCATTTAATGAAAACATGATCTGAAAAGAATTTAATAACGTTTCAGGCATCTGTACTTCACTTGGAGGGTTGTTTTATTCTTTTACAGTTCTATGAAAAAGAAGTATCTACTTTGAAATAAATTCATCAGTAACGGGGAGCAGCGGTGGTGACCCAGGTTCGATTCCCGGTGCGGGCACGGGCTTTATGGGCCGGTAAGAAAACGTTGCGGTGCACAAGCAGCCTTAATTTTGATTTGGACCATAATACAATGACATACCAATCGTAATAAGTTGCTGTCAGAAACAAAAGAGAGGTGTCAACTGTCAACCCCACTCGAATCGTCTTAAGAGCCAGCGCTCCCCGAAGTAATATAATTATTAATTCATAGAACATTAATTGCCTGACACACCCGTCTATGGAACCCGTGTTACCTTCGATACATAGGTACTAAGGTTGCTTACATATACTAGTGGTTCGCCCCGAACTCGAACTTGCGACCTCATATCTCGGCAACCCCTCGACCGATTTGGCTCACGTTCGAACTTAAAAATTCACTCAAGTTATCGTTGAACAAACATTCATACATAAAAACATACTTACAAACGCCGGATTGTCCAAGTAGACTCGGAGAACTACGCTTGCTTCTTCAACAAACAGGTTTCCGACACAAACCCGTGCCGTGCGGGTCGGTACCGATCGGTGCAGGATAAACCATAAAGAAAAAAGTAAATCTGTCTTGTAGCCCGCGTGCTCGTCTCGTGCTTCTGAATACCTCGCTACGCTCAGGTTTCTTTTTTTGAACCACTCGCTACGCTTGTGGCTCAATTTTGGAAACCTTTGCTAGCTCGGTATTCAGTACAAGCACTCTCCGCAAGCACTAGTTTTGAATCCTGGCATAACAAATAACTATTATTGTAAGGCCAACTGTAAATGTAAGGAAAAATAATTTGGTAGTTCTCTACACCTTTTCTTTCATCGTCTGTCAGATACAAAGACTTCTCAATCAAGCAATGTACGTACATTGTACATCCCTGAGTCATGCCGAGACCCGTGCAAAAGTGGCCCGAACCGCGGGAGGAAATCAATTCGAGTTGTCCGTCAATAGCTGCTACTTAGCGCCGGGTACAGCCTACCTGGCGTCTACTCACTTTTCCTGCCTTTAGTCACGATGAAATTAGGGCGTTTTGATATTTTGGGAGGGTGCAAAGTGGCACTCATGAGGCTACCTCGATACTCGATGCAGTGCATCGGAAATTTTTGTAAATACCACGATGGATTTCATTACTAAAGGCTAAAATGTTTTTTTTTTTAATTATTTTTATTATTTGATTGTGTTCACTGGGCTCCTAAAATACAGGTCAACCTTGTTTAGGAGACAGGGTTTAACCTAAACTAATACCACCAAAAGTAACCTAGACTAGTTTTGTTTCTATAAAAACTATCGAATGGGACGAGATATCGAATAGTAATCGTCATATTAAAGGTCTATAGAACTCTTTCACGCACACTACAGATTATACAGATAAATTTTATTGGTCGTCGTAATATCACAATGGACATTACATCGTTTCGAAAGCAGATTTTCATCACGTCAAACCAGGCCTTAAGCCTCAAGTATGTAACGCAATGTGTTTCTATAGGTTCACAGTTGTCAGGACAAAGCTTTTTCTCATACAAAGCTGAACCTATCGAGACATGGCTTCGTCACAGATTTGAGGCCCTGAATAGAACCGCCGCCTCACTGCCGCCCGCATCGCGAGTAGGTCTAGCTGTAACAGGTAAGGCGGGCGGGCGGGGGCAGCTGGGCGGGCGGGCCAGTGCATGCGTCTCTCCCGCGTTGCGAGGACGCCGGTCGCGCGCGCCCACCGTCGATAAACCCACAGTTCAGTAATCCCAGTGTTTGTGCCAGTGCAGTTTAGACTAAGCAGTTTGGTTCCTTTTTTTTTCGTTTGTTGTTTTCTTCTTTTTTTTTGCTGACTTTTTGGGCTGCCAAACACCGCGTTGGATTATTTCGGTGAGTACGTTTTTGCTTTGAATTTTGGCGGTTTCGAGTGATTTTCCTGCGTTTTGCATTCGAAAAAATACGTTTTCCTGTTTTTATTTATGCATTCTTATTTTTAACAGCCTCTCCTTTATAAAACAATATTAAGCTCTCTAGTAACACCTTTAGCTTAAAATGTTTAATGAAATTAAGCTCTCTAGCAATACCTTTAGCACAAAATGTTTAATGAACGTGTAAACTGAAATAAACAGTGACTTTCTTAATTAACATTTAGTATTCACTAGAAACATAACTAAATCCTAGAGGCGAGGCAAAGGGGAGCTTTCTGAGCTTTCTCCAAAGCTCCCGGGTCGGCGCTAACTTGTTGCGCTGCAGCCTTTACATAGAGCATTTGCCGAAAAGCAAGCTTTAGATTTACACAAGTAATTTTATTGATCTTAAGGTTGAACGATAGAAACGTGGCGGGAAATTCAAAATTTTCAGTTTTTTACATTTAGTAGCTAAACTGAGCTATTCGCGGCAATAACATAACACATAATTGGCTGAATTATTGTTGATCTGTTATTTACAATAGTGAAAAGAATACTATGTTATTGCCGCGAACGAAAAATCTTTGAACAAAAATAGCTCAGTTTAGCTACTAAATTAAAAGAAAACTGTGAAAATTTTTAATTTCCCGCCACCTTAATATCGTCCCACCTTAAGTCTGCATAAGCGCGTTACATAGTAGTTGATTTAAACACGTTTTTACTGGATTTTTAATTTACCTAAAATAAGCATCAGAAAGCTTAGGCGCTTGCAACACCACTGTGTCTGGCTATATTTATCCAAATTTGTTGGTTGAAGTGCCCAGTTACCATATGTACACGTACCTAATTTCTTATATTTTTACTAAGTTAATACCTAGTTATATACAGGGAAATTATTAAATAACTGTATTCCTCAGACACCCCTACTTGTTAATGTGATTGCCAACAACTTTTGTTCTACGACACAAGTATTTTTTAGCAGGAGAGGTTGAAAAGGTGGTAGAGAGTGGAGGGCACAAAACGGGCCGCGCAGGCCGCGCTAAAATGGCACACATTCATTTCTTTTAGTATAAGAAAAGTTCAGTACTTAAAAAGTATCATGTTATGAGAAAAGTCGTAGAACAAACATTTTTGGAAATCTTATTTTAAAGTTGACGTATTTCAGGAATAAAGCTATTTAAATATTGCCCTATACACCTTTACTTAGACTTAACAGAACCAAAGCTCTCTTCTCGAGCCCTGGCCTATAACGAAACTTTTATACATTAAAAAAAGCAGACTGCTGTTTCACGAATAGCACCTTTTTTGCTGAATAATTACTTTCTTGGCTTTTGTACACCGTTGAGCATAAAAGAAGAAACGTACCGTAGGTTCATGGTTCTGTTTTATGCCTTTGAACGTAAAGATACCGCGACGCCCATATCACCACACAGAGCAGCTACCACGAGTGCTTACTGTCACTGTCACTGAAAGTGATAAGTTGGATAAACAACCTTACTACTATAGTATTAGGATACATAACAGACGTCTGGCAGACGTCCGGCATAGCTTTTTCGCACTCGTGGTAGCTACTCAGGTCAGCTGGCTTAGCATGAACGAGCGGCCTCATCGAGGTTTATAGTTCGATACATCTATATCTGTTCTGCATTCAGATTCAGTTATGTATGGATAATTTTCATTACACGTTGCTCCATATATTATTATAAGGTAATTTTTAGCTATCCATGATTTAGCTATCCATGGTTTGGAGCTAATGCTCCATATATAATTAGCTTTATTCCTGAAACACTTCAATTTTTGTCTAGTGTTTCAGGTGTAAATTAAAAAAGTTGCCCTGTAGATCAAAATGATGGAGGTGAGATATGAAATTATGCTCAACGGAGATCCTTCGAGTTTATTTACCATGTATCCGTAGCTAGTGATGCTGGCCAAAAATTGTAGCTAGATTCAATAAAAATATTTGAGTTTGTCATAATGTACGTAGATAATAATAGGCCGCTCATGCGAAGCCAGCTGCAGAAGTGCAGTTGAATTTTCAACCTTATACCTAATAAAGAAAACCAGTGTGATAGGTAATAGGTGGAGGGATATAGGCGTAAAAATTTATTATAAAATATCTATTTTGGTCGTTCGTGTTGATGTGTGAAATAATACTTACAGTACTCCCAAATTATTAATGCGCATGCAATAGCGGATCGAATAAATCCTTTGTACCCCTACGATTGAGAGGTCGATCTCTGTCATCACAGCTACCACTGCGAAACTTAAACAAAATTACCATAACTAGCTGAATAAACTAACTAACTAACTTTCCAATATAAATAATGCCATCAAGCAGATTAGATAGACTATAAAGTCGCAACGTCAACTTAATGCTATCCTCCATCTACCTAAACTGTGGACTTAAATTGTTTAACGCTGAAACTAAACAGTATCAAAGCACCAGAATAGTTTATCGACGCAATCATAACTAGAAAATTATAGACTACTAAACTTGCAGAACAACGCGTGGTTCCATTTTCGTCCATTCGTTTAGCCCCATAAGTATTTTATGGCCGAATTTTAGTAAAGGAAGAGGTTCCAATCAAGGATGTTTTTTCGTCTCGCCACTCGCCGCTTTACAGTAGCCGTGTAAGTTCTACCCGCTAGAAGAAAACTTACGATTGTGGCACTAAAAAGCTACATTTTGAGCCTCTTGGTTTAGGGCGCAAAACAAAACATCTATACGTATAGGGCATTAAAAAAGGAAAAAAAGTTGAGCGAAAGAAGCTTTGGTTAAATGGTGGAACACAATTTTGTAAAGACTGTGTTTTTAATCGATGCCATAAAAGAATAAGCCCGCAGTTAGTTTAAAAAAATAATTAAGTCGGGCCACTAGAATATTTTTTACGCGATAATAAAAACCAATAGGCCTGACCTGACTAAAAAAAAATAAAAGTGATACCACATCAGTGTGCTTATTGTAAAAAAAAAACGTACTATTGCTAGTCCTCAAAACCGGTTTATTTGCGGGAAAATATAAAGATTTTTTTTTTCGACAAATAACATATTGGTCGAAAAAAAATACCTATTGTTTATTTCGATAAGAGCTATTTTCACGCAAATAAACTGGTTTTTACGAATGTCAACTGTGCGTTATTTTTTACAGAATAAACACACCAATCGACAAAGCCGTATCTGTCAATGTCAGTTCTATAATTATTTGAGTAAGTTTCAAAATAAAAAGTTGTTCGAGCCGGTCTTGGTTGAATAGAGAATATTGATCCTTGCCCAACTATCTGGAGTGTAACAATGACGGGCGGAGTTAAATTTCAAAATTAAACAATTAATTTCCGATAACCGTAACAGATGCTGACAATCGCGTGGCTTTAATCTAGGGTCTGGTGGTGTGTAAATATTAAATTGTTTCATATTTAATTGATTACGAATTGAGGCTCAAGAAATAAAGCCGGGTTCTCGTGACCGTGGTCTTAGTGTGTTTGGACGAGTAATTATAGGTACTAAAATTACTAATAGATTCAGATTTGCATTAATATTGTTGATAATTGTAAAAAATATTGATAAGGGTAATTCGGGATTTAACTCCGTGGTTGGTGAAAGTAGGCCACAATGCCTACTTGAGGGTATCCTTGGGGAAAAGCTAATCCGCAGTTTGGCCGTAACCCAAGTATTAGATTTGGTTGTTTAGAAATGAAGTAATAATGTTCGTAGCTTACTCTTGAGAAAGGGAAATATTAATATTACTTACTTTATGTTTTCCTTTTTTTTAGAAATACTGAAACGTGCCTAGAATCTTAAGCGCGGCAGCGCAAAGCGAACTTAGGGTGGCATTAAATAGTCGTCAGCTTAAGCTCGAGCTCAAGTAGGTGATCTCAGAAAACAAAATCACTGACTTGAGACCTTGTCTAATGTCAATGTCAAGCTCAAGTCTACTGTCTATTAATATGCTTTATTTCTCATTGCACTTTTCTATAGTAAAGTTATAAATAGGGCAAAGCACACAGATACAACGTGGAAAGACTGGAACCTAAACAAGATCAAAGATCTTTATTTAACGGTGGAAGATAGCCACGTGGCGGGAAATTCAAAATTTTCACAGTTTTTTACATTTTGTAGCTAAACTGAGCTATTTTTGTTCAGCGATTTTTCGTTCGCGGCAATAAAACAGTATTTTTTTCATTATTGTAAACAACAGAACAACAATAATTCAGCCGATTATGTGTTCTGGTCTACGAAGCAGTGGCACTGCCCAAAAAACTTGTCGTAGACCAGAACACATAATCGGGTGAATTATTATTGTTGTTCTGTTGTTAATAATAATGAAAAGAATACTATGTTATTGCCGCGAACGAAAAATCGCTGAACAAATATAGCTCAGTTTAGCTACAAAATGAAAAAACTGTGAAAATGTTGAATTTCCCGCCACGCTGCTATCTTCCAGCCTTAAGGTTTCCAGGCCTCCCAATTACAGGCCCAACAGTATAGCTATATTGTGCTGTATCATTTTGTAGCAGACATTTTACTAAAATTAAAAGAAATAATAAGAAAAGCTGGAGCTTGAGCTTGACATTGACACTAGCCAAAGGGTGATTTTGTTTTCTGAGATCACCTACTTAAGCTCGAGCTTGAGCTGACGACTATTAATGCCACCCTTAGAGTCACTTCAAAACCTAACTTGGCTGAATGTTATTGTGAAACTTACAAATCCACTTGATTCGTTTTTCTTTCACAGTCAAGTCACAGTCAAGTCTCAGTCATGATGGCCCATAGTGAAAGTGCCTTTCACACCTTTCACAGTCAAGTCTCAGTCATGATGGCCCATAGTGAAAGTGCCTACCTAAAATACCTATTTGATATTTTAGGCCCCGATCTGATTTTAGCCCGCGTATTTTCGTGCAGACGTGTTTTGAAATTGAATCGGTGGACCCTAATCATTGGACTTTATATTTTGTCGTTTGTCGAAAGTTTAGTTTGTAGAAAATTATGTCATGAAATGTATCCCCTCTCAATTATTCATCCCCGCACCTCTTTAGTAAACTACCGTGTCCCTGTCAAAAAGAAAACAATTTTATTGTGACTTCATAAAACAAAAGACCATCTCTTCTCAATTTCCCGTCAGATAAATGTCCCAAAACTAGTAAAATTGTACAAAATTTGCAGAAAAACAGTTGTGACTTCATAAAACAAAAGACGGTCTCCAGTCAATTTCCAGTCAGTTACGTCCGAAAACTAGTTCAATTTTCCTTCACTGCTCCAATAAGTCTGTGAACTCTATGCAGCCATGTATTCCCGACGGAAAAATACGCGGGAACATTTATCAAACGCTCACCATAACTCAATTGTGTCGACCGCAACACCGCTTGCAGTTTGCTGAAACCTCTAGCTAGTCACATCGTATAACGTTGACCTGTAACCTGTGATTTGGTACACTTAACAATAGCTGGAGGGATAGAGAGTGACCATCATTCCACTTATTTTATCGTACAAGGCTGGGAGTTGGTACGCTGATAGAGTAGACTTCGCTGAGTCTGGGTTTATTTTTGGCCGGTCGCTGTTAAAAGTTCAATTTTTTCTAGTTTTAAAGTGTCAATGTATGTTTTTTTTTGTTGTACAAGGCTGGGAGTTCCTTTTCTTACAACTTGGTTCTTTCCATATCCCACTACGGTAAGGTATGTCATTCGCTAAATGTGACCCCAGCGGTCACTCACAAATCGATTTGGTACGGTCCCTTGACGGTTATATTTATGTCTGAAACGATCCATCAAAATGACACCGAGCATACGGCGCTCTATAGCTCATTGAGCAAGTTGTTCAATATTTCCACGATAGAGGAAGAAAACTAACTTAGTTCGTGACCGTACCGTGCCAACTTTCCTTCTGCTGACAACTACAATATTATACGATTGATTGATAGCCTACCGGGCGGCGCCTTCATTACGTCTCTTGCATCAGTAAGAAAAAAGCATTTGTCTCTATAAAACCTGAAGCCATATACAGGGTAATTTTTAAATAGCTTTATACCTAAAACACGTCAGCTTCTGAATGCGACTTCCAACAGCTTAATAAAAAATACGATGTAATAGCAAGGATTTGGGTCGCGCATTAGCTCATACTCGCATTTGCGACTCAAAGTCGCGTGCGCGGCGCCACGAAGAAAGGCGCGGGCGACTAGGAAGTGCTACGGGGGACAGTCGATAGATAGATTGATAGCGTATTCGCATTGTTAAAGATTACAACTAAAAAAGGGGGTTCTTTAGGAAATATGGTATTTATTTGAGACTTTGAGGGGAACTGACTTAAACATCAAATTTAAAAAGACATAACAAGAATTTTGAGTATAAAAAGCGTTCCAAAAAGGGTTAAATCAGGCATTATTTTGCATGTGGCTATTTGATGATTGATGGATAACCAACCCGGACTCTAGAAGACTAAGCATTCTCACCACGCACGAATCTGCTAATCAAATGACTCAGCGGTAGTCTGCTTCGCGTTACCCATATAGCTTTATCTCGACTCACCTCCGTTTTGTTTCTTTATTAGCCGTTTGAAAGACTGCCTGTTAATCACTATGTACACAAGACGGCACGTAGACGCTTACACGCGTGCACTCTATTCACTTACGTTACGGCCGACAAACGAAAGTATAAGCGTCTACGTGCTGTCGTGTGTACTGTGTCGTTAGAGTTTTTGTATTTCGCTCCTCTACTTACGATCACTAACTTCATGTTTGTGAGACGTACACATTTTTATCGAGACTTTTGATAGTTTTATTTTTATGTTCACTATCACTAAACCACTATACGCATAATAACTAAATGGGGCATTTCCGTGGGGTTCTGTCTGTAATACTGACAGACAATAGTCGTTTTTTTTTCTGCAAATTCTAAAAATACAATACAAATCAAGTCAGAGTGATACCAATAACTTTTTACATAGTATTTTTTTCTACTCACTAAAACCAACGATTGTTTAATCGATTACGGTTATCGCTTCCAATAAATTGGTGTCGAAATTATTTCGCCAGTCTGTTTATCCAATGTTACCAAAACATACAAAGCCATATCCCAACCAATATTAAATTTTTGGAACAAACATTATGCTGTTGTGGGATGGATGTGTATCCCGGTAGGAGCGACGGATGGTCGGATCGGTTAACAATACCCGCGAATCGAAGAGTCGCCACACTGTCGTTTCCTGAAAAAAATATCCCACCAAAAACATTCTGTAAAAAACTAGCCATGTCTCGATGGAGCTGCTTGTTTATCTCTAAAAAGTAATGAAATCTAGACAAAGTCGTGCCAAGTCTAAGGTTCCTTACTGCGATTTCTTTATTATTATAGTTAACTAGCTGACCCGGTGAACTTCGTATCACCTGAAATAGTTTGACTCTCCGCGTCAAAAATGGCGATTCCAATACAAAATGACCAATTTTTATTTCTTCCGTTTTTCATCTAGTCCTTTAACTTTTCCCATATTTCTTTGCTTTTAAACCTACCCTGAACTATGGTGAACTAAACAAAACAGTAAATATGCAATTCGGTCAAGCCGTTTCTTAGTTTTAGCGAGACTAATGCACGGTGATTCATATTCAGTTGTGTGACTTGGCCGAGCTACCTGTTAGGTGATTCATCATAACTTTAGAGAAACAAGGTGGATTGCTTTGAAAAGTCCTAGTACGTGATAACACGTTAATAAGTGAGCTAAGTCGGGCATTCACGCATATTATTGACAACGAAAATAAGCGCGCTATACTTTGTGGCCCCGACTTAGCGCGCTAGTTCACGCGTTATAAGCAGGGGCCTTAGCCTGTAACGCAATGGTGCCAAAATAGGCTCCCAGTTGACGGCTCCAATTACGATGTATTAATGCTATCGGTGCTTTTTTTTTTAGTACAGCCAATAATATTCTGATTCTAGAGGATTAGTTGCAGGAGAAAAACGAGGAAACCCCGGTTTTGTCCTTCTGCTGGGACGCCATCGACACGCCATTGGGTTACAGGCTAAGGTGGAGTAGGGGTTTTATAAAAACGTGCCATTTATGCCATTTGTCCCGTGCCGCCGCCGCGAGCAAATCCCCAGGCTAAAGGCTTGTGTTAGTACAAACAGTTGGGTTCGAGTTCGGGCGCAACGCAACTGAAAAAGTAATTTGATGAGCGTATGTCATTTTGCTCCAGATTACACATACACGGGGAACATATTTGTTTTATCCCGCGATGTTTTTATACAGCATTTCCAATAGCGGATACACATTCATTGGCAGGTTATTTCCTCTCCCAAAAATAAATATTATACGTACAATATCGTATTCAAGAGTCTACCATGCCACAGTATAATGAAGAGTGCAGTATTATATCTACATAGAAACGGCCGGAACGCGTCTATAACCAACGCGGCTCAAATATCTGGCTGTCTCGAGCGAGATGCCTTGCTGCGAACGGTCGTGCGGTCGTAGATAATGAGTTCTTTTCCGAGAAACATACAAAAACTAAACTCTAATTTTTAAATCGAGTCCACGAAATGACAGTTGCTACAAAGGCTTTATCTGTCAGTGGCATACTAGCAACTGTCATTCCGTGGACTCGAATTAAAAATTTGAGTTTATAACTATCCGCGTCTGACCGCTAAACGGCGCTGATGTCGGTCAGCTGTCAAAATTTGTAAAGAGAAAACGTTCCTAAAGGTTTTTTCTTTAGTCCTGTAGCATGTAGGAAGATGTAGGAAATGTAGGAGACAGTCTACCGTTTCTAGACAGCAGCGCCATCCAGTTCATTTTGGTGAACCTCAATCAACTGACAATTTCAAGTGAATATCATTAAAAAGGTCTCATTATTTCAATGTCACGGCCGAGTTAGGTTACTGCTACTCCTTCTTCTGTGACCATGCCGTTACCACGTACGCTCTGCATGCGAAGTTGTTCGGACATGATAAATGGCGGAATGGAAAATGAGGGAGAAGCCAAAAAAGGTATCGCTAGATGGGAAAATGTGCATTAATAATAATATTTTGCTTTCAACTTTATTGTGGGACTGTGTGACAGCACTTTGTGCATCAAACGTCGTGTTTTTTTAATTTGAGCTTTTTTTTTAGAATGCAGAGCTCAGTTGAAACGCTGCGAATTCTAATGCACGTTTTTCACTTCTGAAAGAATAAACAATGCACTCGAAAAATGCAAACACGTACTAGCAATGAAAAATAGCTGAAAGAGTGTTCTGCAAATCCGAAATGCCAGTATTTTTTATATATACAAGGTGTTACAAAAGGTCCTCACTTTTTTTACAGGGTAATAGCACCCAATGATAGGGATCACATACCAAATTTTTGTTATGGTTCATAGATGAAGTTCCGTTTTAATTTTTGAAAGACTGCCTGTTAATCACTATGTACACAAGTCAGCACGTAGACGCTTACACTTTAGTTGCAAAGTCGCCCGTAACGTAACTGAATGTGTTACGTAACTGATTGCACTCTGCACGCGTGTAAGGGTCTACGTGCTGTCTTGTGTACTACGCTATTTTAATTGTAGCGGTATAATAACAAGGTAGAGCTAAAGTCTTGCTCCTCAAAAACACAAGATGAGTGTAACCACGAAGGTAAAGCCATTCAATTCTAAAATGGACTTTATTGCCCAAATATTGGGAAACAATTTCGCGTGAGCTGCAGCTCGGCTCTCGGGGGCAACATAAAAATATTATTAATATTCTCTCCGTACAAGACGATATTTTAAGGGCTTTTGAAGTCGGAATATCGATGTCCATTCCATCAATACTCGAATGTTCACAAGTATAACAACCTAACTGCAAGTTAAGCGTAGTGTTCTGCATCGGCATGGAATAATACCTATAGGGCTCCCAGGCGCGTTTTACCGGTCGGTGTTACCACATGCGTTATTGCGATATCTGTTTTCAGTAGGTACATTTTGTATTAGGAACGTTGTGGCGTTATTACCGCAGCAGTGTGTAACTCCAGCGCGATCCTAATACAAAATGTACCTACTGAAAACAGATATCGCAATAACGCAAACGCAATAACGCGCCTGTGTGGGGGAGCCTTTATTTTTGTCGCAACTGACTCGTGACCGCGTTTTTTTTTTGTTACCTCTATTGAGCTCCATTAAAAAAAATTAAATACCTTGTGCGTAATTTGCTTAACTTTCGTAAGGTTTGGACATTTTATTTTGATAAAAAGGCTGCGGGTGACGGTGCGAGCTTCGTATTTACTAGACTAGACCAAGACTTTCGGACGAGGTCCATAAAGTTGGCTATCCCAACCTTCGCATTTAAAAAAAGTGAAACAGTTTGTCACATTCTTCTTTTACCTCTTACTCGCTTTTGCTTATTTCGCGTTGACATTCGGGACTAACACCAGAAAAGTAGGCGCTTTTCGGGTACCCTTGCATGTATCCTTGGGGACGATGGCTTGTGTGAGCGATTATATTAAAGCGAAATGGTCTTTCCATTTAAAAGCGGTGTCGGAATTTCATTAAAATACTAGAATCACTCAAGCTTTTAGAAACTTAAGAGTTCATTATGAAGGTACTTGGTATTCCAAAAAAAGCGAAATCATGAGATGTCTGAACTACGTTCTCCTAGAATTCGATAAAGAAATTGATTTTTTTTTTTCAAGTAAAAATAGTTACTAAAAAGCTATTTCCATTCCAATTTCATTCAATTCTGTCCAGCCCTTTCAGCGTTATAGAGTAACTAACAAAGTTTCGCATTTGGTTTAGGTATATACTACTTAGGCGGACTTGCATCAGTCAGGGTTATAGCCAACTAACTCTGAGTTAATTTGACATTTCCATGCACGACGTTAAGTCAGAGTCAGAGTTAACCCTGGCTGACGCAAATGGACATAAGGCACACTTTTCCATCCTAAACACTACATGGCTGGTGTCGTCACTTCACCGATCTTGTGTTGCTACTTTATTCATCTACATGCAAAGGCCTTGGTTATCTTTGTGTCTTTTACTTACAAGGGCATGCCTTTGTGATCAGTCTCGAGCAATATCTGGCTTCATTTGTCCTAACAGCAATTTGTTATGCTTTATCTCGGGAAAAAACAATATTGGAGTTCTTTCGCGGGCAATAGTGGTTTTGGCAAGACTCTATGTTTCCTTGTTTGCGGACTAAAACGTCTGCTATGTATGTCACTTTACCTAATCACTACTATTATACATACACTAGTTGTGCCCGCGACTTCGTATGCGTTTTTACACATTTGACATTTAATTGAAATTCAACTGTGGAGGAAAACTCAAAAGGAAGGTTTTTTTTACCCCCGACCAAAAAGAGGGGTGTTATAAGTTTGATAGCTTTGTGAGTGTGTCTGTATAGGTATGTGTTTATGAGTGTCTGTCTGTGGCACCGTAGCTCTTAAATGGGTGAACGATTTGGAAGCTTTAGGTTTTTTTTAATATTTGAAAGCAGGTTTTCTAGCGAATGTTCTTAGTTATGTTTTGTCAAAATTGGTTCAGCTATTTATTAAATATGCTTATTTGAATCTAAAATGTCGGGGGTATTTTAATTTAATAGTTATTATTTCTTAACTTGCGGTAGCAGGGCTCAAAAGAAAGCAATAGAATAAAACAGAATAAAAACCCTAATCTAAACAATACATTTATAAATTTAATAATAAATATATATTGTTTACATTAAGGTATCGCCCGTGATAAGATACCAGGAACCTTAGCATAAGAATTGCTTAGGAAGTAAAGGTGTTTATACAGGATGTTAAAAGACCGCCAACAAAGCGGGAAACCACGTATTGTCCTCATCATAATGAAAATTTTTGCCCAAGGAACTATGCCTGGGAAATCAACGGTTTCCGAGATAATGAGGTTCATAGTCGGACTTTTCAAAACTTTTTTTTTTGCAGAAATGTATTTAGTATCTAGTTCTTAACATACCTTCTCAAGAAGCCATATCAAAATTATGAATATTTCTTACAAAAAACAACGTTAAAATTGCAACCCGCAATGTATTCTAAACATCGGCACTTCAAGCCTAAGTAACATAAACTTATACCTACGCTTGCGCAATATGACTTCTGTGCGTTACACGTCCATTGCGTGGTAAAATATTTTTCAAAATTTTAACCTAAAAATCCAAAATCATTTCCCAGCAATAATTTATCGAAAAACTACTTTGTTTTGGTGTATGCGTGGCTTTCGGGTCTGTTGGCGGTCTTTTAACACCCTGTATGTATCTCCCTCGACGTAGAGTGGGATAGATAAAGTTATAAGCCCATAGATAAGGTCTTACTCATTCTCATGCTAAGCCAGCAAGCAAAGCATACGGCTAATAACTCTGTCTATCCCGCTCAACGGTAAACAATAGTTATTTGTTATGCAAGAATGCAAAATTATTGTTTGCGGCGAGTGCTTGTATTGAATACCGAGCGGTGTTAAAAGACCGCCAACAAAGTGGGAGACCTCATATAGTCCTCATCATAACGAACATTTTTGCCCAAGGAATGCCTAGGAAATCAACGGTTTCCGAGATAATGAGGTTCCAAGTCGGACTTTTTTTATTTTTCGTTTTTTTTTCAGAAATGTGTTCAATATGACGTTATTAACATATCTTCTCAAGAAGCTATATCAAAATTATGAATATTTCTTACAAAAAACGAAGTTAAAATTGCAACCCGCAATGTATTCTGAACATCGGATAGCCTAGATTGTGCCCAGAACCAGGACTTATCACGGTCCTTAGTTTGACTGAAAACTATTCAGCGGTATTCGCGTGATGAGGTAACACACAGACAGACAGACAGACAGACAGACAGACAGACATAGACCGATTTTTTTGCATTTTTGTATTCAGTATAGTTTATTTAGTAACCCCTGCTAGTTTTTTTCTAAAAATATTCAATGTACAGAATTGACTTCGCTAGAGTTTTATTATAAGTATAGATAGATAGGTGTAAAGACTTATTTAGTTTTTACGAGCACTAGATTTATTCAGTCCATTTTTTGTTTAGGGAAATATTTAAAGATTTATAAAAGTCCACTTAATGCAATTTTAACGCTCAAACAGTCATTTATCTTTGGAAGCTTAAAAATTCTCAGTGAGCTTTTGCTATGTTTTTTTTTTGTTTCATCTTGAGACTTATATCTGCGATGTCAACCTTAAAATCTGTATTCAAAGTCCAAGGACTGAAAGGAAAATACACCAAACAAAACCTTGCCATCATGCTCTACAGTTCTACATGAACTCTACAGCTTCGAAATAAAGTCTAAAATTTTAAAGTAGCTCTGCCACATTAATGGTTATAATTCATTAGTCATTACTCAGTCTAGTCAATATCCTCTTTATTAAAACAACATTTAGCCTGCCAACCTCATCCACTGCATTTAGGATTCCGGTCCATTAGAATAACCTACGCTACGTACAAACTAGAGCCAAAAGTAAACGTTCAAGCGTCTAAAACTGAAACAATGATGCATAGGTTAATTAACAACCCTTTCAAGCTTCCAAACGACTGATTTCTACCAGTGTGGGTCGAACCTCTATCGTCACATAGAATCTATTGTGTTACAGAGGCCTGGTTACACTGGTCGATCACTGTGATAGCGCCAGCGAGTGCTGCATCGATTCGTAGATTTTAGAAGTGGTTAATAGTGACGGATGTACTATGCATGTGCCTTTATGGGGAAACGCGGGTAGCCGCTGCTCCATACAGAAAATGGATAAAATGAAAAAATATGTTTATGCCATTCAATCTATATGTACCTCTGCCATGTCCCTATGTTTTCCTTTTTTTCTTACTTTAATTATTTTAATAAATTTTATTAAAATTATTCGAGGAAACAGGTCTCTCTTTTTGTATTTTTTATATGGAGCAGCGGCTACCCGCGTTTCGTCTTAAAATGTTGCATGTGGGTTTGGGCTATCATTTCATCCATTTCCTTCTTTCTTCTACTCTAAGGATAAATTTAACTCTACAATTACACAAATCTGATGGGCAGAGAAGAGATAGAGATCAAAGCTTGACCGAAGGAAAAATTAAGAAGTTTATATTGCTTTACTTTAATTTTGCCATCAAATTGCCATAGTCAGTCATGGCATCAACCGTATGGGCCTAAAACGTGTATGTGGCGTAGATCTGTAAAAGAAAATACCATGATTAGGAATTCTTACAACACAACGTTCCATTTCAAAAAGACTATTATTACGGGCCCTTCAGTTTTGTCAAAGGATAAGATGTACGTGTAATCGTGGTGTTTCCACACAATAGCAAATTGAATGTCTGAGGGCAGCTGAGGTCGAAATATCAAAGGGTCCGGAATACCCTTGGCGCACGCCTCTCATAACGCTAAGGCTCCTCGAGGATAGATGTCAAGCATCTCAACCGTGAATCGTCCCTTCCCGTTATCTATATCTGTACTGTAACCAGCCCTGGGTAAAGGTTGTTTTAGACTGAGACAAGACTGATAAGACAAGTTAATACGTTAGTTTTCCAGCGTCATTTAAAATCATTGCACTCGATATCTGTATCATCGGGTACAATGATTTTGGCAAAAATTTTCATATTGGTCTCAAGGTGCAGAAGTTATATTTTTCATTGGTGGCGCTAGTTAACACTAAACTTTATGAGACAATGAGACAGAGTAATTTGCCACGCTAATTTGAACTTTATTGCTTCGGAAAAGAGTCAATGTTGGCGCTTTAGGTGGTGGCGCAGGTTTTAAATTATATGGACTGTATTTCTGTCGTAAAAGTTATAATAAAATAGAAATCCAAATACAATTTTGATTTGCTGTAAATCTGATGTAATGCTTTTAAATTGAAGAAAACATAACTGACAGTTTTTGTTTTAAAATAATCTTGCTGTTCTGTAAAAGGGAACTTGCCTATGGCGTAGACAGTCCATAACCATTGAAAACTTTGGACTATCTTTACCACATAAAGCTGCCCGTACAAGGAGGAAGAAAAACCTGACAAAAAGTAGTACCACAAATACATTTTGCCTATTTCAGTTTTATTTCATTCGCTGTGCAAAGTGTAACAAACAAACGGCTCATTGTTCATTGTCCAGTGTAAATGAACCTTTTCCAGTAGAACAGATGCGGCTCGGCAACGGTCGGTTAGGTTATTTCTGGCGCGCGTCGGTTAAGGAAATAGCTGATTAACCTCCGATTCGTAAGTGCAATGGCGCAGTCGACGTTTAATGGCCTAATGTTTATAAGCTTCGTTATACTGGGTTACTTGCCCATAAGCGCATGGAGATATTCTGGAAACGACGTAATCTCTTTCATCGTCTTTTTTTTCACCATGTTACGACTGCAGTATTTGACAAACGCTCCTAGATGCCGAGTTCTCTTGTGTATGGAGTCGTTGGTTCTGAATTCCGTCCACAATGTTGTGTTAGGATATACTTAATTGAATTTCAATGCCCATTGTGTCAGTGCCAGACAAGTTAGGACAGTTAAGACAAACCTATCCGAGGCCAAACTGAGTTACGTAGACGTCCCAGAGGGTAGAAGCTACAGGAGGCAGTTGCGACTGAAATAGCTGCTCCATCTCCGAATGAAGTGGATTGGGTCTGCAATAGCCTGGTACATCGTGAGTGGGTGCCTCTTCCACGAGTTGCTTTCAAAGGACCGGTTTCTGAGTTGAGAAATTCACTGAGAAATTCACACACGTTATTTAAAGTGACGTCTACAGAGACAGAACGATACTTAAGTATTTGATTAGTGAAATTCTCAATTCAGAAATCGGAGGTTAGTCTTTCTACTCATCGAGACAAAGAAACAAAAAAGCTCTGAAATATCAAAAAAGCTGACCCATGCATTGGCACCTTATTGGCACAGGTAGTAATGGTTCCGAAGTATTTATAATGTTTAAACTTTAACCCTAAATCGGCCAGAGGTAATATAAAATTTTAATCAGCTTTGGACTCTATTCAGAAGCAATAGAGTTCAATTTAATATGGGATCTACGAGGTGTTACAAAAGGTCCTAACTCTTTTTACAGAGTAAATAGCACCCAGTGATGGGGATGACAACCAATTTTTTTTTGCTCTATTATTTTAAATTAGTTAGCCAAATGTGAACTCTGTTGACCAGTAGGTTATACCCTGTAAAAAGAGTTAGGACCTATTGTAACACTTTGTATACTACCGCTAGCTTATTAAGGCTTAATTTATAGCGCGACCCAGCACAATGTATACTGAACAATAAAGCTGGGGAAACACAAACGCATCTACATCAAAGCGTCTCAGTCAACAAAATTGCAAATAGCTTGAGAGAATACCGTGAGACTATGTACCAATAGATTCTACAAAGTTACGAAATCACCCGTCTGTGTGGAAGTTATTGCAACAAACGAGCCATGCCCTACAAGGTGCAGGCTGTTGCAATCAAATAATACCTCTATTACACTAGCATAGAGGTTTTAGTTCCATGTCATAAAAATCTTCGTGTCACGCCCCACACTAAGGGTGGCATTAATAGTCGTCGACTCAAGATCGAACTCAAGAAGGTGATCTCAGAAAAGTCAAATGCTAATGTCAATGTCAAAGTGTCTATTAATATGCTGAAAGCTATAACTCAAGTTTGACAGTAGCCAAGGCTTGACATTAGCATTTAACTTTTCTGAGGTCACCTACATGAGATCGAGCTCAAGTAGGTGAAATAACAATAATAAGGTGATAACTATCAATACCACCCTTAGTTTGCGGTTTGCTAAGTTTCCTTTTTTGCAGGAAAAAACTTAGTTGGAGAAACGGAGTAATTAATTTTCCTCTACTGTGTAAAAAGTGTGCCGTGGTAAAACTTTGTGGTAACATGACTTTTCTAGGTGAGTATTTCTCTTTGGCGCCGTAAACTCGCAATTTTGGAATAAAATCTGTTTTTACAATATTTCATAGAACCTGTAAAATTATGTGAATCTTTCAAAACCGTAGATTTTACGTAGGTGAACTGAAATCTGTTTTTTTTTCCATTCAACGAACGTCTTTAATTATTTTTAGTGTATGTACCTAGGTAAGTACAATAAAGAGATATCTATCTTGAATCATTAATTGGCCTAAGAACCAAATTGTAAATTAACGTAAATACTTAACTTGTGCTGTTGATTCTGTTCAATAAATAAAAATCTTATTTCCACCCTGTATTACCACCCTGTACCAACGGTAGAGAGTCCTTGCGTCCCGAGGCAGAAAAAAGCAATTCGTAACTTGAGAACGGTTCGTAATTGAATAAAACATTTCCTGAGCATCGATAACTGTATTGCAAAAAACACGACCTAAATACAGCCGATCATGAACCACGACGTAAACCTGAATAATTAATTTTAAGGCTCGGTATAAGGCTAACTAGCGCCACCAATGTGGAAAAAATCATATGTCCCTTCAGAAGAAGTTTCGGACAAAATCCTAAGATGAGCTCATGCGCCATGCTTTTCTAGATTTTTAAGTGTAGGTACCCAACTCAATTTCTAGTCTTAAGCTAAAAAAATTTCGATAACCGCCAATAACGGCCGCTTTTAGCGGTTATCGAAAATTTTTTAGCTTAAAAGTAAATTTCGAAGAGGGTATCTACACTTATAAATCTAGAAAAGCATGGCGCATAGGCTCATCTTAGGATTTTTTGAGAAACTTCTTCTAAAGGAAGATATGATTTTTTTAACATTGGTGGCGCTAGTTAGCCTTATACCGAGCCTTAAGGCACAATAGGACGCACAACTAGCGCCGCCAATGAAAAAAAATCATATCATATCTTTTTGGATGCGATTTTTTACAGAGTAAATAGCACCCAGTGATGGGGATGACAACCAATTTTTTTTTGCTCTATTATTTTAAATTAGTTAGCCAAATGTGAACTCTGTTGACCAGTAGGTTATACCCTGTAAAAAGAGTTAGGACCTATTGTAACACTTTGTATACTACCGCTAGCTTATTAAGGCTTAATTTATAGCGCGACCCAGCACAATGTATACTGAACAATAAAGCTGGGGAAACACAAACGCATCTACATCAAAGCGTCTCAGTCAACAAAATTGCAAATAGCTTGAGAGAATACCGTGAGACTATGTACCAATAGATTCTACAAAGTTACGAAATCACCCGTCTGTGTGGAAGTTATTGCAACAAACGAGCCATGCCCTACAAGGTGCAGGCTGTTGCAATCAAATAATACCTCTATTACACTAGCATAGAGGTTTTAGTTCCATGTCATAAAAATCTTCGTGTCACGCCCCACACTAAGGGTGGCATTAATAGTCGTCGACTCAAGATCGAACTCAAGAAGGTGATCTCAGAAAAGTCAAATGCTAATGTCAATGTCAAAGTGTCTATTAATATGCTGAAAGCTATAACTCAAGTTTGACAGTAGCCAAGGCTTGACATTAGCATTTAACTTTTCTGAGGTCACCTACATGAGATCGAGCTCAAGTAGGTGAAATAACAATAATAAGGTGATAACTATCAATACCACCCTTAGTTTGCGGTTTGCTAAGTTTCCTTTTTTGCAGGAAAAAACTTAGTTGGAGAAACGGAGTAATTAATTTTCCTCTACTGTGTAAAAAGTGTGCCGTGGTAAAACTTTGTGGTAACATGACTTTTCTAGGTGAGTATTTCTCTTTGGCGCCGTAAACTCGCAATTTTGGAATAAAATCTGTTTTTACAATATTTCATAGAACCTGTAAAATTATGTGAATCTTTCAAAACCGTAGATTTTACGTAGGTGAACTGAAATCTGTTTTTTTTTCCATTCAACGAACGTCTTTAATTATTTTTAGTGTATGTACCTAGGTAAGTACAATAAAGAGATATCTATCTTGAATCATTAATTGGCCTAAGAACCAAATTGTAAATTAACGTAAATACTTAACTTGTGCTGTTGATTCTGTTCAATAAATAAAAATCTTATTTCCACCCTGTATTACCACCCTGTACCAACGGTAGAGAGTCCTTGCGTCCCGAGGCAGAAAAAAGCAATTCGTAACTTGAGAACGGTTCGTAATTGAATAAAACATTTCCTGAGCATCGATAACTGTATTGCAAAAAACACGACCTAAATACAGCCGATCATGAACCACGACGTAAACCTGAATAATTAATTTTAAGGCTCGGTATAAGGCTAACTAGCGCCACCAATGTGGAAAAAATCATATGTCCCTTCAGAAGAAGTTTCGGACAAAATCCTAAGATGAGCTCATGCGCCATGCTTTTCTAGATTTTTAAGTGTAGGTACCCAACTCAATTTCTAGTCTTAAGCTAAAAAAATTTCGATAACCGCCAATAACGGCCGCTTTTAGCGGTTATCGAAAATTTTTTAGCTTAAAAGTAAATTTCGAAGAGGGTATCTACACTTATAAATCTAGAAAAGCATGGCGCATAGGCTCATCTTAGGATTTTTTGAGAAACTTCTTCTAAAGGAAGATATGATTTTTTTAACATTGGTGGCGCTAGTTAGCCTTATACCGAGCCTTAAGGCACAATAGGACGCACAACTAGCGCCGCCAATGAAAAAAAATCATATCATATCTTTTTGGATGCGATTTTTGCTAAAAACTCTCCTGCGATTTCTCAACGCGAGGCTTAACTATTTTCAGGACCTAAGGTTTGCATTCCAAAGTGGCCACTTTTGGCGAGAATCGATTGCATTCGTAGGTTTTAGGCTTTTTTTCATTGGCGGCGCTGGTTGTGCGTCCTACTGCGGGGGTAGCATGACTTTTATCGAGGCGGATTTATCCAACAAAATGGCGGTTTATCAGCATTTTTGACGTCTAAAGTGGGTTATAAATCGTCGATAGCGATATATAACCCACTATAGACGTCAAAAATGCTGATAAACCGCCATTTTGTTGGATAAATCCGCCTCGATAAAAGTCATGCTACGGGGACTGGGCCTTAAAATGTATCTTTGCGATATGACAGATCACCTCCCCTGTGATAATATCTCTCACACCATTATAAATTCAATCTATGTATGTATACAAACGTTTGATCCCCGCACATACATAGGTACTTAATTTTCCTTGAAATTTCATTGCATATAAATAAAATTACGGAGTTTTTCCACTGGATTTTTCCCTACAGCGCACGAAAACTAACATACCGGGCGACCCATATAACTAATTAACTATACAGTGTTATAGCTATGCTGAGCTTAATACTTAAACCTAAACAACAAAATCTGTCTATAAGAATAGGCTTTTTTTCTAATAATGGTAATCTTTTTAAAACAAGTGTCAGACATCAGAGACGTTTAGAGTTAAACTGACACTTCAATTTCAATTTCATATTACTTTCGGCGCCAATTTTTGTCTCGCGCGGCAAACGGGATCAGGATCAAGTTGTCTACGAGAGCTCGTAGCGCCGAGGAAATTACAGTGCTTTGAATTTCCGTTCTGATGCTTAGGTAGGTAGACCTAGGCCTCGAAACAAGGGAGACCGAAGAACAGACGGATTTTTTTTTTATTTTGACGTTGGACATAGCGTCTCAGCGCGATTCACTGATCGCCAGCGGAACGTTTTGTTATTTTTCTTTTTATGTCCATCTGAAAAGCCCTTTGACAGAAATAATAGAAGGTCATAAAAACATAAAAATTCACTTTTCGCATTTTCGAAAATAATATTATGACAATTTTTTTTAAGACACTTTTTCTCTCGTTCCTTTGGTCCATCTGTTCCTTTTACTTTCTATCTAGGCCTTCTTAGTCTGGGAATTAAGTAGTCCATCTCCCTGAGTAGGTACTGAGTTGGATGTTAATTAATTTCCTCTTGATATTTTGGGCGTTTGTGTTTCTAGTGATGATTGAGTCTGCTGTTATAGTCAGCGCGATTAGAACTTGATTAGGCTCTGGTTCGCTATGCTCTTTAGTATCTACAGGGTGTTAAAAGACCGCCAACAAAGCGGGAAACCTTTATTGCCCATACCTTTATTTTAAGGAACTATGCCTGGGAATTCAAGGGTCTCCGAGATATTGAAGTTCAAACTCGGACTTCAAAAATACAAATCGCATGTACCTATAGACTGCATTATGTAAATAATATTATGTATTACAGTTGTCTGGTAACTAGGTAAATAACAGACTTTTGCACGTGGCGCCAAAGCACCTAACCCAAATTGAAACAATTCGCTCTAGATATTTCCAAAATGCAATGATAAACTCCCACTAGTGAAATCAAACACACCCGCCTAATGCAAAGAGCATGATAACTAAAAGCTTCGCTACGTCATTATGCAAATATTTGAAGTGCGACCGACAAATTGGGTATGACCGATTTTATGACATGACCTGATTCGAAAACTATTTGATTGGATTTACTACATTGAACGCTCTACGCCAAAACATAAATAAAATCTTGATTTATAAACTCCCGAATCACATGAAACATGCTGCAAAAATTGGGAAGCGTTATTTTTGAGCAACCAATTAATAAAAATTGGAACTTAAGTAGCTTTTAGTTTCAGTGGCGATCTGGTGTTAATGCCATTTACCTATAGCCAAACTGTGTATTTCCGCGCAATTCTAAACACTTCAAATGTGCTTATTCTGTAATAAAAATCCGCACACTTAAACGCAGTTTAGTTGCGGGAAAATTTAAATAAAAATCATTTGTTTTTTCAATAGAGCAATTTTTCCGCATATAGGTATACCGGTTTTGAGGACTAGCAACTTTGCTGTTTTTTTTTACAGAATAAGCACTGTCACCGATTAGTGGGTCTGTTCGCGTCTTGCCCCCTTTCTCTCTTTGTACCTACGCTTAGATCATTTACCTCTAAAATACGCATCGGATCTTGATGCGGTTTTCACCGATGGTTACTTTTTTGTTTTCATCTAAGGATGATAAGATATTTTTTCACGTATGTGTACACAGCGTACACACGACAGCACGTCAGAGTGGTACACTTTTGTTGTAAAGTTGCCCGTAACTTAACCGAGTATCTACAGGGTGCAATCGAATTCGATAGCGGAACTTTAAGTGGGCTATCTACTGATCAATACAAACAACTTGTACTAGGTGGCGACAAAAATACAGCGAAAAGATTTTCTGCTGTTTCATACATTTGGCGCAGTACTGAGTCGACCTTTTGTATGGAACAGCTGATATTTTTTCGCTCCATTTTTTAGCCACCTAGTACAAGTTGCTTCTAGTGATCAGTAGACAACCTACTTAAAGTTCCGCTATCGACTTAGAGTGCACCCTGTAGAGTGCTAGCGTGTAAGGGTCGACGTGCTGTCGTGTGTACGTACTTTTTTCTAATAATTCCGTACTTTATTCCGCTTCGCACGGGTGCACCCGTGCGAAGCGGGGCGGGTCGCTAAAAATACATTTGACAAAACAGAGCACAAGATAATTTTGTTGCCTTTTTGAAAAGCGGATGGCTCAACAACATGGATAATTAAGTGTTTCTTTTGAAGTCAAGCTAAATGAGTGTTTAAAATTAACGCTCGCTTTTCAGCTGTAGCTCAGTCTGACCAAAGCGAAATTAGTCATATTTAAAATAAGAGAATCGCCATACTGTCATTATATTATGTATGTCATAATTTTTGTAGTGGAGCAAGTTTTGCGCATATGCAAGTAAAGTAGGTAGTTAAGGTATCTGCATGAACGATTAGTTCGGTGATGAACGATGATAAAAACGGTCAGCAAAATTGCTGATCCAGAAGAATTAATTTGACACGTGAATGTTGCATACAAATAGTCAAAAGTGTTGAGAATCTGAGAAATTGAGTTAGAAATGGGGTCGTGAATCGTGATGAATGAACATGCAGTAATTTTATCACCGACCAGTGTGAAAGGGTCTTTAATTCCTTAGAATATTTTCAAGAGCTCTTCTCTGTTAACTTACGGAGTAAATTATATTCCTTTCGCTTGGCTTAAACAATGCGTCTAATTCAGTGGTTCTTAACCTATGGTCCGCGGACCACTGGTGGTCCGCGAGGGCCTCGCTAGTGGTCCGCGGGAGGGTCCTGCAGTCCAGCGCACATATCGATAGTTGCCAATAAATGTTAATGTTGATTGTGAAAGTCATATTTGAACTAGTTCCCAATTAATAAAACAACTGAAATTTTCGTGCGCGCTAGCGCGCGCTCTTAACCCCTATTGAAAAAGATTTTTAACCTCCAAAGATCCGCGTGACTGCAGATCGCGCCAAGGAATTACCGAATGCGCCAGATTTTGACAGGATAATACAATAAATAGCCTATAAGTAACCTGCAGCTCGCTCCGACGTAAAGTTGCGGTCTTCAGTTCAATAGGCAAAAAATAATAAATTGTATTAAAAACCCTTAAAAATCGAGTAATCATGAGTATAATGTTGTAAGCACATGTTAAACCGCACGTAGACTATATTTAGGGTAAAATCGGTGAATTTTCAAATGCGCTGCGCGCGTGTGGTCTAGTCAAAACAAAGGATTCTCTATTATGAAATTTAAGACTTAAATAAGTTAATTTACAGCCGCGCTGGGTGCGTTTGTGCAAATTATAGCAAATTAAATCTCCATTATAAAATTTTTAAGGGAAAAGTCGGTAAATTTTCGGGCGCGCTGCGCGCGCAATTTACACGCGCCTAACAGTACTAAGGAAAACTTGATTATGATTTGATGATGAAGAGTTAAGTCGTAAAATTTTCGGGCGCGCGTTTACAATCTAATGAAATCTTGATGATATTGACGAAAGATTATCTGAATTTGTCATCCTGCGGCTTAAAAAGCGAAAAATCGGTGAATTTTCGGGCGCGCTGCGCGCGCATTGCTTCCGACTGCCAATTAAATCTCCATAATAATTTTAGTAAAATTGGTGAATTTTCGCGTGTGTTCCAAAACCGACACATATTAATTACATGTATTCAACTTACATACATTTTACTTTAGGTCAGGTGAAACGATTTCATATGAAACACAATATACCTTGGATCTGGTGGTCCGTACTAAGAAAAAAATAATCAAAGTGGTCCGTGGTCCAAAAAAGGTTAAGAACCACTGGTCTAATTGAATCGCCCTTTTCTCTGTGACAGGTTATCATCCTTTGTAATTCCATTTCGAGTGACTTAGCGAGTCAAGTTTGTACCAAAACTCTTTGCCACAAGTCGTAAAGGTGAGAAAGGTGTACTTTCTAATTTAAATAATCATTAATAGTGGCATTAATAGTCGTCAGCTCAAGCTCGAGCTCAAGTAGCTGATCTCAGAAAACAAACTCAATCGAGCTTGAGTAGCTGTCAGCATATTAATAGACACTAGCTTGAGCTTGACAAATTACATTAGCCGACTTGAGACCTTGGCTAATGTTAATGTCAAGCTCAAGCTAGTGTCTATTACTATGCTGACAGCTACTCAAGCTCGATTGATTTTGTTTTCTCAACTAGGTACTTGAGCTTGAGCTTGAGAAGTTGAGATGAGGACTATCAATGCTACCATTAAACTATCTTTCACTTAACTGGTATTGACAGACTATACTGCCTAAGACCTTGTATATTTTTAAAGTGAAACTGAAATAATATCATTATTGAAACCCAATAAAACAAAAACCACATTAGCAATGGACAAAAAATAATTAAATCGATACTTACTTTTATTACCGTCGGGATAACCGACCAGTTTTGACCTCATCTGAATGTCCGTCAGTAGTGCTCACAAAAGTTTGAGTCGTCAAATAAAGAAATAGAAAATGCATTGCGTGCCACCTACATAAAGCCCAGAATATTAAAATTTAAACCCTCTAAGCAACAGCTTATAAGGCGGTGGGTGCCTTACAACAAAAGCTAAATAGCCCAGGCAACAAGAGATAGAACCGCCGCAGCAAAAGATAAGAGAACGGTTACTAGGGCTGCTCTAGTTTACACTGGGGCGCGTTTTCTAGCGCAAAACTAGAGTGACTAGCGAACAGGGTGGATTTAGGGACTAGGAGACGAAAAAGTGAAATCATCAAGGGCCTTTACATCTAAATATTACAGATGATTTATCCATCATCTCTGTGGCCTTTTTGTTCTTGGCTATAAAGCCCCATGCGGGAGTGGATGCCACGTTGGCATCCCACACAGTATTGGCATGTACACACGACAGCACGTCGACCCTTACATGCTGGCACTACTCGTTACGTAACGAGTGACTTTACAACAAAAGTCTACGCTCTGACGTGCTGTCCGGTAAACCCCTGCTGGTCGGAGTTTAAGAGTTCCCCGAACAAGCGTGGGAACTCGGTGATGGCCAAGCGCGTGAAACACTGTTTTCTATAGCTGTTTCACTCAGAGCGAGAGAGGCAATGCGGCTGTATGAGTCTACCTGAGTGCGTGTCCTTTCACGAGTATATAGTTTTAGTTATAATGTAGGTAATTGATATATTTTCCCAAATGTTTCCGTAGTTCAGCTGCCATTGTTGAGGTTCGGGCCAACAGTAAAACCCGTGGATTCCTCTCGCAGCTAGGTGACCCTCTCTTGGCGCCCGGGAGTAGGTACTTCTCGCAGCTGATCGTCGTCGTCGCGTAGGTATCGACCGTGAGGGCGGGCCGTAGGTACCGGCCGGACTCGTCGCAGTGGGTACTTGCGCCCTGGTAGCACCAGGCGTGTGACCAGGCGCAGGGGTACCGGCGGCAGGGTCCGCAGTAGGTACCCGTCAGCGGGCTCGGCGACTCGGCGACTCGGTGGCGTGCTTGACCGGCGAGTTCGCAGCGGTTTAGCAGGCGGCGGCGGCGGCGGCGTCAGCAGGTTGTAGCACCGACGTCGTTGGTGGTACCGGGATGTTGCGGGGAAGAGAAGAGAAACAAAACTTCTGCTTTCCACGATTGCTCTTGTAGAGAAGAGTAGTGGTAGATCTTGGCGAGTTCCGAAGATGCCCGGTACAATTTTGGGCGCGAGGCCCCTGAGTTGGGCTTTGCGGCACAGAGAGCCACCACAAATCTTCTCTAATTTGAGTCTAATTCGAATTTTAATTTGCCTATTAGAACGTTACATTTTACATCATATCTTTCTTATTTACTAACGGATTTTAATAATTCAAACGGTTTTAAGTTAGGGAGAAAGAGATCTTTGTTGTGGTGTGTAATGTGTGTAGGTGCATGGATGTTATAGGCCTCTGAGTTAGCTATTTCCTACCTACTAAGAGCTGAATATCCTACCTGCCATGGGCCGTGTAAGGAGTGTGGAAATAACTTGTAAGCGGGTGTGTTTATCATTTATTTATCCCTATTGATATATTTAAGTGCTTATTTAAACGATAAATTAACTTTTGAGCAAGTAAAAGTTACAAATAATATTACGTCAACTTTAGGTATTAACAATTTGGTCTTAAAATTACGGCTTAGAGTGCTATAACATTACAATACTGGTCAGTTACATACGTCTACGTGAAATAAGCTTAGTTACACATGTCTACATAGATTTACAGGCTAAAATAACATCAAATTTACATACAAAAGTTCTAGGTATAAAAAAGATTTTCTAATAGGAAAATTACATCGAATTATGATCAAAAAAGATAAAAGGCAATTATTTTACATTAGAAAACAAAGAGTTACGTGGAAAAAGTAAGAATTAGCAAAGAAAAAACAACAAATCAAATTATTTACAAACAATTCGGGTTTTACTCCCCGCCCTACTAGCGCCTGCGCGGGTGACCGCGGTAAAGCGATCCGGCTCTCTCATTGGCCGAGGCTAGTTTACTTCACTTTCTCGCTATGCGCTAAGGAGCAGACTCTGCCTGGGTCGTGGGCAGTTTTTAATTAGTTATAATAGGTAGACAATAGGTACAAATTTATTATAAGAAGAATATTCAAAATGCAATTAGGTACGAGCCTTGCCTTATGGCCGATATTAGAATGATAAGGAAAGTATTTACAATCATAGTAGACACTAGGTAGCTTTTAGCTTGGCTAGTTGACTTAGAGGCGGTCATACTACGCAAATAGGCTCTAAAAATGCAATAGTATAGGAAAAATTAGGGTGTTTAGTCTTTAAAATGGAATTGTAGGCTGTGCCTAAAAGTAGGTATTTAATCCTAGTTGCCTATCCTAAACATTCAAATATCTTTTTCAAAGGTCGGTCGTCAACAGTCTCCCCCTCAGTGCAGAGTGGTAAGACTACTGTGCACTCAAAATAGGTGTTGACGCCGCTATATGGTTCGAAGATGCAGGGACCAAGTTGATGAGACGCGACGTGAAGGCGGCGGAAGTCAAAGGTTCTTCTGTGGTCTGGATCTATTCGCTGCCATCTGGGTTGGGAGTCGTTCCCATCTGGGTCGGCCGTGGTCTGTTGTGGCTGAGTGACTCTAGGCTGAGCACTATGTTATCACGTGAGGGTGTGAATAACCTGCTAGTGAGAGTTTGAGCCGTGCGAAAGTTGATGCATGTACTTTCGTTATCGAGCGTCTGTGATTAGTGGGTGTTTCACAGGTATTCTGAGGGCGCTTGCACCGAATAGTGTGGGGTCGGTTCGCGCTTGTGGTAAGTCAGTCACTAAGCTGAGGTGGTTGACAGCTGTGTGAGTGAGCTTTGACGAGTCACTTTACGGTGCCTTCTTTGGCGCTTTTTCTTCTTGGCTTTGTGAGCGGTGAGTGTCACAAGCGGAGGAGCGACAGGCTGAGCGGAGAGCGACGGGTCTTGGGCGGATTGCGTCATCACGTGGCGAGTGTAGTGATGGGCGTCCGATTTGGCGGGCTTATTTTTCCACCTTACGTGTTCTCGTGGTTGTAAGGGGTCATTCCACTCGGTGTCGGTTTTCTGAGTGGTTTGCACCGTAGGCCTTTTCGGTTTTTGTGATGCAAACTCGGGAGGTCTCCATGCTGACATTGCGATGCGTATGTCCTGATAGGCCTTGCATGTAGACAGCGGTTTCTTTGTAGATAGTGATGGCGCTTCTTGGGTGTTTCGGAAGCTTAGCGCGTAGTAGTTTTGCGTTGCGCGGGTTTTTGCGTCTTGGACGTCGTGATTTCTCACAGAAGAAACTGTCTTGCGCGATGAGGTAGCACTGAAGTCTGTTGGGAGCTTTGCGATATTTTCGTGTGCGTGATTTCGCCACAGGAAGCTATCTGAGCTGCTTTTATCCTCCTCTGTTGTTTTCTCTTCGGTGTAGTTTACTTCGGCGATCGGTCTCTCGTCGAGGCGTGGTGGGATTCCGGATTGCGTTCGTAGTGAACCGGGTCCGGAAGTCGGCGCGTCGTTGAAGTGAGAGCCATCAGTTTGGGTAGCGACGTCGATGGTAAGGCGCGTTTTGTTTTTCTTCGGATGCACGTCGGCTGGGTTTCGAAGATGCTGCGTCCTTACGGGCGTTGGGGTTGTAGTAGTCTCGACGGAGCATGCGAGTTTCTTTTTACGCTTGGCGCGTCGTCTTTTGCTTGACGCCTCGTGGCTCACGTGGTACGTACTATGCGATTTTGTGTATGATGGTGCGATGGATTTTATTCCATGGATGACCCATCCAAGGCTGGTCAGTGACGCAACTGGTTCGTCTGGTGTTCCATACTTAAGGCTCCTTGTTACTATAAGACTCCAGTTGTCTTGACCTATTAACACTTGAGGCCTTGCATTGTGGTAAGTTAGCTGGTATTTGATTTCCACTAGGTGTTTGCAGTTCTCGATGTCTTTTCTTTCCACTGACTGGGTGCAAATGTCCATAGAAGGAATCGTGAAGGCTTCCATTTGATGGTGACAGTCTTGTTGTAGCCCTCTGACTCTTATGTTGAGTTTGGCCGAAAGATGGTTTAATTTCGTATCCGCTATGCCTTTCACGATTAGTCGCTCTTGGGGTCCGGTTTCTCCGATTGAGTCTGCTAACTCTTGGGTTATAAGCGTGACCGATGATCCCTCGTCAAGCAGAGCGTAGGTCTTTAGCGTTCCGTTAGGACCAGATATCTCGATGGGCGCTATCTTCAAGTATGTCTTCCAATTAGAAAGGATGCAGACTGGTGTCGATCTTTCAATGACTTTCTTGACGTAGTGCAGCAGCTCGTGGTGTTTCCCTTTGCAGTCATTTTTACCACAAACTCTTGCTTTGCAGCTGGTGTGGTAGTGCTGGTTGCTCAAACATCGGAAGCAGGCGTTTGACTTTTTGATTACTTCCCATCGCTTTTGGGGATCTAGCTTCAGAAAGCTTTGGCACTTTATGATCGGGTGTTTGTCGCCACAATGCAGACACTTGATGTCTTCTGTAGCAACTGCGTTCACGTTCATCTTCTTCTTCCTCTTCGTAGTCCGATATGAAGCTGTCGTCGACTTCTTCGGTGATGGTGGCGTGCACCGCTCTCGGGGGAGGCCCGCGAGTTCGCTGGGGTTCTCTCCGTCGTACGGCTTCGGGCTCATATGCGTCGCTTTCTTCCACCAGTTCGTTTAAGAAGTTTCTCAACGCTATCATGATTGGTTTGTGTCGATTTTTGTGACGATAACTGAACCATGCCACTCGATATATTTGTGTTAGTTTGTCCACGATTTTTTCCGCGATTTCCTCGGAGTCCAAATATGTGTGATGGTTCATCTGTTCTATGGTATTCACCGTATTTGTGATGACTCCGGCGAAGGTGGTTAGATTTCTTCCGTCTTCTGCCAGCGGTGTCATTTTTTCTATTGTGTATATCTCGTTCTTGATGAGCCGCTTGGGCTGTCCGAACAGTCGGGCTAGGTTTTCCATAACCAACTTCGGATTGATACTACTGAACAAAGTAGAGCGTACAGCTTCTCTTGCTCGTCCCGTTATCGCTTTTCGGAGCCGTGCGACATTTTCTATGTCGCTGAAGTATTGTTTCGTGTCTTCGTATGTGGCCCGAAAGGCGATCCATTCGCTTGGGTCTCCAGCGAAGTTGTGCAGCTCGCACAGGTATCGTGGTGCTGCTTGAGGCGCGTTTCTTTGTGCAGGTGGTGCCGCTTGCGCGACCGCCTCCTTAACTGCCTGCACGAAGTCGGTAACAAGAGATGTCGCGACGCCCCGTGCGTCATCAGCGGGCGGCGCGGGCTGGGATTCTTCAACCTCCCCCTCGTGTCGCCTTGACGCTAAGTGATGTGGTTGTCTTCTCTGTTCCATGTCATGGCGCTGTTGTCCGTTTACTGTGGAGTTGACCCACCGCTCGACATTTGGCTGCATGGTCACTGGTTCTTCATCGCTCAAGTCGTTGTCGGTGTCGTCCAGTTGGATCATTGCTAGCTTTGTCCGTGCGGCGTTTGCCTCTCTTCGAGCAACGGCTGCTTCTTTTTCTTCCAGCTCCAGTCTTGCCTGGAGCTCAGCGCGCTTCTTAGCACTTGACGTGGATTTCGAAGACCGGCGTAACACGGTACGCACTGATGTAGATCCGCCTCCCTGCTCACGGTGAGTGTCTACTTCAGTCATCACTTGGCTGGTGCTCGTCGCTCCATCGGTTGTTGTAGGGTTTGCTAGACCAGTAATGAAGACGCTCGAAGTCCCTCCGCTCAACGTCGTCGCTCCGCTCCCCTTATCCTCCCCCCGCTCTTCAGTGTCGGAGGGGGAAAGCGGTGACTCTTGCTCGGTGGTTAAATCAGGCCGTGGGGCTCCCTTCATCTTCATTGATCTAGTCGTTCTTGTAGACATCTTCTGGTCTTCAGGTGGATGGCTTGACTGGTCCTCTTGCAGTTGCTTTGGTCCACCGGGCTCTTCGCTTGTCCCGGCACCGCGATGCAGTGTCCCTTGCGTCCCTACGTCCTCGTCCCTAACGTCCCTAAACCCAGTCTCTGTGCGGCCCTGTTTACCGCCAGCAGACTGTCCCTAGCGGCCCTACTGACCCTAGCAGACTCACTCGAGGGCCCCTTGCGGGGATATGCTCGGAGTGAGGATGGATGTAAAGGATAGGAGAGGGGGGATCTGCCCTGCAGAGGGTGCGTAGTAGGTTCAGGGTGCACACCCAGTTGGCTGGAATGTCCAACTGGAGTCACGCGGTCCTGGCCGGCATACACCGTCAGGCCCTGCCCACTCACGCTCCTTACAGGCGCAGTCAAGCTGTCAGCCTAGCCGATTGCTCGACTAGACCGGCGACCTCGCTTGAAAAGTCGCTACACCCGAAGGCGTTGAAACCACCCACGATAGCGTTTGGCACCGTTAGGTGCTACCGCGGAGTGGCCCACGGGTAAACCGTGTTGGAAGGTGTCTTCTTGTTTCTTCGCTCTTCACCGCTTCCAGGTCCAGATCCAGGTCCAGATCCAGGTCCAGGGGCTTCTCCAGTACCAGCTTGGCTCGTCCAGTGTCCAAGGCTGGTTCCAGGTCCAACTCCAGGTCCAGGTCCAGCTCCAGCTCCAGGGCAAGGGGCTTCTCCAGTACCAGCTTGGCTCGTCCAGTGTCCAAGGCTGGTTCCAGGTCCAACTCCAGGTCCAGGTCTGGGTCCCGTTCCAGGTACAAGGGCGACTTCCAGTTGCGGCAGGCTCTTCCGTGTCCCAGTCCGTTTCCAGGTCAGCTCCAGGTCCAGGTCCAGGTCTTCAGGGGCCGGGTCCAGGTGCGACTTCCAGTTCCGGGGTGGCTCGTCCGTGTCCAGTCCCAGTTCCAGGTCAGCTCCAGGTCCAGGCTCCAGATGCAGGTCTGGGTGCGACTTCCAGTTCCGGGGTGGCTCGTCCGTGTCCAGTCCCAGTTCCAGGTCAGCTCCAGTTCCAGCACCAGCTTCCGGATCTTCGGGGCCAGTGGTCGAAGGTCTTCGCTGTCTTCAAATCCGATGCCGAAGGACCATCAACTGTTGAGGTTCGGGCCAACAGTAAAACCCGTGGATTCCTCTCGCAGCTAGGTGACCCTCTCTTGGCGCCCGGGAGTAGGTACTTCTCGCAGCTGATCGTCGTCGTCGCGTAGGTATCGACCGTGAGGGCGGGCCGTAGGTACCGGCCGGACTCGTCGCAGTGGGTACTTGCGCCCTGGTAGCACCAGGCGTGTGACCAGGCGCAGGGGTACCGGCGGCAGGGTCCGCAGTAGGTACCCGTCAGCGGGCTCGGCGACTCGGCGACTCGGTGGCGTGCTTGACCGGCGAGTTCGCAGCGGTTTAGCAGGCGGCGGCGGCGGCGGCGTCAGCAGGTTGTAGCACCGACGTCGTTGGTGGTACCGGGATGTTGCGGGGAAGAGAAGAGAAACAAAACTTCTGCTTTCCACGATTGCTCTTGTAGAGAAGAGTAGTGGTAGATCTTGGCGAGTTCCGAAGATGCCCGGTACAATTTTGGGCGCGAGGCCCCTGAGTTGGGCTTTGCGGCACAGAGAGCCACCACAAATCTTCTCTAATTTGAGTCTAATTCGAATTTTAATTTGCCTATTAGAACGTTACATTTTACATCATATCTTTCTTATTTACTAACGGATTTTAATAATTCAAACGGTTTTAAGTTAGGGAGAAAGAGATCTTTGTTGTGGTGTGTAATGTGTGTAGGTGCATGGATGTTATAGGCCTCTGAGTTAGCTATTTCCTACCTACTAAGAGCTGAATATCCTACCTGCCATGGGCCGTGTAAGGAGTGTGGAAATAACTTGTAAGCGGGTGTGTTTATCATTTATTTATCCCTATTGATATATTTAAGTGCTTATTTAAACGATAAATTAACTTTTGAGCAAGTAAAAGTTACAAATAATATTACGTCAACTTTAGGTATTAACAATTTGGTCTTAAAATTACGGCTTAGAGTGCTATAACATTACAATACTGGTCAGTTACATACGTCTACGTGAAATAAGCTTAGTTACACATGTCTACATAGATTTACAGGCTAAAATAACATCAAATTTACATACAAAAGTTCTAGGTATAAAAAAGATTTTCTAATAGGAAAATTACATCGAATTATGATCAAAAAAGATAAAAGGCAATTATTTTACATTAGAAAACAAAGAGTTACGTGGAAAAAGTAAGAATTAGCAAAGAAAAAACAACAAATCAAATTATTTACAAACAATTCGGGTTTTACTCCCCGCCCTACTAGCGCCTGCGCGGGTGACCGCGGTAAAGCGATCCGGCTCTCTCATTGGCCGAGGCTAGTTTACTTCACTTTCTCGCTATGCGCTAAGGAGCAGACTCTGCCTGGGTCGTGGGCAGTTTTTAATTAGTTATAATAGGTAGACAATAGGTACAAATTTATTATAAGAAGAATATTCAAAATGCAATTAGGTACGAGCCTTGCCTTATGGCCGATATTAGAATGATAAGGAAAGTATTTACAATCATAGTAGACACTAGGTAGCTTTTAGCTTGGCTAGTTGACTTAGAGGCGGTCATACTACGCAAATAGGCTCTAAAAATGCAATAGTATAGGAAAAATTAGGGTGTTTAGTCTTTAAAATGGAATTGTAGGCTGTGCCTAAAAGTAGGTATTTAATCCTAGTTGCCTATCCTAAACATTCAAATATCTTTTTCAAAGGTCGGTCGTCAACAGCCATTTCTACATTTTATTAGCAACTAGTTGTGCCCGCGACTTCGTATGCGTTTTTACACATTTGACATTTAATTTAAATTCGACTGTGGAGGAAAACTCAAAAGGAAGGTTTTTTTTAACCCCCGACCAACAAAGAGGGGTGTCATAAGTTTGATAGCTTTGTGTGTGTGTGTCTGTTTATGTGTTTATGAGGGTGTGCCTGTCTGTGTGTCTGTCTGTGTGTGTGTGCCCTAATCTAAACAATACATTTATAATAAAATATGTTTTATTTAGATTGGGTATCGCCCGTGTAAGATACCATGAAGTTTAGCATAAGAATTGCCTGGGAAGTATGGGGGTTTATTATGTATCTCCCTCGACGTAGAGTGGGATAGATAAAGTTATAAGCCCATAGATAAGGTCTTGCCCAAGCCAGCAAGCAAAGCATAAGGTTGGGTTAGAGCGTATCTACCGCAAATAACTCTGTCTATCCCGCTCTACGGCAAACAAAATATATTTTTTTAATATCAAGTTGGGCTCAGTAGAGTAAATATTTTAAAAAAGGCACAAAAAAAAATTCAACCTCCCGTGGGTTTAAACCCAGAACATTTCGACCGCGACGCAACAGTACTACATTTCTAACATCGATAAACTTTGTCCGACCTCCACCGAAAATTGGTTAGAGCGTATCTATGGCTCTGTCCATCCTGCTCTACGTCAAACAAAAGAGTGAGATACCTATTGTTTTAAACCCATAGATACGCTCTAACCCGGCCTTATGCTACGCTTGTAGAACTAACATTTTCCGCCAAAATAAAATAAAAACAAATGCCGATTTTTCATTTACAATATGCGCCCGAAATGCCAAAAGTCGTAGCGTGCTATTATACAGAGTGTTAAAAGACCGCCAACAAAGCGGGAGACCACGTATACGTATAGTCCTCATCATAACGAACATTTTTGCCCAAGGAACTATGCCTGGGAAATCAACGGTTTCCGAGATAATAAAGTCGGACTTTAATTTTTTTTTCAGAAGTGTGAATTTTTTTTTTCAGAAGTGTGTTCAGTATCACGTTCTTAACATACCTTCTCAAGAAGCCATATCAAAATTATGGATATTTCTTACAAACAATCAAGTTAAAATTGCAACCCGCAATGTAGGTTTTCGAGAGAATGTGGTTCAAAGTCGGACTTTTTTTTTTTTTTTTGCAGAAATATGTTCATTATCACGTTCTTAACATACCTTCTCAAGAAGCCATATCCAAATTATGAATATTTCTTACAAAAAACGAAGTTAAAATTGCAACCCGCAATGTATTCTAAACATCGGATAGCCTAAGTTACTCCCAGAAACGTGAGTTACGACCATGTTAAGTTTGGTTGAAAACTATTCAGCGGTGTTCGCGTTTATCGTGTTCATACAGACAGACAGACAGACAGACAGACAGACAGACAGACAGACAGACAGACAGACAGACATAAACCGTTTTTTTTGCATTTTTGGATTCAGTATAGTTTACTTAGTAACCCCTGCTAGTTTTTTTCTAAAAATATTCAATGTACAGAATTGACTTCGCTAGAGTTTTATTATAAGTATAGATAGATTTCAAAAAAATTTTTTTCGTACAAGTACAATACATTATTGAGGTTTGCAAGGTAGTTAGACGTCAATAGATAGTGTAATAATAGAAGTAAATAGCAGCTGAAAGTAACCTATTTTTCGGTGTGAAAAACGCTAAAATACACATCGCTCTAATTTCTTTCAGGCTATTTTTTTCCTCCATATTGGTCATCTTCTGATATAAACCAAGTTTCAGCAAAATCCAGCCTGGGGGTCTACCGGCTAAGACGAAGCCGATTACCACTGGCGAAAATTGAAGTTTGAATGCGATTTTTGAAAAATGTACTGCCACCCAGTTTATTTTACTGCCACCCAGTTAATTTTTCATAAGTAGAACTTCGATTTTCGCCATTGGTAATCGGCTTCGTCTTAGCCGGTAGACCCCTAGTTTAGAATCTAAACCTGAACTACGTTTGTATGGGGAAATGGTGCTGCAAAATGAGATTTTTCCTTCGAGATGTGTCGAATGCGAGATTTCCGAGAATTTGCCCCTTGATGGATTTAGAACTGAGATTGAACCATCACATTAATAATAATTTTGCGCTTCAAAAGTTCGTAAAGTTAAAGGGTAGAGAGGCCCAAAACTGAAACCTAGATCCGCCCGGGCGGCGGCGCCAACAGTCACATTTCGCTCGCCGCACTGAATATTTACAAGGGACTCGTTTTAAAATGATAAATCGGGCCCCGACACAGTACTTTTAATAAATTGCCTCTAGTTTGAACTGTGGTTAAACTGTTCGCAGTTTATGTTTGTCAGAGAAACAACGTTAAAGCGTGCCAAGTTAAAACGAGAATCTATAATAGAGTGCTTAAAGTTTTCTAACTTTTGTAGTTTTGCGCGAATGTTGAAGTAGGTCGTCTGGAAATTGAAATATGTACAGAGTGGTCATTTCCATAAACGTAAAAAAATATAAGTTAAAAACTAAAACCCGACTACTAAAAGGCTTAAAACAAGACTTGTTTATCCTTAAAATAGACTCATAGATAATTAATCGTAGTCGGAGGCCATCGGTTTATCAAATGCGAATGTGGTGTTGAGCTTTTTAGTAAGTCATTTTGGACGATCACCAAGAATAGAACCAAGAAGGGCATAAAACACATTTTTGAATTTTTTGTTCTATTTGTTATGTTGACGCTACATGTGTTATACATTTTTGAAAAGGTCTTTTAAAGCCCTTTCATTTGATACCCATGACGATGGTATCCGATAATTTTTATTTTTAGGTCCACCACTTTAGGGCGCAGCACAGCCGCCATCTTGATTTTTTTCAAAATTAAACTAACCTATGTTACCTGGGTGATTAAGACAAATCCAACGACACCTCATTTGTTGAATTCGGCCGAGTAGTTTAGGCTCTGCGAGGGAACAGATGAACACACAAACATACATACATACATACATACATACATACATACATACATACATACATACATACATACATACATACATACATACATACATACATACGCTGCTAAAATCATAACCCTCCTTTTTGCTTCGCGTAGTCGGGTAAAAAATTGCACCTTTGTTGGCGTTGACACCCTTATGTCAAAATCCAAGTTGTATAATTTTTGCTCTGAATATTTTCCCAAATCTGTAAATGTCACTGAAAGTTTTTTTGTAGCTATAACAGCCAATGGTGCTGCCCTCGCAGCCAAATCTCAAAACTCTGGCCTGTAGGTATAATAGAGCGAAAATCTCCCTTCAGCTTGAGTGCCATAGTAATTTTTCGTGATATTGTAACACAAAATATGTTTGGCCGACATAACATAAGAACCTATGCTTTTTCCGAGCCTGAGAGATGATAAAATAATTATTTTTATATTTTTTATGCAAATGCATATGATTGCCAAGAAAATACGTTTCCATATACTCCATGCCTACACGGCTACGCTTGATGTAGAGATATCTTTATGTGAAACGTAAAAAAAGCCGTTTCGACTGCTGCCATATTATTATCAGCTCGACTGGAAAGTGAAACCAATGTTTGTTCCTAAGCTCGACTGACTGGTCGGATCGCCAGCATTTCGGCCTTTGACACAGCACACTGCATTCACGAAACCCATTAGGCAAAGGATACTCGGCTACAGTAACTACACAAACACAGGTTAGTATCAGATGGTCTAATATGTATACAAGTGGTATATGGCCACAGGTCGTCAAAAAAGCTACCAGTCACGGTCATGAAACATGAAGCCATTGGACAATAGCCCTTTTACTAAATACGAAATTTTTCCCAATTTTGGTGTATGACGCAACTCGGCAAAAAAAGTTTATCCGACAGATCAAAACGAAAAGTGGCTGTCAACTACTCCATTATTTCAATTTGTCGAGTTGATAATGATTTTCTGACGAGATGCTTCTAAGACCGGTTAATTTGTTGACGAGCTGGTATCATAGACCATTTACGTTAAATATCATCTGATACTAACCCACACAAACAGAGATGCAGTAATGTAAGCAACACACCCAATGGGTCAATTTGTGGCGCTAACTCTCGAGAACTGGAGCGGGGCATTTAGTTCCGATGTCGTAATCTCCCGCTATCTGCACGGTGCTTTGCGCCCCGGGGCAAAAACAAAAGCTTGATCTGTATTTTTTTGAAGGAAATTGTTTCTACCTAGTATGTGCAAAAACATCATTAACACAATCACAATCACTTTGAATAGCAGCTTGTATCAAATAAATGCTGGTTCTAATTTCGAGTTTAGTAAGACGTAGATATACAGGATGTTACAGGAAGGTCATATCGAAGGTGGTCGCTTTCCTCGTCAAATGTTAAAAAAACTGCTGTTATAATCATCAATACAAGCAACTTTGCTACGTATTTTCAGGGTTTATTGACTATACAAGACAGACAAGTACAAACATAGTATGACAAGACCTTTCTGTAGCACGCTATATAGGCCTCTTACATCTTACTTACAAATAAAAAAAACTAATATTATTTACATAATGAGATGATTTATACAGCGTCCAGTGGCACCTTCACTCAAACTACATGAGTGAAGAGACCACTCGACCACTGCAGTGCCTGGGACATTGCTTTACTTACAAATACGGTCCTGTTAACTCACCGGGGTGAAACCCACCGGCCACTCCACCAGCGAGGGAGTTCCGGCGCGATTACCCGTCGAGGGTTGGTATCTCGATGACCTACTGATGTCTACCGGCGCTGATTCTAATCTGGATAAGACTCTATGATTACATGGGCTAGCAGTTGTGGAAGGGTTGTGAGCGATCAAGTGCGTGTAGAAGCAGTTATAGCGAAAAATTATTGAAATTATGGAAAATTATTGTTTCAGCTTGGACAAAAATGCTTTCGCGTGTACGGCAAATGGCCGGCTGTTCTCCGCTACAGGTCGCACTTCCCAACCGATTCACGCAAAATTTTGTGAGCAAGTTTGATTTTGCGTCTGCCGTATCCGCCTCTTTTTTCCATCTAAGCTCTTTTCCTGGGATCGGTGGATACGACCCCCTTTTGTGGCTGGTGGTCCATTGAGTCTGCTGCGACCTAAATGTAGTCAGACCATCGTGCAGCTGTCTGCCCACACATCGAGTCCCTGTAAGGGTCTGTAATAAGATAAACCAATGTACAGCGACAATACTTGGCATTTTTTCACTAAAAGAATTACGGATATTTTAAAGATATTTTAGACACATTTGTTTGGCAATGACATACGTAACTTTTCAAAGATAATATTACAGGGTCCTGCATGTCAGGATTCAGGATGTCAGGATAACCTCATCGGGGCGAAACCCACCGGGTTATCAAATAATAATATGCAGCGTCCTTACGCTTTCAACAGGGGGTTAATATTTCAGAATTCTGCCAACTAAAAGTACTAAAAGAACCGAGAAATCGGGCCCTTTGATCCGTGATAAATCGCCGATAAACAGTGCGGATCTCGTCTACGCTGGCTCTATTGTCGTGGAGTCGAGAGCGACTGTTTTATCTCTCCCGGTGTTCCTCGAAAGAACACTGAGCAGATGACTGAAGGAGGTGGACGACTTAACGGTTCGGTACACTGTATCCATCGTCAGAATTACCTAATGATCAGGATCAGATCCCGGGCTGCCTCACCGGAAGTGTGTCTATGCTATCTTGGTGTGCGGTTCCTGAACATGAAGTACCCTACTCGTACTTTTTAATGCAGCTTGAAGAAGTGAAAGTGAAAAATCCTTATAGAACATGATAAAATTCATAAAATTGGTTTTGAGTGACTGCTTTAATTTGCTAAGTTTATAATGTGGTAGTTCTACATGTTACCAGAACCTTAATATTATAATTTTATCCTATTTGTACATTGTAACAGAACGGTTAATCAACCACACTCAGTTACCCGGATTTGCTTGACTCAATCGCCTTGTGATCATATAACCGGAAAAACTTTGATTATTTGGGGATACCTATAAATAGGTGGAAGTAATTTGTTATTTCTCTTAACAATAAATCAATGATAGATTTTTTAGTGACGGGCAAGGTTGAGGGGAAACGAGGCGCCGTTGGCAGAATAACAAAGTCTTGGTTCACAGAATGGACATGAGTCGCTACAATAGAAGATCTGTTTTGTCTGTCTAACACCAGAATGGCCACCAAGAGCTGACTTTAAAATAGGCGCAAGTAGATCCGTCGAGTTGCGAAAAATATTCAGTTTTACCATTAGCATTACCAAGAGCTGGCGGCCAACTTCCAGTAGTAGACCTCCACCAGAGAAAGAAGAATGACGGATGCACTGTACCAATACAACCCCGGGACTTTAGCAACGAATCGACCTATCTTTCAATTATTTATCGCGAAGCCGGATCAGAGGTCCTGTGGCCCTTTGTTTCAGCGTCCCTCTTTGTGAATTGCTTATTATAAATTGGAATCTCCGGAATCTTTTGTCCTTAATCAAAACGTCTTTTTAGGGGATGGATTATGACAACGGTTTGCGAAATTTGCTCTCCTAAGCTGATGTGGGAGTTATTGACGCAACCGTAGTAATTAGTATTTGGAATCAAATTATTTTTTGCAGCTTTATATTGATACCTACCCCTTGCCGTAAACTAAAGTCATAGGCACTGGGTTTCGAATCGGAGAGAATAGAATAAGTTCTTCCCATGTACCTATAGTAATATCGCTACCACTCGCTAACCGCTAAAGAAAACATCGTAAGATAACCCGCGACTTAGCTGCTCTGCACGTGTTGACATTGTCTTTTCTGCGGGCTAGGCCGAGTTAGCTGGGAGGATGCGTCGAGTGGTCACTGGACACTGTGTGTAATCTTATGAGGTAGTGGCCACCCCTGGTGTCCGAGTTTTTAGGCCGCCCAAAGGGCCTCTGACATGACTTAACGATTGTTATAAATCAAATAACAACCGGGACCAACGGTTTAACGTGCCTTCTGAAGCACGGAAGCGCTCAGATATTATGGCCACTAGCGGTCACCAATCCATGGACTGACCGCGCCCGATGTTGCTTAACTCGCTGGACGCTGTGTACCTAAATCATCTCATTACGTAGATGCAAAGGCTAAGGCCTAAGATCTCCTTGCACAAGTCCCACTTGGGTACCTACTAACTAAACTACCATGAATGTATTAAAAGAACTTCCACTAACAATCACTACCCAAAATAACCCCGAAACGGTTACGGTAGTTATCTTCAAAAAGTTATTCTTTCCGCGCCCAAGGCAATCTATCCTTTGTGCCGGATATGTTCCAAAGTTGGTACATAATGGTAGATAATAGAATCTCCGCACGCGTATAATGTATTCTTTACAAAGAATGATCTCACAGTCTTTTACAATGGCGAAGGAAGAAAGTATTTTTGACAAGTATTTTGGCATGGCTTCGCTCGCATACTGTACATTACAATGCCACATACAATGCTATCAAAAGGAAAAGCAGCAACCCGACTTTCGGACGCCATCTTCATTATGGCGGAGGGTCCATGGATGCAGATGGCGAGGGGAAATGTGTTGTGATAATTCAATAAACTATTTATCTACCTATCTATCTATAGTAATATCCAAAAGTGGGTAGAGATGAAGATGATGATGATGATGGCTTAATTCTTTATTATTTTAAAACTAAAATGTAATTCTTGCTTACCCTCCTGGAAAAAAATGCATTGTGACTTTTTTTTGTTAGCCGTGATAAATAATTTCTTTCATTTTGCTTGATGACTAGTTGTGCCCGCGACTTCGTATGCGTTTTTACACATTTGACATTTAATTTAAATTCGACTGTGGAGGAAAACTCAAAAGGAAGGTTTTTTTTAACCCCCGACCAAAAAAGAGGGGTGTTATAAGTTTGACAGCTTTGTGAGTGTGTCTGTATAGGTATGTGTTTATGAGGGTGTGTCTGTCTGTGGCACCGTAGCTCTTAAATAGGTAAACAATTTTGAAGCTTTAGGTTTTTTTTTTAATTTGAAAGCAGGTTTTCTAGCGAATGTTCTTAGTTATGTTTTGTCAAAATTTGTTCAGCTATTTATTAAATATGCTTATTTGAAGCTAAAATGTCGGGGGTATTTTAATTTAATAGTTATTATTTCTTAACTTGCGGTAGCAGGGCTCAAAAGAAAGCAATAGAATAAAATAGAATAAAAACCCTAATCTAAACAATATATTTATAAATTTAATAATAAATATGTATTGTTTACATTAAGGTATCGCCCATGATAAGATACCAGGAAGCTTAGCATAAGAATTGCTTAGGAAGTAAAGGGGTTTATATGTATCTCCCTCGACGTAGAGTGGGATAGATAAAGTTTTAAGCCCATAGATAAGGTCTTACTCATTCTCACGCTAAGCCAGCAAGCAAAGCATACGGCTAATAACTCTGTCTATCCCGCTCAACGGTAAATAATAGTTATTTGTTATGCAAGAATGCAAAATTATTGTTTGCGGCGAGTGCTTGTATTGAATGCCAAGCGGTGTTAAAAGACCGCCAACAAAGTGGGAGACCACATACAGGGTGTAAAGAGACCGCCAACAAAGCGGGAAACCACGTATTTTCCTCATCATAATGAACATTTTTGCTCAAGGAACTATGCCTGGGAAATCAACGGTTTCCGAGATAATGAGGTTCAAAGTCGACTTATCAAAACTTTTTTTTTACTGAAATGTATTTAGGTTCTAGTTCTTAACATATCTTCTCAAGAAGCCATATCAAAACTATGAATATTTCTTACAAAAAACGACGTTCAAATTGGAACCCGCAATGTATTCTAAACATCGGAACTTCAAGCTTAAGTAACATAAACTTATATCTACGCTTGCGCAATATGACTTCTGTGCGTGCATCATGACAAACATTTTTGCCCAAGGAACTATGCCTAGGAAATCAACGGTTTCCGAGATAATGAGGTTCCAACTCGGACTTTTTTTTATTTTTTCTGTTTTTTTTTTCTGAAATGTGTTCAGTATCAAGTTATTAACATATCTTCTCAAGAAGCTATATCAAAATTATGAATATTTCTTACAAAAAACGAAGTTAAAATTGTAACCCGCAATGTATTCTGAACATCGGATAGCCTAGATTATGCCCAGAACCAGGAATTATCACAGTCCTAGATTTGACTGAAAACTATTCAGCGGTATTCGCGTGATGAGGTAACACACAGACAGACAGACAGACAGACAGACAGACAGACAGACATAGACCGATTTTTTTGCATTTTTGTATTCAGTATAGTTTACTTAGTAACCCCTGCTAGTTTTTTTCTAAAAATATTCAATGTACAGAATTGACTTCGCTAGAGTTTTATTATAAGTATAGATACAGCACTATCAATCGGCGTCTTACGATTGCCTCGTTATAGCCGCCATCTCTCTTGGTCCGAAGTTGATCGGATGCATTCATGTAAAGTGCCTGCAGTGGACTTTTGGTACCGTTCTACGCATCGGTGGTTGTACACACGACAGCACGTCGACGCTTACACGCTAGCACTCTACTCGGTTATATTAGGGCCGACTTTACAACAAAAGTGTACAGTCTGACGTGCTGTCGTGTGTATCCCAGTCTACGCCTTTACAGCACCACAATGCACTCTTTGCAATGCAGTTGTCGTCTCATCGGGATAAAAATCCAATAAATCTTAAAATCATGGTCTGCCTTGAAGCAAGGACTGGACAGATGGATGGATCGCAGATAGAAATGTTTAGAAAATGTAATGACGTTTTGCGCTCGACAGAATCTTACAAAGAACACAAACAAACCGACTCTCTCTTTTATAATATTAGCGTCGTTTCCTCGAACAACCTCTGCGCTCGTTCGGAAAACTTCTCGAGTGTATAACGGATAGTTAGATTATACAAATGCCTGCGGAGTTTCAATTTATACCTTTGTTTGCTCGTTGAATATGCCAGAGAATATTGTGAATACCACTTGTGTCATACTATGACGGCGAACATAAAATAAAATAATGTTAACTATTTAGTCAAGGTACAGAGCAGCTACCACGAGTGCTTACGGTCACTCTCACTGTAAGTGATAAGTTTGATAAGCATAGTATTAGGAAACATGACAGACGTCCGGTACAGCTTTTTCGCACTCGTGGTAGCTACTAAGCTGATCTACTTGGAACAGAAAAAAAAATCTTTATATGGCTAGATTTCAGCAATGTCACCTTTAGGGATTCTCATTTGACTGCTTGTTTTTTAGCAAAAAACGGACCCAAAAAGAAGATAATATTGTTCTTTTTTGATTGGCCATTGCCATCACCTTAAGCTTTTATTTTGTCGGTCAGAAGTATCATAACAGTTAATAACAGTCATACAACTCATACTTAACAGTTTAAACAATTCGGTACGCAAAGTTTTTTGTTCGAAAGTCCGTTATTGGCTTAATCTTATTTTTAGACAATATTGAGAAACTAATTTCAATATTTTTTATTTTGGTTCAGTAGTTTGGATTTTACAACGTTTCAAAGATACGTTTTTATGACCTTCACGCGACGGTCTGCATACTGTAATGTTGGCGGTCATAGGAACAAAACATTTTAGCGCATAATAACAAAACTACTGGACCAAAATAAAAAATATTTAAATTAGTTTCTCAATATTGTCTAAAGATAAGATTAAGCCAATAACGGACTTTCGAACAAAACACTTTGCCTTCCGAATTTCATGACTCAGTACTAATTTACCGCTAAGTTTGCACCCAGCGAGACTTGTTCCCTGACATCAACTTGCGCGTACTTAGTTTCAAACTATGCGTGCGTGTTAGGCAGTTGATACTTGCCAAAGTGTATTATTATTTTGTCAAAATTGATACCCTAACTACCGCACATTCGGAATGGAGGCGCGTGCAGCTGGGGGCGTCGTTTTCAGCGTTCACGCTGGGTTATTGAACGTATAGTGTACGAGCAGGGGAGAGCGTGTGTAACTCTCGCCCTGTCGCTGAGATTTTCATTGTAGGACGGTGGTGGAAAGAAGTAGATGATTATCAGGCTTTCAGGGTATAAGATATTTTACGCAAGAATTTCTTCCGATATTCCCCAGTGACTGTGACCCACTTAGGATGCAAGTCACGGTGACAAAACTGGCAGGAACTTTATAGCGGACTTTTTAGTCGTGTCTCTGAGACAATATTATGGTCTACTGCTCCCATATTTGCCAGTCACTGGCACGAGTTGAAAACACAGCCTTACGAATAATTAATCCTTACCCACGCTTTATACGACTGTTATGAGTCGATAACTCAATCTCGAAATGTGTTTTTCGAATAACTCCATTCCGAATGAACGCCATTTCGAAAAACGCAACAGCGAAATAAGCACTGTCAAAGTTTTCATAGAAACGAAGCTCAATGTTATGACAGCTGTATACATCCGATCTTTCAATTTAGGCATGATTAACAGCATTTATCTTATTCACTAAAATTTGACATTTTGGTTAGGTTAGGTTAGATTATTAACAGCATTTATATAAAATTTGTCATTTTGGTTAGGTACCTACACGTTGCAGGATAGGTAACCGCTTTTATTCAAACTCTTCATTATCTCCCTGAGGGTCTTAGCGTTCATGTCTGGCTTTTGGTTCATTGCCAGAGTCGTACGTTACTAGCAATTTATCTTAAAAATACTTGAATTGAAATTTATGTAAGGTGATTATGGGAAAACATTGCCTTTTCAGTTACCTACATTGTCACTGCAGTCGTTCCTGTTTACTCACAGTGTTTGGATTTAGTAAATACACAGAATACAACAAAAGGTGTGGTTTGACTAATGATTGAATAAGGGATTGCATTTCTCGAGAATTCCAAGTCCCGACTGTGTTTCTGATCCAATTTTCTTATTATGTTGCATGAAACTACAAAATTGAAGCCTCGAATGGGAGGATGGGATGACACTGGGCTTATCCTAGCTGACGCGAGGGAGGATCAAGACAGGTGTCGAATTCACCCGTTGGTACTGCATCTGAGTGTACACCCAATGTATTTCCAAAAATACACCGTTCGGCAGTTTGCAAGACGAGAGACGGCTTCAGAGGTAAGGCTTTAGTATAGCTGTAGGTTCAGACAGCGACATACATAACGGGGCCGTTGAAGCACTTATGTTGCGCGCGATAAGAGCCTTGAATACCTACTGACTGTACCTACTGTGGCGGGAAAGCCCAAATTTTCACAGTTTTTTCGATGTTACAACATACTGAGATGCTCATACTCTAAACTGAGATTACTTGTCTTCAGCAATTTTTTATTCACGACGATGATATTATTATATTCTTTTCATCATTCTAAGCAAGAGAACAATAATAATAATTATTATTGAGCTGATATGTTTTTCTGGTCGAAAAACCAGTGGTACTGCCCAAAAAACTAGTAGTTTGAGCAAATCTCGTTATCGGCTGAATTATTATTTTTGTTTTGTTGTTTAGAATAATGAACACAGTAACTCTTTTATTGCCGTGAAATAAAAATAGCTGAACAAAAGTTGCTCAGTTTAGATACATTTAAAAAAACTGTGAAAATTTTGAATTTCCCTCCACGTTGCTATCGTCCACCCTTAAATAAACTAGATCTAGCTTCTTCGTTCGTTTTTAAGGAAAGGTATAAAGGCAATCTTTAGTAGAACGTGTCTACCTCAATAGAATTTAGGATGCTGGGAGGATGGTATAGGTGCTGGCAAAGCCTCTTCTTTACCTAAACATGTACCAGGCACTGCAGCGACCGAGTGGTCACTTCACCCATCCAGTGTGAGTGAAGGTGCCACTGGACGCTGCATAAATCATCTTATTAGTCTTATTACGTAGATGCAAAGGCCTAAGTTTATACCTCGGTTGACTAGAGTGGTGTTCACAATAGTTTCAGGCCGACAGAAAATAGCGATGGCGTAAAAAAAGTTGCGCAAAATGTTCCCAAACTCTGAAAAGGGCTTCCATACAGATGCCCGCGTACAACGAAATCGTTTTTGCGTTTTTTTTTTTCAGAGTGGTTGGTTCTCATTGTGCCCTTTTTCGTGTACCTCGTTCCAGTATTAAAGCCTAATTTGTAACATTATTAATTAACTTTGCATGCGTAGGTAATATTTCAGTTACGAATTTACGATTGTTTATTTTTGTTGCCGTGTTACCAATGTTGACTTTGTAGGTAATTTTGTATTTTTTTAATTGCAAAAACACTGTTCTTACAGATGACCCAATGCGACAGATAATAATTTACTTGGCTAATTCACTAATAAAATAAATTGTTAAATTAGAAATTACAGATGTATTTTGAAACTATGTTGGCTTGCAAGCTCACCAATTTGTAAGTTGTAACGAGACACATCTCTGGTGCGAGCAGAAAGGGTAAATAATTCTGTCTGTTACGTACCTACGAAGTGGTCGCGAACTGAGTACTGACTGCGCGGACTTCGTACACACGACAGCACGTCAGACTGTACACTATTGTTGTAAAGTCGCCCGTAACGCAACCGAATATAGTGCTAGCGTGTAAAGGTCGACGTCCTGTCGTGTGTTACTGTGTACTTACTGCACGGACTTTTTTTTGTTCCATTGATGCACTTGTGCCGCGTGCGATAGGAGAATGGGTAGGTAGGATACGCCATGTCGCTAACCGTAGATACCATTAAAGTTACACGGTTTCAAAGACTTGGGTCAGATGGTAACAAACAACATGGAGCCATTTTTCGTCGCTCCCGCCCGCATTTAACGTTCTTTTTTGGTGGATTTCGGTTTAATTGCTTTTACTTTGTCACGATGTGGTGTGGGGTGTAATCAGGTTGTGCACTAATTGAATCAAATAGCGGCTTGCCGTGAGGGTGTGCGAGTGGGGGTGAGTACCTAATCGATTCCGTGGATCTATTAACTCTTTGATCTATTAGCGACTAGCATACATTAAACGTTGAAAATATTATTCTGAACCTATATAACCGTATCTTTTCTAAATAAATAAAAAAGATTCAGCACTCTTTGGCTGGGATCTACCTATCTTAGGTAACCCCAAGATAGTTAGATCCCAGCCAAAGAGAATGTCGCTATGACGCTATTGCGTTAATATTATTATTGACGAAATCTTTTTAATTCTATCTTTGAATTCGCATGTCATGTTTTGATTTTGTATAGGTACTTTGTAATGTTTATTCAAAGGTAAGGCTACAATAAAAATATAAAATCTCGGCTCAATTCGTGAAAGATTGAATTGTGTAAATTGTGCCAGATTACAAAAAAAAAACTGGCCCAATAATTGAGTGGGACTCCCGCACCAAGCCTTCCGGACCATTATTCTATGCATTTTATTTGGAAGAAAAATTTTAAATACGTGTCGGACTCAAGCGTGACTTCTTATATTTTGATCTCCGGCTCTTCATCTTCTTTGTCATAGTGGGCTTCTTGTTCACTCGTTGCGCATTGCATTCTCGATGCAACTCGATAATTATTTTCCGCTTTGTAAGCGACTTTTCCACCAACGCCTCCTGTAAAACTTTTTCCCGCCAACTTCCGACCCATTTGATTGTCCCACAGCCTTCTTTAAGATAAAGAAGGCTGTGATTGTCCAAATATCATCCATTCGTAAATATCTCATTGAATGATATCTCCTTCGAATCCTCTTTGGACTCGACTCTCTTTTCTCCCATTGTCGATGCCACCATTTGACATCCTGTCAGGTGTCTCTGGACAAACTTGACGCGACAGCTTGCCATTGTCACAACAATGAAAAATGTATTATGAAAATCTTATAAAATTGTATCTTTTTGTAGAAAAAACGTATGATACTATGAATGTTAACTTAGGTATAGTAAGTATCCTATAGGTGTATGATAGCACTCGGTTTGATTGGTTTGTATTGAAGGTAGGACAAAAAGAAAGGTAAACATAGGTAAACAGTGCAAACGGCGGATTTTATTAGGTCATACGGTCAGACATCGTATTTTCCGGTTTTCCCGGAGCCCTGGTATATTATACCCTTCCCTGAATTATCAGCAGTGCACGTCATGGAGGTCCCATCTCGTTACTGTAACTTTGTGTATAAAGCTTGATAACCTGCGGACTCGTGATCACACCGTTTGAGCTTGATACACGCCGCTGCTTGATTAGGTATGGATGGAATCATCGGTTCTTTCAGACGTAGCTATCACTATGTCTTCTTGCTTAGTTTGATAAATTCATGTATTTCTTTGTTGATAACATTATTGTGACAGTGTTTGATGACAGCGATAAAATCGAAACAATTAATTACTGTTGTTCAACGTTTGATCTTTTTGGTGGGACAAAATCCACCAAAGCTCAGTTTTGATGGATTAAGTAAAGTCAAAAGCTCAACGCTACGTGATAACAGTCGGCTGTGCAATTTTAAAACCTAGCAAGAGCCATTTGACAAATTTTACAGGAGAGCCAAAAAACGGTTTAGTTACTTTTTTTCGATGCCCTGGTAAAACTATGAGACACTGACACAGCTGAACGAGAGGAAGCACAAAAGAAGTGGCAGAACCTTGGCTTGCCACACAATACGATTTAATTTCTTTATGGCGAATAATGTAGGTGTACCTAATGTACGTATGAAAACACTTACTAGGTTTTCTGGTACCGAAACGGTTGGTTTCGACAATTACAAACAAAAAAAGAGCCATGGACCATTTTAAAACCTAGCAAGGAAAATTCCCTTACTAGGTTTTAAAATGGTCGATGACTCATACTATGACTACAATATGGTCGCCCGTTTTTTCATCGTAGTGAACATGCTAGGTTTTTTGAACTTTTACTTTGGTTGTTAAGCAGTTTTTGAGATTTTGACAATGCAATTTCGTGGGCAATTACATAAAAAATAATGCATAAATAAAAAACCCGTTTTTTACCACATGTCGCTTCCTAGGTTTTGAAATTGCACAGCCGCAGTGTCTCCGGTAAATGTTTATGTCATTCACTTACGTACATACATGTACATACATGTATAGCCAATGAATGTTGATCTTTATTGATTTGCTTTGCTACTGAGTAAACCAGCGTGATGATTTTTTATAGGCTCCAAGCGACTGCAGTCCTGAGTATTTTGATATAAATAACAACCTGATACGTCCACGAGTTCTTGAGAAAAAGGTCTTGACAGACAGACAGACAGACGGACAACAAAGTGATCCTATAATGGTTCCGTTTTACCTCTAGAGGTCCGGAACCCTAAAAATATCGTTAAGTGTATAAAGCCGCTAAGGGGCTCTTTTTGCTAAGAGATGCCTAGCTAAATTCTGTATAATAACGGATAATCGTCGCTGCGCCTTGCCAAAACCGTTTATCTATGCGCATTTTTTTAGATTGTTCGTATTTGCGCCAAATTCTTTGGTTTTACGAGTATTGTAAAAGGCACTCGACGACCACAATCTGGTGGTGCTGTAATTTTTTATTATCCGACATCTACCTATTCTTTTTTTTTTTTACCTTTTCCCATACTTATTGGTTACTATTTACCACTAAGGCCGCAAGTTCGGAATGACAGAGGGCGTTGTTTTTAGCTTGCGATCTTTTGATCTATATTGAGAGGTTTACAGCTTTTCAATGCATGGTCAATACAACGTTTGAACGCTTCACCATTAGTGGTTTGATCAAAGTGGCCAGTGGATGCGAGCTATTATAAAGTTTTGTGAAAAAATACTGCGGTCTTAGATTTACACCCCACCTCCTTTTCTCGAGCGTTTGTTTTTTAACACAACACTAGCCGCAGATAAAAAGAGAAAACTCAACATTAAACCGATAAAAAAGAAACCCTTCAGCACACAGTAAAAAAGGAAACTACAAACTGTTGCTGCCACCCACCCTCCGCTGATCTCTGATAGCCTACCCATTGTTAGAAACTAGAGGCCACAATAAGTGGTAGAGATGAATGCTACATCAGCAAAGGAAGCGTAGAGTATAGAATATATAGACACGTCGTTGTAGATAGTTGCGGTAACAATATAGAAGGCAACAGAAAGTCACGCCGAATACTGAAATAACCTTATTTTTTTTACCCGACTACGCGAAGCAAAAAGGAGGGTTATGATTTTAGCAGCGTATGTGTGTATGTATGTATGTATTTGTGTATGTATGTGGGTATGTATGTGGGTATGTTTGTTTGTTCATCTGTTCCCTCGCAGAGCCTAAGCTTCTAGGACGATTTCAACAAATGAGGTGTTGTTGGATTCGTCTCAATTGCCCAAGTAACATAAGATAGTTTAATTTTGAAAAAAAACAAGATAGCCGCTGTGCTGCGCCCTAAAGTGGTAGACCTAAATATAAAAAATATCGAATACCATCGTCATGGATATCAAATGAAAGGGCTTTAAAAAAACTTTTGAAAAATGTATAAGACATGTAGCGTCAACATAACAAATAGAACAAAAAATACCAAAATGTGTTTTTTTTTGCCGTTCTTGGTTCTATTCTGGATGATCGTCCAAAATGATTTACTAAAAAGCTCAAAAAAATAGAAGTTAAAAACTAAAACCCGACTACTAAAAGGCTTAAAACAAGACCTGCTTATCCTTAAAATAGACTCATAGATAATTAATCGTAGTCGGAGGACACCACATTCGCATTTGATATACCGAAACGGTCAATCACACTTTTTGAGTCGGACTCACGCACCCCTCGGTCCGTATAACCAGATTTTTTTAAATTGTATGCCGGAACGGAACCCGTGTGCAAACCCTACTCGCACTTGGCCGTGTTTTTTTTTTCTAAATGGCGGTGATATGACAGCAGCTTCTGAATGTCCCTTCTCACTGGTGAGCTTGCTTACACCCCCTGGATAATGGTCGGTTATCGGTTCCTAGCGTGTCATTTGTAAGGCGTAAAGGGAATAGTTGATGTGACGTTGGCGGAAAGGGTTTTGGATCAAACGTTTGTGGTGTTGGCCCTTTAGGGTGATATATGGTTTGTTTTTGCATAGTTACCTCTTCTTTTTCAGCATGTTTTGCTTACATAAAGCTGATGTATTTATGGACTGTACTTTTGATATTACTGTGTTATTAAAATTTTTTGATGTCGGGAAAATCGACTAGTTTCGCTTCACATTTGGAGACCTTAATTTTGGAAGAGAGACGAAGTTCGCGCCAACGCTGCCCACCTCTCACTGCTCAGTACTCAAAAACCGTTTTTGAAACCCACTGAAATAGTCTCCATAAGACCTAAGTAAGTTTGGAGTTGCTAAAATCTGTATTATTTCTTCACAGGTAAGTAGGAGTGGCCACTACCTTATACAATTCAATCAATCACAGGTAAGTATACAAGGTGTTGTTTTGTAAAGTGACACCCGACTCAGGGGTGTAAATTTACACAATACTGAAGCAAAAAAATAATAAAAATAATTCTGTGAAAAATACCATAGTAAAGGGCCACTGGACGCTGTATAAAAGATGCAAAGGCCTTAGTTTCACGTAGAGCTCCGCGCCCATAGAACATACCTAATTCCTATCTGTGCAGGGCCCTTAGCCTGTAACACAATGGTGCCAAAATGGGCTTCCGTTTGACGGTTTTAATTACGATTTATTGATGCTGTCGGTCCAGTGTCGGTCCTTTTAATGTTTTTGTAGTACAGCAAAGAATATTATTAGTCTAATTCTACAGGGTGCACTCTAATACAATAGCGGAACTTTAAGTAGGCTGTCTACTGTTCACTACAAACAACTTGTACCAGGTGGCGAAAAAAATGGAGCGAAAAAAATATCAGCTGTTCCATACAAAAGGTCGACTCAGTACTGCGCCAAATGTTTCATACATTTGGCGCACAGCTGATATTTTTTTCGCTCCATTTTTTTCGCCATATAGTACAAGTTGTTTGTAGTGATCAGTAGACAGCCTACTTAAAGTTTCGCTATTGACTTAGAGTGCACCCTGTAGAGGATTAGTTCGCTGGTTGTAGGAGAACAACGAAAAAATCCCGGGTTTGTCCTTCTATCTAGGACGCCATTGATACGCCATTGTGTTACAGGCTAAGGCCCCTGGTGTCTCACCTACAACTCTATTACCTCTACAATGTAGTGCAAGATCAATACAGATTTACTGGTGCCTCGTAGTAAGTCACCGTGAGGCAGGGATTCAACAGATCATCGACTTTGAGCTCTTCGTGGTGTCTGACTACTCTGTCTGACTTATACGAATAGCTATGGTTGATTTTACTGGTCATTCTGAACACATTTGACATTGCGCAATAAGTTTATTAGCATTAAGGTGCGTTTTCACGGTCTACGTATGCTCGGACCGAGTCTACTAAAAATTACTGCAAAGATGCTACTCGGCTCGTGTACACACCAACCATTTTAGTGCACTCGGATGAAAAGTAGGATAAAAAACACCGGTAAGTAGATATTCTGACAACCCTGAGTAAAAATAAATGAAATACCTACTTACCGGGGTTGATAATGTAATTTTTTTTTTGTTTTAAATACTGACGTCACTGGTATACGGTGAACTATTATTTGTATTATATGCTCTTTGCTATTATTAAGCTATCCGTCCGTTGAGGAGTTCCGTTCTCCATCTCCGAAGTTCTTCATCAGATCTTCACCATTTTTATGGGACCATATGAAAAGTATAAAAAGGTGTAACCCTTTCAAACAGAAAAAAGGATAATCAAAATCGGTTCACGTAGAAAAAAGTTCTGAGGTAACAACATAAAAACATATTCACACGTTGAATTGAGTACCTCCTCCTTTTTTGAAGTCCGTAAAAAATATTATAACCTCCTAGCGCCCAAAGGCATAAAAAAAATCCTTCTACAAGTTAGTGGTAGCCGCCCAGCGCTCAGTTCGATTTCATCCGCCAGACGCCCGGGGGCCTTTTAAAAAGCCCTCATTTTCAATTGCCCATAAAGTATCAAATTTCATGTGGAATGATAGATATTGGTTTTCGAACGTTTCCGGTAATGTCTGTATTATCGATGGACAGTCAGCGGTGCCAACAGAATCAAATTTCATCTGTCATTTTCGACGAAACGAGACTGAAAGTGGAGGCATGCCGTAAACATGCATATTTATTCATAGTTTTTCTTTGCCATCTTTGCTATATTGTTTGATTTTTTTGTATTGAAAGTGGTACCAAAAAAGTATGTTTTCATGAAACGTTTAGATTTTCGACTAAATCCCAATAGTTTTTTTTATATAGCTTCTTAAATTAAGAAGACCTTTTGAAAGGTATCTGGGTTTCAACATTACCCTAGATTTTAAAAGCCTTATGGGTTCCTACATTTGCTTAGATTTTAAAAGGCTTATGGGTCGTAAATAGTTGTAATATTATAAAATATATGTTGCTACAAAGTATCAATAATTTGCTTATTTCTAGAAACAACCATTAGGTTACCGTTATAATATAATAAATTGAATTATCCTTGAATTATGACTGATTCACGGATAAAAAAAATTAATATGCGCTACGTAACATTGCTATACTTTTAAAAATCTTGCGGGCTTCTATCACAATAAGAGCTGTTTGAGCCCCTCTCTAACAAAAATTGAAAATATTGTTATCATTAATTTATTTATTCAAGTGCTATTTACTATCACCCTAAAGGTTAGTTATTCAGCTATACATTTAATAGTATTTAATGCCAATTTTACTTAAAAATTAGACAAATATTACCATTTATTTGGTTGATGGGCAGATTTGAAAAAAAGATTTCGATGAAAAAAATACAAAATTTATTATTTTGTGTTTTCTGTGAATTTTTACCTCATAGTTTCGTGAAAACCAACCGTTCTTCAGTACATACACTCAAATAACTTTAAAATTGACGAAAATACAAAACTCATTTCCACTAGTGATTGCGGCCCAGATGCATTTTAAAAGGTTGTTATATTTCGGCTTTTTTCCTAGCGTAAAACCGTCTTTACACATCCTTTATCCACCCAAAAAAATCCCCCGTTTGTATGATCAGTTTTAAGTACAATTTCGAATGTCGACATCTCTGGGCGTCTGCCATGTGAACCTTTTAAAAGTGCTTTGGGCGTCTAGCACTACTTGGGCGAAAAAATCCTGGGCGTTAGGAGGATAACATTTCCCCAAAGGTGTTGTTTCTTAGTGGGCCAAATTTTTTTTTTAATTCTCCAATAGCTTTAAAATTTTGAAGGACTTTTTTTTTTGAAAGAGGAAAATCCCCTGAACAGTACCTGATTCCTGAAATATTTAATTTCTGTGTTATTTACAAGTACGAACACTTTTTGTTTGTTGAAAGGTTATTTATACGCGTTCAGAAACTCCTTTACTTTACACGAGCGAGGTCGCTCGTGTAAAAATGCCTTTGATTTTGAAACTATATTTTTTTACCAAAAATACAAACATAACAATAATCAGATAAAGCGTAAACCTTGTTATTCGAGACATAGACCCCCATTATTTATTTTCAAGCATTATGCGCAAGTTATTTACGAATGTTTCTTTTTCTACGAACGTTCTGGTTTTGGAACATTTCCCTCCATTGCGTTTTTTATCTGTGGTGTTTCGTTCGTGGCGTGGAGTATTGTTTGACGTTTGTTTCACAGATTACAAAAAAGAAGTAAGTTTGATAAATGTGTTGGTGACCGGTGCGTTTCAAAAGTGTTTTGGTTTTGTTTCGCTGATTTTTACGTAATGTAAAATAAATCCAGTACCTACCTACCATTTGAGGTTACTATTTATTTTTTATTTTGACACTTGTGCAGATTTAAAAAAAAAAGAAGTTTGTTATGTGTGTTGGTTACCGGTGCGTGTTGGTGAGTCTATGGCTTGACAGCTGACAGCTCCACTATTCTGTGCACACGGCTCACCACAGAGTTCACCATTTTTTCAGTGTTGAGTGTGTGTTGCATTGCAATCAAATGAAAACATTTTATACATGGAACCTAATGAAGATATTGAGGAGTGGTCTGTAAAAGATGGTCTAGCATTCAAATATAGTCTGTCTTTTTTGGTCCTAATTAAATTTCAGTCTTAGCCTGAGCCCCATACTAATGTGAAACAACACCTTTGAACTGAATTTGTATAACAAGTGGGCCCTTGCCCACTTTTGATACAAATCGCGGTCAAAAGCAAGTCTACAACAATTAATTTTAAAAATAGCCTAGTGAAGTGAAGTATCAGTGACTGACACGAACGGTAATTACGGGAGGTTGGCTCGCGTGAATAGCTTTTCACATTCAACAAGTCCCCACTACAGAGACCCTGTCCATACGAGGCAGATGCGGACGATTACGGCTTTTCAGAAAACTTTGTAGAGAACCGTAAATATCTCTTCTCTATCCTACTTACTTAAAAAAAACTAAGGCCTTTGCAGTTACGTAATGAGATGATTTATGCAGCGTCCAGTGGCACCTTCACTCACACTAGATGGGTGAAGAGGCCACTCGGCGCTGCAGTGCCTGGGACATTGTTGTAGATGGAGTAGGCTTGCCCAACAATTATAGGTACCATCCTGACAGCTTAGCCGGCCTAGCCCACAGGAAAGACAAGCGGCGGTGGTCTAGTGGGTAGAACAGTGGACTCTGAAGCAAGAGGTCCCCGGTTCGATTCCCAGTGCGGGCATGTATCTATGACTTTGTTTAATTTTAAAGTAACGTAGGTACATTTTTGAATGTGTAGTAGCAATACCACTCGCTAACGGTGAAGGAAAACATCGTGAGGAAACCCGCGGGTTAGTTGGCTTCACACGTTTCCTACTTACATAGTACCTATAAAGCAAAGTCTCTTTGTTCACTTTCACAGATAGCGATTATTTTTTTCAGAAAGCGGCTTTTTAATCTTTTAAAATATAAAAAAAACTGTTTCAAGTCGTCAGTGTGCACGATGCTTTATGGCTTTAAATTGCCCCTGCTTCAATCATTCCTGCTATTAGCAAATACCACCCGATATTGCCTACAGCAATTAATTTGGTACAAGCATTGACCCGGATCATTTTCACACCAATTTCTCTGAAGTGGATGGCGGAGGCACTTATTGGCACTTTAAATCTGTTTTTTAGTTTCAGTAATTTCAGGGTAAACTATGATGACTGTATAGTATAAAAAACACCGCACTAGTCATTCCGTTCTAAGTATATAGGTACAGTGTGTGTGTGTGTGTGGGTGTGTGAGAGAGAGAGAGAGAGGCTGAGAGAGAGCACAGCTCAAATGTACCGCCATGCTAGATGTACAGGTAACCTGCTATTCTGCTTACATAATTCAGAGGTTTCACGTTATTGATCAGCCTGTACTAAAAATTCACCCCATATGGATACAGCAGCGGTGAATGCTTCACCCAACTCTCTCTAGGAACAACAAAGGAATATGCACCACCGAGCAATACCGTATGTGTGGTGCAGAAGCATAAAGTATTCTCTTCTGACAGTTATGCTTTTAACGCTGCAAGCGCCAGCATCGCAAAATCACTATTTTACATGTTCTGTAAACTGTCCCGTGACTCAAATATTGGGTCACGACAAAATTAACAGACAAGTACGCAACTCAACTTTTGAGTCACGGATAAATAACAGTCATTTAAAACAATATACAAAGTGCATCATAGAAAACGGTGTTTGCAGACTGTAAAGTGTCAAAACATGAATGATGAGGAGTAAAATACCATGTCATCTATGTATTCATGTGTCTGCACAATACTACTAAAGGCTCCAAACTTTGATCCGTGCTCAACTTTGGAGTTTAGAACTGAGCGCAAGTTAGGGTAGAGGCGCCTAAAGTCAGCCACCCCCCAGTAGTCGGCCATTGCGGGTTTAAAGTTCAATAACTAGTGTAGTTTTTAACATATAGCTTTATCTGTATTTTTCTATGGTTCATTGATTAATTAACGATACCTGTAATATTTTGTTATATTTATACTTATTTGTGTTTATTAAAAAAACACGTTATAATAACTTGCGATTCAGAATCACGGTCCGCCATCTTTTTTTGCTAGTTGAAGGGAGTCTCAAATCTTTAAGATTTTCGCTGTGTTTTGTACTGTGGTATGCCATGTTTTATTTTATTCTCATTCCTTAATTAATTGTTGACCTCTTGATAACCTAAATAAACCCTTATTTATGATATCAGTTTAAAAAACCAGGGGGCCGACTATTGGGATCAGTAATTTCACACAAATGCCAGTACTCGGCCCCCCGGCCGACTTATGGAATTTCTGTAAATTTCACGTAAGCAGCCCAAATTGACAGGTTGCACGTATCTTTTTCTTCTGAATAGAGTTCACAAAGCATTGAGAATATTATTTTGGCAAAAACCCAATACTCAGCCACCAAAAAAAATGCCTATTAGGTGGCCGACTTTTGGACTCAGTCTGGAAGAAATTTTGTCAACCCAGAAGTCGGCCACAACCAATTGCTTTTTCATACCTTATATGGTGCGGCCGACCACTGGCTACCTCATGGCCGACTTTAGGTGATAGGCGGCCGAGTACTAGAGAAATGGGTGTTTTTTTATTTAACGCTAATTTTCTCCATCGCAGTATGAATTGGAAGAATAATCGTTTTATTTACTGAAACCTAAGTAACCGGAGCTTCAATTAATATTGGTTACGTCCTTCTAGAACCTCCAACAACAGAAATAATGGACTTTGAAGTTGCACATTTCACTAAGTGGCCGACTACTGGTTCCTTTACCCTATATAGTACGAAATTGTATTTTAGCAGGAAAATTTGTGAAAGTGATATTTTATTGGCTCTTAAACTCTGTCAAGTACCTACCTACCTATTTTGTTGCTTTAAAATTTTGGAAAATGATATAACAAACTGTTTTCTAAATTGAGAATTTCTCCTAAGAGACAGAACGATAGGTACTTCAGTATTAAGTAAATATACTAAAATCTAAACTGGCAGATGAAATCCTCAATTATCCAGCGATCAAAACGATGCTACAATGCGTTTTAAAGAGTGAGACAAACCTTACTTCATCTTGCCATAATTGAGCGCGATAAAACCATCGATTTTGGCTGGTCCGGTCGGAAAAGCATCCAGTTTTCGCCATAATTTCGGCGGCAAAGTTTCTATCCCCATTCCCCTGTTAGTCGCCTTCCCACAAAATCGACGTTTTTATCCTCCAACTCCAACGCTATCAAAGCGAAAAATCCATGCCTAACAATGGAATTTATGCATGGCCTAGATATCTAGGCTCAATACCATTACCTTGCACCCACAAAATGCAAGCGGCTCAGCAGCACAAACCGCCGCCGTAGTATCGACGCGAACTGTTTACATTTAGTTCTATTTTCGCTGTCCATCATCTGGGCATTGTTAGCCGGTGTTTACGTGCACGCCACTGTACCGAGGCAGACAACCTCTCTGGCAGCGAGTGTACAGCGAAAAAATAGATTTATCTAGAAGGAATACTTCTGCACCCTGTCTACCTCGTTATCTTCATACTTCATATAGCTAACCTACTGCAACTACGAGTAGATAAATACAGGGCCACTAAAGACCTCCTCTGTATTCTCTAAAATAAGCACCGTAAATATTCCCTTCCCATAATGTCAAAAACAAGATTGTTTTGGCGGTTGGCGAGTTATTGGATTTTTGGCCTGGCAGCCGAAAACACGATGGCACCAAAATCTCGCAGATTGGTTCAACACGAACCACACAGAACTCTTGCGAGCCACAACATCACGGGCCCATGTGGCCATAATGATCCTGTGGAAGATGATAGCCACATAGCCTATTATGAAGACGATTTTATGAAGGGATTTTAATAAGGGAAGCATATAGCATAATATCTTAGATGGTTTACAAAGTGTCTATTCGCACATCTACTCTTTTTCTTTTGGCTTGACTCTCCTATATTTGCCGTCAGCTCTTCATATTTTTTTCTGTCCTCGAAATAAATGTTCAACCAAGCTATCTCCGTCCTTTCACTGATGTTTATGAGCCACTTTATTTCTTCTTCTACTAGCACGCCTCTTCCTCTCAATCTTGCTCGTAAACTACTCACTTATTAGAGTGATGAGTGAAGTGGCCACTCAGACGCGCTGCAGTGCCTGGGACATGTCTAGATCGAGTAGACTTGTCCAGCACCTATGCCATCCTTTCAACTCAGGTGGCATAATCTACTGCCATCATCATAATCGTAAGTTCTAAATACGATACCACATCAGATAACCGTTAACGTTGCTACATGGTACTTCTATACATTGCTCATTCTGGCGGTTTCCAACGGTCTTTATTCGAACGGTGAAAGAATTTTATTGAGACGAATAAAGTTGCCGCATTTGTTTAGAAAACGGCGAATTCACTTCGGAATTTTCGAGAAACCGCTCTTATCTGTAATTCCTAGTTCGAGACTGTTTGTAAATTTGTTCCGATTCGTGGTCAATTTGAGGCCGACCGAGCGTTTCCTTTACCCGATTATTGGCTTGTTGGTTTATCCGGAGGGTGAGCACTTGAGCAGTCGAGCACTACAAACTTCTTTCTTTCGGGTTGTTCCGTATTCATGACACGAGTTTTCAAGTCACGAATATTTTTCCGGATTAATTTTACTTCACTTCCGTATTCATGCTATGGAAATCATTTAATTAGTTTTTACATTTCGTCTCGCGAGCCTTTCCGGATTCATGCTACCATACATTATAATAAAAATACTTTGCTTTAAAGTACGGTCAGCAAAAAATCTAAAATATTGGAAGAAATAAATAATAGGCAGAGAAGCTTAAGGGTACGGATTTTGTTAAGACATCCACGGACACTGGCACGAGGTATATTAATTGTTCTTTGTATTGCTATGAGGAATGGGATAATCACGTATACGTTATACGTCGGCACTGCAAACAAGTAGGTCAACAGTACCTTGCAAATTGATTATCGGTTACTCAGGTTTTAAGTGACATAGGACATCATAGGATTTAAATCATAAAAAATAAATTAGAAATAATCATCTTGTATATTATATAAAATTATGTAAATAACCAACGTTCTTAAAAATCAGGAAATAAAATCAAAACAATTTTACTTTAATATAAAAAAATATGCTATCATGGCTGCACTATCTAAAAACTTGACACTTAGAAGAATATACAACGTGTTACAAAACATCCTAACTCTTTTTACAGGGTGTAACCTACTGGTCAACAGGATGTCAATTCTGTAAAAAAAAGTTGAAAAAAACAATTTTTATTTCATAACCTCAAAATTGAAATTTTTTCATAACTTTTTTGTTCTTGGTATTAGCTCAAATTTAAAAATATGTTTGTGGGTGCTGGTGCATTTGCAAAGGTTTTAGTTGTTAAAACATTGTGAAAGTCAATGAAAACAATATTTAAAAAATACTTTTCTCCCGCCACACCGTTCACATTTTATTAATTAAAAAATCAACGGAACGTCGTAGGGCAAAAAAAATATTTAGGTTGTGATCCCTATCACCGGGTGCTATTACCCTGTAAAAAGAGTTAGCATCTTTTGTAACACCTTGTAGAATAAGCCATACCGCGATCCACGATTTAGGACTGTGGCGTGCCATCTGTTGGCTGAGTTGAGGAACTAATGCTACAAGAACAAAAAAATAATATACCTGATGATGCTGGTGAGGGTTGTAACACGACACAGAAACTAGCGCTCTCCATATCTCTATATTAGTTCCAAACCTCAACTCTAGATGGCGATGTATGCAGCCTAGCGCCCTCTATGTTAGTTTCAAACCTTAATTTTAGATGGCGCAGTAAGCAGCCTACCTAGTTTTTATTTTTCTTTAATTTAAATGCATGGAATAGTGGAACGGAATGTTCGGTGCGCGAGTCCCACAGTTTTTTTATTTCAATAACCAAAAGTGCCTGCGGGTGTATCGAAAGGTGCGTGCGTGTTATGTCTTAGTTTTATGATTTAGTTCCTTATTGGAGAGACTGAGGTAGGTACCTAGTCCGACTTACCAATCTTAGAATTAAAATTGTTATGCTGACCATACTAACGTGCCAATATTAAATGGTATTTAATTGGTAGCATGAATACAGAACACATGTAAAATGAAAACGAAAACATAAATGGAAAATAATCATGATTAGGAATAATAATAACTCCTACCATGAATCCGGAAAAATAAACCTATAGCATGAAAAGTCGTGTCATGAATACGGAACAACCCCCTTCTTTCAAGATCGTATCGTAGCATTTTTAGATGGGAAAATGTCGGAATGCTATGTTTGGGATCATTTGTTTTTGACAATAAACGCTCTTGAAAGAAAATTGTGCTTACTCTAAATACGAACTAGATGAAAATAATTATTGTATCATATAATCTAAATCGGTATATTTAATTTTATTCAATGATTTCGAAAACGCTCCAAAAGATTGTGAATAAGATGGAATTCGACAAAATGCTTTATTCAATTTATCTGCAAATTTTACCACTTGACTGCTGTACCCATTTTACGTAGAAACCGCGAATTCCACACGGTCTAGTCGTATACAAGCCGAGATGCGAAAATGAATAGGTACATAGAGATCAAACGAATTCAGAACAGCGACTGTACTTCCATTGAATACCGTTTGCACTACTACGAACGTGATCTGGTGCTGGTATGCAATAATACCAGCTGGATATGTTTGGGAAATTCCTCCGTTTACAAATTAGGGCTTCCTGTGCAGCGTATTATTACGTCATGGTCTGGTGAAGTTAGGTTATAGTTTTGGCAGTGGTTTGTTGCTCATATCCGCTAGGAAAACTGCATTAAAAAAACAATAAATGCTCATTAATTAAAAAGTATCGATCTATTCGAAAAGTGGTACAACAAAAGTTGTTGGAAATCACATTTAGAAGTTGACGTGTTTCAGGAACAAAGCTGTTTAAAAATTACCTGTATTAAAAATACTCTGTACTATAAAAATAGCTTTTATCGGCTACGTTCTTTCCACCAGATGGGAAACCGTCCAAATGCACAAAATATTATCATTCATTCCCTTTGATTGCTCATACCGAATAATGATGGTGGAACGCACGAATTCCTTGGACAGCAATATTGCGCGAGCTTTTATTCGGACAGCATTACTGAAACACTGAATTATTCGATGACAATTTGGCCGGTGATATGAAATTTTTTGACTCTGATATTTATGAATAGATTTATTTTGCAGGTGGAATGCTACGAAAATGTAGAACTAATCTAAACTAAATAAACCTAAATCTAATAACTAAGCAGAATCCCGGAAATGAATGGCGAAGTATTAAAAGGAATAGTTTAAGAAGAGTTTAGGAATAGTTGCTAGTGAAAAGTATTCATAGAAGCAAAAGCAGACATGCATAGACGTCCTAATTCTATGCAGACATGTAACTGACCAAGTAAAAGTAAAATTCACTAGTTCTGCAAGTATTAAAACACTTCACTTTTAGAACACTTCACTACCCGAACTAAGAATGAAGAAAGATCTGGTAAATCAAACCTGGAATTCTCCTCCACTCACTCTCAGCCCACAACAAAATTTTAGTGTTTCTAACACCCAACAGAGAATATTTCTTCTTGTTTTTCTGTGGTTGCTAATACGTGAATACGCATGACAATAAGATCAAAGCGTGATGCAAAATCCGACCAAGACCTTGTCGAGCCATGCTTAGTACAGAGTTCCATAGCCCTCTCTTTATACTACATAGTTATTTAGAAAAGAAGACTTTAAGAAATTAACCGCACACAGAAACTCGGATCGTTAGTGTGCATCTATTTGACAGCGGCTCCTACTTGCGTTTGGAAATTTTGACTGACCCAAAATGTCGTGATCTTGTTAAGTTGACACATGTCATCGTTGACATGTGTAATGCGTGTGTGAAGCTTGTCTGGATCTAGCAGCGAACTGGAAAACATCCGCTCGCCGGGATCTTAGTATCAAAAGCGTGAACACTTTTAGTTAGTCCTTTCTTTGCATCATCTATCTTTCACAAAATATTTGTCCAAGGGTGACTGACTGAATTTACATTACTCGGAAGATAAGGAAGTGCCTCTATGCCTCCGGTTTGATTCACTTCTCAAGACTCGACGCTCTTCCCGTCTATATCTGGTGCATGATTTAATATTTTACCAACCTTGCCGCACAGATCTCGGTCATGACCGTTTTCGAATCGACAAGTATCTGTTTTTGATGTAACTGTTTGTTCGTTCATAGTTCATGTCTTACTTATTGTTCCTTCACCTTCTTAGGAGGTCATGGTGATTAAGCCCATACTCCCTTTCTCAGAGAAGGCCAGCTCGTAGAAAATGACACAAGACAGCACGTAGACGCTTACACTTTCGTTGCAAATTCACCCGTAACGTTTAATCAACAAGTTTTTTGGGGAGTGCAACTGCCTTGACGACCAGAACACATAATCGGCTGAATCATTGTTGTTCTGTTATTTAAAATAATGAAAATAATACTGTTAAATTGCCGTGAACGAAAAATCGCTAAACAAAAATATGTAGCTCAAAATTGAAAAAAAAAACTGTGAAAATTTTGAATTTCCCTCCACGCTGCTATCGTCCAACCTAAATAAACAAAATATAAATAAGTCCCTGGGGCATCTTCGGATTCCATATACCACCAACCCATCCAAAAAATGCGCTCCTGTGGCCGTGCACTTGCGAAAAGTATCGCTTTCACAGACCATAATATGGTCTTAGATCGCTTTCTTTCACTAGAAAGCTCTTTAATCCGCCACGTCTGTTTCCAAAGAAGACTCACCGTAGACTTGACCTTTTTTTTGTTTATCAAAAAGTCAGTCGTTACTATGATTCATTGTTTCTCGCTCCACGATTTTCGCCGCTCCACTGTTCGCACCCAATAAATCAAGCTCCGTAGCATAACAATCGTGCCCCGCTGAGATTGAGGATGAGAACAAAGCGAGTGTAAATTATTTACCGGGAAAAATAGCACGCTGGAATGTGCTATGGGACTCCGAGGATTTTTCAAAAGAATAACAAGTTCTGTATATAATTGAACGAGCGAGCGAAGCGAGCGAAGTTCTCCGAGTCTACTGGAACAATGCGGCGTTTATGTTTGTGCAATATGTTTGTATGTATGTTTGTATGTATGTTTGTATGTAGGTATGTTTGTATGTAGGTATGTTTGTATGTAGGTATGTTTGTATGTATGTTTGTATGTATGATTGTTCTTTCGACGATAACTTGAGTAAAAGTCGGATCGTCATGAAATTTGGTAGGCAGGTACCTAAATGAGGCAAAGAGAATTTTTAAGTTCGAACATGAGCCAAATCGTTCGAGGGGTTACCGAGATATGGGGTCGCGAGTTCATAGTTCGGGGCGAACCACTAGTAATAGTTTGCTTCAGTGATTCAAGATTGCGGGCATCATCAAGGGCCTTTACATCCATTACAGTTGATTCATACAGCATCCTTGTGGCATTTTTGCTCGTGGCGTAAAGCCCGATGCGGGAGTAAATATCGTATCTGCAATCATTGTTATTATTTACCCATACTAATTCAGATAACACCGTACATTAGTAGTTGTGAAAATCTATACTTATAATAAAACTCTAGCGAAGTCAATTCTGTACATTGAATATTTTTAGAAAAAAACTAGCAGGGGTTACTAAGTAAACTATACTGAATCCAAAAATGCAAAAAAAACGGTTTATGTCTGTCTGTCTGTCTGTCTGTCTGTCTGTCTGTCTGTCTGTCTGTCTGTCTGTATGAACACGATAAACGCGAACACCGCTGAATAGTTTTCAACCAAACTTAACATGGTCGTAACTTACGTTTCTGGGAGTAACTTAGGCTATCCGATGTTTAGAATACATTGCGGGTTGCAATTTTAACTTCGTTTTTTGTAAGAAATATTCATAATTTGGATATGGCTTCTTGAGAAGGTATGTTAAGTACGTGATACTGAACATATTTCTGCAAAAAAAAAATTAAAAGTCCGACTTTGAACCACATTCTCTCGAAAACCTACATTGCGGGTTGCAATTTTAACTTGATTTTTTGTAAGAAATATTCATAATTTTGATACGGCTTCTTGAGAAGGTATGTTAAGAACGTAATACTGAACATATTTCTGAAAAAAAAAAAAAAAAATTAAGTCCGACTTTATTATCTCGGAAACCGTTGATTTCCCAGGCATAGTTCCTTGGGAAAAAATGTTCGTTATGATGAGGACTATACGTATACGTACGTATACGTGGTCTCCCGCTTTGTTGGCGGTCTTTTATTTATTTATTTTAACACTCTGTATAATAGCACGCTACGACTTTTCGCATTTGGGGCGCATATTGTAAATGAAAAATCGGCATTTGTTTTTATTTTATTTTGGCGGAAAATGTTAGTTCTACAAGCGTAGCATAAGGCCGGGTTAGAGCGTATCTATGGGTTTAAAATAATAGGTAAAAAAAGTAAGTAAGATGTAGCCTGTACAATTGTACATGTCCCACTAGCTGGGCAAAGGCCTTCTCTCAGAGAGAGAGTTCGAGCTTAATCACCACGCGTGCTCAATGCGGGTTGGCGATTTTTGCGTTGAGGGTATAATGCCTCACACTCGGGTTTCCTCACGATGTTTTCCTTCACCGTCAGCGAGTGGTATTGCTACTACAAATTCACAATGTACGTAACTTTGAAATTAAACAAAGTCATAGATACATGCCCGCACCGGGAATCGAACCTAGGACCTTTCACTTCAGAGTCCACTGTTCTACCCACTGTTCTAAAATAATAGGTATCTCACTCTTTTGTTTGACGGAGAGCGGGATGGACAGAGCCATAGATACGCTCTAACCCAGCCTTATGATGCTTGCTGGAGGGAATTGTGAGTGGTTTTCGGTGGAGGTCGGACAAAGTTTATCGATGTTAGAAATGTAGTACTTAACTGTTGCGTCGCGGTCGAAATGTTCTGGATTTGAACCCACGCGAGGTTGAAATTTTTTTGTGCCTTTTTTTAAATATTTACTCTACTGAGCCCAACTTGATATTAAAAAAATATATTTTGTTTGCCGTAGAGCGGGATAGACAGAGTTATTTGCGGTAGATACGCTCTAACCCAACCTTATACTTTGCTTGCTGGCTTAGCATGAGAATGGGTAAGACCTTATCTATGGGCTTATAACGTTATCTATCCCACTCTACGTCGAGGGAGATACAAAATAAACCCCCATACTTCCCAGGCAATTCTTATGCTAAGCTTCCTGGTATCTTACACGGGCGATACCTAATCTAAACAAAACATATTTTATCATAAATTTATTGTTTAGATTATGGCACACACACACAGACAGACACACAGGCAGGCACACCCTCAAAAACACATAAACAGACACACACACAAAGCTATCAAACTTATGACACCCCTCTTTGTTGGTCGGGGGTTAAAAAAAACCTTCCTTTTGAGTTTTCCTCCACAGTCGAATTTAAATTAAATGTCACATGTGTAAAAACGCATACGAAGTCGCGGGCACAGCTAGTAACTAATAAAACCGCAACAATAAAACCAGTTAAACGGAACCGTTTGAAATAGTCCAGCACTATTCGCTTGCCCGTGCGAGAGTGGTTTGCTTTTGCATCCCGCATTTCTACAACATCGTAAAATTGTTGCAAAGTGTTTGTGACTTTATCTCTTTTTGAAGGCCTCCATACTTACGAATTCTTTGTATATTTTGGTGTATATTTAAATAATTATTTCCGACTTAAATATAATTTAATTTGGCATAAAAATACTTATTTCAGTAAGTTTTTATCGGTTATTTTCGTACTTACCAACAGGTTCATATTCGTGTAATCTAGCTCTAAAGAATGGGATCAAACTCTAAGACCGAAGATCAATAAAAGGCGGCGTGAGCGCGAGTACGGCCGTTTGCCAAAACGTCCTAACTTCCTAAACTTAATTATCACAAACTGAGATTTAGATTAGTGGGGGATATTTGAATGAGCGAGCGAAGTTCTCCGAGTCTACTGGAACAATGCGGCGTTTATGTTTGTGCAATATGTTTGTATGTATGTTTGTATGTATGTTTGTATGTAGGTATGTTTGTATGTAGGTATGTTTGTATGTAGGTATGTTTGTATGTATGTTTGTATGTATGATTGTTCTTTCGACGATAACTTGAGTAAAAGTCGGATCGTCATGAAATTTGGTAGGCAGGTACCTAAATGAGGCAAAGAGAATTTTTAAGTTCGAACATGAGCCAAATCGTTCGAGGGGTTACCGAGATATGGGGTCGCGAGTTCATAGTTCGGGGCGAACCACTAGTAATAGTTTGCTTCAGTGATTCAAGATTGCGGGCATCATCAAGGGCCTTTACATCCATTACAGTTGATTCATACAGCATCCTTGTGGCATTTTTGCTCGTGGCGTAAAGCCCGATGCGGGAGTAAATATCGTATCTGCAATCATTGTTATTATTTACCCATACTAATTCAGATAACACCGTACATTAGTAGTTGTGAAAATAACTAATAAAACCGCAACAATAAAACCAGTTAAACGGAACCGTTTGAAATAGTCCAGCACTATTCGCTTGCCCGTGCGAGAGTGGTTTGCTTTTGCATCCCGCATTTCTACAACATCGTAAAATTGTTGCAAAGTGTTTGTGACTTTATCTCTTTTTGAAGGCCTCCATACTTACGAATTCTTTGTATATTTTGGTGTATATTTAAATAATTATTTCCGACTTAAATATAATTTAATTTGGCATAAAAATACTTATTTCAGTAAGTTTTTATCGGTTATTTTCGTACTTACCAACAGGTTCATATTCGTGTAATCTAGCTCTAAAGAATGGGATCAAACTCTAAGACCGAAGATCAATAAAAGGCGGCGTGAGCGCGAGTACGGCCGTTTGCCAAAACGTCCTAACTTCCTAAACTTAATTATCACAAACTGAGATTTAGATTAGTGGGGGATATTTGAATGAGCGAGCGAAGTTCTCCGAGTCTACTGGAACAATGCGGCGTTTATGTTTGTGCAATATGTTTGTATGTATGTTTGTATGTATGTTTGTATGTAGGTATGTTTGTATGTAGGTATGTTTGTATGTAGGTATGTTTGTATGTATGTTTGTATGTATGTTTGTATGTATGATTGTTCTTTCGACGATAACTTGAGTAAAAGTCGGATCGTCATGAAATTTGGTAGGCAGGTACCTAAATGAGGCAAAGAGAATTTTTAAGTTCGAACATGAGCCAAATCGTTCGAGGGGTTACCGAGATATGGGGTCGCGAGTTCATAGTTCGGGGCGAACCACTAGTAATAGTTTGCTTCAGTGATTCAAGATTGCGGGCATCATCAAGGGCCTTTACATCCATTACAGTTGATTCATACAGCATCCTTGTGGCATTTTTGCTCGTGGCGTAAAGCCCGATGCGGGAGTAAATATCGTATCTGCAATCATTGTTATTATTTACCCATACTAATTCAGATAACACCGTACATTAGTAGTTGTGAAAATAACTAATAAAACCGCAACAATAAAACCAGTTAAACGGAACCGTTTGAAATAGTCCAGCACTATTCGCTTGCCCGTGCGAGAGTGTTTTGCTTTTGCATCCCGCATTTCTACAACATCGTAAAATTGTTGCAAAGTGTTTGTGACTTTATCTCTTTTTGAAGGCCTCCATACTTACGAATTCTTTGTATATTTTGGTGTATATTTAAATAATTATTTCCGACTTAAATATAATTTAATTTGGCATAAAAATACTTATTTCAGTAAGTTTTTATCGGTTATTTTCGTACTTACCAACAGGTTCATATTCGTGTAATCTAGCTCTAAAGAATGGGATCAAACTCTAAGACCGAAGAACAATAAAAGGCGGCGTGAGCGCGAGTACGGCCGTTTGCCAAAACGTCCTAACTTCCTAAACTTAATTATCACAAACTGAGATTTAGATTAGTGGGGGATATTTGAATGAGCGAGCGAAGTTCTCCGAGTCTACTGGAACAATCCAGCGTTGTATGTATGTATGTATGTTTCTATGTAGGTACCTATGTTTGTATGTATGTTCGTTCGACGATAACTTGAGTAAATTTGGTCGGATCGTTATGAAATTTGGTAGGCGGGTAATTAAATTAATAGTTATTTGTTATGCAAGAATGCAAAATTATTGTTTGCGGCGAGTGCTTGTATTGAATACCGAGCTAGCGAAGGTTTCTAAAATTGAGCCACGAGCGTAGCGAGTGGTTCAAAAAAAGAAACCTGAGCGTAGCGAGGTATTCAGAAGCACGAGACGCAATAGTTATTTGTTATGCAAGAATGCAAAATTATTGTTTGCGGCGAGTGCTTGTATTGAAAACCGAGCTAGCGAAGGTTTCTAAAATTGAGCCACGAGCGTAGCGAGTGGTTCAAAAAAAGAAACCTGAGCGTAGCGAGGTATTCAGAAGCACGAGACGCAAATAATATTGCATTCGTGCGAAACACAAAACTTTTCATCTCACAGAAGCGAGGAAATGACTTTGTTAGCCAAGCGGGACAAACTCTATAGACAACTACTTACAGGCAAAACAGGTGAGTCAAATAAGTTCCTTTTAAAAGCATATTTTACTGTAGTTACGGCTGCCGCACTAAAGTTTTGAGCTTCGTTGGTATTAAAACCATTCGTTTTATTAATAATTTCCTGAAGTTTATTTATCCAGACACAAAAATAATGTAAATAAAAGAATGTTTTTTTTTCCGGGTGCATTCTGAACTTATACCATATAAATTAAAAATTTGTAGGACATAAAAAATTAAATTAGTAATATCGTTTGAAAAAATGTATTTAACAAACCAAAACATAATTATCTATTTGATAAAACAGAAGCGCAGCATTTTTTTTATTTACTGGTATTTAAAAATAAATATGTGTACAAAATATTGAAAAGACTATAAGAAGAAACCGCGTTTCTGAATGTTCTATTCCGTGACTTTACCTTTTTAAAAGATTCTTATGCACCATTTACATTCACAGTTTTGTATAGAGAATGGGCACGAACAATCGCTTTCGCTGAAATACGCGTTTAAACGAACTATGAATGAGGTTTTATTTTCCATCGGGATCTGGCATCTACTTAAGACGACGTACGTCTCACAACTAGCGCCGCCAATGGAAAAAAAATCATATCTTTTTTTTGGATGCGGTTTTAGCAAAAAACGCTCCTGCGATTCCTCGACGCGAGGCTTAACTATTTTTAGGACCTAAGGTTTGGATTCCAGGATTGGATTTCCTACGAACGCAATCGATTCTCGCCAAAATTGGCCACTTTTGGCGAGAATCGATTGCATTCTTAAGTTCTAGGATCTGGAATCCAAACCTTAGGTCCTAAAAATAGTTAAGCCTCGCGTTGAGGAATCGCAGGAGCGTTTTTTGCTAAAAACGCATCCAAAAAAAAGATATGTTTTTTTTTCCATTGGCGGCGCTAGTTGTGAGACGTATTTCACCTTAAACGGCCAGTGTTTTTTTCTTTTTCAAAACCATAGGGCGCGGGAAAGACTGTCCCGGCGTCGCGTTCAAATTTCGAAGCGCATAAAAGTTCAGATAGTTTAAATCCGGCCTTTACACGATCGTAAGTTACTAGTAACAGCAAACTTTCCGAGCGTGGGAGATGAAAATAATATTGCATTCGTGCGAAACACAAAACTTTTCATCTCACAGAAGCGAGGAAATCATTTTGTTAGCCAAGCGGGACAAACAAAGTAGACAACTACTTACAGGCAAAACAGGTGAGTCAAATAAGTTCCTTTTAAAAGCATAATTTACTGTGGTTACGGCTGCCGCACTAAAGTTTTCAGCTTCGTTGGTATTAAAACCATTCGTTTTATTAATAACTAGTTGTGCCCGCGACTTCGTATGCGTTTTTACACATTTGAAATTAAATTTAAATTCGAATGCGGAGGAAAACTCAAAAGAAAGGTTTTTTTAACCCCCGATCAAAAAAGAGGGGTGTCATAAGTTTGATAGCTTTGTGTGTGAGTCTGTTTATGTGTTTATGAGGGTGTGCCTGTCTGTGTGTCTGTCTGTGTGTGCCCTAATCTAAACAATACATTTATAATAAAATATGTATTGTTTAGATTAGGTATCGCTCGTTTAAGATACCAGGAAGCTTAGCATAAGAATTGCTTAGGAAGTAAAGGGGTTTATGCGTATCGCCCTCGACGTAGAGTGGGATAGATAAAGTTTTAAGCCCATAGATAAGGTCTTACCCATTCTCATGCTAAGCCAGCAAGCAAAGCATAAGGTTGGGTTGGAGCGTATCTACGGCAAATAACTCTGTCTATCCCGGTTTACGGCAAAGAAAATATTTTTTTTTAAATATCAAGTTGAGCTCAGTAGAGTAAATATTTTAAAAAGGCACAAAAAAAATTTCAACCTCGCGTGGGTTCAAACCCAGAACCTTTCGACCGCGACGCAACAGTACTTTATTTCTAACAATATACTTTGTCCGACCTCCACCGAAAACCACTCACAATTCCCTCCAGCAAGGATCATAAGGCTGGGTTAGAGCGTAGATACGCTCATAGATACGATAGATATGGCTCTGACCATCCCGCTCTACGTCAAACAAAAGAGTGAGATACCTATTGTTTTAAACCCATAGATACGATCTAACCCGGCCTTATGCTACGCTTGTAGAACTAACATTTTCCGCCAAAATAAAATAAAAACAAATGCCAACTTTTCATTTTCAATATGGCGCCCCAAATGCCAAAAGTCGTAGCGTGATATTATACAGAGTGTTAAAAGACCGACAACAAAGTGGGAGACCTCATCATAACGATCATTTTTGCCCAAGGAACTATGTCTGGGAAATCAACGGTTTCCGAGATAATAAAGTCGGACTTGTTTTTTTTTTTTTTTCAGCAATGAACATATTGCTCACATACGTTCTTAACATACCTTCTCAAGAAGCCATATCAAAATTATGGATATTTCTTACAAAAAATCAAGTTAAAATTGCAACCCGCAATGTAGGTTTCCGAGAGAATGAGGTTCAAAGTCGGAATTTTTAAATTTTTTTTTTGCAGAAATATGTTCAGTATCACGTTTTTAATATATCTTCTTAAGAAGCCATGACCAAATTATGAATATTTCTTACAAAAAACGAAGTTAAAATTGCAACCCGCAATGTATTCTGAACATTGGATAGCCTAAGTTACGCCCAGAAACGTGAGTTACGACCATGTTAAGTTTGGTTGAAAACTATTCAGCGGTGTTCGCGTTTATCGTGTTCATACAGACAGACAGACAGACAGACAGACAGAAAGACAGACAGACAGACAGACAGACAGACAGACATAGACCGTTTTTTTTGCATTTTTGGATTCAGTATAGTTTACTTAGTAACCCCTGCTAGTTTTTTTCTAAAAATATTCAATGTACAGAATTGACTTCGCTAGAGTTTTATTATAAGTATAGATTTGCTGAAGTATATTTATCCAGACACAAAAATAATGAAAATTAAAAGAATGTTTTCTTTTCCGGGTGCATTCTGAACTTTTACCATATAAATTAAAAATTTCTAGATATAAAAAATAAATTCAATTATATCGTTTGAGAAAATGTATTTAACAAACCAACCCATAATTATCTATTTTTTAAAACAGAAGCGGAGCATTTTTTAATTTACTGTTATTAAAAATAAATATATTGTACAAAATATTAAAAAGACTGTAAGAAGAAACCGCGTTTCTGAATGTTCTATTCCGTGACTTTAGATGTCTATGCCTCATTTGCATTCACAGTTTTGTATAGAAAATGGGCACTGTCGTGGAGAGTCGCGTCTAAACGAGGCTCTTCTTTCTGAAGCTTTTATGAAATTATATATGAAACGGCCAGTGTTTTTTCTTTTTCTACATCATGGGGCGTGCAGAACAAGGGCGTTTAAATTTCGAAGCAGACAAAAATGCAGATTGGTTAAATTCGGGTTTTACACGGTTGTAAGTTGCTAGTAACAGCAAACTTTCCAAGCATGGGAGATGAAAAAGATTTTTTAAGTTCGAACATGAGCCAAATCGGTCGAGGGGTTGCCGAGATATGGGGTTGTTAAGTTTATATGGGGTCGCGAGTTCACAGTTCGGGGCGAAGCACTAGTGTATTATGTTGCTAGGTAAACTCAGAAACCAGGGGTAGTATATAAATATTAAACTTCATTTCAACATTGGCCTGGCCCTGTATTCGCTAAACAAAATCTGTAACTACCTGGAAAAAAAATGCTTTCAATAATATTACCAGCGAAAAAACCGGTTTTAACGGTCGACGACGTGAGAGGATTTTTATCATGAAAAGCTTGCAACTCGGCAAAATATAACTGTATCAGTGGTCTGTCTGAAACAGCCTAGATTAGTTAGAGCGGGCAAGTTTTGCCACGATAAAATACAGTTGTGCTCTTTACGCTAAGTGAAGGGGAATTAAGGAAAGCGTGAAGTAAACTTAAGATTTATTCGAGTAGGTATAACTCACTTAAGCTTGTTTCTATGTAATATTATGTAAGTACAGATCAGTTTCTTTTGTTCTTTTTAAGCAAAAAAATAAGTTTTTAGCTTGGCGTACGTCTGTAATGCACTACCCAATGAATGCTGCTGCTAGGGAGTAGTCATATTATGGGTGTGATGACTTATAACTAGTTTACACAAAATAAAATGTATTGAAGCTCCGTTGCATTTCCCTACTGCCTACATTCGTTCGGTCAAAAGACTTCTTTAACACTCTCCCAAGCATACGATACGATACGACGCCTAGATTACATTTCCAGATTTTCTCTCCAATCAGCTAACACCCGGCGCAGTTTCCAATAATATTATGACTGGGAGGCGCCCGATTTCTTTGCCATTTCAAGAGGATGTATCAATTTCTTCTATTTGATACGCTGCAGCGAGACTAGATGATACGATATCCCCTTTTTCGAATGTTACAACGCTGCATTACAACGCTGCTGGCATCTATTTGATTTTATAGATCCTATGACTTACTGCCGGTCTCTGATTTGAGAAATTCGCTAAGCAAGTACTTCAATATCGTTTTGCCTCTGCGGATTTCTCACAAAGGAACGTGACAGAACGATAGTTAAGTATTTACTTAGTAAAATTCTCAATTCAGAAACCCGGCCTTAGATTTATAATCTGCAGAACGCTACCCACAGTCATCTGAAACGCTGTCTATAGGTAATGGTCCAAATTGTATCCAATCTAGAGCACACATTGACCTATCTGTAGTACTCTTGTACATTCTCCTTCCGGCATCTCCATTGCTACAGGGTGTGCTAAATCGACAATATTGGACAAAGAAGAGAGCAATTATTTTGAAACCATGATAACGTTCGAAAAGGCGCCAAAAATCATACGCAAAAAGGAGTTTTTTTTTAAATTATAATATTGAATATGCTATTTAGGTTGACTTTAATATTTAAAAAAAAAAGTTTTGTTAAAAAAAAATTGTTCGGCATAGATCATTGGTAAATAATGAACAAAAATTCACTGCAATACAGTTATCGAAATGCTTCTTAAATAAATAATTAATGGAGCCAATAAAGGATTTCATTTTGTGAGTAGAATTTATTTCGGTATTGATAAAACATAAAATAAGGTAAAAAATTGTTAAGTATTGCAACGACACAATGCGTAGTAAATATCATACACTTGCCCCACTTTAATTTGTATCTGATTTTTGTCTTGGGTTTTCATGTTGGTCCCCGTATTGAAAGATGTTTGTGCCAATGACAAGAATATTGTCAAACATTTTCGCACCCTGTAGCTCTCAACCTATAATAATAAGCTAGAGTGTATCCATCGCGTCTGTCTGTACAGAAATAACGTCCCTAACCTATTGAGTTGCGGTTGAATTACCGAACCGCTCTGCTGTGGCTAATCGATTCCACATGTCAGTCAGAGCTGGCACTTGAACTTCAGCGAACCTAGGCGCTAATAGGGGCCTTAGCCTGTAACGCAATGACGTGTCAATGGCGTCCCAGCAGAAGGACAAAACAGGGGTTTTCTCGTTTTTCTCCTACAACCAGAGAACTAATCTTCTAGAATTGGAATCTGAGTAGCTACCACGAGTGCAAAAGAGCTGTGCCGGACATCTGCCGGACGTCTGTCATGTATCCTAATACTATAGTAGTAAGGTTGTTTATCCAACTTATCACTTTCAGTGACAGTGACAGTAAGCACTCGTGGTAGCTGCTCAGAATATTCTTTGCTGTACTACTAAAACATTAAAAGGACCGACAGCGTTAATAAATCGTTATTGAAGCCGTCAACTGGGAGCCAATTTTGGCACCATTGCGTTACAGGCTAAGGCCCCAGCATGGGGCTTCTTATAGAAACATAGGTATACTGTAGAAAAGAGGGCTTCCTTTATCTACAGTTACGGCATATTATACAGGGTGGCCCAAACATAGACGTCAAGCGAGAAAATCTAGATAGCTGACACCGAGGGCTACCCGAATCACCCCCATGTATGTTCAGCCATTTTTTGTCGTTTAGAAGTTATGAGGCTTTTAAGGTTTTTTTGAAAAAAAATACCTGGCATTGGATTTTATTTTGTAACTTTTTTTTCTTTTGACTTGTCAGAGGTATTATTTATTCTTTAGGGTCTCAGATAACTTATCTATCACCAAAAAAATAATGATCACCTATGGGCTTCTAGAACTTACCACAATTTGGATCCAAAGTCCAAAAATGATGTTTTCGAGAAAACATCACTGAAATAGTTAGTATGAGGAAAAAAATAAGTAGAGGTCTGAAGGACTTTTTATTGATTTCAAAAACTTTCCTAAAGCCTTAGTCTTCAGAATAGTACAAAAAACCTGTCACTTTATGGGACGTTTATTCAAGTAATTTGCGATCGAAGTCGAAAAACTGGAGTTGGAAGAAATTTTATTTCAATCGATTTTCATTTATTTTGGTTTTTTCGGACAAAAAACATTGCAGATCGGCTTAAAATCGTCTGTCAGTAGGGTCTGCATTAGAAATCCACGAAAAAATATTAAAAAAACTCATTTAATTTTCGGACTTTATTTTAATTTTTTTTCTTTAAATTATTATTTTTTCATATTTTTTAGAAGTAAATTCGGTAATAAAATAGCTTAAAATTCAAATAATGAAAAAAAAAGGTAAAAAAAAATCAAAATATTTTATGGTTATTATTTTATTTTTCCATGAATGTCTTATGCAGACCGTGCTAACAGGCGATATTAAGCCTATCTGCAATGTTTTTTGTCCGAAGAAACCAAAATAAATGAAAATCGATTGAAATAAAATTTCTTCCAACTCCAGTTTTTCGACTTCGATCGCAAATTACTTGAATAAACGTCCCATAAAGTGACAGGTTTTTTGTACTATTCTGAAGACTAAGGCTTTAGGAAAGTTTTTGAAATCAATAAAAAGTTCTTCAGACCTCTACTTATTTTTTTCCCCATACTAACTATTTCAGTGATGTTTTCTCGAAAACAACATTTTTGGACTTTGGATCAAAATTGCGGTAAGTTCTAGAAGCCCATAGCTGATCATTATTTTTTTGGTGATAGATAAGTTATCTGAGACCCTAAAGAATAAATAATATCTCTGACAAGTTAAAAGAAAAAAAAGTTACAAAATAAATTCCAATGCCAGGTAATTTTTTTCAAAAAAACCTTAAAAGCCTCATAACTTTTAAACGACAAAAAATGGCTGAACATACATGGGGGTGATTCGGGTAGCCCTCGGTGTCAGCTATCTAGATTTTCTCGCTTGACGTCTATGTTTGGGCCACCCTGTATGTTTGGAGACTTACGTATACCTAACTTGTTATGCAAGGATGCAAAAGTATTATTTGCTTTGAGTAGATTTATTGAATACTTACCCAGAAAGCGATGTATTCTAAGATTGAACCATGAGCGTAGCGAGCGAGGGATTGACTGGCACGAGACGCAAATAATATTGCATCCGTGCGAAAGACCCAAATTTTCATTTCACTTGAGCGATGTTAGACAAAAATCATTACCGAAAGTCTGTAATTTTTTCCGGTATGTAATTGAAACTGTACCATTGATTATGAATATATCTATCTATCTATCCAGCCCATAAGTAAAGCTCACTGCTGGGCAAAGGCCAGCATAGTTGATTAAGAATATGAAAAGTAATTTTAATTTCACGTTTCATTAGCATTACACAGAAATAATTAATATTTTCCATGATAAAACCCTTTGCACATAATATTCGTAAATGTTTGAACTTCGATAACTAGTATTATTAAAAATATTCCGTTGTAGGTATAACCCAAAAACCACCTCAGCCTTCCCTTTGAAAGATATTTGATCAAAAGGAGCTAAGATAGTTGTAAAAAAACATCAAGAAAAACTTAAGATCGTCTTTGAAACTGCCATCAACGATTATTAAACGGTATTTTGACCTTTTGTTGAACTCGCAGACGCGCGAACAATTTCTTCTTTTCTCCGCCTGAAAATAATGTTTTCAATAAATGCTATTTTATCGTCTTCAATCGTTTCTGTGACTGGCACCGATGGTCTTTATCGAGTGCTGTGAAACACTATGAATAAAATATGGTTACGACACTCACTAATAGAAGGATACAAAAGGTTCGGTCGATGGTAAACCACAAGTAGTCACAAATTGCTTTACAATTTGTTGGCTTTAAGTCGTTTCTTAAACTTTCTGTGAGGAAGTAATGTCGGCAACTACGAAAAGGGATCCAACACCTTTGCGAAAACCCTAAGGAAATACATGAGTTATCACGTGATCTATGACAGTTATTATAAATATTATAAGAATTTCGGCATCATGACAATTTGTGTAATTACCGTCATAGACTACGGGATGACGTTGATACCTTTACGCGCACCGATTTCTTCAGGGTTTTTGGAATTGAAGGCTCACTTCGTTGCCTGTCTGTTTGTCTGTCTGTCTGTCTGTCCATCTGTCTGTCTGTCTGTCTTTCAAGATATTTATCTCTAGAAATCCTTTCTTTTTTCTTGTAAAAAGTAAATATATTTCAAAACTCTAGACTGAGAAAGACCTTTCATCTACTGCCGCTGCATATATGATGACTGAAACAAGTGTCTGGGAATCGCTTGATTTATGAAACACTACAGCAGCAGTTGAGCAAAGTTTGTGAATAAAACTCGTCTAGCTGCTTGAGAGACTCAACTTTTATTTACTACGGAAAATTAAGGAAATACTTTCATCGATACTTACTTCAATCCCCAGTAGTTATTGAGTAACGTTTCACCAAACGTTTAAACTACACTTTTAACGTATTAACCACTGCATAGTATAGTGCTCGTGCAAACCTAAGAAATGTTATGGTTCAACGGCATTTGTCTGATTGTGGCGCGTTAATTTTCATATATTTTACAGAGTTAAAAAAACTTTCGAATCCTACTCAATCTAGGAACTATTATTATCAAATAAGTATTACTTACTCATGGTTCGCCCCGAATTGTGAACTCGCGATGTGTAACTTTTGCTAACACCATTCGCGCAGGCGCGCGCGCATTGTATATTATAAACTTTACAACCAACAATATACAGGGCGTCCCACGGCTATGCCACATGGAGGGAAAGTACCTTAAATATTGTAGATGGAACATTTTACTGAAAGAAGACATTATTTTAATTTAAAAAACAATTTAAACTGCATTCATAGATATTTAAATAATTACATGGTTGAACCGGGAATCGAACCCGTTACATGAGAAAAATAATTACCCTGTAGTTTTATCATACCGATCGAAAGGCTTCATCATAAGGATTATTTTTTGCTAAATAACATAGTGTCAGAAATAAAAGGAAGACCATGAATTTTAAAATTTTTAAAACAACATTAATCAATTTATCAATGAAAATCACAGTAACAAAAGAATAAAAGTATGAAAATGAAACACATTTTTGAATTATTTCTTTATAATCAGCCAGCCGCGTTGCGATGGACAAATTTTACGCGTCTTTCGGCTCAGGATACGGCTCGATTTGTTGCATACTACCAGGTAAATGTTAAAATTCATGGTCTTCCTTTTATTTCTGACACTATGTTATTTAGCAAAAATAATCCTTATCATGAAGCCTTTCGATCGGTATGATAAAACTAAAGTCGAGTTTTTCCAACTTGAGGTTCCGGGTAAACAAACATTACTCGAACACAAATCGCAGCATACCGACGGAATCACAAATCGTAAAGAACCACAATAACTTTTGAACATTACCTTAAGTACTAACGCACTGAATTATATACAGAACTGGTCATATTTGTCCTTATTTTTGTTATTTTTATCCAAACTAGTAATTCTTTAGAATATCAGGACACAGGTTAACAAAACACACAGATTAGCTTTCACATTTTACTATTGAGATGGGCATAAGTGAACGAAAGAACGATTTGAAAAATGAATGAAACGCTGAAAAATAACACCTAAAACAATAATAAATAATATACTGCAGTAATGAACCCGTTAAATAAAAAATATTTTCATATTTATTCCACAGAAAATTTTCTCACTGACTATTAAATAATTCGTTATGGCAATACAACCATGCCCAGCCCATGCGTCACTATTACGACTGAGAAAACATTCGTTTCGTTGCTTCGCTTGATGTACGTTACGGGTGCTCTCTTACATTTTTTGATTTTTAACGACTTTGATTTCTTACGGATTTGTGTTTGCTCTCTGATTTGGATTTTGTTTTTCTACTGAACCGACGACCCATTGGCTACCCTTCAAGGACAACGACACAGCAAACTATTGGAACTATTTGATACCATCCGATTTTGAAAGTAAGTTATTTTATGTATAATTAAATTGGTAAGTACCTACTTCGGTACCTAACTTATTTTACTTTTAAAAAAAGGTACCTAATTATACGCTGTTGCCTTAGATAGAATCCTACAAACCAATGGACTTTCTAGCTTTGATTGAGAGTGTGTGATGGTAGTTATGTTAACATAAATATTTGAAATTCTATTGTTATGTTTAAAACCTCATGAACCGAGATTAAATAAAAGAATATCTACCTGAAGAAATGACATTTTGACCTGAAGTAACATAATAATATATAAATTATCTAATAATTATCTATGAGCCATTTTAATACAGATTATTTTTAAGCGGAAATGTTGTCTGTATTTACTTATTTTTTCGGACTTGTGCTCTGATCGCTATCGAATTGATTGAGAGATTAAGAAACCGATTTTTATTTTCACTGAAGTCGTCAAGTCGCTTGTGATACCTTAAGGAGCTCATTTAGTTCGTTCAAAACTTTGCTAATTAAGACTAGACTAAAATATGCCCCTTATGCCCGTTTTCACCAACGACCCCTAATTTTAAAAGGCCTTTTAACGAAAGTTATTTGCACCTCTGCAAGTCTATGGGGCATGGATGAAGGATCATACACACTCAACTCATAACGCTTGTGAGTGGAATACCTTGTGGAGCTCCTTTAGTTCGTTTGAAACTTTGTTAATTAAGACTAGACTAAAATATGCCCCTTAATCTAGTAAAGTGATGACTTTTACATACATTATGTTAGTGGTTAATGGAATGTTTTATTTGCTTTCAAAATATGTATCCAGTACCTAGCTAAAGTTTCCTAAACTGGGGTCACTCAGTGGAAAATTGCATTTTATGATATCAATCGCACGCCTCTTGACAACAATCACCCCATGCGAGAGCATTTCTAAAGTAATTTTATGAGACCCGATTCGTTCATTCAGTCATAAGATAGCTAATCACAACTCGTTCATTCAGTTAGTCCCAACCCTATGAATGTCAAATTTTATAGACACGCCATTGTTGTTTACCGCAATAGTCAAGTTGGAAAAAATTTACTTTACAGGGTATTTTTTTTTCTCATGTAACGGGTTCGATTCCCGTTTCAACCATGTAATTATTTCAATATCTATGAATGCAGTTTAAATTGTTTTTTAAATTAAAATAATGTCTTCTTTCAGTAAAATGTTCCATCTACAATATTTAAGGTACTTTCCCTCCATGTGGCATAGCCGTGGGACGCCCTGTATACATACATGCACCCATACAAGCGCCGGATTGTTCCAGTAGAGTTCTCGTTTCGCTCGCTCGTTCAACTAAGGCGATAATCTCACAAGCATTAAAACAAGCTATAATAGACATAAAGTCGCATGATTGATGATCGGACGTGTGACTGCTTTCGATGTATTCAATGAAGCGTGGCTACAAACATGTTTGTAGAGTGTACGAATAGGTATTTCATTAATCATTCTCTCATTACGTAAAAGCGTAAATACCTATAACGTTATACCTACAGGGTGAGTCCATCAAGTGGGCCTCGGATAGAGCAAATATGCGTTTAAGGGTGGCAAAAGCTCGAACTTGAGTAGCTGTTAGCATATTAATACACACTAGCTTGAGCTTGACATTGACATCAGCGAAGGTCTCATTACAGTGATTTTGTTTTCTGAGATCACCTAGGTACTTGAGCTCGATCTATTAATTCAATTCAAATAATTTATTTCAGACCAGTTAATATGTCCATACGATAATAATCAAGCATACATTTTAAATTATAAATTAAAATTCTAAATTATTTTAGTCATACCTTACAACCTAATTAAATTTAAAATTCCAAATAATTTTCATCCAGTGCATAATGTATTTTTATCCAGTGCCGTATAAACGGACACTGCAAGTCATTTGCTATGGCCACGCTATGGCAGTTAGGATACTGTTGCCGCTTCGCCTTAGTCTGTACCTCAAGGATGCTGCCCTTTTTCGCCATTATTAGAGTCTTGTAGGCAATTGATAGATTTTTTTTTGCCAAGCTCGGGACAGACAGATCTGTCGCTAATAAAATTGATTTTGTGACCTTTACGAGCCAACGGGTTTAGAAGTCCCGGGTTAAAAAGTCATTGATGCACCCATACATCTCAAACTATCACTATTTACCACAATAGACTGAGGTGCCCATTCTTTCACATACCTACACGGTGATGTTTTGTAAAGTGACACCCGACTCAGGGGTGATTACGTACGCGAAACTGAAGCAAAAATAATATATAAAAATAATTCAGCGAAAAATAGGTACCCGGTTATTGTAGAACCAATTAATTAAACAAGATAATTTTGAGAATAAAAAAAAAAAACTTATTTTTAGTTTTAAGGGTTACTAAAACTATCTTCCCTGAGTCGGGTGTCACTAACCAAAACGACATCCTGTAAACCCATTTTGTGTAAAGATTTTTAATTGGTGGTAAAACTTATAAAAAACTGAAAATTAGTCATATTTACCCTAGTTGTATAAATTATTTTTTCAAGATTTTCGTAATTCAAGACTTCGTTTTTCGAGCTTTAGTAGCTTACAAAACTCTAAAAGTCACTAAGAGAGAGGGTGTCTTTATAGCGGCAGTAATTCCGCCTAATGTATTAACGCGGTTTCCTTCCATAAACCGCGTATATACGTAGAGACGGAAGTGGCTGTAATCTTAATTGCCGTACCTTCACGCCGTTTACCGAAAGCACTTCTATGCTTTGTGTCGAGAAGTTAGCTTAAAAAAAAAACTTTATTTTATCTGGAACCATTCGTGTACGTTTTGTAGCCAGGATTGTCTTGGGTCTTCCAGGTCTCCTTTTGCCTGTTATTTTGCCATGTTTAATAAGTTGAAGGACTTTTGACTGAAGGCTGAACTTGTTGTTTGTTGCGCAATACGTGACCGAAATACTCCAGCTTCCTCTAGCTTTAACTAGCTAATAATACGAGTATAATAATCTTTTATTACGGAAAAACCTTAAAAAAACCGACTAAGTTTGGTCGCCTAACTTTGGGAAGTGTCCGTCAGATGGACAGACAGACAGCGAAGGCAGAGTTACAGGGTGCCGTTTGGCACCCTTCGGGTACGGCAACACAAAAATCTGCTCTCTTGTTACTCCGGTTCATTGATGTTGTGTTTTGTCTCTGATATGTATGTGACATGATATGTAAAGCGCTTTTCTCGGCAAAACACCTATACCCAGGAGAGTGTGTCCATTAGCAGTAGCACCGAGGATTTTTTGTTGTTGTTATGTTTTCTTGATAGCTGCATTTTATAGTCGAATAAACGACTGCATTAGAGAAAAAGCTAGTTGGGACAATGTTCATATCTTTCTGAGAAAATTACGAAAATTTTGAACTTGGCGTCATCAACATAGGTTGTTTAAAGTCAATCAATCCCGTACAGTGTAGGTATTCACACAATCCATTTTGAGTTTTATGTAGGTAACTGTTATAAAGATAATAATTTAGTACCCCTTGGATGTAACGGCAAGTATAAAATAGACCACGCCACCATAAACGTTGATAGGATAGGCCCGGTTTATTATATCCATTCACAATAGTAACTACCTACCTATTGTATAACAAATGGTTTAAAAACAATGTGAGTTTAGAGTGTCACGCGTTTATCTGGGATGTTTGTTAAATTAAACGAAGGATTCCCAACCCAATTAAGAGTAGCCATTTGTAGGTAGCTCAAAACGAAAGGCAAATTTCTTTATGAAAAAACCAGGAATATGAAAACAAAATGGTGTCCCAAATGCAGATGGTTAGTATTTTATCGGACGACGCGAAGCAAAAAAGAAGGGTTACGATTTTTGCATTTGTGAAAGTTGGGTGGCTTCTTCCAGCCTTGGCTGACTGTAATTTCTTTTGAAATAAGTCCGCCCTGTACTATCTCATTTTGTTATTTACGTTTTTGTTATTTTCTTTTTCGTGCAATAAAGTGTAAATAAAGGAGTGCTGGGGGGCTCAAGTTTATAAGTCTGATAGGTTCAGCATTGTAGGTGAACCGGTTTTTTCCTAACAACTGTGAACCCATAATAAACGATTAGGTTAAGGACTTGAGGCTCCGGTCTTTGTAAGCTTCATTTATTTGTTAAGGTACGTATCTCTTTCTGGCCCTAAACAAATGACCCGTCTGGGACCTAATAAATTGCCCTGCGTCGCGACCAAAATCAATTTGTCCCGACAAATGGCAGAAGTATTGCCAACCGATGTTTATTTAGCACCACCGTCGACAGTTCGACATGTCAATGGCTATTGCTTGCATGAACGGTCGGCCACAGTCACAGATACCCCATGGCAGCTCTTACCGCGCACGGCATAAAAGCGCCAATCGAACAAAAAGGGTCTATCCTAGCGTGTGGCCAACTATACCTACACTAGCGACCCGCTCCGGCTTCGCACGGATGTAATTTAAACCTTCCGTGAAAAAATATCTAACTATCAGTGAAAACCGCATCAAGATCCGTTGCCTAGGTACTTTGTCTACAGAGCATACAGAGGGGCATACGTGCGACTTTGTTTTGTTCTATAAGAGATATTTCTTTGGCCCCTTGGACCTTAATAGGTCCAAGTTTGGCCCATATTTTTACTTAGTGGTAACTAGTCTCTACACGATAACTACAGTCTGTGACAGGTGTAAATGGCAATTTTTCTAGCGACTACGTGACAGCTGAGCAGGGTAATCGATATCGTAGAGACATAGGATTTTTTTACACCCTATGACGTAATAATGGTTCCGTTTTTTTTTTCTTTCGATGTATAGTGGTAACTAGTCTCTACACGATAACTACAGTCTGTGACAGGTGTAAATGGCAATTTTTCTAGCGACTACGTGACAGCATAGCAGGGTAATCGATATCGTAGAGACAGGTTTTTTTTACACCCTATGACGTAATAATGGTTCCGTTTTTTTTTTCTTTTGAGGTACGGAACCCTGAAAATCGCTTTGCAATGCCTTAACCAGGGTACATAATGTGATACCTCCATAAATATAACACCAATGTACCAATACATTTATGATGCAAATAATTTGAATATGAATATGAGTAACATTATAGTACCTATTACAGACATTATAGTACAAATTACAGCACGAAACCGTCACCGTGCCCTTTTCATAAGCGGATCTTTTTCACTTGAACGATTTATTCAGAATGTTTGATGTTTGACAATGCGTTCAGAACTTCAGACACTTTAAAAAAACGTATAAAATGAACCGTTGACGGCCGAGAAATTTTCATTTGATATTTAATTTTCTCGTTTTCCCGGGACGCCTCGAGTCGCATTTTGCGACATTGATTTGATCATTCAGAGTGGACTTTTGTCCCGTTGTAGTCAAGATATTACTCAAGTTCCAAGAAATTGCACGAATAAAAATTATCTACAACTTATACCTCGTGGATTACTTTTCTACTCACTTCAGCGGTTTTTATCCCAGCCCATAAAGACGAGTGCTCAATTGGTCCGGAATTCACGGTTATAATATTTTCCCAAAAAATATGAGATGGATTTCAGCGTCTTTACGCCAAAGTGCGTGTCGGATGAAACATCAACACAATTTTTACTATCCCACAAACCGAATTGGTGCAACAGAAAGATAACTTCATACGGGTAGATCCTCACGACCAAGAACTTACGTATGAACTACGCCCGGATTTCATTGAAAACTCATCAATAGTGCCAATTTGTTCCTGAAAAATTTCCTCCTATTGCCTCAGTATTGGTTGGTTCTTAATAACTTTGCAAAAAAGTATTGGTTCCGGAAATATTACCATCTAAGTACGATTTCAAAAGAATGAAAAAGGCTGGTCCGATCTTTTTCTGATCTTCAGCATTTATTCGTCCATAGTTGGACGTAAGCCTCTTCATGTTTTTTTTTTTCATCCTAGCCATTGTGGTACAGGTTGAGCCAGTCAGACCATCGTGCAGCTGGTCTGCCCCATCTCGCGTTCCTGTACGGTGCCTCCATGTCAGAACTTTTCGGCTGCTTCTGCCATACTGCCAAATCTACCCGTTTTGTAGGTCCAATGTAGATGATGAAATTTCCAACTCGCATTCACAACTCTGTACAGCGGATCACCTATAATCTTCTGTAATTTCATTTCGCCAGCTCTGTCCGGATTCGCGCGTGAAATTCACGGCAGAGAAAAACCCGGGATATGAGCTATGCATAAAAGATAACGGCGAATAAATATGACCCGACGCACATATGGACTGCCTGTTATGGTGCACTACATTTTATTGGGCTGCGAAATGCTGGTAGGTTTCTGGCAGCTGCTTTCTTTTTATACTGAAATTTAAAAAAACTTGGGCCGATGATTTATACAGCGTCCAGTGGCATCTCTACTAAAGCATGGAGCGTCCACTTGGACAATGCAGTGCCTGCGACATTGTTTGGATGGTAGATAGGCTTGCCCAGCACCTATACAATCCTCACAGCTTAGTAGACCTAGTGGACAGGAAAGACGAGTAAATTCGTGCGTAGCCAGCTAATCCCCGGGTTCCTAACGATGTGTTCCTTTACCGATGGCAAGTGGTATTGCTAATACTAATTAAGAACCCCCTGTAGGACCGTGGGAACTCGGCGATGGCCAAGCGCGTGAAACACTGTTTTCTATAGCTGTTTCACCCAGAGCGAGACGGGGCGCGGGAAAAGTGAGAGGCAATGCGGCTGTATGAGTCTACGTGTGTTCGTGTCCTTTCGCGAGTATGTAGTTGTAGTTGTAATGTAATAGATCTATTTTCCCAAAATTTTCCGTAGTTTAGCTGCCATTTCTAAATTTTATTAGCTATTTCAAAAATCTTTTTTTTTTCTGCCAAGTACAACACATTATTGATGTTCCCAAGGTAGTTAGACTCCAATAGACAGTGTAATAATGTAAGTAAATATCAGCTGAAAGGAACCCCTTTTTCGGCGCGAAAAACGCATCGCTCTCATTTCTTTCAGGCTATATTTTTTATTATAAAATTCGAACCTAGGACCTCAAGCTACTACCCTAACCATTTGACTACCCACTTGGCTACCACCACTATACTTCTTTTACACAGAACGTAACCGTAAATCTCGCGAATAAAATTGAGAAATATTGGGCAGCGTCGTTACGTCGTAACTCAAGACCATTTTCGGGACTACAGTATGCTGTTAATGTGTAATTCTGGATTTTATTGGTATTACACAGGTATTACACATGGGCGCTTATGGCAATTTTAAAGAGCACAGGGAAGATATTCGATATGACAAGGTGCTACGATATCTACCTATATCAATGTAATTTTTAACATGATACATCTGCAATTTGTTATTTGCGGTAAATAAATGTTAGCATAATTGTAATTTCATTATGCAAGGATCCAAACTAATGCTTCACAGGAAAGAGCCGCAAATAATATTGCATCAGCGCGGAACACACAACTTTTTTCACTATTTTCACCTCCGTATTATGTATATTATTATTATGTAACTATTCACTAACTGAGAAGGGAAACATCGTGAAGAAACCTGAGTGTCTGAGGCATAATAGACCCGCGAAAATTACTTATCCGCAGTGGTCACGGGTGGTGAACTCTCTCTGAAAGAAGGCAAGCTATATGTACACACGACAGCACGTCAGACTGTACACTTTTGTTGCAAAGTCGCCCGTAACGTAACCGAGTAGATGTCGTGTGTACTACAAACCTTAGAGAGGCTATATCTGTTTCTTCCACTACCCTTTTCGGGCATCTTATTATCCCCGAAGAGGGCAAGTCGTCGTTCGACACGTCGATATCTCGATGGTAGCTGAATGGAGTAAACCGTGAGTTAACAAACTCAAGTTCAACATCGTTTTAATGAAGACGGAGCGGTAAAGTTACCGACGACGGTTCGCCTCTCGCTCGAGTCGGTAAGTAGGTATAAAATTAAAACGGGCGTAATTTGGCAGAAGGCGTGCGGCCTGGAGCGGCGGCGGCCCTATCGCGAACACCACTTCGTCAGTACGAGTAGGTACTGGGTTGAAAAAGATTAATAACTACAGGATGCACTCCTAAGTCGATAGCGGAACTTTAAGTAGGCTATCTACTGATCAATACAAACAAGTTGTACTAGGTGGCTAAAAAAATGGAGCACAAAAAATATCAGCTGTTCCGTACAAAAGGTCAACTCAGTACTGCGCCAAATGTATGAAACAGGTGATTTTTTTTTCGCTCCATTTTTTTCGCCACCTATAACAAGTTGTTTGTATTGATCAGTAGACAGCCTACTTAAAGTTCCGCTATCGACTTAGAGTGCATCCTGTAGAGTTTAGGCTATTTGTATCTACGTAATGAGATTATTTATTCAGCGTCCAGGGGCACCTTCACTCACACTAAATGGGTAAGATTGGTAAGAGACCACTCGGACACTGCAGTTTAATTTAGGCTCTATATGCTACTACAATTGAACAGTAAACAAACTAGGTTAACCAACAATTAAGGTACTGAAAGTACCATTGGAAGTTTCTCTACATTTTGGCCGTAATCAAATGTGGTAGTAGAGCTAAACTGCGACACATTTTTTTTTATATTTTAAAAAGATATTGCGTGACTTAAAGGAATCTAATACCTAAACTTTTATAGCCCGTTAAAAACCTATCATTTTGTATCTCTCTGATGATGTCTTTCCAGTCGACGGCTACGAAGACTGCTGCTGGTGTGTGGGCTTCGGTGGTGTGCCCGAGTGACTCATGTAGGCTATCTTAGCGGTAAAAGTTCGGCTGCAAATGTCACAAACTCGAGTAGGTACCCCATTCTGGTAGTTTTATGTCATTTCCGCAGGTGGTCGGGCTTTCATTTATTCTCTCAACACTTCAAGGAAGTAAGTCTCCACTTAAAGTTTCAGCTCTTTTAGTCAGCCTCTGCAGGTAGGGAAAGATGATTCGCGATAGGCCTGCTGACTGCTGGCGCGGCGTCTGGCTTGAGGTCGCCGTGTCTTAATTGCCGGTTGTAAAAATGTTGTTTGTGTCCGGCGACTCCGCTTCCGCCGCTAAACGAGGCTCGGGCTGCTGCATTTGTGCAGCTATTCAGCGTATTATGGCTGTGCAACGTTATAAGCGTAGCCCGACCATCCAAAAGAGGAAGCACATACAAATTATTATACAAGGCAAGATACTAGGCATTAGGAGACTTGGAAGACACAAGATATCCTGGCTACTTAATCTGCGCGAATGGTTCCAGCAAAGTACCGGCTCATTGTTTAGTTTGCCAGCTTTGAAGGGCAAGATAGCTAAACTGATCGTCAACCTCCGAGAGGAGACGGCAAACGAAGAAGAAGAACGTTAGTACGAAAATACTGCTATAAATCGTAGTCAATTTATATTCAGGGGAAGTAGGTACACGATGCCAGTGAAGTCTCTCTACAACCTACTAAAAGATCTTGGCCAATCAAGAGCTGCCGTTCTTTATTGAATTAGCGAGCGAAGCGAACGAGGTTCTCCAATATCTGCTTGAACATGAACAATCCGGCATTTGTATGCATATTATGGATGTTCATTCGATGATAACCCGAATATTGTCCGTCATGAAATTTATAAGGTAGATAAATGAGACAACAATAATTTTCAAGTTTGAACATAACCCAAATCTGTCTAGGGGTTGCCGAGATAAGAGACTGTAAAGTATACCGTGAGTTCAAAGTTCGGGGCGAACTACTACTTAGAACGAGCACCTATCCAAAGCGGCACTATCATGATCCTATCAAATGTGGCTAGAGAGAGAGAGGAGCTCGGGAAGTGAACATGAGCGTTTATACGAATCGTAACGGCGCCCCGTAAACCTACCTACACCTGGGTCCGGACCCCTCCCTGAAACTCGATGGCAAGGTGAATCCATGAAACGCTAAGAATATCGTGTCTTGATTGCAATTGCAATTCCCAGCTAAGTTGACGTGCAGGTAGCAGCTACCTATTACTTACTACCTGCCTCTACACATACACGCTGCGCCTGCCAGATGCAGTAAGTGCACTTTGGTTTTGGTTGAGCAACAGACAACATTATTAAAAACGGTTGTAAAAATTTATGTTTGCGTGTGGCGACTTCGCTTCCGCTGCTAAACAAGGACCGAGGCTGCTGCATTTGTGCAGCCATTGGTTACGACTGTGCAACGTTAAGAGGATTCTGAACCGCGCGCTCTGCCGTGATCACGCCCATACAAACAGAGAAAACTTTTTTCTACCCCTAAATATTATCCGATATCATTAATTTTGGTGTCAATCGATTCAAGCAATTTGCAGGCTTTACTGGTATAGTAATTGAGCAACAAAAAACACAATTTAGGAACTACGAATACATATTTGAGTTAGTTATGCGTTTACATGCAGATTTTTTTTAACACCGTAGAGATACTGGAGAGAATTTTGCATGCCAGATTATACGTACATTAGAATACCGGGGTATAAAAGTCACTTACCGGACTTTGCAAGCGCATCGGCGATATAGGCTAGCTAGACCGACCACACAACATCAGTAAACGCGGCACGCACAAGTAAGGACGCGCGTAGAGAATCGGTCATCCGCGTAATTACATAAATTCAGAAGAAGCCGAAGCTTTCATTCCGTTATTTATTTTGTGGCCGCAGTTTCTGCCGCGTCGACCGACTTGACGCAACAAAGCTTTCCGCCGTCCACTGTTTGTTTTCGGTGGATTTCGAAACGCGGTCACTGAAGTTTGTTTAAACCGTTTTAATGAGATCGTACTTTCTTAATTTTACAATGGGCAGGTACTAACGATGGGTGCAGAAATTCTGCAGTAAGGTACGTTAATTAGTAGTAGTTATACAAAGTGGAACTGGAAGGTTCTGTCTCGCTTTTGTTAGAAGTTCTACATCGATATAATTAAGCCACTTTTGATACACATGTCCTTATGGTATAACATAGGTATAAATATTTCACGTGTGTATTGCAGAAATGTTTGACATTTTAATAGTAAATTAATTATTGAAGTTTACCAATATTAAATTGCTCTTTTTTGGGTTTTTGCTGCAAGTTACCCCCTTAATAGATGAAAACAACCTTTAAAATAAAATATGCAACTAAAATAATTAAATAGAAAATTTCTGCGAAGTTATTAAGTATTATCTCTTGATTTAAATTCAATTAAAGTGAAATAGACGAAGCAAAACAATTTTACAGGCGCCTGCCATAACAGCGTTCCTTATTGAATGTTTTGACCTAAGCCGCCCGACCTTTTTATGATTGATGAGCGAGATACCCCGGGAAAGACGATTGAAATGAAATCATAAAACATTAAAGAAAAGCTTTACCTTTCACGAGAAATAATATTTTTGTCAGAGGGTCGCTTTTTGTCCTTCTTAAACCTACAAAAAGTTGCAGACGTTTGACTGTCCACCGGCAATGCCTCTCCTATGCGCAAAGCCTTACACGAGGCGGTAGTGTTGCACAGTAGGCGTGGTCCTAATAGAACACGACTACGCGTTATATTAGGATAACGCCGTAGATTCCTACCAACGCAGACAGTTTTGGTAGATTAGGTAGAGCCCTAAAATTTGGTAGGGTAGAACCACCGGAGACAAGTAACTCTATCGAACTGTAATAAGCTTTCGCCTTAGTTGAATTTAACTTGTTAAAACCTGAAAAGCAGAGCGGTGTGTAAAAAAGAGCTGTGTCTGAAAAGCAAAGCACAACAGTACCTACTAATTACTAAACAAATACTGGTAGCAGTTGTGTTTCTATTCATACTGTTTTCTATTCACCCCGTTTTACGGTACTCATGTTCGAACCTCTTTGACTCTACTATTCTAGGTATGCTCTATGGAAATGACATCTAGAACTAGAGGCAGCAAAAATGAACTTGATTCTACAGGGTGCACTCTAAGTCGATAGCGAAACTTTAAGTAGGCTGTCTACTGATCACTACAAACAACTTGAACCAGGTGGCGAAAAAAATGGAGCGAAAAAAATATCAGCTGTTTCATACATTTGGCGCACTACTGAGTCGACCTTTTGTATGGAACAGCTGATATTTTTTTCGCTCCATTTTTTTCGCCACCTGGTACTTAAAGTTCCGCTATCGACTTAGAGTGCACCCTGTAGTTCGTTTTGGTGAAACTCAAGTGGAATCGTGCGACTGTTAAATGTCACGATATTGCAGGACACAACACCATTCATAAATTATTTACATTTTAACCTGTCAAGTTACCTATAAGCCACGAAATTGATCACAGGCACGCGACCGCTGCGTGTGAATAATTCAAACACTTTGTAGTTGTTTATTCGATTTGCTACCTCCGACACCTTATGTAATTGCTCCACGCCATCATTTATGTTTTGTGATGAATTGCCTTATTATTTGTGTACCTTAGGTATATCCTGTGCCAATATAGAAAACATTTAGGATGAACTGCAAAACAAGCACCCTCTCGCTCTAATCATACACAATCAAAGCGAAACAACGCTAGTTTTGAAGTTCCTAAATGTTTTCTTTATTGACCAGGCTTTATATCTAAACAATGCCCTAGGGCCTAGGCATTACATCTTCTCCGTGGTCTCATCTCGTGCGGTGAAGGTGCTTAAATTTTATGTACCTAGCTTGAGTTATACAGAAATTATTATAACGAGCTGTCTGAGGTTCATATTACTGTCCACTATTACAAGTCATTCGACCACAGCATCTGCGCCGTTGCTCTAACGTTAAAATAAATAACATTCGTTCGCACACTAACGTATTGTTTTCTTTTGTTCCAGACAACATTCCAGAACCATGGAGCTACCTCCCAGCGCCCCCCAAGAGCTGAAACGAAAGAAACTCTCCACCCCCGACTCCTACTTGTACAGTTGAACCCGCGAAAATGGTGAAATAAAAACTAGACTTTAGACAAAAGTGATACATACAATGAGCTTAATAAGTTAATAAGTCAGGATGCCTTACTACGGCTACCGAGAGGGGGGGTTGCCAGGGTCGGACTCTAGTGGGGGGTGCTCGGGGTCCGATGGGGGCGAGTCGGACTCGGAGGGGGGGCTCAGTACGGAGAGCTCAGGGGGGCAGGGCCTCCCCTTCCCTGGGTTCACCCCTGTGGCGCTGCGGTACCTGACACAGGATACGAGGCCCAGGAGCTGGTGTCTGAAGCTGATCACCAATCCATATCCTTTTCAATAGTCATTCCTAATATTAGAGAACCGAACTCCAGAAACGAATTTTAAGCACTACACATTTTGTAGGCTAGGTGTCCTGCGTACCAGATCTTCCTAATGCAGGCACCAGACCCCACAGTAAAAAAATATATTGATACATTGTGAACACTTCCACTGAATTATTGTAAAATAAACAAAAAAATAATATTATATTGCCGAAACCGAAACCGAACTACACCGGCTACACCGACATAAATACAAGTGAGTGAAAAATCTAGAAACGAACTCTATCCTTATGTAATTATCAGCTCTTTTATTGCTTTGCAATTCGGATAAAACAGAGATCAATGGCAGAAAAAGTTGGCAATATTCCATCCACATTTTTTACTTGTAAAAGTCCTTGTAAAGTTATGTCAGCCAGAATCGCTGCTCTATCGTGAGATTTAATGCTTGATTAATTATTAAAAAGAAACACGGATTAAAATTATATTCAAACCACAAAGAGTTGCTTAAAGACTCCTCGGTAAGTATAACTTTTTATTTATCGGCTGAGTATTAATGTTGCGGTAATAGTATTGTTTCCAACCTTCTGGCTGTGGTCAGTTCTAGGTTACAAGTTAGTTTAGGATTACTTTGTTATCCTAATGCTACCTGGGTACCTACCGAAACTATTAAAGAGTAATTTAGCCAAAGCATTAAATCCAAAACCAATATTAGGTAGAGTTGAATCAATTCCTCCTACAGAACAAATGGGCAAACGATACCTTAATGTATATTTTGTAGCTTGTAAATCCTTTTTTACGACAACGTTTTATAGCTTCGGGATAGATAAAAGATTATGTAGGATATTCTTGTTACGGAAAAACTATTACACGTGTTATTTTATTGATATCTCCTTTCATGTTTTCATTTCGGCCGTGACCCGTAATCTTTCTTTCACACATTTACTTACTCTATCCCTAGGTCTTGCGAGTTTCATTGTTTTCTACACAATTTAATTAATTTTAATCAGATTATATGTACCTATATTTTTTCGTCATTGTGTCCGATATTAACTTTTTTTTACTGGCCCTGAAAATGAAGATCGATCCCCTTTTGTGTTTTCTTTTAAATTACGTTTTCAAATCGTACCGGTGGGTTTAGTCTCTGATCTAAATTTATTTGAGGTAGTGTACCGCTATTCCTAAAATGTGCGGCAAATCACAGTTGAAGCTAATATTGGTACCACGTTCAGATGAGGTCGGGATTTACTCAAAAATCCTATCCCATCACTCGGAATCTCTTTCACGCTTTGTTGATATTCTGCAAAATTACCACACAAAATATACAGGATTTTTCAGGAGCCGTCAATGCTGTCCATAAAATTTGCATAGTTCACGCGTGGTATGAACCTGCATGTATATTCAGTTGGTTCGCTGAATCTACAGGCTTTTGTGTGCAGACACAAAGTAAAATATCCACATGTCAGCTAAAACATAGACGTTGAAATTAAACTCGGTTTATGGTTTTAACCCATACGATGTGACACGTCTATTTCTATTCATGCATAATTAATAGTGTGCTGCCACGATATTCAGTTTTTAATTAGAATGATACATCTACAACATCGCACATAATCGTAAATTGAGGATCTAAAATCCATCATCAAATTAAATAACATTACTTACTTATGTAAATTTATCTCCAAGGGTATCATTAGGTGATTTCACTTTAGAAATTGTCGTCATAACTAAAAATAAACCTAAACGGTCGTTCGAGATCTAAAAAGATACTGAAGTAGCTCAAAGGACAAAGAATCACAATTTAAAAACAGTTATCATTTTACATCGATAAAATTAAATTTGAGCGTCTATCTTAGTTTTATAAAGCTTGAGAAAATTTTCGGCTAGATGCTAGATTAGTCAAAATTATGGCAACCTCTGAATGAGATCCGAGGGTTAATTGTTTTACTTTTGAATCTATCGCGATCCCTTTCAATTGTATCGGGATCATGATCATAATAGCGACTTTGGAATGGAATTGTCTGTTTTAAATCACAATCAGAATGAGTCAAAACGCCATACAAATTGAATGATATTGAGTGAACAATTTTGCTATTTCTTCACTCAATATAATTCAAAATCGAGTCGCAATCCCTATCCTTATCTCAATCGCTTTCAATGACAATTTCTGTTAAACAAATGCAGTGTGATGTTCGTCAGCACCCTTCAAACGTCAATTTGAAAGGGATCGCGATAGATTTCGGGTTTCGGGATTTCGGGCCTTTCGGGCTTAGGCTTTCTAGGAGTAGGCGCTTTAAGATTAGTCATTATGATAATTAAGTACCCCTATAGCAACCCCATTAATTATGACAGGACATTTTTGTAGCACGCTGTATACTCTCAAACGGTTGCGATTCCCAATTCCCGCGACTTCAACTTAGGGACTTGGCAGCTGAGTCTGCACCTCCGCTGTCAGGTCATGGTAACACTAAGCTGCATACATTTACCAAGCCAACCACATTAAGGGCTTGATTGTCTTATTTCAACATTTTATCATTCCTTTAAAGGGATCGTCATTTTATCTTCGTAGGTTGGCAAAATGGAAAAGAGAATGAGTTATAAATCTGTTAAAACTGTATTGTCATTTTGATCGCAGTCGAGATTTTACGTTGAAGTCCTATAAGTTGCAAATCACAATCGCTAACTTAATGAATCAGTATTGAAGGGTATGAAGTGAATGAATTTGCAATCCTTCCAATGTCGCGATCATCATAAATTACAGGTCATGTCAAATAATGAATTTATTTATAAAATTTCTTTTATAATTACGTCATTTCCGAATTTGTAGTGACAATACTCGTACCACCCGATAACTTTTAACGAAAACATCATCGACGTAAACCAAGAAAACATCAAATAAAGCGAATCCACCGTGGACATGCGTGGTAAGACCGAACTGGCTCTCTCTCTCTCACCAAAGAAAATGCCTTTGCCCAGCTAGTGGGACCTGCATGTAGGTACACCCTGTACAAGTTACTCTATGTAACGTTTTTTATGAATGAAAAGGGGATCTCGAAAGATGTTGAAGTGAGACAATTAAGGCTCAGATCTCAAGCGGCGCCGTATAAATTATTACAAAATAACATTCTGCATAATCAGCCCTTAGACGGATCCGGCGCGGCGCGGCAATTTCAGCGCTTTGGTCGCGTATAGTGCGTTTAGCGACGATGGCACTCAAACTCAGTTCAACTAGTGATGAAAATTCACCTAAAGCTAGACTGACATCTAGTTTTACAAAGCTAGCAAGCTACAGGCAAAGTGTTTAACTGAGGAGGCTCCTGAGGTAACAGAGGGGTGCGGGAGGGGTGACAATGTGACAAAGATGCTGACATCTGACTGCAGTCATCGGTCACGGCGTCACGCAGGAAGGAGGATCCGATGCCTGTTAGTAGCTCTCACTTTGTTCAGAAACAGCTGCCTACATAACCTTTGCTGGTTTGCGTTCATTTTCATATGAGTACATACTTTGACGTGCTACAGGACAAAAATTCTGTGAAATGCCAAAATAGTTTTTAAGCTGAAAATATTCTGCAAGTATCCAAGTTATACCACAACAAACTGCACATGCGAAAATTTTTGAACGCTTTGAGTAACTTAGAAATAGTCTTCCCGCTACCGCGTAAGCTTCCGCTCCCGCTTCCACCTCCCCACCTTGTCCGAGGTCTAGCCCCGCTGAATCCCGGCGGGTTGGTGAGACGATGAATTATGCAGAAGTCTGCCGAAACGCAATAACACATGGCATCAGATGTTAGAGGCTGGGGCTTAGGTCGGCCCAAGTTTTTACTCTACGTGCCTGACAAAATAATGGCCAGCTTCGACTTCTTATAGCTAGAAGTTCTTATAGTGGAAACTTTGAAGAACAATTTTATTTATCATACAAAATGTAAGGTTTAAAACAGCCGCTCCAATGGGATCATTTTACACAATGTCCTTCACTCTTACTAGATGAGCGAAGTGACCACTCGGAAGCTGAAGCGCCTGGGACATTGTATAGGTGCTGGGCAAACCTATATGAATATTTGTTCGACGATAACTTGAGTAAATTTGGTCGGATCGTCATAAAATTTGGTAGGCGGGTAAATAAAATTACAAGAATTTATAAATTCGAACATGAGCTAGGTATATCGGTTGAGCGGTTGCCGAGACATGGCGTTGTAAAATGTATATGCAATGCAATGCGCGTTCGCCTGCGCGAATGGTGTTAGGAAAAAGTTACATATCGCGAGGTCACAGTTCGGCGCGTACTACAAGTTAAATGATTTAAGCATTTGAAGCATTTCAATGAACGATCAATATAACGCTTGAACGATCCGCTATCCACACCGCCCGCCCGTTCTAAATTTCCGGAATTTCCAGACTTAGAGATTTTTGTCATCATTCGGCAATGCATGTTGGTAGCATCAATATTTTCTCTTTGATAATGAGCTTATTTAAGTAAATGGGACATTTCAAATACAATACCAGTCTGCAGACAAAAGGTCTGTGGACCCAAATGATGTTTGTCTTAAATTCCGGTGGTCTCTTTTGAAAGGATCTCCGTCAAACACTGCTCAAAGGTTGTCAAAATGTCCACATACGGTACGGGATAAACGTTCATTTTTTTAGGGAATTTCAAGTGTCCTTAGGTCCTAATGTACTGCCAATGTTGCTTTACATCCTGAAACAGATAGATCCGAAGGGGATATCTTTACTCGTCAATACAAATAACTGATACCTACGGCCGACGCTGAAATCTAAAAAAACTGTGTTTCCATACAAAAATTCGACACTTACTGCACCGTAAATAGTATCGTAGAATGGCAGATTTGGTTATCCCTGAAGGTTGCATGTATCGACGAGTAAATTTTTTAACTGCCTACAATTACAAATAGACATAAAGACTTGGTTTTGGCAAAACTATTTAGCCCATAAAACATGCTTCAAAATCGGGCGATTTGGGCAGTTTTGCTGTGTGGATAAGGACAGTATTTTTTTGCTACAGCTTTTGTTTTTGAAATACAGAAACAACCAAAGCCTCTTAACTTGTTAAAGCACAGGCCCTATTCAATTGCCTCGGGATTTCGTTTGACATTTAATAAGCAATCAGCGCAAATTAATTCAGCAAGCACTTTTCGCCCGAAACGAAATTTAATTAATCTCAAGGGCTAGGTTCTTGTTTTCTTAAAAACCAGAGCTTACGTACTTGGGAGGAAATTGGAATATTTTATTTTATATATTTTCACTAGCCGTCCCCCGCGACTTTATCCGCTTTAACACATGTTCCAAAACATCGTAATTATTTGTACAGGGTGTAACCTACTGGTCAAGAGGATGTCAATTCTGTAAAACAAAGTTGAAAAAGAATAAATAAAAAAAATCATTTTTGTTTTTGGTATTAGCTCAAATTAAAAAATATGTTTATGTGTAGGTGCTCTTGTATAAGTCAATGAAAAGGGTCCCACTAGCTGTCGAAAGGTTCCCAGTAGAAGGACAAAACCGGGTTTTCCTCGTCTTTCTCCTACAACCAGCAAACTAATCTTCTAGAATTATAATCAGAATATTCTTTGATGTACTAAAAAATCATTAAAACCACAGACAGCATTCATAAATCGTTATTGAAGCTTAAGTACAACATCGAGAAGCCTACTGGACAGGGTAAAGGAAATCATAGTTAAAACATAAACGAAATATACAAAGTTCAAACGCGAGAACCTCCGTGAATTCTGTGGCTTAGCTGCTAGAGCGGTTAATTATCCGTATTGTAGGTAAATTATTTATTTTCTGTGAAAGAGTCTGGTTAGTTTCATGTGCACCATTAAGAAGCATTAGCAAGTCTTATGCTTCTTCTATAATAATATTCGCCTCGTAATGCAGCGAGTCATAAACGCATGAGGTTTTTCATTAATTCTGAACAAAACTATGTCTAGATACAAGTTCAAACGTCAGTCTATTATTCTGATAACATAACGCCATTGTCAATAATTATATTACATCCAATGATTGCAATCACTAAAATACCTAACCCTATAAATACAATTAAATAATGCTACCATCCAAACCTTATCACATTACTAAATTATATTTTGTTCTAGGTATTTATTGTACAGCAAATTATCCCCTTTGTATCCCTTGTAACAGTGTTGCTGGAAATTCCAACATAGAGGATGAAGAAAAAAATCGATTTTGCTGTCACTGTCCTATATTGAACAGTATTTGTGCCTACTGAACCACTTATCTGTAGGTTCACCTGATATGTGATAAGGTCGAAATTACCTTGTATTTCCATCGTACCCAGCCATTATCATGAAAGTTGATTGACACAGTTTTTGTGGAAAACAAAACAAGAATATTTTTATTTTTATTAATGTCGTTAATTATGAAAGAAACAGCTAACTATACATGAAACAATTCAATATTTGGATAAGGCAGCACGTATAAATCACAATAAAACAGATAAAACGTTAGCATCTGTAACAACAATTGAATACATCATATTCTCTGTTGCTTACTGGTATGTATTTGATTTATGTCTTATTTTATTTTTATACTAGACCCGGTTGGTTCATAAAAATTGTAGCTATTATAACAAATAAACGGATGCGTCATTGGCGTAATTCCAAGAGAAAAGTTTCTGCGTTATGCCCCGGACCCCAACCATAGGTTACACTATAATACTAAAGTAACTACAGGATGTCGATGTTATGGGAAAACTATGTTTTACCTACCTACCTGGGGTATAGATACTGAAGCAACATGGTCTTCTTTTAGTTTTGTCACTAAAATGTACAAAAATATGAAATAAAAAAAAAAGAAAAACAAACCAAATAAACAAACAAATTGTTTAACAAATAAAGTTATATTCTATTCTATTCTAAAAGTGAAAATCTGTCCTAAGGTTTTCTTTAATTATACACGATTTAATGGGCGATTTTCTCGCAGCTCATTAGTTGTAGTTCCAAATTTGTAACTAGATGTCGCTGATGAGACAAGGATTTTTTTATGCCAGTTCGCGCTCGTTGCCCTTTGCAGACACTTCACAAATCCCCATTTTACAATATCGCAAGGCGAGTAACGCTTTTAGTTGCGCCCAATAAACAACTCTACACAATAATAATGTGCTCTACATAAAAGATATCATCCGCATACACGCACATAGGTAAATATACATTTTAGTTAAGACGATGAGGTCTATTTTTTCGTCTGCCACTAGGTGCATATTACTCGGTTTTGTGTTTATTTATTTTTTTGTCACTCTAGGCAATGGGGAGAAAATCTCGTTTCTTTAGGAACGTCTTGTAGGTGAGATTCAGATTCAGATTTTTTTTTTTTTACATTCAAATGTTTTATGTGAAGCGAGGTGTTACGAGTATGTAGGTAATGAATAAATGCTAATCGCTAGTGGGACTTTGTAACTATTTTCTTTTCTACATTGTAATACCTTCTTTATTTTTTTGAAGTAGTAAGCCATGACCTAGCCCAAAGACCAAATAAACCACAACAAAGTTGCCGCCCAATTTAGACAAGATCGACTTTTTACGACTGTCATAATAACACGAAACGGATGTTGCCATTCAATAACTAGACTCGACCTCGAAACGTTTTCTTCGAGATATCAGTACAAAAAAATACAAATAAAATTCTAAATGGGATAGTTCTTGGAATTCCACCAATATTTTATAGCAAAAGTGTGTGAATGGATTTGGCTTACTTAATTAAATGGAGAGCTGGTGACCATTCGACTTATTTTATCTTACAAGGCTGTGAGTTGGTAGGCTGATAGAGTAGACTTCGCTGAGTCTGGAAAAAAAAAATTTGCCAATCTTTAAAACTTTCAAAGACAAAAAGTCAAACAATCAACTGCGAGTCTGCAACCGGTCAAAAAAATATTTTTCTAAGACTCAGCGAATTCTAGTTACTTTCTCTCATCCTGCCCACTCCCAGCTTTGTACGATACAATAAATCGAATGGTCACCCTAGCTACAATAACATACAAAATTCACGACTTCGCGGGAAATGCTATGTACATACTTATGTTCGACTAGACTGCGCGAACGAAGTCGCAGGCCAAAGCTAGTTATTCATAATCCCGTTGCTGTCATAACATGTTAAATAGTAATTTTCCCGACTCCCTTACATCTCGGTTTACGGTTTTACCAGCAACAACGCGAAATGCAAATGAAAGCCTTCCAAACAAACAAGGTATGAATAATTTTCGCTCAACTACCTAGTTAGTGTACTTTGGGTCGGAATCTTCGCCTACTGTAATGCTGTTTTGGGGTTATAATTGTAAACTTAGATACAGGGTAATTTTTAAATAGCTTTATTCCTGAAACACGTCAACTACTTAATTTGATTTCCTACAGCTTATTGTTGATCTACGACTTTGGTGAAAGCACAATTTTATTTTTTACGGGATTTTTCCATACAAAAATGTTTACCATTTTTTTTTAACATTTGCGGCGCGGATTAACAAATAAAAAGAATATCAGCTGTTCCACATTAAAATTCGATACCTACTGCACCAAATACAGACAGACAGACAGGCAAACTAGATGTGACAGGAAAATAAATCTTCTTTTTTTTCTATAACTAGTGGTTCGCCCCGAACTTTGAACTCGCGACCCCAGTAAAAGATGTGTAACTTTGCTTATGCCATTCACCCAGGCGCGCGCACGCTTTGCATATAAACTGTACAACCCAATATCTTGTCAATCCCTCGACCGATTTGGCTCATGTTCGAACTTAAAAATTCTTTTAATTTCATTTACCCGCCTACCAAATTTCATAACGATCCGACGAAATTTACTCAAGTTATCGTCGAACGAACATTCATACATACAAACGTCGGATTGTTCCAGTAGACTCGGAGAACTTCGCTCGCTTCGCTCGCTCGTTCAATCATAAAAAAAAACTTTTCGGTGGCTCTATTTTCGGCCAACTCCTTGATCAAGATCATACAGAAATCGTAGGATAAACAACGCTTAATGCTCTACGATAATATTGAGTCGGTATATTTTCCTACCAACCACACGTAGAAGTTGTCTATCGCGTGTTTAAATGATTAACTCCAAATTGTTTCGGAATCGGGTCACGTCAAAAACATCGGTAATGCATCGGCATACTCTACCTCGCCCTTGACTGGAGTGGGGATCGCTTTTGGACACGTGCCCAAACAGTAGATCCGACTGTGATAGCGGCCACCCCCGAGCCTTGTCGAAATACCACTTTGTTTTATTGGTATTTTTGTTGTTTGACATTGGTAAAAACGTGACTACACTAGTGGTTCGCCCCGAACTGTGAACTCGCGACCTCATATAAACTTAACAACCCGATATCTCGGCAACCCCTCGACCGATTTGGCTCATGTTCGAACTTAAAAATTCTTTTAATTTCATTTACACGCCTACCAAATTTCATAACGATCCGACCAAATTTACTCAAGTTATCGTCGAACGAACATTCATACATACAAACATACAAACATACAAACATACATACATACATACATACATACAAACGCCGGATTGTTCCAGTAGACTCGGAGAACTTCGCTCGCTTCGCTCGCTCGTTCAATTAGTTAGTTTTAAGTTGCCTTGTTGACAAAATTTACTTCTTCAAAAAAAACGTAACCGTGAAGGAAAACATCGTGGGACCCTGGAGTTTTCTTCTTCATAGTTCGCCCCGCACGTATTGACACTTGTATTTCCTTTGGGCTAGAGGTTGACTACGCTGTCAGGATTGTATGATTGCTGGGCAAGTCTACTCCATCTAAAACAATTTCCCAGGCACTGCAGCGTCCGAGTGGTCACTTCACCCATCAAGTGTGAGTGAAGGTGCCACTGGATGCTGTATAAATCATCTCATTACGTTGTTTTGTATTTCGTTGTGCGTGTAGTATTCGCAGCGTCTTTACTCTACAGGGTGCACTCTAAGTCGATAGCGGAACTTTAAGCAGGCTGTCTACTCATCAATACAAACAACTTGTACTAGGTGGCGACAAAAATGGAGCGAAAAAAATATCAGCTGTTTCATACATTTGGCGCAGTACTGAGTCGACCTTTTGTATGGAACAGCTGATATTTTTTTCACTCCATTTTTTTCGCCACCTAGTACAAGTTGTTTGTATTGATCAGTAGAGAGCCCACTTAAAGTTCCGCTATCGACTTAGAGTGCACCCTGTAGAATAGGCCAACTAAGCTGAATAGATTGTACAGGGTAATTTTTAAATAGCTTTATTTCTGATACACGTCAACCTCTAAATGTGTTTCCAACAACTTTCGTTCTACGACTTTGGTGAAAGCGCAATTGCCTTGTATATCAATTATTATTAGCAACTGAGCAAGCTGTTCTCGATCAAAACATGTCCCATGCAATGAAATACCTGTACCTGTGTGGTTACTTCACCGATAATAGACAATAGAGCTTTGACTTTGCTTGGTGATAAAGCTGTACTTAAATCAAACATTACAAGACACATTACTGGCGTTAGATCAGAAAAGAGTGAATGTGTTAAAAATAAGTTAAAAGCGTTAAAAACTTTCAGTTATTTGCCTGCGGTAAAAAAAAGCTACTAAAATTACAATCGGTATTCGAAACTGGCATTTGTTATCTTCTTTATAAATCAAGCCAGCAAATATACCAATTTAAAAGCATACTGTAAAAAAGAAGACAGCCAGTCTATCTACAGGGTGCACTCTAAGTCGATAGCGGAACTTTAAGTAGGCTGTCTATTGATCACTACCAACAACTTGTACCAGGTGGCAAATAAAATGGAGCGAAAAAAATATCAGCTGTTCCATACAAAAGGTCGACTCAGTACTGCACCAAATGTATGAAGCAGCTGATATTTTTTTCGCTCCATTTTTTTCGCCACCTAGTACAAGTTGTTTGTAGTGATCAGTAGACAGCCTACTTAAAGTTCCGCTATCGACTTAGAGTGCACCCTGTAGTGATAATAAACAAAAACGAATCGTGCATTCCTTAAACTTTATCTACCTTGGTACTACTACTCCCTTACGACTGAAAAAAAAAAAACGGTTGTTCATTAAAAATGTAGTGCTCCCGCCGAGCCCCCAAAAGTATTCTGTTTGAAACTCAAAGATTCTCCATCCATACCTACTGAAATGCATTGTTGTATTCAAAGAGCTGCCTTTGAAATGTTCTGCGGGCGTTTTTCACAATGGTTCTTTTTACGCGTATCATTTCGTACATTTTCACCTGCCCTCGTGTTTGTGAGACTTCATTTATGCAGAATTTAATATGTGCTTCGTCATTTAATTTTATCACTAAAGTGTAATTATTTAGTTAGGTATTCCTCTATAAAGAGACCGGCCATTTAAATTTTTTCCTACTTATAACCATCCCCCGACAACTTTCTCAACTTTTAGGGCCCTTCATAGTGTTATTTTTTTTAGTAATGCGAGTTTGGGAAGTACCCTAAGCTCCAAGACCCTAAGGTAAGAGATTTTTATTAGTGAAGATAAGGGTAAAACCCAGGGGTAAAACCCAAACCTTTACAGGGTAAATACACTAATGTCAGTCGTACATACAACCATCAAATTGATTAAAAGAAATAATACATTTTTTGTATTTAGTAAACGGTTAAACATACTCGTATTAAATTTTATGAACAAAAAAAAACATTCAATGGCGTTCATTGTAGAGGCGTTGTTGTTACTATCCAATCAATTAGAAAATTCTGTTAAAAAAACTAACCGCTGAACTTATTAGGTACCTAAACGGTGAAGGAATAATATCAGACGAAACTTAAAGAAGCCATCGCAAATTCAAGAACGACGATAGAGCGGTTAAACGTTCTCCCATTGAAATTCCTAGCGAGCACGCTGACGAATCCTCATTAAAAAGTTTTCCTGAAAAAAAATACGAACCACCACAGAGTAGTCTGTTGATAAGAGAGCGACAGGAAACTTTCTTCATTTACCCGCGCTGCTGTCACAGACTACGTAAAAAAATAGAACACATTCAAACATCCCGATTTACCCTGCTGAAAGCGCGCTTTGCGCGACCATTCTCTGGGGTTGTCTTTGTAATTATGTTCCCAACATTTGCTCTGAAACACTGGTTGGAAAGAAAACAAAACGACACACAGCTTACACTCTCAATACCAGTTTGGCTGTGCTATTGGCGCAGCCTGTAATGCCTTGCCTTAATGACTATAATCCCTTGAGCCTGGAAAGGAATTAAAATGGCATGATTTCGCTTCTGTTTCAAAGCACTAGCCTGCATTACAAAGCACGTCTACTTGGATACAGAATTCACCCGTGCGATATCCCTCGTGAAAACTCCTGTCAGTGTTTTACTCTTTGCTCTATTTCTGTAACGTAGTATGTATACGGAATTCGAAACGATATTTCTTGTTTTCAGTCTAGACTTTATATCTATTTATTTATGGCGGAACGAGAGAGATCTTTAATTTGGTCAAAGTAGCTACTTCGTGGCCTTGGTCGTGACGTTGCAAGTGGCCCAGCATCTTTTCTCTTCTGCATTCTAGGAAAGTGGATGTCGTGTCGTGATTTACCAAGATGCGAAGGAACTGGCCTGTAATCGAAGTGCATGGAGAATGCTGCACCGACAAGAGGATAACTCTTAAATATAATTATTATGATGATGAGGCAGATCTATCTCTTGCGTTTCGCTAGAGTAGGTACTCTGCTATTGGACATTGTTACTTCAAGCCATTGTAGTATTTTAGAGTGCCCGATAGTTGTTCTAATACATGTAAATAGAGCCTGGATGATTACATGCTACAGTAAAACTTGGGCAGGCAAAACCCAGGCCTATAATTATTCATTTAGACATTCCTTTATACGGTCCTTTTCCTTTATCCTTCAATGATATAAACATCATAACATTTTATATTAATTAAAAATTGATACTCTTATATCTATGGTAGGTATTAATGTAAATATTATCACGAAAAATATCGTGTTACTCCGATGAAAATTCAGAGATCAATGAGAGATTACTAGGTATAATGGAGCTTTGTCCTGTTCTAAGAAAAGGGTCCCTTTTGGGTCCTTGCGATATTTCATTTATTTTTAGCCCTTTTATCCCTTAATTCAATGGAAGGTACATAATACGTAGAATAATCTTCAAAGATGTTAGCAGAGCAAAGGCGTTTTTCTATCCGAGCACGATTTAAGTTTGCAATTCACTTATGTCATTACTTAGTATTTTAATGTTGAATCTAAGTTATCGATATCTCAAGTATCGAATGTTGTATCTAAGATAACTTACGCCTTGAGTAATTTCATAAATCTAAATATTGTACTTTGTAGTCCATGATAATTAAGTCCACGAAAAGGAAAAAAATACGAGTAAGATAACAAAAGCTTCAGAATTTTCCACAAAAAATCGTAGGTCCTTATCATCGGTGACAAAACTTAAAGGCTGCTGAAAATATATTAATTTATGGCGCCATTAAAGGTTTAAGTGGGGGCGTGTAGCTACTCTTAACGAGTCATTAGTGTTGAAAGGGTAAACGAAATTCGCCCGAGACCCTAGCCGTTTGAATTCCAACTTTGTCGTCTGGCAGATAGGGTGAACTTTTGTTTGTCTTGTCCGACACTTTTAATCTCTGGTGAATGAGTGCGGCGGCTATGGGTCGGGTCTGTGTGTTGACTCGAGGCTTATTAGTTACACAATGACGCCTCTGGACCGGGCGGGTTCAAAAAACTTTCTCCTGAGGGACTGTTGACCGTTCACGGATCGCGCTCCATAAGGCCGGCCACAAAATCAAAATATTTAAGAGTTAGGCTCTTGTCGGTGCAGCTCTCTCCATACACTCCGGTCACAGGCCAGTTTCTTCACCTCCTGGTACGGTCAGCCACAATCTCAGATACCCCATGGCAGCTCTTATCGCGCGCGGCATAAGGTCGCCAATCGAACAAAAAGGGGTATCTGAGACTGTGGCCGAATGTAAGTCCCGATATCTACTTTCTCTTTAATTTGGTCGAAGTAGCTTCTCCGAGGCCTTCCTCTACCTCTCTCTCCTTCTATCTTCCCTTCTTTTATATTAGTTATGAATTCGTCGGCCACATTCAGACGGAATTCGAATGGGGAAAAAAACGCAGTGACTGCAAACAAAGTCTATGGATCTACCACACACATACGGTATTTTCTCACCTTTCACGATCCTGTGCCAGGCGCAACCACTGTTTCCTGGCTATTTGGGCTATGTCGTCGGACCATCTGGCTGGCGGCCATCTGATTCGATTGTGACAAGTATATTCGATCGTCTGCAGTATCATTCTATCCCATTTACTCTTTCCAAGACTAACTCATCCACTTGTGCGTTTCACCGGGTTTTATGTAGAGTGTTTCATGGTCAACCAGTATTAAAATCGCTCCGATGACGCTACTTTCGGGCTAGCAATACATATCTAGAGTCTGCGGTAAACAGCAGCGCAGCGTAAAGTAAACTTCCTCCCATAATGACGGTCGTTTCGCGGGTGTTTTGGTAGTTGCCGAAATTTTCGCGCTCTCGACTAATTGTTGGGCTATTTCGGTAATCTATAATTATGATACAACCCTATTCGTAGATTGATCGGCGAATGCGGTAGTGTCACTTTACCAATACATTGTTGTACTGAGTGAAATCTAAAGCTTTGTGACCTACTGTTACAACAATTATTTCAGTTATATGTCAGTGATATAAAGTTAGATTATGTGTTAGAAAGAAATAGAGAGAGTAAAAGAGGGAGAAAGAGAGTATCTGATAGCAGCGTGGCGGGAAAGCCGATTTTTTTTTAAGTTAAACTGAGCTTTTTTTTTCAGCGATTCTTGTTTCACGGCAATAAAATTGCATTATTTTCATTGTTTAACTGATTGGTTCGATTTCGGCTCATAAACGCCCTGAGGGTATTGGAGAAAATTTTACGCCAACCGAGCGGACGATAGCAAAGTTACGGGAAATAAAAAAAATTGAATTTCCTGCCACGCTGCTATCTTTTTTAAAAAATAAAACTGACTATTCATCAATAGGTTGAAATAACCGTAAGAAACCTGATTTCCGGTATAAATATTCGAATGAAGTCAAGTCAGTGTTATGTCAATCAAGCAAGCAGCATGATTTCTCTCTGCTATTTCTGAAGCATGAAAACTTTCCTGTCTCTTTCGTTTTACAAGATGTTATTTCAATAAGTGCTGCCATTAAAAGTTTAATATAAATTCAGGTGCACGTCCCGTCAACATAAACAAACAACTTCCTCTTTTAAAAGTAGGTTAAAAACCTCCTCGGGTGCTTCAGTGAAGTACTTTTACATCTGTACTTTACCTTATTACAGCTTTTCCTACAACTCCGTGCCCCCAAGCTTTTTCGATACGGTTGTGAAAAACCTTGGAGAGGGAACAGACATTTTGTTCAGTGTTTCATAAGGACATATTAATGACCGAAAAGTAAAATGTTTGATTTATATTTCGATGCAAAATTCCGTTCGCTGGTACCAACTCTATCAATACAGCATACCAACTCTATCAAATGTGTTTATTACAAAGATGTGTCGATGCGAGGTTACTTTGATCTCACCTCTGCTGACGTGAGAGACAGATCTGTCATACGTATTGGTGATATTTGACTGGATCTAGAGCAAAGTGTCAATGCGATTAATTCACATAAACAGGGTTCGCAACAGCTCTAATAACTATTTTATTAGCTAGCACTGCTGAATTAATAGATATTGCTTACAATGACCATGATAGCAAGCGAGAAGGTGATACTGTTCCGCGTTATCAATTCTTCTTCTCCTTTTTTGATCCCTTTACTCCTCTGGAGGAGTCTAGGGAGCTATGCTAGCAATAATACTACTCGCGACAGGAAACGAAACGTAGTTAGCCAAATAGATTTGGCAAAAGAGACGTAGTTAGCATCATCACACGAAGCAAAGATCTGGGCAGACCACAAAGCCAGAATGGATAAGAACCGTTGGACCAGGCAGGTCCTAGAATGGAGACCATGGCAAAATACCAGGCCACGAGGCCGTCCACCCAGGCACTGGGCGGGTGACATCCACAAACAGGCGGGTTATGACTGGATGAGAAAGGCAGCAAACCACCAACACTAGAACATTTTGGGAAAAGCCTATGTTGAGAAATAGACCAATAGAGACTGATGATGATGGTCTGGTCTATCTCTGTCCAAGGCTAGGGAGGGTCGCTCTGACCAAGTTGCTCACTTCTCTTTCATCTCAATACCAATACCACACCTATACTCCAGTCAATGATGACTGACAACAATCTGTTATTTTAGTTTTTTTATGAAATACCTCGCCTCAGTCAAAAAACCATGTCATTTCCTCTCTAAACTTTTTTTTGTGATTTGAGTTCGAATAAGTGAATTAAAATAAGACATTTCCTAAGACTTTTGCTGAGACCATTCATAAAGACTAATCTCAGTTTAACAAGAACTTCTATCGGCAATCTGTACCTTTGACAACAAGCCTCATTTTGCAATCATCCAGAACAGAAGGGCCCTCGTAGTATCGCTATCTCACTCAACTACGAAATTTACATGAAACAAAGCCAAGGCTTTCGGAAACAAAAGAAGAAATCCGAGTACGGATGAATGCGGCGAAGTCTCGGGGAGGGAAGGACAGGGCCGTGTTGACAAGACGCTCGGCGCTAATTCCGCTTCATCAGGGGTTCCCAACCGCTGGCCCGCGGCCCACAGGTGGTCCGTGAAAGCCCTGGGAGCAGTCCACAGAAGGGTCCTGCCTGCAGCTATTGGAATGTGCGGGCGGTTTATTAGTTATCACTGTAGTACATGCAACAATGCAAAATTATGCCATGAAGTTCAAAAGCGACACCTATTGCAAAAAAAACAGAAATCGGCATGCACTATCTTAAACTTTGAGTAGGTACTCTTAAACCTTGTGGTAACAATTAAAACATTCAAAGGTTATCCTTGAACTAAAAATTTTAGGAACCACTGCATGACATTTACCTACCTACAGTCGTCACGACCACTGAAAAACGGAATTGTAAAGCAGTATTTCAACGCTGCTTAGCTCCCTTGAACGCAAAAATATGTCCCGCAACGGTGGGGACCGTTGATATAACGAGGTTGATTACTCAAGGAAATTTGAGGGCCTTTTCTTACCATTGAGTTTATAATTCAATGTCTAAGTTGTTATATAGAGACCGAGGCGTGGTTTTTGTGTAGGTACGCAGTACCTGCGAATGAATGTGGCGAGCTTCTAAAAGGCGTTGTCTTACGAGTATATAATTTTTAGGCCTTTGCATCTAGGTAATGAGATAGTTATACAGCATCCAGTGGCATCTCCACTCATATTATATGGCTGAATCACCACTCGCGGCAGTGCCTGGGTCATTTTTAGATGCAGTAGGCTTGCCCAGCACCCAGCATCTTTCTAGAGCCCGCACTGCCTTTCATCATCTACGAACGACCTACGTGCCTGGGAAGGCACTTTCACTAAACATAATTATGTACTTAGACACACATATATACTTAGACTTAGACAGAACGATACTTAAGCATTTGGTTAGTGAACTTCTCAATTCAGAAATCGGAGGTTAGTGGCTGTAGGGTACTTAGGGCTCCAGACACCATACCGCTGTTTATGTAGTTTGACCCCTTTTTACCCAACATAACTATTATCTCAGCTTAGTCGACCTAATTTCATAAACAGAACAATATTTTCACCAAATAACCCTCCTTCTGCATGGGGTATGCATACGGGTAAAAATGTCGACGGTATCACACAGTTTTCAGTCGCTTCATTTCCTAGAATAAGGCGCTCGGAGGGTTGGATATTACACACCATTGCTGAGGTTTAACGACTTTTTTTATGACAGACTGGAGCCTGCCTGACTAAACGTCGCTTGTCGTTTGCTAAAAAAAAGGCACCTCTACACTAAGCAAAAACACCGACGTTTCAGACGACCCACGTTTGGCTGGCAATGTTTTTGCTTCCAACGACGACGATATGCGTGGTCACAACCGTAGCTTCGGATCTTTATTGTTCGCTACTAGCTGGAGAGCTACTCACAAATCGACTAACATACTCGTACAAGGCTGGGAGTTTGTGCAGGCTGATTAAGGAGACTTAATAATTATGCATCTGGGATATATACTTCCGATTTCTGAACTGATCATTTCTCTAAGCGAGTCTCGCGGCAGATGTTACCAAATATAATTACTGTCTTGCAGGTCTGCTCCCGTTGAAACTTGTACTTTTGATGCTTTGACCACTTGCCTCATAAGACGTACATAAAACTCCAGCCTTGAACGAGTATGTTAGTCTACTTGTCAGTAGCTCTCCAGCTATAAGTAGAGCACTTGCTTTAGGGGAAACCACTTCGTTGCTACAAGCAGTTTTGTGGAGTGCACACTCCGGTCAAGAGAGTGCAAACATTCTGCGCTGAAAGTCCTAAAATGTTAATCTACTGTGACTTTCGACAGTCGGAAAAAAAGAGCGGCGAAGTGATGTTCTGAGCATCAAACTGTATTTAAGTCGACACAGCAGTATTTTAATTTTTAAAATAAATAAAAAAGAAACTGTTTATTGACCAACTTATTGCAATTTACTTATTGCAAGTAATTTATTTTGCTGGCAGCGTCTTATTGATATGGTCGATATCCATCGATTTAAATTTAAATCGATGTTGATATCATAAAACTTATTCGTCATAGTCATCGTTAAAACCGTCAAGATAAAATAAAATTAAAAAGTGTTAGGTACCTAGGTATAGAGAAAAAAGTAAAGTTATTCTACTCTACATTACAATACCAACGAAAACCGCCAGAAAGGATCTCATGGAACGCAAGGATTTCCATAATTATTATTATTATCGAAGGAGTGGCAAGGTAACACGAGACGCCAGCTAATGACTGGGACCATTGTGATGGCCAGCCATTATTTCAGGTGGCATAATAGCCGGGCCATTTAAGGAGGCCCCTTTATTCAAACACTGATGAATACCGTGTTTTGTTGCCTTAACTGAATGGGAAAATAATTTATATCGCCGGTAGATATCGTTCGAGTTTACTTTTTCCGTTGCTGTTTTGTTTTTACACTCGATTGAAAGAGACTGGCTGTCGCGAGCGGCTTCTTTTGTTTAAGACGCCATACGTCTCACAACTAGCGCCGCCAATGGAAAAAAAAAAATATTTTTTTTGGATGCGTTTTTAGCAAAAAACGCTCCTGCGATTTCTCGACGCGAGGCTTAACTATTTTTGGGACCTAAGGTTTGGATTCCAGGATTGGATTTCCTACGAATGCAATCGGTTCTCGCCAAAAGTGGCCACTTTTTAGCGAGAATCGATTGCATTCCTAAGTTCTAGGATCTGTAATCCAAACCTTAGGTTTTAAAAATAGTTATGCCTCGCGTCAAGAAATCGCAGGAGCGTTTTTTGCTAAAAACGCATCCAAAAAAAAGATATGTTTTTTTTTCCATTGGCGGCGCTAGTTGTGAGACGCATATCATCTTAAAGGTTTGGAGTAAATTCTAGTAGGGACAAAAACTAGCGTAATGACATTATAATGTCAATTGTCTCGGTGCAAAACAACATAATAATTATTCATATATCCCAACCTGAAAGAAGAACAAAATTAACAAACAAAATTTCGGGTTTTTCAATTAAATGCATGAAAATAACAAAACGAAATAATTATTTCAGTTTACGTAACCTATTTGGCCCGGCGGTGCCGTGAAACAAAAGCCGATTTACCGTTTTCTTTTTTGCGTTTACGATTTAATAATCCGACCGTCACTCAGGAAGCCAGGTAGGCAAGTCAATTTGGTTGCTATTCCCCGATCGTTATTTAGCGTGAGTCCTCAAGATACGATCGCTGTCAAGATTTCCACCTTATTAACGTCTTCGCGAGTGAAAATAGAAGTTCGATAAGAAGTATTGCATCACGAATATTTTATTCCGAATGGTTTTGAAAAGTTAGCGTCTGTGAACCAACCTTGGCTAATGTGCTATTCTAGTCACCATCACTGTCCATTTTACAGATCCAATGTTTCAGCACTATACAACGTGTTACAAAATTTCTCTTTTTACAGGGTGTAACCTAGTGGTCAACAGGATGTCAAATCTGTAAAAAAAAGTTGGAAAAACATTCTTTATCCCTTTACCGCATCGTGGTCTTAATGCGAACCAAACTGGTTTTTGCTCAAAAACTCTATAAAAACTAAAATATTTTGACCCCACTGCATACTAGTCCGAATTAGTACCGTACACTCCTTCATTTCGATACTACCAACGACATCTGTTGTCAAACGTTTGGAACTTATGGAACCTCAAAGTTTACCTCAAAGCAAAATATGTCCGAGTGACGATTGCCTAACTTGAAAAATAAAAATAAAATAGTTTTACTGCGTTTCTTTACAAATATTGTAGTTGATTCGCGAGATGAATACCTTACAAACTACGTACAGGTAAGTTTTTTAACTTTTTAGTACTAAATTTCATCACAAACTTGATTTTTCTGTCTGTACCTCATTTGGAACAACATGCAAAAATGCAGAACATACTTGCGTCGGTCTGGCCTTAATCTGACACGGCATGCAGAATATGCATTTACGGGTGTGGTCTTTTGATGAGCCAAAATGCATAAACTGAAGTCTTACTAGCGAACGAATATTTTATTACCTTGCGTTGCACACACATTTTCTTCTTACTACTTTTTTTGGTTCCGTAAGTAATATGGTGCCCAACGAATCGATACACTATTACTAAGCCTACCCCGTCTGTCCATTTGTCTATCTTACTTTAAAAGGAATTTGAATTGCCTATATAATTTATATGAACCTTCAATGCGCTTCAGTCCGTCTCAAACTTGGCTGGTTTTCTTCGCATCCTTTTATCTTTTTTCAGTTTTTTTTTAGGCTGGGTAGAAAAAGATTTTATGGTGGCTGGACAGATATGACCATATACCACAAAAGGGCATCCGCCAAAGATTCAAAATGCCGAATTGCAATGGACGCTCACACGTCGTATGCAGCAAAAGCGACGTGAATTTGTGTCGCAAATCGTTACTTCGAATTTCACCTAAGTTAATATTTTTTTTGTTCCTTTATCGCATAATGGTCCAAATATGAAATCTGTCATTTCTGCATAGTGTGCACAATTTGGACCAAAGTGGTTTTTTGTGTTTTTTTCGAATATAATAAATATGGAAAAACAAAAAAATACGGGTCTTTTTATTTTTAATGCCCTATTACATAAATTTTTTTTAGCGAAAAATAAAAAATCATGCGGTAAAGGGTTATTTTATAACCTCAAAATAGAAAAAAAATCATAACTTTTTTGTTTTTGGTAGTAGCTCGAATTTTAAAATATGTTTGTGTGTTTCTTTCACTTTCACAATGTTTTAACAACTCAAAGCTATGTAAATGCACCTATTACATAGCTTTGAGTTGTTAAAACATTGTGAAAGTCAATGACAACAATATTTAAAAAATACTTTTCTCCCGCCACAGGGTTCACATTTTATTAATTTCAAAATCAGCTAAACGTAATAGAGCAAAAAAAAAATTTAGGTTGTGATCCATATCACCGGGTGCTATTACCCTGTAAAAAGAGTTAGGTACTTTTGTAACACCTTGTATTTTGTAGTACTCCGTTTCGTTTGATTTTCGCGCTTATGTTGTAGGCGCTTAGAACGGGACGAACGGTAAGACGCTTATATTGTCCACTGCATACCTAGTGGTTGCTTTTACAGATGTGCGTGTAACGGATGAGTTTGCAATGAAAATTTAAAGTTTTCAGACGCAGCGAATTGCATTAGTTAGTACAAGTCTCTTTTTGCATTTGCTCTGTTTTTGGGCTAATAAAGTGTACCTACCGTTGGGTGTAGTCCGCTCTTACAAGCGAATTTGTGCTTATCATTTGACTAACAAAAAGCTTTTCATTAAAATGACAAAGGCATTTTTTCGTCTTGGAAATTCTCTGGTTAACTCGACTCATCAGACTCTCGGGTTTTATTTATCTACTTATTGAAAGAAATGGGCAGGATTCGAGCTGCCGATGTTTATTCAATGCACCTTTTGCAAATTGACTGCTTTGTGTTTTTCTCGACCAAATCGAGGAAGCGACCTTCCAAGTTTTCTTGGAAAAAGGAAGGAACAAGGAAGCAGAAAGAATTGGGCATAAAAACTCTGAAGTTTTAATATCGGAAAAGGCTTTTTTTTAACTTCAGTCTCGCTATTGACGTCTATAAACTATAAAAATAACTAAAAGTAAATCATAGTGTAAATTACCTCTATTGAATTTTTATCATATTTACTTATTTTAATGAAAGAGAGAAGTTAAGGTGGGACGATAGCAACGTGGCGAGAAATTCTAATTTTCACAGTTTTTTACATTTTGTAGCTAAACTGAAAACTATTTTTGTTCAGCGATTTTTCGTTCGCGGCAATAACATAGTATTCTTTCCATTATTATAAACAACAGAACAACAATAATTTAGCCGATTATGACTGTGTTCTGGTCTACGAAGCAGTGGCACTGCCCAAAAAACTTGTTGATGACCAGAACACATAATCGACTGAATTATTGTTGTTCTGTTGTTCTGTACAATAATGAAAATGTTATTGCCGCGAACGAAAAATCGCTGAGCAAAAATTGCTCAGTTTAGCTACAAAATGTAAAAATATGTGAAAATTTTGAATTTCCCGCCACGTTGCTATCATCCAACCTTAAACTGATATAATTTTCAGTATGTACTGAAGTTACCTGAAACTAATGCTGGTTTACGGACTATGGATAAATATGTTTATTTTTCCTTTGTTCTTTTGATAAGTTACTTTAATTAAATCACTCAAGGCGCTATAATAATAATTAGGTATGCGTGTTTGTTTATTTGTTTGGTCAGATACACACTTGACTATTCTCGGATAAACTACGATCCTAGAGGCATCTTTTACATCTGTTGCAGCAAGGAACTCGTATTTGGCCAGTGCCCAACAATTGGCACGGACGTTAACTACACGTGCCCGTGTCTAATACCCAATAATGAATTCGGCAATCTATACTCTATACTTATAATAAAACTCTAGCGAAGTCAATTCTGTACATTGAATTTTTTTAGAAAAAACTAGCAGGGGTTACTAAGTAAACTATACTGAATCCAAAAATGCAAAAAAAACGGTTTATGTCTGTCTGTCTGTCTGTCTGTCTGTCTGTTTGTCTGTCTGTCTGTCTGTCTGTCTGTCTGTCTGTATGAACACGATAAACGCGAACACCGCTGAATAGTTTTCAACCAAACTTAACATGGTCGTAACTCAAGTTTCTGGGAGTAACTTAGGCTATCCGATGTTTAGAATACATTGCGGGTTGCAATTTTAACTTCGTTTTTTGTAAGAAATATTCATAATTTGGACATGGCTTCTTGAGAAGGTATGTTAAGAACGTGATACTGAACATATTTCTGCAAAAAAAAAAAGTCCGACTTTGAATCACATTCTCTCGCAAACCTACATTGCGGGTTGCAATTTTAACTTGATTTTTTGTAAGAAATATCCATAATTTTGATATGGTTTCTTGAGAAGGTATGTTAAGAACGTAATACTGAACACATTTCTGAAAAAAAAAAAAGTCCGACTATTATCTCGGAAACCGTTGATTTCCCAGGCATAGTTCCTTGGGCAAAAATGTTCGTTATGATGAGGACAATACGTATCCATACGTATACGTGGTCTCCCGCTTTGTTGGCGGTCTTTTAACACTCTGTATAATAGCACGCTACGACTTTTGGCATTTGGGGCGCATATTGTAAATTAAAAATCGGCATTTGTTTTTATTTTATTTTGGCGGAAAATGTTAGTTCTGCAAGCGTAGCATAAGGCCGGGTTAGAGCGTATCTATGGGTTTAAAACAATAGGTAGGTAGGTAATCGTATGAGGTAGTGGCCACCCCTGGTGTCAGAGTTTTTAGGCCACCCAAATCTCACTCTTTTGTTTGACGTAGAGCGGGATGGACAGAGCCATAGATACGCTCTAACCCAGCCTTATGATGCTTGCTGGAGGGAATTGTGAGTGGTTTTCGGTGGAGGTCGGACAAAGTTTATCGATGTTAGAAATGTAGTACTGTTGCGTCGCGGTCGAAATATTCTGGGTTTGAACCCACGCGAGGTTGAAATTTTTTTTTGTGCCTTTTTTAAAATATTTACTCTACTGAGCCCAACTTGATATTAAAAAAAATATATTTTGTTTGCCGTAGAGCGGGATAGACAGAGTTATTTGCAGTAGATACGCTCTAACCCAACCTTATGCTTTGCTTGCTGGCTTAGCATGAGAATGGGTAAGACCTTATCTATGGGCTTATAACTTTATCTATCTCACTCTACGTCGAGGGAGATACATAATAAACCCCCATACTTCCCAGGCAATTCTTATGCTAAGCTTCCTGGTATCTTACACTGGCGATACCTAATCTAAACAAAACATATTTTATCATAAATGTATTGTTTAGATTAGGGCACACATACACAGACAGGCACACCCTCATAAATACATAAACAGACACACACACAAAGCTATCAAACTTATGACACCCCTCTTTGTTGGTCCGGGGTTAAAAAAAACCTTCCTTTTGAGTTTTCCTCCACAGTCGAATTTAAATTAAATGTCAAAAGTGTAAAAACGCATACGAAGTCGCGGGCACAACTAGTAACCTTAATAAATTGGTCGTATTCATAACGAAATATGCAAAGTAATTTGTAAAGCACACTTTAAGAAAGAGGTTAGATTACGATGACATTCTACCTCTTTTCGTCTACTATGCTATAAACGGCATGATAGCTGGCCATGGCCAATACTTTTACAAAAAAAATTCACACATTTTATTGTGAGGGTTTTTATTAGGTAAGTACCTAAGTATTACTTTCTGTTACCTGTGTGCAGGAAAGTTAAATATTGTATTTTTCTTTTGTCGATGTGTTGTGACCGAGTGCCATAAAGTATTTTACCAAAAAGTTTCGTATCGCTCTAACTTCAGCATGAAAATATGGGCCCAATATTGATGCTGGCTGTTTGGGTTGGAAAAATGTTTGTGATTGTGAAAGGTTGTGTGCCTTTTCTTTTTTGTGAGCCATTTTTTTCAGGGCTTTGTGTTCTGTATAAAAATGTTTGGTTTCCTTCATTGTTATAATTTTGATTTACTATTTTATCACGTTACACACAAGTAGGGTACTTTATTTTTTCGTTAACATTATTGTTTTATTATTATTATCGAACGTCATTTGCGTAGACTGTTTAATTTTTGTCATGCCAAATTATTTTTTTATTTTTTACCAAATTATCAACATTTAAATATTAATGCAGTTTTTCCGAGATTCAGTTTTTTTCCTTTTGCAGGATGTACTTACAAGATTAGTTTTCCCATTAGAAACAACCACTTAGAAGCAATTAAAATATTAGCTAGCTATTTTTATAGTTTCCTCTTTTTCTATTAAATTAAAGTGACACATTACCAAGATTTCCAGTGTGTGTTCTCTAATTATTCTCTCTAAAAATTTACCAATGTATCCTTAACTGTTATCGCACATGGTTCGAGCGGATATCCATGTTGGTGATCCTCCTGAACTGCATAACCCTCGGCATGTACCAGCCTTGTGTCGACGACCAGTGCATCACCAATCGCTGCAAGATTTTACAGGTAAATTTTTACTTCTTAACTTATTATACTTTATTGTACACACAAACAGGTTAGAGGACAAAACAGTAAGAAAACACATGTACAAACGCTAGCTTATCCCTGTAAGAGATTTCTTCCAGCAAACCTTGGGGGATCGAAACAGTTGTGAAAAGCGGGCGTGCATAATGTGCACATAATATATTACAAATAATACAATAAAACCAGTACCTAATCATGATCTACCTACAAGATATCAATAGATAAATTACATAAACTATATACCTATTTCATATATGTATAATACATAAAACATATACAAATAAATACTTGGAGAAAGATTACAGAAAGATAATGCTCTTTCAACCGTTTCTTAAAGATACCAACAGTAGGACTGGTGTATTTCGATTTTTATTACCGATACTTTCGAAACAATGTTATATTACATCTATGTTGTGACAAAGTGTGATATCAATCAATCAACTTTTGTCAAAATGCATGCAAACCTCTAATGATTTTATGTTTTGTTGTCATTTTATTATTTAACAGTAGGTAGGTAATAGTAGGTATGAGGTAGTGGTCACCCCTGGTGTCAGAGTTTTTAGGCGGCGCAAAGAGCCTCGGTTTAACGTGCCTTCCGAAGCACGGAAGCGCTCAGATATTATTGCCACTAGCGGTCACCCATCCACGGACTGACCGCGCCCGATGTTGCCTAACTTTGCCAATCGCTTAAGAATGGCTAGTCCAACTAGGCTGTGAGCGCTTCAGTAAATTTAACAGTGCGTTGCTAAATTATGACCATGAATATTTCAGTAAAATATGTTTTCACAGGTCTTCGACGACATAATCTTCGCGTTCTTCACGTTGGAGATGTCGATCAAGATGGTGGCGATGGGCATTTACGGACACAGCACTTACTTGGCGGACTCCTGGAACCGACTGGACTTCTTCATCGTTTTGGCTGGGTAAGGACTTGCCCAAATGGCATGAGATCTCTATCACACACACCGATAGATTCCATTCATAATATTTTTACTGACTTCAAAAAAGGATCACTCCTTACTGAAATCGACGCGTATTTTTTTATGTTTGTTACCTCAGAACTTTTTTCTCTGTGAACCGATTTTGATCATGTCTCACAAGCAACAAAATATTTCCTTTGAACGTTTTCCTTTGAATTAGACTTCAAATCGACTAATGCTGCGTTTATACGGATCGATTTTCGCCGCACGGCTAGTCACTAATCTAACCGCCCGTGAAAATCGAATCGCCACCCCATATACCTACACGGTCGACCAAAATCGTAGGTGACAGAAATCGAATGTCGACTTAAAATGAAAAAACATGGAGGCATTTCTTCCAGTTAACCCATCCTCTAAAATCGGCACACGCATCTACTCGCGCAGACAGCTTTTATTTGTTAAAAATATTTTAAACCAATAAGAAAACAAGAAACTCCGTCATTGGTGGATAGTTTTTGCGCTATTGATGTTATTGGACGTATTATACGGACAGCGTCAAACTGACGTCTTCTCTAAGTCACGTCTATCGAATTACTAAAATCGTGAGAGGAACCATCTGTAGACTCCGCCCATACGAGTACCATCAATGCATTAGGTCATTTCTCAGGGCTAGTGAGCTCTCCATGTTTTCTTCTGCTCGCTGATTTACACGGTCGATTTTAGTCACCAGCTGCATGCGGCCGGTCGCCGCCACACGGCAAAAGCCGCATGCTAGTCCACTTTGGAAGTTCCGATTTTAGTCACTGCCGCCTAACCGAATTGCCATTTACACGGCCGATTTTCGATATTTTTTCTTTATACAATAGCTAGTTATGTAACTCAATTATGTACGAAGAACAAGGGGATTTTCGCCGTACGGCGAAAGTAGTGCAGCGGAAATCGACCCGTGTAAACACACCAATGTGCATGTTGCTTGTTACAGAGCACTGGAGTACGCGTTGAACGTAGAGAACATCAATCTGTCCGCAATCAGAACCATCCGCGTGCTGCGACCTCTACGGGCCATCAACCGGATACCGAGTGAGTACCCTCAGAGCACCCCCCGTTTAGAGGCACCCCCTGTATTCGTTCGGAGCCTCAGAGCAGCGTAGCTGATTTTCGATAGTATAAGGGCGATTGTCCACCGCACCGAACCATCACGTTACCGTGATGACGGTTGTAAAATTAAAGGCCTTAAAGGCGTAGTAGGACTGTAGATAGACCGTGGACTGGTTTAAATTACCATTATTCTAAATACCTAAAATTAAATTACAGTTGGTGCCCATCATAGACTATAGTGCCCAACGTACGGCCCACTTACTGCCATACCTTGGCCTTTCTTTACCATGACACATAATTTGTTAGTAGGCATGCATTTAGACCACAGCTGCGTCCAAATATTATGTAGGTAATATCTGAAAGCATAATCATCATCTAAGAATACTCTGTAACAGATAGGTAACCGTATAAGGAAGTGGCCATCCCTGGTGTCAGAATTTTTAGGCCGCCAAAAGGGCCTCTAACATGGCTGACAACGACGGTTTAACGTGCCTTCCGAAGCACGGAAGCGCTATTATTGCCGCTAGCGATCACCCATCCATAGACTGACCGCATCGATTAAGAACGGCTAGTCTAACTAGGCTGTGGGCGCTTCTGTATTAAAGCAAAGTGTAAAGGAAAAAATCGAAGTTCATTTCAGCATTATAAACAATTTTCTAAATAGAACCCGAACGGCTATCCACTTACATCCAACCCAAAGCATAACCGATCCTACCGTCAAAGAAACACAGTCCACATTGGCGTCAGAGGCTAACATACATATAGCAAAGGCCATGTTTAGGCTCTACAGAGAGCGTGGAGTTAAACCGTACTCCCCATGCTGTTTGTACCTACCTATAGTTTTATTGATTTAACTTTTGCTTCAATTTGTGCCGTCAGTTACTCCAAACATGTGGACACGCTGGACAAAGATACCAAACTTTTTCCAGGCATTAGTTAGGTCTAGGCTTTCAACTTTTCAACAGTAATGGCAGCTACAACATTCAAGATGGCTGACGGAGGACTTAGTTCATGTTTATCAAAAATGGAAAGCCTAGTACCTGACCAATATCTGGTAAAGGTTTGGCATTGGCTCTTTTGTCCTTCGCATACACTATTAGCCGAATTTAGACAATAGCTGACCCCATTAAATTGCTCTAACCAAATAAGGTCTTTTTATACGGGAAAAAATCAACATTCCGCGGCCGACCGCTAAACGGCGCTGATTTTGTCAGCTGTCAAAAGTAAAGGAAATACCTATAGTTCTAGACCTTCATAATCTAGGGGTATATGAATAACAGCTACAGCGTTGCAGCGCCATCTAGTTAATTTTGGCGAACCTCAACTGGCAATGTCAAGTGGATGTCATTGAGAACCCCTCATTGAGAAAAAATAATGGGCACACACGCCACGGTAGTTAGCGGAACCACCCGGAGCGTGGGCGTCGGATCGATAAGTAGCAACAAGTGAGAACGGAGGCCGCAGCCGTTGTCGCCAGGAAGCGGTCCTTGCGCCTCCCGCAGATTTCCCGGGGAGATGAGTAGGTATTAGCAGAAGCACGGTCTGATTATTAACTGGAGTACGAATAGAAACAAGAGTAGGTACTTTAAATAACTGATGGCTTATCAAACGATGGGAACATCAGTTAGAATAAATACTGGAGGCTCAATTTTGTTTCTATTCATACTCCAGTTGCGTGTGCCCCTCTCGCCGCCGCCGCCCGAGGTCTAGATTTGGTACTACTAGTTTTATTTCTTTCAGCACCGTGGGGTTTGAAAGAAATCCCCTAAGGATCTTGAACACCATGATATCCATTGCTAAGTCTCTCCTTAACTCTAGTTTGGTGTACCCAACCATACCTGTTACAAATAGAGTTTGATATCCCCTCACGGTTCACAAGCAAAGCACGTGGCCGAATTCCTAGACACATTCCGATGGTGTCATAAAATTCGGTGCGCTCAATGCGTATTGCGATGCGGACGTGGGCCATTCTGGGGCTTAATTATCTTATTTGAACATCTATCAATATTACTTTCAAAGATATCGTGGGTACGATCGTATCAAGAGAATCGAATCGTCTTAACTAAGTTGATTGAATCACAACAAACGAATGGGTCAAAATGCCATTAAAATTGAAGGAATTGAGATCGAGTAAACAATTATGCGATTACGTTTACTCGATGGGTAGATAATTAATTAATTGGGTATCCCTAAAAACAAATCACAATCAGAATAATAATCGCTTAGAATGGGAACTCGTATCAAATTTTTAATTAAAGGAAACTAAAATTATGCTAGAAAAGACTCCTGTTAGATGATGAGTGTTATTTAGACAGATTTACTCTTCGTAGACCTAATTTCACTCATCGTATTAATTAAAGTTCTCGATTCAATCGAAGCCGAAGGCACTCTTCTAATTCTTTTATTCCAAGTTTTCCGTGCTCCCTTTTTACACGTTTGCTATAGGTACCCCGATTTCAAAGTACGTACACAAGTCGAAGCGCAAGCGGCTTATTTATCATAGAAATAGTATTTTGGTAGGTATATCAGTGGCTTTGATCTGCCTGCACCTAGGATCGGTCTATACCTAGTATCAGACACAGTGTCTGCAGTTGTTGATTTTCCTTTCACTCTAGCCTATAAGTTTATTCAGCGAAATTGGATAAATAATTTCGGCCGAAAACTTTAGAAGGGACATCAAAACGACACGGTAGTATTTGGTTTCCACCCCTACATTGAGTATTGAGATGTGACATCTTAATGAACATGTTCAGTGTTAAATAACTCATTCAATTTACAAACTTAACCTTTCGTCAGCACTGCACATTTTTCTATTAAATCGAAATTTTGTCGGTGTAGCCGACTAGTTTCGGTTCCCATTCGGAGCCCTTAATCATGGAGAACGAGACGGCCCTCGCGACGTCGTGTATTTTGTCGGCTAGAAAATGTCATTCTATTATAAGGGTTCTGTCCTCCAATAGGGGTTCCACTCCGCAGCAGAGTCAAACACACGTGGCACTTATTTATGTTTAGTTTATTCACTTCACTTATTATTTGATATTAATTTCACAATATTGATTTCACGAGACACGTCCGTTCAGTCGAACGGTCACACTCCGAATGCCGCCGCCAGCCCAATCCAAGTTCTTTTATAGGCCGCATTGGCGTGGCGGCCGCATTCAAATTCGTTCCTTTTTGTTTTAAATGCAAACAGTTTAGTTATCAAAAATGCTGTTGATTTTAAAAATACATTGAAATAAAAGGAAACCTAACACTCGACCATCCTGACTTCGTGTATGTCCTCATACACTAATCAAGTGATAACCTAACACTCGGTCAATTTGCAAATTACATTGATGATTTTTGCCTCAGTATTGTTTGACATACAATTAAGTGTAATTATCTATCTATATATCTGTTTACAAACATCTAAAAACTTTAACTCTACAAATATTTGAACATTTCAACTCTTTTCTTTATATATATATTTTTTTCATTACTGCTACATGTGGACAATTGAAATGTTACCAAAACCAGTACCACTCCTCTAACTAATTCAATTATCGAGAATCAAATGCATAAAATGAAATAAGGATACAAATCAGCTGCTAATACATGAACAAATTCAATTCTTACGATTAGCACCACATCATGAACTAATTCATTTATCGAGGCGTGTTATCTATACCAATTCCAAAAATAACATTCTTAACATAACTTCAAATGTCACTAAACTAAAACTCCCAATGTCGCTCAACTAAACTTCCCACACAAAACTGTTTCATTATAAATATAAGTATCCTCAATTATTACATAAAATCAGTATCACTCCTCGAAGCAATTAAATTATATCAATTATTATTCAACAATATACATAGTAGTAGATACAGGTACATACTAGTAGCCAACACGTGAACCAATTCAATTCTCATGATTGGGACCACATCTTGAACCAATTCAATCTCAAGATGAGTAATTTGTACTGATTCCTCAAATAACATCAATTCGTTAAAGCAAACCCATTGAATTCTTGGCACAAAGATCATATTTTTATATTATTTCAAAGTTTAAGTTGTACAACGATCATTAATCAAATTCAAAAACCAGTATCACGCCTCGAGCTAATACAATTCTCGTGAAGCAGATACATAGTATTAGGTACATGTACAAACTATAGCAGCTAATACGTGAACCAATTCAATTCTCATGATTGGGGCCACATCTTGAACCAATTCAATTCTCAAGATGAGTATTTGTACAGATTCCTCAAATCACATCAATTCGTTGCAGCAAACCAGTTCAATTCTTGCCGCAACGATCATAAATACATTTTAACATAACACATTTTAACTAAACTTCTCACATAAAAATTAAACTAGTATCACTTCCAATAAATCTTGAATCAATTCCATTGTCATATTAGTCTTCCTTCTCACGGACAACACCAACAAGTCTAGCTGTGAACCTTCCTTCTCACAGATAATTTATAAACACAATGTGCATATTTAGTGAACCCTCATTCTCACACAAACACGCACATCAAGATCAGTCACTATAGTCCGCATAGCCTTCCTTCTCACGGACCATACCAACCAGTCTAGCTGTGAACCTTCCTTCTCACAGATCATAATGAACTTAATGTGCATATTTCGTGAACCTTCTTTCTCACAAAGATACACACATTAAGATTGGTCACTAATAAGATCGGTCACTAAAGTTCGCATAGCCTTCCTTCTCACGAACAATACCAACCAATCTAGCTGTGAACCTTCTTTCTCACAGATCATAATGAACTTAATGTGCATATTTCGTGAACCTTCTTTCTCACAAAAATACACACATTAAGATTGGTCACTAATAAGATCGGTCACTAAAGTTCGCATAGCCTTCCTTCTCACGAACAATACCAACCAATCTAGCTGTGAACCTTCCTTCTCACAGATTATAATGAACTTAATGTGCATATTTCGTGAACCTTCCTTCTCACAAAAATACACACATTAAGATTGGTCACTAATAAGATCGGTCACTAAAGTCCGCGTAGCCTTCCTTCTCACGGACAATACCAACCAGTCTAGCTGTGAACCTTCCTTCTCACACCTGTCAACTCGATGGTATATTCGTTAATCATCTAGATATACATCGACTAACTAAACTTATCCAAAAGTACTCCTTCATATATCTATGTACACTTAAAATAAAGTACTAAAATACTCTTTACACCAAATCAACATCCTCAATGATTTAGTTTGAGTTTTTATCTGTCACCAACACAGATCCATATTTATGTCTTTATATAACTTGTATTTGTCGAGGGTCTTTGTTAGGTACAATTAGGTTATTATTTTATCTTATAATTGATTCCGGTCATGTGTTTTGTATGCAATAAAGTATAATAATAGTATGTATAATTTCTATCATTATTTTAGTTGAATCTAGACGTTTTACTAATTTAGCACGTTTCATTTAAGAGGCCATTATTTAAATCCTTGGACTTCCGATGAAGGAATATTCCAAAGACTCACCGTTCAGTTCCTAAGCCATAGCAAATTAGAGGGGAAAAACGAACCGGTGAAATGAAAAACCCTCTTAGCTTCTCTCAAATCTATAACAGTAGCTGGTAAAGTAACTTCATGTATCATCCTCTACATGAAAATCTTTGACGAGTAACGTCCCGAAAATCTTGCAAAAAGTTGTTCATTCAACATTTTATAGTCTTGGCAACAATTTATCCCCCTTCTTCGTTCATGATCGATCTACCCAGCACGATCGCTATCAAATGTGATTCTAAAATATTGTTCGTTGTCAGTGCCCGCTCGCTCAATCTCAACAGTGTTAACGAAACTAATCCTGGACATTTCATTTCACTGCCAAAGCCATCCGCCAGCTATCTTAGCCATCCAAAACCCATAATACCTTCAGTTCATAGCGAAAATCTAAGGAAAACACTTCAGTCTTGATTTAAAAAGGCTATAAAACACGTTAGGCGCCTTTTGGTTACCAAGTGCTGATGCAACGCTGCTGGGACATAGATCGACGTGCTTGTATCTCTTTCATTTACTATGAGAAGGCAAAAGCTATGAACTATTCCAGATAATACAATATAGGCCTCGACTCCAAAGGCTAAGTTTATATTATAATTTGAACATCTGTACTGGCATGGCAGCAGACAGCTAACGTACCATCGAGCGAACGATCTTACTGATGATGTGGAGGTATTCCGAGGGGTGCGGCAGATATACTATTTATCGCCATTACTATTCAACGTTTATGTTAAAAGATATTCTCGGAAGATCTAGAAGACGCAACCGAAGGGAATGTTGTAAACAATCTCAACCATCAACCATATCGGATATCAGCCGATACCATTCTACTTGCTAGCTGAATGGAAGATCTGCAGCGACTGCTTAATCGTGTTGAGTCTATCAATGCTAAAAGTCAGCATTAAGAAACAGCCACTTGTACCAGCCAGCAGTACATTTATATGGATGTAGAGATGTATGCTTAACGACCAAGAAGATCACATTAGAAGTCAGATACGGCATAGAAAATCCAGGAGAGCAATGTGCTAAATGTCATCTGTCATGTTCTTTGTAACATAACACTCAAGCTCTGCACAAAATGCCAATATGTGGACACTAACACAGACCTCGTGGAAATGGTAAGAAGCTTTGAAAATGTGGGTATGTAGAAGAAAATGCTGGAATTATCATAGATGAATCGAGTAGCAAACACTACAGTGCTGGGAATCATTTATGCATGGGCCCAGAGGTCTTAAAGGCCATAAAACTGGGTAAGCCATAATATTACGTCTGACATTTTCGTAAGCACTGCACATTTAAAAGTAAAAATAAATACTGTAGTAGTACTGCATAATAGAAGTAATTGAAACTGATAAAATCATAAAACTTTACAATTTGTTCGCAACATGGTTCAACCCAAGTCATACAACTTTTCAGAGCTTCAACGTTTCTGGCGCTAGTGGCCATAACGATAGCAGACCTTTGACAGGGGATTGCACCAAAAGAAGATCTTTATATCTGATGCCTGCGAAACTCGATGTCTGAATTATGTTATTATTTTCTACGTAAGGCATTGATATCGAGTCAATGCACAGGTCAATCATGGAACGACTCTTGGTGGTTTACTAAATCTGGTAACCCCCTCGAGTTTGAGGTCTTTGGTTGGTTTTGACTTTCTTTTGGCTATATCTCTGGAATGGCTGACGTTAGACTAATATTCATGGTACTCTTAGAAAAGGGCTCGGTGAGATCTGTTCGATAAAATTATCAAAACTTTAAGTGCTCATATCTCAAACGGCTAATGGTAGACCCCATGTTCATGGTACTCTAAAAAAACACTCGACGAGATAAAAGTATCAAAACTTTAACTTCTCATAATAATATCTTCTAAAAAGCTCGAAATGCTCCTAAACGGTTCACGGTACTCTAATAAAAGGACTCGACGAGATCTACCCGTTCCGGATGGCACAGCAAGAGATCTTTATGCAAGAAACACTGTGCATGGCAATGGATGACGGTAACGTTTATAAAACCGTTAAAAGCTTGGTAGATTCCACCACAACAACGCAGGTACCTACTGCTGATCTGGTTCAACTACTAACCTATCATTTAAGAAAGCACTTCCAACGAAACTTGATCGGTAGGTACGGAATTTAACAGAGGGTGCTCTGTACAATTAAAAATCTCTTGAAAATGCTCTCATGATCATTTTTTTACCTCTTGCTCCATGATCCTCAATCAGTCGACTTCCAACTCACGCTCTTGTTCGCGAAGACTGCGGCTCCGAGACTGGCTTGGCTGGGATCCACTTCATCGACGCGGTGAGACGACTCAGCACGGGCCACCGACGGCGCTCTTCTGCTCTCGCTCCTTCTACCTCAATCGATCGACTTCCAGCTCACGCTCTCGCTCGCGAAGACTGCGGCTCCGAGACCGGCTGCGAGATCGGCTGGGCTGGGATCCTCGACTCAGCACGTGCCGGCATATTCAGCCGACGGAGATCTTCACCTCGGAGAGAAAATAAACAGAGTTTTAAGGTTACTGGTCAAGAAAATCGCTCGAAATTAAGTAGGTAGGGAAATATCGCAACTAAATTTATTTTCTCGGCATCCGGATGACTAAACTGATTATTTACTAGCTGTTACCTACTTGAACGGAAAAGGTGCTGAAGACCCTTAAATTTGGCGTACATGTATAAAGGTGAATATGATTGAATACAAGGTATTACGGACTTCCAGACTAGCGCTTGGTTGCACAGATTACTAAGAAACATTCTACTAAACAAGTGATGGGACAGTCCCTAAGGACGCTCTAGTAGTGATTAAAACCTATTAACTAGCAAAATTTATATTTAATCCATAATTGTGATATCGAAAATAATGGGTTTCGTTTATAGGTATTTTAAAATTCTTCCAATGATTTTACTATAAACACTGTAGCAATAAGATCTTAATCGACCGTAGGTTCAATTTTTTAGATCATTTATACTGTGTTAAGAGTCACCTCAGCTCACACTAGATTGGCGAAGCCACCACTAGACTCTTTAAGCGTCTAAAGACGTTTAAAAATCTAAAAACGGACGAGACTAGCAATCCACACTATGTATATTCTAGATTATATAACATGGGCGTGTACTTACGCGAATTTTCGTTCCTTGGCTCGCACTTCTGAAGTATAAGGGTTCTGTCCTCCAATAGGGGTTCCACTCCGCAGCAGAGTCAAACACACGTGGCACTTATTTATGTTTAGTTTATTCACTTCACTTATTATTTGATATTAATTTCACAATATTGATTTCACGAGACACGTCCGTTCAGTCGAACGGTCACACTCCGAATGCCGCCGCCAGCCCAATCCAAGTTCTTTTATAGGCCGCATTGGCGTGGCGGCCGCATTCAAATTCGTTCCTTTTTGTTTTAAATGCAAACAGTTTAGTTATCAAAAATGCTGTTGATTTTAAAAATACATTGAAATAAAAGGAAACCTAACACTATGTTATTATTTGGTAGCGCCCAGTTTTAAACATTTGAAAAGGTGAGCTAATGGTATTATGAAGGTTATTTTTTATATCGAAAGCCCTTATTTTCCCAAAGTATGGTTTGGTACCTACTGTTATTATTTGCTTATATTAGATATCTGGGAAATTGTTATTATTTGCTTGCCTGAGAATGATTTACAAAGTTTCAGGTTCTCAAACTTCCGACTCTGTACATGAGCTCAATCAAAAGTTGTCGGGAGTTCCGTGACTATTTGCCTTAATGGGTTTCTGTGAAAGAACATCTGAGCCAATTTCAAATCTTGGACAACTTTCCAACTGTAACTTGAGTAATTAATAGTTCTCACTTTAGCAGCTCTATAAGAGTATCCCGATATTCACAAAAAATTTGACAAATCACTTTTTATTGGCCCATTTCGTAGGATTCAGGTGTCTACAAAAGGCCAAACTCAAAGTAACTTCCGAAACTTAAAAGTCAAAATTATTGTAAGAAAACGGGATTCTTATGTACCACGATTTATTTTGTTTGGGGTTCCCGATATTGCTGTCTAAAGCGCGAAATAACCGCGAAAACGTACGCCGCCCGGCCGCCACCTTTATTTGTATATCTTATCGATTCGCAGCAACAAGTACGCTCACTCCGCCGAGCCCGCGCTACAAAACACGCTACAAAACACACGACTTAATTAAAATTATTCACGTCGCAGGTGATTTATTCCAACAACATAAGCTGCAGACATACGACTGACGAGGAGATGAAAACCACAAGATCCACTCAAGCGTGCGCCTGTCAACGACTGTTTGGACGTATAAAAAGAAAAATAGCAAAACTAAAAACCAACTTCAAATGTTCGATATTAGGGGCTCGTAGGTTTCTGTTGTATGCAATTATGCATACTCGTAGTACGGTGTCTTCAATAGAAGTGCAATATTTTGTTCCTCTATAATTAGTAAACTAATATGGACGAGCAGCTTGTCCGCTTACGGCCAAGCCACATATTATTATTTCGACTAAGATGTAGAATTTTTGAAGTTAGGACTTGTAGAGTTAGGGCGTGTAGAGTTAGAAGCTTGGCTCTACATGAGATCTGATAGCTTTTTGACAGTGCGAGGTGTATGGTCTCGTCATGGCAACATTTTTTACAATTGAAAATGTTTTCGGTGGGATTGTATTTCGTGTGATGGCACACCAAGTAAAACAAAATCGTCGTCGTCCGACGATGCAGTGCCCATGGTTTTTAGTTGCCCAGCTCTTATACCATCCTGGCAAAATAATTATCTAATATCTTAATGTTCTTCTTCTTTGCGTGCCGTCTCCTATCGGAGGTTGGCGATCAGTTTGGCTATCTCGTCCTTCGAATATCTTAATATAATTTTTTATTATCTAGCTACTTTCTACGCTGGCTTAGCGACCCGAGGTGGATCTTGGTCTCCACGACCAAAAGACGCCATCTCTCTCTGTTTTGCGCCACTTCTTTCCAACCTTCCACCTGGAGTTCGTGCAAGTCCTTTGAGACTTCGTCGATCCAGCGATACTTGGGACTTCCAACTGGGACGTTGGTACATTGTCTAAGGGTGGCATTAATAGTCGTCAGCTCCAGCTTGAGCTCAAGTAGGTGATCTCCGAAAACAAAAATGCTAATGTGAAGCTTGAGTAGCTGTCAGCATATTAATAGACACTAGCTTGAGCTTGACATTGACACTAGCCAAGGTCTCAAGTCGGTCATTTTGTTTTCTGAGTTCACTTGCTTGAGCCCGAGCTTGAGATGACGTGACGACTATTATTGCCACCCTAAGTCGGTTTATTTTCTGGAAACACAATGACTTCAAAATCGTTGTCGAACCGAGCACCTCCTTTTCCAGGTCGGGTAAAAATAATACTCCCGCTTCCTCCCTGCACAATAGACCAGAGAATCAAAACCACCACGTAATCGCGATATTCCACTAGAGAAAATTGTCGCGGATAATGGGTGGACGCTGTACGTATAAAAGACCAGCCGGCGACTGTGTTTTCCAACCTCATCTGGCGCGCGTCACAGGGCCGGGTTTAGGGGGAAAATATTGTATGGTTTCAAAGTCAGAGTCAAATTGGTTTGGTGGCACAAACACTTCGCACCGAACTATGAACTCGCGATGTAGACACCTTGCAACCCTATATCTCAGCAACCCCTTGACCGATTTGGATCATGTTAAAAATTATTTTTTAGGGGTCCGAACCTCAAAAAGGAAAACGGAACCATCAGATTATAAATTCGACATCATTTCCATTAGGGAATTAACCCTTTAGGTTTTGATTTCTTTAGGTGTGTCGAAATATGCGACAGTATTTGTAATAAACGACCACATCATAGGATCACAGCTCTTTTAACTTTTAACTTGATCTCCACATGTTCCTGAGAAAAAGGGTCTCGACAAACAGACGGACTATATATATAATGGTTCCGTTTTCCCTTTTGAGGTACGGAACCCTAAAAAAACAAAACTTGGAATCCAATCGGGCACGGATCAGTGGGTATTCGAAGCCACTGTGCCTAAATCCCACCCTGACACGCAATATCTGGGGCAGTGCAACACTGCCACAAATTAAATCGAACCACCGCGGTTAGGGCAACATCGGCACTAATATGCCCACGGAAATTTATAGCTCCCGCAAAGCGACAACTTATTTTTATTTCATTACGGCGGCGTTTACATCGCTGCCCCTGCCATTGAAGTGGGCTGGGTAATTTAGTTGTAGTTTGGAAGCGATTTCGCGTAAACACAGCAGTCATAACTTTAAGGTTGTCGGACGAGAAGGTTGTTAAGGCAACCAAATCATATTTCTAAGCGGTCATTGTATTATCAAAGGAAAAGCTTTGAGCAGAATAACAATCGATTTTCCCCTTTGAGCTGCAAAGAAACCTTTAATTGAGCAATTGTGAAAGTTTATTCTGTGATTTGAAAGTAATTTTCCATCCTTAAGATTGATTGAAGACTGCTTTTTTTTTTGAGTTTTTCATAAAGGACTGATTGATTCTGTGTTCTTAGTCTGTAAAAAAAATGCGCACAGTTGTACTCAAAACCGGTTTATTTTCGGAAAAATTGCTCTTTCAATTTGCTTAGTTGCTAGAAGCCCACTCACACACAGTGCACCTTATTAAAAATTTAATTAATTGTAAGAAAATGCACCTACTTAAATGTAACTTCCTACTTTGTGTATACTGTGTGTTGTGGCTAGTGAATAAACGTTTTTCTTTCTTCTTTTTTCTTTCTTTCACTCTAGGAAACACAAGCTACGCCATGGAACATACTGCCAAAAGGAAACATTTTGCATTCCTTGACTTCCGCTTTGAGATATATCTAATGCAAAGAATCTCCCTCGGGCGCAGAAAAGTAGAAAGTATGGCCCGGGATGGGTTATTCGCGGAGGGATGTCTTGTCTTGTTGTAATAACTGGAGAGCTGCTGAATAATCAACTCACTTTCTCGTACAAGGCTGGGAGTTTGTAGGCTGATTAAGTGGACTTCGCTGATCTTGGAAACATAGTCTTGCAGATCGCTGATCTTGGAAAAATAGTATTTCGATCCCATTTATAAACAAAACCGAGTAGTGGTTGTGGTTAGTGTCACGTGTGAACAATCTGGCACATGTGAACAATCTGGCACATGTGAACAATCTGGCATGTGTGAACAATCTGGCACTTGTGAACAATCTGACATTTATGTTCCATGATACTATTACTACAGAAAGTGGAATACTTTAACACGGGCAGCGGAATGTAAAAGCTGTATCATTTGCAAATGGAAATTTAGATTTACGGCCCGTGCAATACAGTCTCATGGAGTTATGGCACGTATGTGTTATTAATTAGATCACGAGCATTGTTGTTGAAAACGGATAGATTTATCTTCATTTCGTTGATGAATTCATTAAGTTCATTCATTCGTGAATTCACAATATGAGTTGCTGTTAACATTCCTCCCTTTAACTTAATTACATGTTCAGTTTGTTCAGCTTCGTTGAAGGAAGAATTCTTGGAATATTCCAGCTTGGAGGCGAACGAGATTTTTCACGGTCTATTAAGTTTTCAAACTGGATTCATGTCATTGTCGGCATGTCCCCGTCTTAGTAAAATGTTGTAAAGATGGTTTTTCGCAGCTTCTCTTTGAAGAAACTACATTTAAGTTTCCTCTGAGTAGAAAATAAATGTCATGTCTAAAGGACGGAAGCTGTCTTGGCACTTATCACGTTGACGCGACAAAACGTTGACCTGAATTATATTTAGGTACAGCTTATTTCCAATACATAATTAGAAGAAGAGATCACTCTCAGTGATAAGTCCGCCGTCTATACTTCTAGAGGTAGATAAGGTTTGTAAATATACACTTTTTGATTTACACACGACAACAAAGTCAGAGTATACACTTTCGTTGTAACGTAACCGAGTAGAGTGCTAGCGTGTAAGGGTCGACGTGCTGTCTTGTATACAATAATTCGTTCTCTATATCTATCTATTAAATGATTGGGTGCCTATAATATAGCCTCTACAAAAATATTGTGCGTGTGATATGTGTAAAAAGGAACTTCGGCAATGTTTTTGATACAATGTGAAACAAAAAACGTCGAAAGAATGTACCGTAATAAAGAGACCGCAAACTACGGGATACAGAATTCCCCAATTAAATTCACCATTCGCTCTCGTCAAACTATTTGGAGATCTCTTTTGTTTGATTCAGCAATAAAAGAGTCCACAAAACGAAGCGGATTACCGATGAACGTAACAATACAGGAACAGGGCGTGGATTTTTATTTTATTCGTGACGAGCGCAGGGTTACCAGTAACCTTTATGATGATGATGATAATGAGGATGATGACGATGTTGTCTCCTACCATTAGTTCCAATGTGACCGGAGAAGCCATTCTGTCACACGAAGCTCAGTACAGCTAGCCAGATGGGACCGAGAGTGGATTACTTATACTTTTTATGTTGTGAATAAATATCTTTCTTACTTACTTACTTACTTACTTTAGATGCTACGTTTCCTAAACATCTGGCATGACCAAATCACACTTTGACAGCTCGATACCGATTATTTATCGCGATTTTAGTAGTGAAAAGTGCAAATTGTTTGATATTTCAGGCCTTGCCACAAGTAGCATTTAGTTCCTTTTTTGCAAAGCTACGAGTACAACATCCAAGCAAAAAAATTCTTAGACTTTGTTGATGACCATAGACTCTAGACGGATACGGCCGATATTATTTCAGTGGTCATAAAATTCATTCGTGCTTGTCCAATGTATTCTATTTCATCTATTATTTACTACATCTCTCGGTGCATTGTGGTTAATCAATTATTCAGTTTTTTACGTGCATGCCCTCTGAGGGACCACATTGGATTTTTTAGTTTCCAGACCTATGACGATTTAGTAAAAGATCCCAAACAATTGTAGAAGAGAAGCTTGAATTTGTAAAAGTTACCGTTCAATATTTATTACTTGATAAATGTGGTCCCTCAGTCCGCACATGTAGATTGTCGAATCTCTGAATGTGGTAAAGATATCCTCATAAGGTAAACGATAATATTTAGCAAAGAATTTCTTAAAACTAATAAGTTCGATAAAAACACTTCTTGCAGTCAGAAAAACACTACAAAAACGAATTGAAGGTGGTCCCTCAGAGGACCGTTAGCACATATTTGTTATTGTTTTAACTTTTAATCTATAACGCATAAAGCTACGTGTCTTCGACAAGTTTTACTTAAAATATGAAACACTTTAATCGCATGACTATTTAGTTTGTATCTTATGCTATCGTGAAACAGAGACGGTTGAAAGGTGGTCCCTCATACGGCACGCTTTGCTTTCGTTATTTGCTATTTTCATGTAATAGAATGCACTTACTCAAGTAAATTAAACACTATCTTTTACTTAAAAGTTTCTGCTAAAACATTACGTTTATTGTTTAACGCTAATTACACATTTTCGTATAAAAAATATATATTTATAAGTCGTACGTGGAAATCATGCGTAGGGTGACCACACTATCAACCAGATTTTCGAACGAGCGAGCGAAGTTCTCCGAGTCTACTGGAACAATCCGGCGTTTGTATGTTTGTATGTATGTATGTTTGTATGTACAATACATACAATCATACATACAAACATCCAAACGCCGGATTGTTCCAGTAGACTCGGAGAACTTCTCTCGCTTCGCTCGCTCGTTCAATAATTAAGTTATTTCAAATAACAAGATTCATTTTGTTTTGCTTATTATCTTTGTTAGTAAAAACCTATAGCTAGAATACGATAGTTTGGGTATTAATACAGTTTGTTACGCACCTGGAGCCTACAGCAGTGGTTGATGTACGCGGAGTCAACACGGCTCGCGATCATCGCCAGGACGCTGTTGGTGCTGGCCCGCACTCTGCTCACCAGTGATGCCATGCGCTTCCACATGGTGGTGTAGAAACAATCCACCCGCGCCTCCGCGAACATGCCCCAGGCGCTGCAGTGACGAGGCAGCCGCATCAACGCCCTGAACGCGTTGTGGTATTGGATGCTAAGAGCCTTGTACGACCCTTGAGTATAGTTTACCCACAGGCTCTTCGTGTAGAAGGAAGTGTAAGCTCTAAACAGTGTCACTTTCACCTCCCTCGAACACGGAGAGAACCTGCTGGCAATCATGTTCTCTCTGGTCGACAGGGCTCTCCTCTCTCGCTCGAAAATAAGTAACATTGTACAGTTTTTTTTTTGCGGACTCCAGCATACAGGGTGTCCCAAAAAATTGTGTCAAGCGGAAGTCCAGAGATAGAACACCCCTAGGGCTACCCGAATCACCCCCATGTATGTTCAGCGATTTTTTGATGTTTAGAAGTTATGAGGCTTGTAAGGCTTTTTGGGGGAAGAATTACTTAGCATTAGTTTTAATTTTTTAACTTTTTTGTATTTTACTTCTTAATTATTTTTTATTTATTATTCGATGACGTTTTCTCTTAAACGGCATTTTTGAACTTTGGATCAAAATTGCGGTACCTATCTTTTGCAAGTTTAGAGTAATTTTTTTTTTGTGACAGATTCGTTATCTAAAACCTATAAAGAAAAAAAATATTTAAAAAGTTAAATACAAAAAAAGTAAAAAAAATAAAAACCAATGCTAGGTAATTATTCCCAAAAAACCTTAAAAGCCTCATAACTTCTAAACATCAAAAAATCGCTGAACATACAGGGGGGTGATTCGGGAAGCCCTAGGGGTGCTCTATGTCTGGACTTCCGCTTGACACTATTTTTGGGACACCCTGTATAAAAAAGTGGTTAATGTTGGATACTGTTTTTCGGTAGTGTAAGGTAATGAGCCGTTTTCAAAGAACAAATTAGAAGTAGTTCATAGTTGGCACTTACAGGTTTGGCCATAGAAGAACCGGAATACGGTTGTCAAATTTCGCTTAGCACAGATTAATTTTGACAGCCGTTTTCCGGTTCTTTTATGGCCACATCCTGTAGGCACCATATATGAAATGCTTTTGTGAATTTGTGTTGAAAACGGCTCATTATATGGTGTTTCGCTGATATTATGTTACATTACTTAGGAAAAAAATAAATATCTAAATCTGAGTAGGTGAAGGTGCTATTCTTCACTCATCTAGTTTGAAGGTGCCACTGGACTAGAGTTTCTCTTCGAGAGTTCTCGAACCGAGAATTCCCGGGAAATTTTGCCTTACTCGAGACGAGAAAAAAGTGATCGAGAAATCGAGAAATCGAGAAATCGAGAACTTCCGTCAAAAATTTTAAAAACTTCATAACGCGCTTGCGCTTGCGCGCGGCTGTGTTTATGTTGTCTTGGGCTTTCTTTATATAAACTAGTATAATTATGTTGCTTCGTCCGTTTTATTTCAATTCTTATATGGTTATTTGTGGTATTGAACAAAATAAATGATCGTTTGAGTTTCAGTTTAAATAAAAGCAGCGTGTCAAAGAGCCAAGTTCAAGAACGACTTTAGTTTTTAGTTTTCATATGTTAGTCATGTTATATAGTTAGTTTACTAGCCGTTAAAACTAGCCAAGTAAATGTTGAGGTTCAATAGGTCATCAGTTATTTGTTTCTTGTAAATAATTCTACTATTTAAATGTCATATTTTTAAATAGCAAACATTGTTGTCGCAGTAAAAAAAAAATTGATTGTGTTTTAAATTACCTAATGATGTTATACGTTATTATAAATAAATTTAAGGATTGTCTACAGAACTTGGCGGCACCCATTTAGATCTCAATTCTTTTGTCGGTGAACTTGTCAACCACATACAGGGTGGCCCAAACATAGACGTCAAGCGAGAAAATCTAGATAGCTGACACCGAGGGCTACCCGAATCACCCGGGGCTTTTAAAGTTTTTTTGAAAAAAATTACCTAGCATTGGATTTTATTTTGTAACTGTTTTTTCTTTCGACTTTTTATAGATATTTTTTATTCTTTAGGGTCTCAGATAATTTATCTATTACCAGAAAAAGAATAATTAGCTATGGACTTCTAGAAGTTACCGCAATTTCGATCCAAAGTCCAAAAATATTGTTTTCGAGAAATCATCACTGGAATAGTTTGTATGGAGAAAAAATTTAGTAAAGGTCTGAAGGATTTCCTTTAAATTTCAAAAACTTTCCCAAAGCCTTAGTGCTGTTTGTGACATTGTTTTTAAAAGATATTTTATTTGTTTTTTCCAAAGAAAAAGAGTCCTAATTGTTTGTAATGATGATAAAAAGATCTCGCTAGAGTTTATTTCGCTTAATTAAAGTTTTCCAAAGTTAAAGTCACATGAAACTAAAAATGAACGTTGTTGATTGATACATGTTGTTGAATATTGCATAAAAAGCGTAGTTTTAATGTTAAGTCACACATATTTTTCAAAATTTCCATATTTCTCGACAACCCGGGAATTCCCGGGAAATAGTGGTCGAGAATTCTCGTGCTCCGGGAAATAAAAAAGGTCGAGAAATGAGAAACCCTACACTGGACGCTGTATAAATTATCTCATTACGTAGATGCAAAGGCCTTAACATCAGGTTGATCATGTGGTCACCCTACGCATGATTTCCACGTAAGACTTATAAATATTTATTTTTGAATGAAAATGTGTAATTAGCATAAAAAAATAAACGCAATGTTTTAGCAGAAACTTTTAAGTAAAACATAGTGTTTAATTTACTTGAGTAAGTGCATTCTATTACATGAAAATAGCGATTAACGATAGCAAAACGTGCCGTATGAGGGACCACCTCTCAACCGTCTCTGTTTCACGATAGCATAAGATACAAACTAATGAGTCATGCGATTATAGAGTTTAATATTTTAAGTAAAACTTATCGAAGACATGTAGCTTTATGCGTTATAGATTAAAAGTTAAAACAATAACAAATATGTGCTAACGGTCCTCTGAGGGACCACCTTCAATTCGTTTTTGTAGTGTTTTTCTGACTGCAAGAAGTGTTTTTATCGAACTTATTAGTTTTAAGAAATTTTTTGCTAAATATTATCGTTTACCTTATGAGGATATCTTTACCACATTCAGAGATTCGACAATCTACATGTGCGGACTGAGGGACCACATTTATCAAGTAATAAATATTGAACGGTAACTTTTACAAATTCAAGCTTCTCTTCTACAATTGTTTGGGATCTTTTACTAAATCGTCATAGGTCTGGAAACTAAAAAATCCAATGTGGTCCCTCAGAGGGCATGCACGTAGTTTTTTTCGTTCGCTTGTTAGTGAGTGGATTGGATGAGTTTTAAGCTGTAGATAAGTAAATCAAATTGTCTTTTTTATTCCTATAATTTCGGCTGCATTGCATGTTTCAGCCATGGTCGATTTGACCGCGATTTGACCCCGTTTCGTTCCAAATTATGAGTTAATATCACGTTTTTTTTTCTATAGGTAAGCCCGATTTATAATCTGGAGGTCCAAGATAAAGAGAGGCTACTCATGGCCGAGAAGTGAATTAATGACGAAGCACTTAAAAATGACGAAAAAAGGTACAACTCTACTAGTCATCATACAACTTTGTTATTTGCATCATCAACATCTTCCGGACATCTCGTGTGACTGGCCGAAAAAAAAACGGACGAGGCAACACGCACGTGCCAGAAGGGGTCCATCGCATACATGTGCCAATTTTGTAGACGTGGCATCCAAGCCGCGTCGTATCGGTCTCCACGTGCAAAAATGCATGTAAATCAACCGGGCTTATAAAAAATCTGTAGTGTGTGCTGTTATCCGGTATGATGAAAGTTGTATGAATAATGTTTTCATTGCATGCAGAGTTTACCTACATTGTGAAGTACCAATTAATAAGCCTCTACTTTTAAGTGCGTGCAGAAATTCAAACGACTCTTTAATCCCATTGAAAAACGAATGCCTTACACACTTAAGCCTTACCTAAGAAAACATTACTTATGATTCATTGAACGAGCGAGCGAAGCGAGAGAAGTTCTCCGATTCTACTGGAATAATCCGGCGTTTGTATGTTTGTATGTAAGGATGTATGAAGTACGTACGTTATGATTTTATGAATATTCGTTCGACGAGAACTTAATTTAGTCGGATCTTCATGTTTAGTAGGCGGGTAAATGAAACTAAAATATTTTTTATGATCGAACATGAGCTAAATCGGTCGAGGGGTTGCCGAGATATGGGGTCCCGAGTTCACAGTTCGGGCCCGGGGCGAAGCACTAGGATCTTCAAGTATAATCAATAATCTTGTAATGTTTTTATTTACGTGTCAGTTCTTAGCGTACCTACTTATACCTTCTGCAGTTTTTCCGCTTTTCATCTCTCCGTTTCCTAGTCAGCCTCCAGTGCACTCAACGAGATTAAGATATCCATCATCTCACGCGCTCAGCGAAATCCATCACGTTACAAAGATGTGGGCTCCACGACAAGCCAGTTCGGTTCAGTTTGAAGTGAATTATGGGTTGTATTATCAGGTTTCCCACGATGTGAAAGAATTAAGGTAAATTAAGTCTTAAGTTTCTTCCTACTGTATAAGTAATTTTTATTTTATTGAGGCAATAAACACCTTTTTTATCTTATCTTATCACTGATCTTTACCAAAGTGATTTAAGTATATTTTTATTTATGACAATAAACATAGATATACAGGGTGTTAAAAGACCGCCAACAAAGCGGGAAACCACAAAGTCCTCATCATAACGATAATTTTTTTCCCAAGAAACTATTCAGTAATTCTTATTTGTACCATAGGGGATTTTCGACATGAAAATGAGCTCAATATCAATCCTCTTTCATATTTTAGGATACACACCTATGTACACAGTCATGATATCAAATCAAGGAGACCCTATTTCCCTTTTCCCAGGTATGAGAATCCTAGTGATGCTGCTGCTAGACACGCTGCCGATGTTGGGCAATGTGCTGCTGCTGTGTTTCTTCGTATTCTTCATCTTCGGCATCGTTGGTGTCCAGCTCTGGGAGGGGATCCTCAGACAACGCTGCGAACTAGTCCTCCCACCCAACGTCGTGAGACCCAAGTACGTGCTTTTTGTTTTTTTCTACGCCGCCGCACACACCGCCCCAGCGGCGGTCCGCGTTCTGTGATCACGGGGCTAATTCTTGGTGATCTCGCAATCTCGAAGGAAAAATCTCATGTCATTTCGATCTCGACTGCTCCCGACCATTGATGTCGAGTGAAAGGGTAAATATATCGCAGAAATCTCGTGTCGAGGATGACTTTGTGGGAATAGGAGATGTGACATTTGCCGCAAAATAAGATTTTTCCTTCGATGTGACATGAGATGTGTCGAATGCGAGATTCCCGGGAATCCCAGAGTTATGCGCTCGCGTTCACTGTAATCTACGCGGCACCCTTGATCCGTTCACACATGAAGCGGTCAGACCGCGGCCTCATGAAGCTGATCCGAGAACTCTGACCACGGAACGCGGACCGCCGGGGCGGTGTGCTCAGCGCCCAAAGCACTGATCCGTGCTAGGGAACGTTTCATCATTTTGTCCATAAGAGATACAGGTTGAAAAATTCGCATAGACAGTTACTTGGCCCGGCAGTTCAAGTAGTAGAGCGCCTGGCCCGGTAGTTCAAGGTTGTCCCGAGCGAATTTTTTAAGCTTATAATAAATTATGAAAACATAGGTTTTTTTTTATGTAAGAGTTTCTTTCAATGGTTCGAACGCAGGGCGCTTCGATATAATGTAATTTGGGGACCCCAAGAATCATTTTATCTTTCATCACTCATGCTGTGTAAATATTCCAATATGAGGAAATAGATTTAAGGCGCATAGTTTTATTTTTGTGTATTTCCTTGCATGAGTGATGCAAAGTAAACTCGGGTGCTAACGATCAAATTGCGCTTACTAGAAGGTATCTGCAATCGATCGTATACACGCCTCGGTTAACAATCTACTATGTATTTCCATCTGCTCGAAAGCGCTCGTTTTTAGCGGCACGTCCCATTGCTACGTTGACTGCATGCAATATTTAACGCTTTCACCTTTCGACAGCACATATTCATTGCTGCTCCATATTGTTGCCATTTTAATATTTGCTCGCTGCATTACTGCGTTTATAGGTCTCTAGTCGAGAAGTGAGCTTCGCGCATGTGGGCGTGGGAAATTGTGATACTTTCAGAATGCGCTCATGACCTTTGCTTTGTGATGTGTGAAGTTAGAAAAACCGGGACGCTTTCGAATTCAGCGGAATTTTTAGTGCCAGATCTACCAATCAATGCCCATTATGCAAACATTTTAAATACATTTTATCACAGCAATTACTAGAACAACACCTGCATATCTCAATAACTTTCCTTGTGTAAAATTGTGATGTCCCAAACAACAAACCATTAACAATTTGTGTTTTTTTATTTGTAAATAAATCCTTCTCCTTTTTTAACTCTTTTTTTCACCTTTTTTTACGCCACTGACGACCCCACTCAGATGCAAAGTTCACTTGTCGACAGAAAATTTTATAACATTACTACTTTTACACCCATGTCGTGGTTTCAATGTTTTGGTGGACGCGCATGAACGTTGGAGCTTTGTTATTAACAAACACTTACTTAAATATTGCATTCCGTCAATACTTACATACCTACTTATTATATTATAGAACTAGTTATACAAACAAACAATCGTAAAAAATGTAGCAAACATAACATTTTATATTTAGAGGCAGTAAAATGACGGCAGTGCGCCGGCGACGATTTAACACTATGTAGAATGTTACAATAATTTGTAAAAATGTGAATACTAATAAAATTTGTAGCTTTACACACTTAACATTTGAAGTTAGTAACAATTTAGACAACATCCAATTTAACAAATAACTAAGAGGGTGGTCCCAATATCAACTGAGATTGTTTTTAATTGATAATTATCATAGACTGAAGTCTAAACTTGCTCGCTGCATTGTAGAGTCGCCTATCCTCCCAATATTTGCAGATCCTGGCCCCAAAGTCATCATAACTCATGTATGTTTGATACACTGTTTTCCATTTAACTGCAATGTATGTGGAATCACCCTTTTAGCCCGCCGTAGCACCCAGACTAACATCGTAGCCTTTAGACTAACATCAGGGCTTTGCGCAAAGAAACGAGGTATTTTCTTCCAATATACGACAAAATGGCTAACTTATTGTCGAGCGATTTTAAAATCCATCGTCCTGGGACCTTAGCCTGTAACGCAATAGTGACAAAATGGGCTCCCGGTTGACAGTTTCAATTACGATTTATTAATGCTGTCGGTCCAGTGTCGGTCCTTTGAATGTTTTTGTGTTATTGTGTTACAGGATAAGGCCCCTGCTCGCGTAGCGTAAGCAGCGTAAGGCTGGGTTAGAGCGAGCGTATCCATGTAATTCAAATAACATTTCAGGCGTAATCATGCCGAACTTCGATCGCGTAATTTTGGCATAGTGTGGTTAGACACTTATGCCCGTTTTCACCAACCACCCCTAATTTTAAAAGATCTTTTAACGAAAATTACCTGCGCCTCTGCAAGTCTAGGGGTCATGGATGAAGGACCATACGAATTCCACTCACAAGCGTTATGAGTTGAGTGTGTATGATCCTTCATCCATGCCCCATAGACTTGCAGAGGTGCAAATAACTTTCGTTAAAAGGCCTTTTAAAATTAGGGGTCGTTGGTGAAAACGGGCATTAGACCAAAAGAGTGGGAGAGAATCGTTGTATCGAGCGCTATCTAAAGCTGGGTCCACAACAACGTACTGTCCCGAAAGGCGTCCAAACTAGCGTTCTTGTATGGCGACGCGGATGCGCATCGAAAGAACGGCACGGACAAAATAATATAAATGAGGATGCAGCTTAACTCGAAAGGCTAGGCACGCTGTAATGTACACCTTACTCTATCTATCTATGTGTCAATTGGGAAGACTACTCCTCGTTTCTCTGCGCCATACATCCAGGTACATTCATAACACCTTGTCACCGATTCCTTGTTTTCCAGAGACCTGTCCGAATGGTACAGAGTGCGCGTCAGAATAAGCTCGTAAGACTAATGATACTAAAACTGAATGTGTTTCTATTGAGAATATTGTATACCAAGTCTGTTGTTTCGTGTACCTTTCACATCTGCTGCCGGGCAGATGTCCTATCGAACTTGTTTCCTCCTTTCTGCAATCTAGCAATTATAGACGTTGGAACCTTTTCTTCACACAGACTCGACTACACCCGACCTCACAGGATCCTATTTATTGATTACAAAATTCTGAGCACCTCTCATTAATTTAAAATGGTATTATATTCTGAAACATAACTGTCTGCACACTTTTATTAATTCTGGAAATACTACACTAAACCCCTTCACGAATTACCTCGAGCTAAAATACATTCATATAATTAATTAATGACCCGTAGGTATAAAAGTAAAAAATCCAACAAACGATAATAATGTCACCATTTCGATATAATTCAATGTGTTGTACAGAATGTGAAAAGAGTTTATCTACTCACAAGACTAACTTTATCACAAAAACCCTATACTCTACAACCCCCATTGAAACTAACAACAAGACATCCACATTTTAAATGTTGTCATCACTGTTTTGAGCTTTCTTATTGTAGTTAAATTGTTAACAAAACCCTGCTCCATTTCGTAATGTCACGTTTTGATCAAACGTAGATACTATTTAATCCTGCAAATGACATTTTCCCGATTTGAACAACATTTTCATTGCGAAATAAAATCCTTTATGGCCGACATTAAGGTAAAAGGGCCTGTTACAGACCAACGCCTAACGATGTGGGTTAGTGTCGCATTTAAGACCCGTCACGTTGATATTAAACTGGGAACGAGCTTGGCACCTCCTCCCGATTCACCTCTCTCTTGACCCGACTTCAAAGTCAAGCCACCCTTGTTAGCACTTTGATTCAATGTCTGATTCTACTAATAGATTGTAAATTGTTAGGGCGACCCTCACTTCCCTTTCATACCTACTTTGCATGCGTCAGCAGATCGCCACAAGCGAGGAAGTTAGAGAAGGCCCGTTTCAATCTCAAATCTTAAACTCGTAATCAGGGTCAGTGAAATTTGAAGCAATCAACGCCTATATTTTAGAATTTTCTTTTGAGATTCTTCTTGACTCCATTAGCCTGTTCAGATAGCGTTCGAACATTCCAAAATATACTTGTTAGACCACTTCAACAATTTCCCGATGTACCTACATGGCCTTCTCTGCTTCCCTGTATTGTAATGTTACCTCGCTTTTACAACCTATGTCATGGTGCTTAATATTAATATTCGTAGCGTTGGTGCATGTTGTCGAAACAATAATTTAAATGTTGTAATCATTATTACAGAATACATTCACATTAACTGATTGTCAACTTCGTCATCAGCTTTGCTTTTGTTTATTCGAAACAAATTGAAAACAAAACCACAACATAAATCCATATTCATTACTTACAATAATCATAACCATTAAAATTGCAGGATCTGAATGTAGTCCCACAATGTGTAGAGTTTCCCAAACTGCACTTATTTCAGAAACTAACCAACCACGTCTCATTTGCAGCGTCTCATTCTACTACGAATTCTCCAAAGAGCTGGATTACATTTGCACGACACCCGAAGACAGTGGAATGCACCTGTGCGGCGACTTCCCCCCATACAGATATGGAGCCTTAGTGTGTAACGAGACCGCCAGACCCTTCTCCTACAATCATCCGACAAACGTATCATGTGTGGACTGGAATCAGTATTACACAAATTGCACCCAGAGAGGGTCGAATCCGTTTCAAGGGACGATATCGTTCGACAATATTGGACTCGCTTGGGTGGCGATCTTTCTCGTAAGTTGTGACTTTTAACCTCTGTATTTATATTCGATTTGCAGAGCAGTGAGCCTGTGATGTGCCCAATTCAACCTCAGTAAAGGTGAATTTGACACCCCGCTCGTTGTACCGCGAAGTCACGTGTACTCCCAAGAATGAAAATGTATGTTCTGGAATTAACGCAATACGAGAAAGCTCGATAACAGAATATAATTTTAATGTGATTATTAGTTTTTCATTATAAAATATCTGTTTGCGCAATTTAATCTTGATAAAACATGTGCTGTAAAGTGGAATTAGATGAAGTTGTTTCAGAATTGCACGAAACAAAAGCTCTTCGAAGCGACATCCATTAATATTTTGTTTGGAGTTGTCGTTCCACTGCGCAGCATAACGTTTGCACCTTTTCATTATTCGGAAATATTCGGAATGCTCTACATTATTTGGTTTACAACGTCTGTTTTACATAAAACGTCCTTTGTCACAGGTAATATCTTTGGAAGGCTGGACGGACATAATGTATTACGTGCAAGACGCGCACAGCTTCTGGGATTGGATATACTTTGTGTTATTAATCGTGGTAAGTGTCATGTTACTCACATCACTCATAACTAAGCCTGGTATTCCCAATCCGAGGTCCGCGGTCTATCCCAGGGGGTCCACAGGAAAAAACACATCTACTAACATTCCGGGAATTTCTTTGTTGCAATGCTCATAATTAGCTTTTTCAGTTTAGGCTAAAATTACCCTCTATTCCCACCTGTTCTGTTGAGTAATTTTTCGGCAGAACTACTTACGTGTCGAGACGATCAGAAATCTAAAGTAGTGTTGGAGGGAAATGTCGAGACTCGTAGACTTTCACTTACACAAAACCTACGTTATGTTTTTTTAGTAAAATTACATTGCCAACTTTATTTGGGGTCCACGAAACATGATAAGAAGGAGCCAAGTCCCTTGTAAAAGGTTGGGAATAGTTGCTCTATATGCCTAATCCTTAGACTAGTCTAGTATACTAGCAGCGAAGTTATGAAATGGCTATTCAGAATAAAACGCGACGTAACTGACACTTCTGAGAGCTTTCGCGAGCATTCGAGCGTGGATTATTGCAGATGATTTATACGGGCTTAGATGACACTTTTTCTTCAGACTGGGTTTTAAGATTGCAATGTCTAGCCCGTATAATATGGCTTGCTCAGGATAGAATATCATCTCAAAAGGCTGAGGAGAGTAACACCAGAAATATTTGGCGTCTACTTCTTTCAGCTTTTGCCTTGCCATAATTTTATTATTTAATGACTACTTCAGTGAAGTTTCAAGCGATTAGTGAGAGCCAAGAATAGCCCAATTTCTGTAAGAATTCTGTTAAATGTAACAGTCATGGTAATCTCATATCAAACTCATTTCAGCCCATAACATGCCGCTATTTTGAATTGTTCTGCGTTTGATCGCTCTTTCAGAAATCGGGCGTAAATCTGCCTGATAATATAAAAAAAACACTAACTCCACACCAACTCCCACCCCAGATCGGCTCGTTCTTCATGATCAACCTATGCCTGGTCGTCATAGCGACGCAGTTTGCCGAGACCAAGAAACGCGAGATGGAACGTATGAGGGCCGAGCGTGCCCGCTTCGCTTCGTCCTCGACCCTCGCCTCGTCGACCAACAACAGCGAGCCGGCGACGTGCTACGCCGAGATCGTAAAGTATGTGGCGCATCTGTGGAGGCGGTTCAAGCGGAGGATGGCTAAGAAGATCAGGTACAACCTTTTATTCTTGAACTCTTTGTTGATACCGATATGTTCCTCTCTAAAGCATTTTAAAGCCTGAGGTATATGAGTAGAGAAAACAGTAAAGTCAACTACCTAGTTACAATGTAAAACACTCTACGAGATAAATGTGTCAGAGAGAGAGACCAGAAAAAAAAACAAATTACAGTCATGCGGAGGATAACTAAGAAGATCAGTTGCTTGAAATCTAACAGTTTTGTGGGTAATCCTTGCCCTTGAGGATCTTTTGACCCTTAAGATGGCGGAAAAAAGGGCAAAAACAATAACTATGATCTTACAGGGTGTACCGCTACCAGCGAGCGCAAGTCCGCTGGAGGACCAGTCGGGAGACCCTGCAGCTGCCAACTTCCAAACCGAAGCAACATCACCCTTGCTGTCCAAGAGTGCATCCCCAGGTAACAGTGGGATTTTTACTTAAACACTACTACTACTAGCTACTTCAAAATATACTCCAAGCTTGGTCCTAGGTCCATGACTCCATGTCACTATACGTATATTTGGCTTGAGAGCGTCTTCCTGCTAACCCCTTTTGCGCCACCTTCTGAGAATCTCCCGTCTGGAAATAAGTTGCCATGGGCGACTTGGAAGTCTCTAAACCGCCTGCCTGAGGATCCAGGTCGGCCGAAGCAAGGACAATATTGCGAGGTGGGGATTTTCGGACGTCGGCAATTTTAAACTGTTTGTGTGGTACCATGCAAATAATGATCCGCCTCTCATCATGTCCTGCGTGCCCTGACTCCTGCACACTGGAGGACCTAATGGCGGCTGAATTCTGGGCTAAAACCATTTAAATTAGATTTAATATCGGTCTGCCATCGGTACGCAAAGAAGAAGAACTGAGTGGGTTCCTGCGGTAGTGGAGCGGTGCGGGAGGGTTGGATTTTGTGTAGCGCCATGCTTCAGTCAATTCAGTCGGGCGTCAGGATCACTGTCACATGTCACCCCTCCACTCCCTCCCTGCAGAAATCTTCTTTTCTGTGTGCTTATTCTCCAAAAACCGGTTTATTTGTGGGAAAATAGCCCTTACCGAACTTTTATTTCTAGAAGTAATACGTATATGAATAAAAATATATTTATATTTTTGAGGACTAACAACTGTGCGGTTTTTTTAATACAAAATAAGAACACATCTTATTTTTTCTTGAAACAAATCTTCCTGTATAAGTAACAGGTTGTACAAAATAAAGGTCTCCATCGTGGGGTCTTAATCTGAAGTAGGAACGAGAATCTTTTTACTCTACAACTTTGAACCTTTTCAAGAACGAAGACGTTCCAGATTGAGATGGTAGCTATTATGCCGGTAGCTAGTTTGCAAAGCGTGCACCACATCATCCGTAACACGTTGTAAACATAGCAGGCGTAACCGTCAAGACACAAAATCAGTATTCCCAACGCTGCCACTTACACACAAACAATCACACCGTTAGGCCTAATACAGAGTGCCAGCGGACGCGGGTCCAGGCGCGAGTGCGTTTAAATAAAGTTTACAGTCAACAATACGTAAACCTTTACATTTTCGATTCAAAGTAGCCCGTAACGTAATTGAATAGAGTGCACAAGTGTAACGACGCGTAGACCCGCGCCCGAGATAAGCGCGCTACGCCGCGTTTTTTGATTTGGACCAATCCACGCAAATCTGCAAACGACTAATCTGAATTATAACTGTAAAACCTTACCTACTCAAAACTGGTGATTGGGGTTTACAGAGTGTTATAGAGAGGTCTTGTAATTAAACAGCCCCTGTAAAATATCCACCTTAAAAATAACCGTTTTTAAATGTCAAAAAAGAATTATTCATACGAATGTTTGACGCTCAAAGGTTGGGTGGATTTCTTAGAGGATAGTGGCGCAGGTCGTTAAACTAATCAAAGCAAGCAACTTTTACTATGAGACCAACTGCAAATCCTCGACCTTTTTTTAACACGCGGTAGAGTCCATTGGCGCTCCCGCTTCCGCTTCCTCTCCCGCGCATCACTCTGAACGACCCCTAAACTTGTCGGCAGGCGAACGGGGGCGGCAAGTGTGCGGCGGACGACGGGGAGGAGCCGGCGGGCCGCCCGAGCCTGTTGCGTGTTCCTTCCTTATCCGCTGCCGACTTGGAGGTAAGATTTATACAATGCGTGCCACGAAGAAAGAGTCTTGAAACACCACGTGACGATTTATACGTGTACGTGTGTCATATAGGATTTATAGGTCTCTCTATATGAATGCGAGACTGGACCGGGCGGTCGAAAGGAGTGCGGGAGGCGTAGTCAAGTCTCTTCTTTCGTGGCACGTACTTTCGTGGCACGTATAGTAACTAAGTTATCGATTTATATTATTTAAGATATCACTATCACGTTTTCCTCAAAGAACAGAAGTCTTATCGTATACTCTGACATCACTATTCATTTGGTTTTTGTATTTAATTCAGTCACACACAGCTAACTGAAGCGTAAAATACAATTTTTTTTACGCTAGCCACGACACAGACTCTACAATAAAGGATCGTTGCACATTCGCACAAACACGTGAGAGAGAACCCAAAGTGTAGGGCGACATTTGCAAATCCAGATACTACTTCACCCTGAAGAGGCTTGCTTTCATAAGTGTTTGTCCACAACCAACAAAAGGCTGCCCACTGCCAATTGTATAGAGTTCCATTGTTCCTGAAAGTTCCACGACGCTCGACTCCGTTGTAAATATGAATTTAAATATTCCAAGTAGTCCTGAACTCTCTCTCTCTCTCTCTTGCTACCTACTGGTCCAATTGCAATTGCGTGTTAACGCGCTAAATCGGGTATCACGAAGATGTGGCCAAGCAAATTAGTGGGCTAAATCTTTAGTTCAGTGGCTAAATCATTGTAGGTAACTCTTGGCCAAATCAATGTGATGTCCGACTTAACGCAATAATTAACGCGTTAACGCGCAAATGGAACAGTAGCATCTGAAGGTAAGCATGTGCACTGTTATGGAAATGTTTAATCTACCTTTAACTTTTTTCTTCTTCTTGAAGTGCCTCTCCTCTTATAGGATCTTGGCAGTCAGCTTTTGAATCGGTTTTTATTCATAGCTATCCTGAATATTTCTTCAATGGTTTTGATACCGGTCCATTCTTCCCATCCTTACACGACAATGTAATTTTCCTTCTTCCTAACCTTATTTTTTCTTCTATCTTGCGTATCAGTATGGTATTTAGCAGCTTAACACTTTTTAAGTGAATATAATATTCCCTCGTTCGTTCTACGAAACAAAACCTCGGCCAATTTTCCGGATAAGTCGGAAGAACTCCCGAAAGTTCCAGCTGTTCAGCTGTTTGAAGAGTTAATTGATTGATTGATCGGTAGGACTCCGCTGGGGGAACGTTTTTGTTTAATGTTTGAGTGAGTTGGGAAAGGTATTTTTGGGTGAGGCAGTTTTGTCGGCTCTATATCACGTATTCGGGTTTGTTTTGTATTGTGGACTATTACTGAAACGTGACTATTATTGTTTCACTCTTTTCCCGTGGTACAGTTCTGTTGTCCGGTCAACCGGACCACGGGAAAAAAATGCATATCATTAAAAAAAGGGCATGGAAGAAAGAAAATGGCTATGTACAGTCGGCCACACACTAGGATACCCATTTTTATTCAATTGGCACCCATATGCCGCGCTCGGTAGGAGCTGGCGTGCGTGGGGTATGTATCTGTGACTGGCCGACCGTACAAGGAGTGGGCCGGAACGGAAAGCATACGTTACGCGACTAGAGTCTCGCCTATGACAGCGTTCGGTGACATATCTTTGGGGTTCTGCTCACTGCATTATGGAGCATCAAGGCAGGCATAAAGAACAGAAGGTTATAGTGCAGCTTAGCGTGATACCCCAGATTATCCCTGGAACGAGCCAGTGATTTCCTACTGCTACAGATGTTTTATCTCACAAAAGCGGATGAGCCATACCTGTGTGTGTAAATGTACATACACATTGTCTTTGCGTGCGTAATCTCGGGAGCGCTCGGTTTCGGCCGAGTCGCCGGGCCGAGTCACTAGTGTTACTCAGTTCGCGCTAAAATACAGTCAGCATGAAGTTACGCACACAAGAGCGCGCGTCTAGAAAGAAGAAAGAAAGAAAAAACATTTATTAACCACACAATACTCAAAACATAACATTCAAAACAACAATAAAATCAAAACGACTAAAACTAGACAAGACATACATTCATATGATTATAGTTTGTTTTAAGTATTGAGCCCCTAAAATGATCCCGAGCTCAGTAGGGTTGCAAGAAGCAGGCTCCTTACAACCTGATTTTCAGTCGAGTCGGGACCATGCTGCGGTCGGAAACGGTATAGTGAGATAGTAATTACTTATGTGCGCGGTAAAAAATCTAATTGTGCAAAAAATAAGTTAATTAGTGTGTTCGTTGAGTGTGTCTATACTCATTACAATTACAAGTATGGCTTATCCGCTTTTGTGAGATGAAACAACTTTATTAAAAAACTATACTAACTCCGCAGAACGCGTCGAACCTCTCTCTCCTATCACCGCCGTCCCTCTCGCGCCGCCGGTCTTCAGTGATGTTCAGCGACACGGTACTACTCCACACGCCGAGCTCGCCCCACGGTGCGCACGCGCACAACGTGTGCTCCTCCGAGAAAATGACGCAGACTGGTATGTACTATACAGGGTGTTAAAATTGTCCTCATCATACCGAACATTTTTGCCCACGGAACTATGCCTGGGAAATCAACGGCTTTCGTGATAATGAGATTCTAAGTTGGACTTTTCAAAATACTTTTTTTGCAGAAATGTGCTCAGTATCGAGTACTTAACATTTCTTCTCAAGAAGCCATATTGTCATCCTCAAGCCACTTCTGCCCACTGCTGTTCCCTTAGCATGCTTGTACGAGAAAGGCTTTTTCTCGAGTTGAGGTCAGAATAACTACTAAATGAAAAAATATATACCCCCGACATTTCAGCCTTAAATTAGCATATTTTATAAACGGATTTACCGATTTACGCTCCCTAGAATACCTGCTTTCAAATAAAAGAAACCGCAACCAAATCGGTTCATCCGTTTAGGCGCTACAGACAGAAACACAGCTGTCAAACTCATAACACCCCTCTTTAGACATAAGTCGGGGGTTGAAAATCTATGACTCCACTCGAGAAATTGACAATTTGGCGTAGGCCTTTGTCGAGCGTGCAGCTTAGAAGGTTTTCCTGAGGCATAATAATATGACTATTGAGATAGTACGTAAGCAATCGTATGAGATAGTGGCCACCCCTAGTTCAAAAGTTTTTAGGCCACCCAATGGGCCTTTGACATAGCCTAACGTTTTTTCAATCAACAACAATGGAGCCCTCTGTAACGACAAAATGTCAAAATGCCGTGATGTCATTGTGCCTAAATTTAATTTAAATGAGGTTACATAAACTCTTTGTTATGTAGTCCGAAAAATAAATCTGTTTTTGCTTTAATGCCTCCGATGTGTGTCGCGAGCTTAAAAAAGAAATAATAAAGGCATTCCGTAAGGCCGTAACGACTGCAGTTAAAAGTTGCAGCACTTACGCGCTGTTTAGTGTTATTTCAAAGTACCTGTAGAAAGGCTGTAGAAAGAGCCACATTAGTTAATGGCGACACGTAACACATCAACATCATTCTGATACAAATTGTGTTGAATGCTAATGGTAACTTTAATGTACCTACACTTACAATAAGGATTCTTGCTTCAGCCCTGAAAAAAATTTAATTTGCACAAATTAAAAAAATACTGATATTTTAACAAAAAAAAGTGGTTATCACTGGGTCACTTAAAATATAGCCTGCAAAAAGTACAAACACTAAATAATACAAAAAAATTGTCAAAATATAACAAAAGGCTAGCTTACTATAAATTTATAGATAAAGATCTATTGTCCCTTAAAGTTTTGCTACGAACAACGCCATTAATAATAAACTTTATTGTTAAGCCTTCCTTAAACCCTCCTTGGCCTAATTCAATATTTATTCAACCAATCTTCCATCCTAATAAACTTCCAGCAAATCTCTGACTTTATGAAAATCTTAGTTTCCCTAATTAGACTCGGTGAACGCTAACGGGGTTTTATTAAAATTAAATGTATATTGTAGATTCATTGTGCCAACGCGACTGGCTTAAGTGCCAAAGCGGTGAGTCTAGAGCCTGTAGATCTAGACTGACTATTCTATTAGAAGGGCATGAACTATTTGCATTTCTCTCTACTAACTTTCTTCAACACTTCTTCTCGAACTTCTTAGAAAATGTAATCAATTTGAATAATCCAAGTGTTAAATAAATATGATTAAATTCTAGGCTTTACTTTAGGACTTAAGTGTCTTTTAACTATTTCAATCTGTCTTCCATTAGTGTACGTCTATAGAGCTTTGTTAACTTTCTGTTTAACTTATATATTCTAACCTCGAAAGCATCAAACCACAATATATATCTCGTATCTCTTGAGACAGTGCCCTAATATCGGCATTACCACAATTACAAAAGTTAAGCGAAGATACTTTCGAGGCGTACACGTTAAGCCTGGTTTATATTACGATACCTAGTTTCATGCATCTTCAAATTAGTCTCTTTCTTTGTTATGTAGGTAACTTGTCCATTTGATAGCTACTTGAACTTGAAATGCATGAAACTACAGTCTCGCAATGTTTAGATGTACCGTTAAATAGCTGTCACATTTTCACTGTAGTACTCGTAATTTATGAAAACTTCAGGCTTTTATTTAACTTAATCCAAATATGTAAACTGTTATGTTTTTAGTAAGCACCTGCTTTGAGCAATTAGAGAGAGCTAAAACAGCTCAACTATTACAAAAAAGGTACTAGTTCATTGTTATAGTACGGAAATGTGCGATAAAAGCTTTAAGAGTGCGCTACGAAAGTTTTGTCAACGCGCGTTGTGGCTCGCAAAGCGCAGTCTATGAAAAAAAATACAACTCAATGAAAATTATGACCTGGGAAAATAAAAGCCTTTTTTGTTTGCACTAACTCGTGCTAGGGAAACCTACATAGATGTATCATCATACGGTTTAAAAAGTTCCTCGAGACAGTTCTTGAACCCGTAATCTCAGCAGGTAAAGACGCACCTACAATAAGTTTCGGAAATTCACGTTGGCTGGTAATTACATGGCTCGAAAGGTCAATTGGTAAGTGCACCGGCACGGTTTACCGTTGCGCTAAGGTTGCAGGATCAAGTCCTGTCTCGAACGAATTTTTGGTCGACATCTTCTAAAATTGTAAGAAACCGGGATCATTAGGACGAACTCGTCAAATAATACTAAGTCCCCAATAGTTTCAAGAAACATAATAAAACAATTGCTGTCCTTACCGTTTATTCCTGTCGTATAAGGCCTTTGTAGATGATTTATACAGCGCCCAGTGGTTCCTTTACTCACACTAGATGGGTGAAGATACCACAGTGCCTGGGACATTGTTTTAGATAGAGTAGGCTCGCCCAGCACCTACAACAAAGACCTCATAGAATACGGAGCCTCCGAAGACGACACCAAGAACAGGGCGAAGTGGAAAGAGAAAATAAGGAAAGCTGACCTCACCAGCATGTGGGACTAAAGCTCGGAAGAGAGAGAGAGAGGCTCGCCCAGCACCTATACCATCCTGACAGCTTAGTCGGCCTAGCCTACAAGAAAGACGAGTCAATACCTGTGGTGCTAACTAAGCCGCGGGTTTCCTCACAATGTTTTTCCTTCACCGTTAGCGAGTGGTTTTGTGTCGTAACATCACTTTTAACACCCATTTTCGCGGTAGAATTCGACCTGCCGGCTGGTGACACAGCGGAGGAGCGCGCGGCGGCTGGAGGCACCATGTCTTGTCAGGAGCTCCTGGCGTTGTCCGGAGCCCTATCGGCGGCTCTACCGACGGGGCAGGTCGCCTTGGATACCTTCTTCGAGGAGCTCACCAAGGGTATCAGTAAAAGGGCCGGAGATGAGAAGAATGAGTCTAAGGTAAAGGTGTAACTGTTGTAACTGCTGTTGATTATCGTGTTCTAGTCAAGAGTCAAGTGACACTTATAAAATCTGCTGTCAGCCTACGTACAATATAAGTAATCTTCTCAGTGATGAACCGAAAGTGATAGAACTAGTGATTCTGAACAAAATGTATTATGGCTCTTTTGACAAAAAAAAGTCGGAAATGAAATTATAAAGCCTGGCTACATAATTCACAGAACAGATAAATGTTCTCATCTTATTTTTAGTTAGTACTTGGGTGACCGAGCTAGGCTCGATTTCCACGAAATCGCGCCATAAAATTACAAATATTTATTCTTGTGTGAAATCGTATTTGACTTGCTCGTTTAAAGTATCTTTGGCGCGAATTTCCAAATGTGATACGACACAACATTTTCTTTCATTTTCATTGTCTTGTATCTGTCCCGATTCACCAATAGACTCTGCCAATATTTTTTCTTATAAATAAATCTACAATGACGTAGGCATAGCAGCTTTGAGTAACCGTATCGGGTAAAACGGAGGGATTAAAAACCAGAGTATGAATAGAGACAAAACTGCTACCGGGCTCTTTTCTAACTGATTGTCACCTATCATCAGTTATGTTTAGGGTTCCGTACCCGAAGGGTGCCAAACAGGACCCTAATACTAAGACTCCGCTGTCCGTCCGTCTTTCCGTCTGTCTGTCCATCTTTCTGTCTATCTGTCCGTCTGTCACCAAGCTGTATCTCATGAACCGTGATAGTTAGACAGTTGAAATTTTCACAGATGATGTATTTCTGTTGCTGCTATAACAACAAATACCAAAAAACAGAATAAAATACATATTTAAGGGGGCTCGGGATTTTTGTGCCGTTTTCATAGATATGTACGGAACCCTTCGTGCGCGAGCTCGACTCGCACTTAGCCGTTTTTTTTTTCCTTTCTCTTGTTTTTATTCATACTCCAGTTTCTAATCACTCCGTTTTATGGTACACCTTTTTTAAACCACCTATTCCACGAAGGTCCTAGAGATCGAAGACTTCTCATGCTGCGCCGAGCTGCTGGCCGCGGAGGCGGCGGCGGCCGAAGCTAGAAAGAACCGCTTCAGCAAAGGAGTTGGTGTCTTGTGGCGCAGCGTCAACCGTTGCTTCTCCCGCCTCCGGAAACACGTCAAGAACATGGTCAACCACAAGTATTTCCAACAAGGTGAGCCTACGTTAAACTATACAGGGTGTTAAAATAAAAGGCTATGGGTGACTGACTCATCGCGCTACAGCCCAAACTAAACCTATAAGTATGAAATTGGGACAAAAGTTGCGTCATCGATAGAAGAAGAAGCATGCCCAGCATGTAATTTTGCGAATTAAGTGATCTAACATAGCTACTGGGACTTATTCCATGCCCTGCTTTTTTGCTCTGTAAAATAAGCTTAATTTTCTTTCCAGCAATTTTACTGGCCATCCTCATCAATACGCTATCAATGGGTATAGAGTACCATAATCAGCCTGAAGAACTAACGGTGATAGTTGAAATAAGCAACGTTGTATTCTCGATCATATTTGGCATAGAGATGATCCTGAAAATCATTTCTGAAGGACCTTTCAAGTACATTTCTAACGGATTCAACGTTTTTGACGGAGTCATTGTTATTTTGAGGTAAGATTACATATCTTTGACTCATTTACATTTTTTATCATTGTAAAAAAAGTAAGATGGGGCTCGCCTCCTCTCTCAGAGAGAAGGCCCATTGCGGGTTGGCGATTTTCACGTTGAGTGTATTATACCTAGGGGCCTGAATCTGTAACGCAATGGCGCCAAAATAGGCTCCTAGTTGACGGCTTCAATAACGATTTATTAATGCTGTCGGTTCTTTTTGTAGTACAGCAAAGAATATTCTGATTTTTATTCTAGAGGATTAGTTTGCTGGTTGCAAGAGAAAAAGGAGAAAGCCGGTTTTGTCCTTCTACTGGGGCGCCATCGACACGCCATTACATTACAGACTTTAAGCCCCTGGTTTTCCCACACTGTTTTTCTTCACCAGTTAGCGAGTATTTGTTTACGGATCTTTAATTCATTGTCTGTTGTATTTTTCCACAGCGCTTTTGAATTGACCCAAAGCTACGGGAATGAAAATGAAATGGCCGGTAACTCGGGACTGTCAGTGTTGCGCACATTTCGACTCCTGCGCATACTGAAATTGGTCCGATTCATGCCGAATTTGCGCCGGCAACTGTTCGTAATGCTTCGGACAATGGACAATGTTGCCGTCTTCTTCTCACTTCTTGTCCTATTTATTTTCATATTCAGGTAATTTTGTTTTTTTTACGTTTTGACGATGAATTTTGACGACATGAAGAGTAAAGAGAACTTGAGATAAACATTAAATTATAATTTAAAATGCATGTGTTAAAAAGGAAATCTAAAATGACGAATTCTCACATTATGATTTAAAAATATCATTTTATGTTTCTGGTTCTTTAATTAACACACTTCGAGTTCTGATTTCCTATGTCTACTTTGTCCCCTTGTCACGCATTTACATTTTTTATCTTACGCCCAGTAAGAAATCAGTACGTTTCCTTTCTGTATTTTTTACACGATAGGAAATTACTTTCACCGGAACTTGTAAGAAGGCAATAAGGATAGGGATCTTATGTCTGTGTAACATCTTTTATTTCCGAACCAATATCTAGCTACATTTCTACCTCTACCTACATTCATATAGATTTTATGTTTCACGCGTCCCTCCCATAGCACTTCTAGTTTGAAGGACCAAATCGAGCTCGATAACGCGTCAAACAATACTAGCTATCTCTCTATCTCTCCCTTTTTTTCGTCCACCTTTACTCCAAACACTAGTTTGAGAGGAAATTTTGACCACGTTATTCATACATGTTTTAGACATTCCACAGCAGTTTAAAAATATAAAATAACCCTCAAAATGTTGTCTCTAACTAGTGATTGTATACATAGAGCGTTTTATAAAGCTTGATTGGTCGATCTTTCTAAACGTGCTGTTTTCATTCAAAACTTTATTTTTTTCCGTAGAGTACGGCGAATCCCACTATACTAAAATAGGAAACTCTGAATGTTTCTACTTAACTGTTACCCCGCATCCCTTAACCCCGTGCACTGTGAGTGAGTCCCCCTTTTCTTTCCAAACTTTACCTTCACTGTCCTATGGGCCCTCTACCGCGAGTTAGGTGTTACGATGACGTTAGGGAAACCAGAGTTGTCGCTTTATCGTATAAGTTCTCTTACAATCAATTGAAATGTTGAAAAGTGCGAGCGAGAGGGCTGTAGATGTCCAGGGGCGTCTTAAAACACCAATACAAGCCACTTTTACTATTGCTTGTATTGGTGAGTCAATCAACCTTCGGTATCACAGGACCTTTCTGTAATACCCTGTTTAAAAATTAAAGCTACGAAAAAAAAACTTTTTTTTTTCTAAGGCAATAATTCGTGCTATGATACAGCGCTGGTACGGCACGACAGAGGATGACGGTTAAAGACCCGACTCGACCGATACTTTTCTCTTACCATAGATCTGTGTATAAGATTTGTCTACGTAAAATTCGGCGTCACCCGAATACTCTGGTTCTTGTAACGCCATCGGCATTGTAACATCCGTCTTATGGCAGTCCCCCTCTGACATTTTTATACCCACTTTACACATCACTGTCCACACTCTTCACAACTTTTTCTCTTCTATATTATTCTTATTCACTTGTAATAGTCTGTGTCTTTCGTGCTTTTGTGCTTTGCGTCCACTTTCAGTTTCTTTACACCTGCACTTAAGATTTATTCATATCTTTAGTATCTTTATGTGTTCACCGTCATCACTTCCTCATTTGTATATATTTATTCCGATATCTCTCGCTCTATCTAAGTTTATAATTGAGAGGAGTGTGTAGTAACCCTATGTTTGTCTAATCGTATTGCGTGGTAACGTTCAGCATCCTCGGTATGAACCTCTTCGGGTGCAAATTCTGCGAGAAAGACAAAGACGGCGATCCAGATTGCGACAGAAAAAACTTTGATACGCTCTTGTGGGCATTTGTCACGGTGTTTCAGGTATTCAACTATTTCAATTTAAAAAGATACCTAACAGACAAACCAGAAACAGACTGAACTTGCAACATTACTAAACGCTTCGACGGGTCCGTCAGCACTCATGACAGTACGACTACCTCAGTAACAAACATGTCCTGTGACGGCTTCTCGACTAACCACCGCGAGTACACAGCGACTGTTCACTGCTGCAAGAGATCCACAGTCCAATTCTGTAAACCAACCCAACTCTCTATTGTGAAACGAATTTGCAGCACTGTGCGATGTCAAACAGCCGTTCAGTCGCGTAACCGCTACCCTTGTAGTACAGTAACAGATCTAGATCCATCCGTAACAGTTCCAACATCATCTAGATATCACGATCACCACTGTGCCGTACTCATGCAGAAGTTGTCGAGAGCACATTAGTCTGAGAGCTTGTTGAAGTAGCAGGTTAGCTTGAGGTCGATCGGTGCCGAGTTTCGGATTTCTTCGTCAGACTCCATTGGACGCACTCAATTTGATACAAATTCTCTTTCACCTTGCATGCCGCTTCTATTAAGTACTAATCTTTTTACAACTTGAGGTGAAACCAGTGGAAACCGACTGAGATCTCTTTTCTTTATTCCCTTTGTTTTTCCAATTAGATCCAATCTCAAGCAACCCTTCTCGAGCTCCACTCGTTTCGCATTCACCCCCCGCATCGTTCTTTTTAACTTTGATAGCATAATCTAATTTTCACTCGATTTTTCGATTATTCCCCAGTTTCTCACTTCCAATTTTCTAAGCTTTAGAGATTGGCTCACTCTCTTTATTTTTCTTATTACTTACTTACTTTTTTCTTCTGCATCTATCTTCGGGTGATTTGATTATGCATTTAATATGATGATTTATTTACCGAGGGCACCGGTTTCATACCAGGCTGCTCGTTTATTATAATTATGATGAATGAAACATTTATTATATTTTTCTTTGTGCATTTTTGGTTCGCCTATTTACTATGTTCCGAATAACGAATTTTATATTTCACCTACTTTTAATTATGAAGAAGATTTCTAAACAAAAGTTAGCAAATTAATTGCACTAAATAACTCAATGATTCTAAATAATTAGTATGTAACTTTAGTGATTAATTGATAACGATACAAAACTCATGGGAGGCACTCAGTCGACGATAACACTGCCTAACAATGACGCTTGTTTAACGTTAGACGTGCCTCTATGTTGCTCACACCTCACAGAGCAACACGGCAGTCTTGTCAGTTATCACGCTTCGTGTGCGCATAGCGTTATGTTTTTCTTTCATTTCCCATCGGCCCGGCGCAGTATTCTGGGCATGTATCTGTTCGGGGGTAAGTTTTGCAAGTTCGTGGAGGACAATGGCACCGAGCGTGATTGCACCTGTCCCGAGATCATATCGCACCACCCGAAGTGCGAGTGCGACAGAAAACACTTTAATAACATCCTCTGGGCGACGGTGACCGTCTTCCAGGTAAGCCACGACAACCACGGGTGTTAGAACGTACACTATACCTAGTCAGTTAATTTGCGATCCCGATTACAATAGAGTTTTATAGATACCGCGCATTTCTCGTAACTATCCCGATCTTGTCTTCTTTGACATTTGAGTGTGAAAATAAAGCAGTGAAAAAAGACAAAGTGGTACCTAGACGAGAAATCTGCTACAGTATTTTACGTAGTTAGTTAAAGAGCGCTCTATAGTTAGTGCATGTGCTTTAAACGACACTAGTATTTAGACGCTTGTGTACTCGAAATGGCCGTCTGTGTTCCCTGTCATTACCGTTTATATTTGCGTACCAACACTAATACGACCAGCCGACACCTACAAATACCTAACACGCTATCGTTATTAAAATCGTTTCCGTTATAATTACATTAATTTTTCTAACACACAAAACTAATGTTTTACAAACCTATTAACTTCACACTAAAGGCACCACTCTAACACCAAACCAGCACACCTCGCTTATTATGATTTATTAACGAGTTTACTTCGAGATTTCGAAATATTTGGTGTGGTAGTCGAATTTACGTGTTCACGGCGGGTTATCTGAACGCCTCATAAATTATTTCAGGTTTTGACTCAAGAAGATTGGAATGTAGTGTTGTTTAACGGAATGGAGAAGACGAGCCATTGGGCAGCGCTCTACTTTGTCGCGCTTATGACATTCGGGAATTACGTTCTGTTCAATTTGCTCGTAGCCATTCTTGTGGAAGGATTTAGCTCAGAGGTGAGCTCCCACCCGACGGGAAAATATCCAATTTGTCACGTCAAATAACACTCGATGATAATATCCGCTTTGTCTTTGTAGAGAAACGAACGGAGGGAGCGCGAGCAGCGCGAATTGGCTAAATCAAAATTGTCGAGTGAAATATTTTCCGATAACAATGAGATGTACGACGAATCTAATTCGGGATCCCATTCGAGTGACAGTTTTTCTCAGGTAAAAATAAAAAGCGAACATTTCACCGGATAGATTGGTTGTTTGTGTATCCTTCCGACGGATATCCAATTTCCACTTTATCGACTTGTTTTTCTTTAACAGAATGAGATAAAAAACTTTTGGAAGTCTGCCGACGACGTGCGACGTGGTAAAGACCATGTCAACGGGAATAAAGAGAAGCAAATGCGGTCTCGGAGGAAAACTAAAAAGTCTGCACATCATCCCACACTTTGTAAAGACTGCGCTCAGTCAAACAAGTGCAATCTTCAAAAGGTAACTACGTCATTAGAGTGCCGCTCCGTATGTATACTTCCCTAATACAGCTGACAGCAAGTAAGCCTTCGTGAATGTTCGCTGCAACGTCGTCTGTAACGCAACTTGCTCTACTTGCGAGTTGCAAGGACACATTAAAATTTAAAGGACGAATAAAAAAAAAACGTACAAAATGTCTACGATCTAAACTTCTAAAATAAAAATTCCTAATGGTCATAACGCCTAAAGATCATTAATTTGGTAGAATCATTGAAACGCCGAAGTTCTAAAGGCCGATGCCCTGAGTTGCACAAGTGTAAATGTCGACGTGTTGTCAACTGCACATAAAATACTCATGGAGTTACGAAAAGGTGCTGTTATACTGAGCGGTTGGAGACGGTCGATAAACTTATCAAAACAACTTTTATACTGGGACCAACCCTGAAATATCAAAAAAATATAGCTGCTATACATAACATTTGGTGCTACAGCGAATGGAAAAAACACAAAAGATCCCGATTATCGTGATTTTATAATGTTATGCGAAATAGGCTGTTTGCTAAGTAGGCCGTTTGCGAAGTAGTCAAATAGAGAAGTAGGTATGATGAGAAGTTGGCCATTTGAGAAGTAGACCCCTGGTGCCCGAAGAATTTATACGACCTTTTTGAAAATTTTAAATACTTGCTTCAGACGTGCCCTTGAGATGTGTTTTCACCCGTGAATATTTTTAAAAACTTTGGCGTTCCAAAAGCATTGCCTTTGCCGTAAAACTATTACTCGAAACATCGGTCAGCTTTGATTTTTCAACAGGAGTCAAAAATGCTAGCTAACAGCGCTGGCTCAGACCTGACAGCTCTGCCGATGATCATGACCACCGCCGCTACGCCTCAGGACTCTCCATCAACTACTTTAGAACCGGGAGCCTCGTTCAAGGACTTCAACGTCACATTGAGCCTGGAACGATCGTCCATGATGTCTAGCTTGGACTCCATTGATCGGACTTCGGTAAGTTTCACTGCTATACGTACCAGTCAATACGTGAAAATGTTTAATTAGCTTTATTCGGCGAGCAGAAGAAAAAGTTCGCTGGCCTTATTCCTCATATTTCTCTTTATTCCTCTTGCACATATTAAATAACTTTTAAATGTGATTTCAAACAACTTTTGTTCTACGACTTTAGTAAAAGCGAAAAAAATATTTTTCAATAAAACAAAATAGTTTTTGCACAGTGTACTAGTTAGCTGGAAAGGCGGAAGAGAGTGGAAGGGTATGAAATCGCTCCGCGCAAGCAGCGCTGAAATGGTAGAAATCCACACTTTTAAAGAATAAGAAACGTTCAATAAATAGAAAGTATCGAGCTATTCGAAAAGTCGTAGAACAAAAGTTGTTGAAAATCACGAAATCACATATTTATGTGTTTCAGAACAAAAACATCTCCATGCTTATATCCGTTGGCAGGACTCTCTAAAAAAAAACGTTACTTACTATATTATCTTGTGGTGCAGTGCTCTACCTTTGGATCTGCTTATCAGTGATTTTTGCTAGTTTTTATTTGACTTCGGATATATCAACGAAGAATATATTCTGCCCTATTCTTCGAAATGCAAGAATAACTAGCGCTTTTCTCTTCCAGTGCTCAAGCATACCAGGGCTGCTGAAACCGCCAAACAGTTACACTCTGACCCTGCACTCAGCAGCGTCCCAACTCCGCGCGGAAAAAGCCCGACTACCTCCAATGTCCCTAGCTCCACCACCATTATCTCTAGCCCCACCTCCTTTGAAACCTTCGTCCCTGGTCACTCCGTCGCCCACGACGCCCAGGTCATTACCCTCGCCGATCATGCCAGAGAAGAATCTGCAAGTCACGATTGCCAAGGATGATAATAATTGCTTGAATACTTGTGACAAGTCCAGCCTTCTGAGTTCGCAAAAGTGAGTACCTAAAAATATATCTACTTAGGTATAATCGTTACATCCATTAGTATCTGTACTGATATGATGATACTAAGATTTGACGTCATGATAAAATTCAAACACACGCAAACTCAAATATTTTTATTCAGTATACTGAATTATTCTGAATTACTTATTCAGTGTAAACAGCGCTTATGCAAGTAAGGTGTAGCCTTTACAAGTGTTTTTATAAGAATATTATTATGTATTATTCATAAGCATAAGCAAGCGTATAACACCATTACTTGAACTCTCAGTATGTTCGTCATAACTATCAACACTTTCGGTTGCTATATCAAGTGTACCGATTTGAAGCTATTATTTTTCCGTCAGTAATATGTGTGTTTGAACTTATTATCTTCTCATTTCTGGAATTGTCCAGTCACTTTTTATTTAAATCTTAGGTAGTCTATAATTGCTTTGTTTTTTTCTCAATTGGGTACGCAAAGTTTTTTGTTCGAAAGTCCGTAATTAATTTAAATATTTTTTATTTTGGTCCAGTAGTTTTGTTTTTATGCGCTAAAATGTTTTGTTCCTATGACCGCCAACAGTATGCAGACCGTCGCGTGAAGGTCATAAAACCGTATCTTTGAAACGTTGTAAAATCCAAACTACTGAACCAAAATAAAAAATATTGAAATTAGTTTCTCAATATTGTCTAAAGATAAGATTAAGCCAATAACGGACTTTCGAACAAAAAACTTTGCCTTCCGAATTAGGAGCGTAAGCATAGCAGGAGTCCCGAATACCAACGAGGATCGCTGCAGAGTCCAGAGAGGGTACAGCTGGCGACTCTCAAGGCCAAGTCTGCGGAGGAAACCAAAACACAGGACGGGATCCGACTCTGACGCTATCATTTTGAACAATGGGAGAGATCATGCTACTTGCAATGGTAAGTTTTCCGAATTATTTTCTGATTTGTGTTGATCGCCTGGACCCTCGCTAGAGACAGATCTGTCCCGTTTCGACATCTTATTGAGAGACGGCTAGACACTTGTAAAACTTAGAAAATATTGTTTTCTTCCTTTTAGGTCTCTCACTACAGGGTGCACTCTAAGTCGATAGCGAAACTTTACGCAGGCTGTCTACTGATCAATACAAACAACTTGTTCTAGGTGGCGAAAAAAATAGAGCTATGAAAATATCAGCTGTTTCATACATTTGGCGCAGTACTGAGTCGACCTTTTGTATGGAACAGCTGATATTTTTTCCCCTCTATTTTTTTCGCCAGCTAGTACAAGTTGTTTGTATTGATCAGTAGACAGCCTACCTAAAGTTCCGCTATCGACTTAGAGTGCACCCTGTAGTATCAGTAAACCTTCTCTACACTTTTCTAGGTAAAGCTGTGTCTTTACCATTTCCCAGCAGTTTGCACTTGCCTGAACATTGCCTGTTCAGTGTTCACATACATTTAAAATGATTTAAAGAAAGAAAAAAAAAACCTTCAGCTTATACGAAATCATTCAGCTTTCAATAGAGTTATTTAGTTGTTCTTTTTCAGGCTCAAATCTTCGCAAAAACGAGTTGCTGCTATCATCGTCAATAGTAATAAAGAACGATACACAATCTGAGCTTACAAACAATAGGAATAAGTCACAACTGCCCGCACCAAGAGTGTTGGCGCCACCAGCAAGGAGGGTGTCAGCGCATACTGCCCCTTTGCTTCCTGATGTAAGTATTTTTTTACCGTATTGATACGTTGTGAATATTTTGTTTTCAAAGATTATTTCGTATTAAGATTATTTAGTGGCAACACAAGACCTGGCCACAAGAAGAACAACACAAGTATGTTGGCAGAATGTTTTCTGCCATTACCCTCGTCTCCTGCCACCGAACCCAATGGTTGCCATGTCTATAATTTTTTCCTGATATTAATAATAATAATAGCGATAACTAAATAAACGTCTATTTCATCACCTAAGAGAAAGACTTTTTAGTCAAATCGAGGCTGGCTAGGTATACTTTGTTCGCGCAACATAGTCGGGAATTCCATTGTTTTGCAATCTTTACAGGTATCGTGGAAAGCACCCGAGGCTGGTTTTTCATCAGATTCAACAGTTATGTTGGACAGAGTCAAAGCACCTCCTCATAGGTTATCGCTGACTAATGAATACTTGACTGGTTTGTATAAAATCATGATTCTAATTCAATTTGTCATCATGCATCATAAATATCATTCGGTTTGCATTTTAAGTCAGAAGTGTGATTACCAAGATTTTCAAAGTCTCTACTAGTTTTGAAATGAGTAGAACGTAAAAGCTATAAAAAATTGGGATGTAGAAAAATAAAAAAAAATCTTCATTTTCAGTGACAACCGTATCAGAAGTGAAAGCTAGTAATCTAACGCCACCAGTAGCGACGCAGTTGTCCTCTCAGGTCACTCCAAGACCCCAGTCAGTGACTATAGCTACAAGACCTAACAATCAGGCCTTACCGCTTATAAAGCAGATCAATGAAGAGGTAAGAGAAGGCTATATTTACTAATGGTGCGTTTACGCGGGCCGGATTTCGCCGCACGGCTAGTCACCATTAGAATCGCATGAGAGAATCGAATCGCCACCTTAAACGGTCGACCAAAATCGAATGTAGACTTAAAATGTGCCGTAATCGCCTGCGACTGAGCATTTTCACGGTCGATTTTAGTCACGGCGGCGGGTGCAGTGAGATTCGAGTTTTGGAAATTTCGATTTTAGTCACCGCGGCCGAGCCGAATTGCCATTTACACGGTCGATTTTCACCGTGCGGCTAAAGTTGTGGGGCCGTTAGTCTCCTCTCTCGACAGAAAGTTTTATAGATTATCCTATTGCGATTTATAAATATTATTATTTCTTTTTCTTCCGCCTTTTCTGCTACAAGTCTGTAGTATTGTTTTAACCGTTCTAAAATGAAAGACCACATCGAGTTTTAACAGAACGATACACTGTTATGGTACATTGCGCGCTATGGGCAATTTTTGACCGGCTCGCGATCTTCTTTATTCCAATACCACTTTTAGAAGTTCTCATAAAAACGGCATGGAATAGATAGAAATTCCAACTTTGAAAGTTCCCATGATAACATTCGTAAACACTTTAATAACCCGATCTAAATAGTTTAATCTTGATTATTATGACAGGTAACAATGGGCAACAACGTGACGATAGTGCAAAGCTGTTTCGATAGACGAAGATTCAGAGTCAAGGACCTTTTCCGATTTATGGAGCCAACGGGTTGCCTGAAAGAAAAGGAAGACTTCTCCTTGTACATATTCGCGCCAAACAACTAGTAAGATTGTTTGTTTCACTTACCTTCAGGTATTAGAAAGCCATTTATATCAACAGGATGCATTCGCATTCGATAGCGAAACTTTAAGACGCCATACATCTCACAACTAGCGCCGCCAATAAAAAAAAATCATATCCTTTATTTGGATGCCATTTTAGCAAAAAACGCTCCTGCGATTTCTCAACGCGAGGCTTAACTATTTTTAGGGCCTAAGGTTTGGATTCCAGGATAAGATTGCATTCTTAAGTTCTAGGATCTGAAATCCAAACCTTAGGTCCTAAAAATAGTTAAGCCTCACATTGAGAAATCTTAGGAGCGTTTTTTGCTAAAAACGCATCCAAATAAAAGATATGATTTTTTTTCATTGGCGGCGCTAGTTGTGAGACATATTTCATCTTAAGTAGGCTTTTTACTGATCACTACAAACAACTTGTACTAGGTGGCAAAAAAAATGGAGCGAAAAAAATATCAACTGTTCCATACATTTGGTGCAGTACTGAGTCTACCTTTTGTATGGAACAGCTGATGTTTTTTTCGCTTACCTGCTATCTAATTCGGAAGGCAGTTTTTTCTTCGAAAGTCCGTTATTGGCTTAATCTTATCTTTAGACAATATTGAGAAACTAATTTAAATATTTTTTATTTTGGTCCAGTAGTTTTGTTTTTATGCGCTAAAATTTTTTTGTTCCTATGACCGCCAACAGTATGCAGACCGTCGCGTGACGTCATAAAACCGTATCTTTGAAACGTTGTAAAATCCAAACTACTGAACAAAAATAAAAAAATATTGAAATTAGTTTCTCAATATTGTCTAAAGATAAGATTAAGCCAATAACGGACTTTCGAACAAAAAACTTTGCCTTCCGAATTGGCCAAAATCTGAATGTAGGTATATTTGGTGGCAATGTCCTTTTAGAGAACTCAAAGAGATATTCTAAAAACTAGCATGACTTCCCAATTATTTGTATATCCAAATTTCCAAACATTATTCACACAATTTTGGACAATTTCTTCCAGCATGCGAAGGTTTTGCACCTGGATGGTGACACGGAGCTGGTTCGACAATATCATTCTCCTGTTCATCGCACTGAACTGCATAACGTTAGCGATGGAACGCCCGAACATACCGCCCGATTCTAAGGAGAGGGCTTTTTTATCCACTGCCAATTATGTCTTCACTGGAGTGTTTGCGGTCGAGATGTTTATTAAGGTAAGTTATTATCATTATCCTGCTATAATAATTATTATTATTCAATTCACATAATTTCAAAAACATATACTCAATGCAGCAGTAACTGTGTACACTAATGTGTGACAAAAGGTTCTAACTCTTTTTGCGTTATCTACTGCTAAAACGATGTTTTTTCATAAAAAATATATTTGTAAAGCCAAAATTTTACAAAATATATCTTTAAGAATTTAAATTATATTTTTACAAGTGTTTTTTTAAGTGTGCAACCTCTGAGAAAACAATATTTTATCCATTGAGATTCAAAGAAAACAATATTTTAAATTATTTTTCTTACCATACATTTTATTAGAATTAAAATCTAAAACCCGGGGTACTCAGATTTTATACAAAACATCAAGCTACATTTATGTATATTGAGCCTACACAGAAAGTGATTTCGTAGCCGCTACGCCGCGCTACGCGACTACGGGGTAGCGTGCCAGTGTAACTTTTTGCTAACACCATTCGCACAGGCCCATGGCATATAAACTTTACAACCCCATTTTGGCAACTCCTCGACCGATTAAGCTCATTATTATTTAATTTCATACATTCGACTACCAAATTTCATGACGATCCGACCAACTTAAGTTATCGTCGAACGAACATTCATACATACAATACATATAAACATACAAGCGCCGGATTGTTCCAGTAGGCTCGAAGAACTTATCTTGACTCGCTCGCTCGTTCAAAATCGCTCATCGATGCGTCGAGCTACCGCAGCTTTTTTCAGGTTTATTTAATTTATTTCTAAACTGATATTTTCAAATGACATTGCAGGTGGTAGCCTCAGGTATGTTTTACGGGGTGGAAGCGTACTTCACATCAGGATGGAACATCATGGACGGTTCTCTCGTCATCATATCCATCATAGACTTACTAATGTCGTTGGTCTCAGAGTCTAGTCCAAGGATATTTGGCATTCTTAGGGTAAGTGGTTGAAGTTGCTGGCATTTTTTTTTAGTGATTCATTTTTGTAGGACTAATTTAGCATTTAGATTGAAGGTATCAACCTCAATCACACACTGCGCACGGTCAGACTCTAGGTTTCCAAGCTGACTTAATTTCTCCGGGTTTAAAACTTGACTCGATTGTTCCGGGATTCAAAATGCTGAAAAGACTCATTCGAGCTTGAAGAAAATCAGTCTCGGGATCTTAGGTTTCACTTACTTACAAGATGTCAGATTAGCTGAATATTCTCAGATTTCATTCGAAGACCTGATTCATGGAAGAAAAATGAAGCTTATGCCGCCACTATCTGTCTCTCAAACAACTGGTGATGATGATAATATTAAAATGCACTCATCTTCCAGGTATTCAGGCTGCTGCGATCACTAAGGCCATTGAGGGTAATCAACCGGGCGCCGGGGCTGAAGCTGGTGGTACAGACACTTCTTTCGTCTCTGAGGCCTATTGGGAACATTGTGCTCATTTGTTGCACCTTTTTCATCATCTTCGGAATACTTGGGGTGCAAGTAAGTGACATTTTACACTTTGTAATAAGTAATTACACTTTTTTGATGTAAGTGGGTATTGTCTCTATAGGTGCCATGGAAGAATCACGAAAAGCCCAAAACAAAATTTAGGCCACATTGCGTTAGTTTACATTGATTTATTTGAAAAAAACATGGAAAATAGGCTTTGAACACCCTGTAAATGAATAGATATCTAACCTTTCGATTAAATGTTTTCCTAATAAATAAAATAATTAGGTACCTACATCTCGTAGAATTCTGGCGAAGCTCGGTCGCCCGCGACCTATACGAGTATATTCAATCTTCGTACTTAATTATTAAATTTAAATGATGTCTCAGGATTGTAACAGGAAGTAAACCAAGCAAAACTACTGAATAGTGAATGCCGCCCGCGTACCTACGATTCTAATGTTACCAGAATTATTCTATCCATGTGAGTGAAACAGTACAATATATCTTGCCAACAAAAGGGTATACCGGATCCGAAAATCATTACCAACCTTACAGAGAGTTTTATAGATACTTAGGACAGATTACAGATCCCAAACTAGGATTAAGTTCCTTTCCTTTACATCAGGTTAAAAAGCCTGGAGCTGTTTCTTTCAAGCCACGGGCCTTACGCAGCAGTAGAATGTAATGTTCATTTAGTTTTACAAATAGAAATGTGTGAAAAGAACTACCTAAGCGTTAGGAGAAAGGGGTTGGTCTCTGACCGTCTAGACTTCGATAGAGCGATCAAACGACCGCGATCTTTCAGCGGTATGAATATTCAAATAGTATTTTAGCTTTTTATTTTACGCCCAAAGGCCCAATTCCCAAAGGGGGTACCAAAGATAGTATCATGACAAATGATAAGACATTTCATGAGCAAGTGTTATTCGTTTTCGTACAAGCTCCCAGCTTGCTTTGCAAATAACCTTTTTTAATTCATGTTCCTAAAGACAGCAAATTCGGAGCGGTGATGCCACCAAACCTTTTTGAATTTACGGCTCAAGGGAAGTAACAATAAGTTTGAGTTCATGGTGCTCCCAAGTAAGACGCCATTACTTTTTGCAGCTATTCAAGGGCGCCTTCTTCTTTTGCGAAGGCGCCAACATCAAGCAGGTCAAGAACAAGACGGACTGTTTGGCTATCGAAGGCAACGCCTGGGTCAATCGGAAGTATAACTTTGATGACCTTGGGAAGGCTTTGATGTCTCTCTTCGTGCTGAGCTCTAGGGATGGATGGGTGAACATTATGTACACGGGACTGGACGCAGTTGGGGTGGATCAACAGGTGAGTAATAATGCCTGGTCTAAGTTTAGTGTCCATGTTCACATATCTCGTGATATCGTATGTACCTAAAGTTTACTCGTTTTAGATTGACGCTCCGATCCCACAAGGGTTTGCTGGAAGATCTCTTACAGGAATAAGCTCACCTTTGTACATGTCTTTTATTATGTAATGTCCTGTGAGGTGTTTCGTGTGCAATAAAATATAATAAAGGCTACATACATAAAGATAAACATGGCCAACGATTCATGTCCCGTAGCTTATAGGTCCAAGTATATGAACCTTGGACCTGGTATCAAACCTATACCCGCACTAGGGATACATTTCCTCGAGTCTAGACTCACACCCGCAACCTTTGTTACCTTGAACAAACCGCCAAAAGTTCTTCCAAGTAAGCAGTTTGATTTCAAAAACTCTCAACCCCATTAGCTTTGTTAGCGTAATTTTCTAGCATAGGTGTAAATGGTAAAGTTTTGCTATAAAAAAATACATAGAGGAAACGTACATGTTACCTTTTGATTGAAAATGTTACCTTTTGTTCCGGAAACAGATGTACAGGTAGATTTTTCTATGAAATCGGTCACTTTCTGAAGTTGATCTTTGCAGATATCGATAGAATTCAACATTGGGAGTCAAATAAAAAAATATATATCGAAAAAGCTCGAATACGTAAATGACTTTTGTTCCTAACCTCCTCTTTCGATAATCCTCCAATCTTCGACCTTTAGCTCCTCGTTATACTATCTTCTTTTTCTCCCAGCCCATCGTAAACTACTCCGAGTGGCGTCTCCTCTACTTCATCGCGTTCATACTACTAGTGGGTTTCTTCGTACTGAACATGTTCGTGGGAGTGGTGGTGGAGAACTTCCACCGGTGCCGCGAGGAGCAAGAGAAGGAGGAGCGCGTGCGCAGGGCGGCCAAGCGGCAGCTGCAGATGGAGAAGAAGAGACGGAGTAAGTGAGCTTTAACCTGGCTTTAACCTTAGGACTGTAACGCTCATAATCCAACAAGCTGAGATGTTGAGATTCTAAGGGTGGTATTACAGAAGGCTCCTAGATAACAGTTAAAACTCTTCCCACCCAGTCGGAGTTTAAACATAGTTTAGTACCTAGAGTCGATGATAAAACAGTTATATTTTGATTTGAATGTCCCTACCCTATCGCTGTACTGTAAGTGAAAGGTTCCTAGTTGGCCTCGTAGAACAAAAGTTTGTTGGAAATCACATTTAGAAGTTGACGTGTTTCAGGAATAAAGCTATTTAAAAATTGCCCTGTAGTAACGGAGATGAAATTATAAATGATCAGCAGTCTTTGCATTTTTAAATCTAAAGTATTATTCGTATTCCTCCTACAACGAAACATTATTGTTTCAGAAATGCATATGCGCCCATACTACGCGGACTACTCGCAGGCTCGCCTCTTCATCCACAACGTAGTCACGTCCAAATACTTCGACCTAGCCATCGCAGGAGTCATAGGACTAAACGTAGTCACAATGGCCATAGAGTATTACAGAATGCCCCCGGCCCTACAATACGCCCTCAAAATATTCAACTACTTCTTCACAGCAGTGTTTATCCTAGAGGCCATAATGAAACTCGTAGCGTTAGGGTTCAAAATTTACTTAAAAGACAAGTGGAATCAGCTGGACGTGATAATTGTTATACTGTCGATAATTGGCATAGTGTTAGAGGAACTAGAAAGCAATATAATTCCAATTAATCCAACTATAATGAGGGTAATGAGGGTGCTTCGAATAGCTAGAGTGCTGAAGCTATTGAAGATGGCTAAAGGAATAAGAGCATTGTTGGATACAGTGATGCAAGCGCTGCCTCAAGTGGGTAATTTGGGGCTGCTGTTTTTTCTGCTTTTCTTCATCTTTGCCGCTTTGGGAGTCGAGCTTTTTGGACGATTGGAGTGCTCTGATGAACTTCCTTGTCAAGGTAAGGAAATACTGTTTTGATTTCATAGACTCATGGTTTTTGATAGGTACAATCATAATAATATAATTTAACTTGTTGAGCAAAGCCCGGCCGTAAACGGCTGAGATATTTTGTTCTTTTATTGAGATCCGTTAAACGAGCAACGTTATGCCTACACAATGATTCATTGTAAAAAGCCTACAGTAAACTCTACAAATATAATTTATTTTTACGGAGTCCCATCTACAACAAAATTTTGACAAACTAAATTAAACTCGGCAGGTATCAAAATCTCATATTATTTTCAGGATTGGGCGAGCACGCTCACTTCGCAAACTTCGGCATGGCATTCCTGACCCTCTTCCGAGTGGCGACGGGCGACAACTGGAACGGCATTATGAAGGACACACTCCGCGAAGACTGCGACAGTTCTGTGGACTGCGTGAGGAATTGCTGCGTCTCCACCATCATTGCGCCGATATTCTTTGTCGTCTTCGTGCTGATGGCCCAGTTTGTGCTTGTGAATGTTGTTGTTGCTGTAAGTATTCCCCTAACTCGTGGTGTCGTTTTGTGTCACATAACGTTCTTTTGTCTTATAAGAGAAAGTCGTTCTTCAAAGCAGATGTCTCGGATTGCATAGTTACACTAGCCTTGTAAATAGCTTCTTCGTCATTAGCGTACCCATCTTTTGTCCCCAGGTCCTGATGAAACACTTAGAGGAATCCCACAAGCAAATGGAGGACGAAAACGACATGGACGTCGAGTTGGAGCGCGAGCTGGAGCGGGAGGCTGACGACGAGGAAGACCGCGCCCTGTGCCGCGCCCTGGAACAATGTACGTCACCCCCCAGACCCTTGAACAAGGTACCGTCGCTTCCCGCTAACTTTGTATATAGCGAGCCGAAACAGCCGACACCGTCGCCCGCACGCCTGGCTTGTCGTCGTCGCACGCTTCACTCGCACCACGCTTTGTTGCCGGCGAGTCTGCCGACGAGACGGGCCTCACTCTCTCCTCACACCTTCGGACGACGTCGACAGGACTCGAGCACGGAGGCGCCGGCGCTCTACGAAGAGGACGCGCGCTTCATCGACGCCGACGACATCGAGGAGCTTGACCCAGGCAGCCCGCCGCGCCGCGACTCCTTCGCGCAGAACAGAAGACAGCGCGTCGACAAACGTAACTCCCTCAGGGGAGAGGAGACCAGGCTCCTGCGACCGGTGTTGCTAGCCGTACCGTCTCTGAGAAACAAGCCTGTGAAAAGAAGGCTATCCACCGAATCGAACGCGGCGAGCGACGTGAGCCACGCATCCCCCAGGTCCCAGCTCACTCCGGAGTCGGAGCAGCCGATCACCGAAGAGGAGAAAATCCGCATAGTGATAGCGGAGAGGCGGAAGGTGGACGCGAGTCGGCCCGAGGCCAGCGAGGGCGTGGAGCTGGCCGAGACGGGCTCCTAGTCCAAGCGAGGCCGGCCGCAACACCATCAAGAAGTCTATATCTAGACTGCTGACCTAATCTTCCACTCTCCTCGTCTCCCTTCCTCCTCTATGGTGCGTTCAGGGAACAGTTGAAAGTTTGAACTCGGTTGCAGGACATAACAGTGCGTACTTACAGCTTCAAAATGTGTTGTTGACTTTTTCGTGAGTTTTAAGGTTTGGTGCAGCAGTGAAGATTATGTGCTGAGAATGATTTCCTACCTCTTGTCTGCCACACTCACACACTCGTCCTTACGTTTCTATTTGCGGCCGGTTCAAATAAACAAAAAGAGACTTTTATTAATGTTAAGGTTCAGATGTAAAAACTTACTTTAGATAGGTTATAGAACTAGTCAATTTGTTCTGGTGGGATGTTTTTTCTACGAAAAGTTATTGTTCACTTCATAATTATAATTGTATAAGTCATTTACGGTGCTTACATTGTTAAAGTATCGTTTGTTATACTCATGAAATAATAGTTACTTTATCTCGTTTCTAGATTCGTAACGAAAAATTGGGCTTTAGTGAAGAAACTCTAGAAGTTGTAAACGTTCTTGTATTCACTGATTTAAAGTGTCAATTCAATGTTAGCTAATAAAGACAAATGAACAAAGTAATCGCGTTAACAGTTCCAAATCCAACGACAAATAAGCCTAGACGCTGTTATATTACGTACTACGTGTTAGCCTTTAAATCTGAACATAGTTCGGTAATGTACTTCGAAACCAAACTTCTAGTCAACGACTTTAATGTAAAATTGTAGAGAAAAAGTATTACAAAAAAACTTATCTTTAAAATTGCGGAACCAAACCTTCGTGAATTGAATATCTCTCTAAGAGCAAAAAGAGTATTTTCTGAATATAAAGTAAATCCTATTTTCTTACAGAGCTACGTACAAATAAAAAAACTAGTTAGAGTACAGGCCATACGCACATAAACGTTAGAGGAGCGTAGCGAAACGTAGTCGTAAAGAACTCTACAAAATTAATACAAGTATCTTAGTTACAATCGTGGTAATAGAAGACTTTATTAATATTTTTTACTGTTGTGATTGAAATAAAAAGTCGTCAAGACAAGCCGTGCCAAATTTACAGCTCTGAGCTTAGTAAATCGATTCTAATTATAAAAGTCTTTCACGAGTTATGTTAGCTCTCAGAGTCAAACTTTGCTGTTAATTAATTGACAACTTGATTCTCGACTGGGCGAATTTTGAGAATGCCCCAGAGTCCATCGATTGCATCCATTGCCAAATTAAGTTCACATTAAATTATTGGGATCGTCTTCGCGGCTTTATGAACAATGCGACACATTGTTCTATTAATTTCATGGAGATTATAACGATAGGATTGTATCGTAGTTAGGTAAGTCAGCAATAAATTTTATACTTCGACTGTGCCTTTCCTATTTCTAACGTGTTAATGGTAGATTCAAACCGTATGTATATTGTAGAGGTTGAAAGTGTCTTCATCATTAATTTGCGAGAGATCTTATAATGAACTGGTTTGCTAACTTTAATAAAGACTTTATTGCTAAAGTTATAGTTAAAGACTTATTTATTACTAAAGTTTTATTGTTCTACTTATACTTTAGTTTCGATTATGTGGGTCTGTTTCACGATCTCTGTTTATATTTGCAAGGGTATTCAAAGATTGTTGGACAGGCTCTTTGTCGAAAATCTAAAAGTTCCTTTTAAGTAATCTATTTTAATGTTACTTTTAGTCCGAACGTAAGCTTATTATTGTGTGTCTTCCATCTTTACTATACAAATGAGTTTAACGCTATAAACTGTAATGTTAAAATCGTTGTATTTATTTCTTGTATTTAGGTTAAACATTAAAATGTTTACGATAAGTAGTTACGTATGCATTAAAGCTATTCATTAAAGGCATCAATGTCATCTCGTTCGAAAGAATTGAATAAAAGGAATTAAAAATCAAGCGTCTCCGTGATAAAAAGTAAATATTTCGTGATAAAAATTGTTTCTCGGTACTGATTGTATGAATTGATGATAATTTTAAGAGGTATGAACAATGTTCATTAGATGAGTACACCTGTTAAACTTAGCTGGTGAACTGTCGAGTTACAAAAATGTTAGGTTGAAAAAAAATAAAATTGAAATTTAATCTCTCCTTTTTATTATCTTCGGAGCTTCCTAAAGTATCAAGTTTAACAGTGGAAAGTTCAGTTAACAACTTTTGGGTCCCTTAAACTTCAACCCCTTTTGATTGAATGCTTATCTTGAGTCACCACTAGGGACGTTAAGGAATCCACCAAAGTTGGTTAAAAGAAAATGGAAGTCTACTTGAAGAAAGCAGAGTCACAGTAAAGGCAGTAGTTTGTCTCCATAAAAACTGTAGAAACACTTCCACGTGCACCCCAAGCCTCAAGCTCATTAAGTCTTAAAATGCAGGTAGGTTTTTTTTTAAGTATAGCCCGCGTTTCTAACCGAGCGGACTCGCGCCGGCGTAGATAATATCATTCAAAGAACACGGCTGAGTTATCCCGCTGCTCTTTTGCTTAACGGTGGCGGAGTGGAAGTGGAAATGAAATCAATCGAGTTTTTTGTGGGCGACGAAACCAGGACGCGTCGACGGCGCAAATTCACAAACTCGAGTACAAAGGGGCGCAACAGGCAAGCCGAATCGAGTTGAGCAACAATCTTTCCGAGCGTCCTATCTTGTTAAGCGAGCGCTTACAATCCAATTTGCATAATTCCTCAGAACGAATTTTAATGGGTTCTTTATCATGTTGAACAACATAATGCCGCCTGCAAAAATTTACAGCTAATTTCCCCCGCCAAATGACTGAAGTTGGCGCGTTCATTTTAACGTTGTTTGGGCAATTTTCCAGGTTAGATCAGATCCAAAAGCTTATCGAAATGCTTATAACTTTTGTTTTACATCGTAGTTAGACAAATGTGCAAACATTTATATCCCTAAATAGATAATCAGAGATGCATTCTCTTTATTAATTTATTTACTATCAATTTTAAAACATTGATTAAACCTTCGGAGTAAAAGGCCTTGTTCGTATTTTACAATAAAATTATATGTAAATAGGCATTTTAAGAAATAAAGTCCTTTAGTGCATTCGTTCATTAAGTTTAATGGCATTACGCTGTTTACATTTCGTAGCACTGCAGTGGCGTAGCGAGCTACGCGGTCGTAGCGGTCTACGCAGGCATAGCTTGCTACGCATTAAAGCTACGAGGCATAGCAAGTTGTTGCATCAGCGTCCAGCAACTCTATTCAAACTAGATGGATGAAATCAACACTTAGACGCTAGAGTTTGTTTTCCGTAACTAATAGTTACTTGCCATATCGCGCACGTAACCCTACTGTTAAGACTTCCACTACCGCCAGCAACTTTATTTATTTACAAGCAATAAAGTTGGAACGTTCTCAGTTTGCTTGTTATTTTACTTGCGGCCCACTCCCCTCTATGCACAATTTTCCTCACAGACGACATAATTAAAGCCCTAGATAGGCAATTTTCCGAGAAGTAAAATTCGAAGTATCATTTTGTATGTGGAGGCTAACGCACGAGATGACAACGTGCTCGCCATCCAACTCCACTCAACGCACAAAGTCGCAAGACCCTCTTTTAGCAGAAGACCTATAACACAACATAAAGGGCCTACTACAAAGCGCTCCCCGGCCGATGCCCTTGACATCGACATTTCCATAAGCTTGATTTGAGTTTACCAGCCCCACCAGAAACGCTGACCTCTAACACCTTTCGGTTAGTTCCGCGTGAGGGGTCCTAATCTGGTGTATGGATACCAGGGACGCTGAGCTCCAATAGCCAGTGGTAAGTGTGACACGAAGGCTCTTCGCATGGTGGGTCTCAGCCTCCCGCCGTCATGGAGCCGCGCAGGCCCTGACCCAAATACACGTTGCAAAAGGTACGATTACAGAGGGATCAGTATAACCACGTGAAATGTCAACCTCACACATAGGTGAGGCTGCGTGGGGAAAACAAAGTTTTTATTTTAAAAAATCTTTGAGGGAGCTCAAGATGCTTGCAATGGATATAATAGACTCTACACTACGCTATTGTATTGTGTTATAGGGCAACTCTACCGATATTGACAATGCATTCAAAATGCAAAAACGCTGTATTAGAGCGATGTTTGGCCTACGCCAAATAGACTCGTGTCATGAATATTTTAAGGACAATAGCAACAACTGCAGATTTCGTGAAGCCCGGCAACACTAGGGTTTGTACTCGTATTTCTATGCGCACTTCACGTCGGCCGGTTCGAATCGTGTTCCATAGAATTACATACTACTTTTTACAAAAAGATTGAAATACCGTTAAGTAGCAGCTTTTACCCCTTACTAGACGCTGGGATGTGTTTTAGAAATAATGGAACTAAGCCAAAAGTGGCTCCCTGTATAGGTACCTACTCTTGTTTTGTCTACAAGGGCAAACTATGAGTTAAAATAGCTCCAAGATTAATATGATTGACCTTCATTTGTTACGATCACAGAACAAACAAGAAGATTTATCCCTGTTTTCTGTTCTTACAATACCAATTATTATTTGTTTCCGAAAATTGTAAATGCTACGCGTGTCGTTCTCCACATGGTAATTTAGTATTTTTGAAAAATTTGCTTTCAGCGAGAAATTAAATTGTCGCTTGCCACAGCACGTCGTCTACAAAGAATATTTTTGTTTTATTTCGACTACACTATTATGATAATCACCCATTTATAGCTTAGCCAAATCATTGCAGACTTTTCCACCAAAGCTAAAAACACTTTGCTAAAAAAAATAAACATAAAAAAAATCTGGTAATATTTTGCCTCGCTTTATAAGATGTTTGCACTGAAAATACCTTCGCAATATTATTTCATGACACTACAATATTAAAGCCATTTCAGAGCCACCTCGGAGACAAAGGGAAAGCTATTTGTTCAAGGAAAAATAACATAACACGTTCATATTTTATTCCTTCACGACGACATTTCGCATTGAATTTTAGCCCCAAGAGTCTTTTATGTAAGTACTTTGTGTTGGTGAAGTATCTTTGTGAAATTACAGGAACTTTCCAGCAGTATGATGGAAATAATTAAAGTATTTCTGCTAATTCTTTTTTCTTGGTTTCCTTTTTCCATCACTTTCCAGTGGTGTTAATGTTAGCTCATAGTAGTGCTACACATACACAATTAAGAGGTTCATACACCCTGATGGGCTTTGTTTTTTTTTAAGAGATCATCAAAACCTTTTTAAAAACAATTTATAAATACTGACAAAATTAAGGGTGGTATTCTAGAACGCTACTTAAACTCAGTTCAAACTAGAACGCTACTTAAACTCTGTTTAAACTCAGTTCAAACTAGAAAGCTCCTTGAACTCTGTTTAAACTCAGTTTAAGTAGAGTTTAGTATTATCGACTGTCGATAAAACAGTGCATGTTTTGATTTGAATATCCTTCCCTTCATATCAAAACATGCACTGCTTTATCGACAGTCTGAACTCTGTTTAAACTGAGTTTAAGTAGCGTTCTAGAATACCACCCTAAGAGTACTAAGTATGAACTGTAAAGTAATTTGTAGTACAATCAAAAATAATTTTAGTACCTTTTGTAAATACTCTGTTGTGGTAAATGGTAGCTTTATTTTTACTCCGTTTTTAGATACTCCAATCGGGTTTGCAAAAGGGATAAGAAATACGCTTTCGCTTTTTTTTCTGAGCTCGAATGTGTATAATTTGTTAAAAAATTATCACGTTTCTCTTTCTTACGGTATGTTAGTGACTTTTATTGGACACGTAAAGGAAAATACGACTTTCTCGGAATAATAATACAATGTTCTCGAGGAAATGTAAGTTATGTGGTATGCGCTGCAGAAGGCTAAGTACGCTTCGCTTATAGAATAAAAACCCAGGTGTAACTACCAAATTGCCATTTGTCAGTAACTGTGGAAGGTGGCACGAGAAGGAAAAGGTACATGACTACGAGTAGGTACTAAAGGAAAACTAGCAAACGTATGACATAAATATTTTCTCGTCAAACTGCACTTGGTGCCCTGGGTGTTCTGTCTATCAGGAAAAACCAAATTGAGATCATTTTTCCTCTCTAATACAGAGGACAAAGTGAACTAATCATATAATTAATATTTGCTTTTCTAAAAGGGCAGGCAGGACTCGAAATTCTATAGAAACGCTAAAAATGAAAGAAATATCTAAAAACAACAGAAAGTAGGTACAATATACCGAAGGCTAATCAACTTCTCTAAAAAAAACCCGCAGTCTCAAATAAAGCAAAACCATTTCTTTCAATCCACCGCCTCGTGGGAGGTTCCTAAATTAATTGGCGCCGTGATTCAATCGAGGATCACATTTTAACTTATCTCCACCCCCGACCGACCGTGCGGTACGTGGCTACAGTTGTTGCTGTTAGATCTCACGTTTTGATCACATACAATAAATCACAATACAATTCACAAAAGCTTCGTAATTTTTTTTTAAATAAAATAAACATGTCACAAAGAAAAAAACCAAAAAACACAATCAGAAACGCACACACACACACCCTAACACAAACACACACCCTCACAAACCTTAACCAAATAAACCACTCCGGGCCATCTCCAAACCAAAGGTACATGACGCTCCCCGCGTTACCGCGTTGAACACCTAAGGAGATACTTTGCATCAGAAATGCCCTGGAGCGGTAGTCAAAGCCACGTTTCCTCAAACGGCGTCCCAGCTCTTCTTAGGGTGCCCCTCCGACTCAGCTAAGGTTGGCGATCAGCTCCACATATCTCTCTTTGTTTCACGTGAGGCGAAATAGCTGGGCAGCACTGGCGATCCCAGTTCACTCCCGTAGATTTCTAAGCCAGGATTTTTTCTTTCGGCCGAGCCGTCTCTTTCCAGCGACTTTTCCCATCATTAAAAGTTGCAGGAGGCTGTATTTCTCGTGTCTGAACACATGTCCTAGACATTCAGGCTTAAATCCTTTTGATGGTGTTCCATAGCTCTCGCCTCTTGTTAACACGTCTTAGCCTGTATTTATATTGGTGTACAATAAAGAATATTTTATCTTTATCTTTATCTTAGGACCATTAGTCGAAGTCAAAAGTTTTTATTCAATATGCAATAAAGCGGTGGTAGCCTAGTGCTCCAACTACTGAGCAAAAGATATTTCATCTTTTACTCTGACTTTGTTAATAGGTCGATGTGGATAATTAAAATTGATACAAATTGTGAGCTTCAACGGCATCAACTCATGCGGCTCCATTCATTATTGGAAAACACTTGTAATGCTTCACTCATTAAATTTTGGCCTTTTGTATCAAGTAACATACCGCGAATAATAGGCATTTCTACGAAGCTCCAATATTTCGAAGTTTTTGCTGATTAATTTTGATGTCAGTTACCTGGATTTAGGTTTGGGGATTATTTTATTAACCCAGCACACAGAGGAAAAAAAGAAAGCAACCCAAATCCTGGCATGTGTCATCCTATCTACATTAGTGAATCGTAACAATATCACTCACTAACTGTGCATCAAAACATCATGAGGAAATCTGAGCGCTAAATTATTACCCTTAACGCAAATATCGCCAATCCGCACGTTTACGTTGAGTTGCGTAGTTCTTCAAAAATATGTGGCGCTGGTCCACCTTATTCGTAAAAGATTTTTTCGCACGTTATTTCAATTAAAACTTCGAATGATTTATAGCCTAATTGAAAGGCATATAAAAAGTATCCTAATTTCCTATACCGATGCATAAATTACCATCTCATTTCACCACTCGGCTCCGGCAGATAGACGCGGGTAAGCCTCTGAACGAAGGCAATAGGATATGGTATTTTCTTCGTGAAAAAGTAATTACAATTCCATATTTATATAATCAGTGGCATGGTGTTTCAGAGGTAAGAGGTTGCGGGTTCAAATCCTGTCCCCAGCTAATTTTTTTACCTTACAAAAATCTTTTTATGAAGATGCAAAGGACTAAGTTTTTTTTAATTAAAATGAAATCTTCAATCAAGAGAACTCCTCTTTGATGCAGAGAAACGTCTGATTCCACAATACCGCTATATACCGTCTCGGGATAATAACAATATCATATCCAACGATATCGATATCCTGTCCAGTCGCCTTTTACTATCTACCCATCCATTGACTGTATCCATCGGGTGGCGAGAAGGGATTCTTTTTAAACGGTTTTTATTATTAAACGGTTTTATTTAGCTCACCCCGTTTGTTTTATTTATTCTTGGGTCAAATTTAGTAGTTCAAATTTCACCCTCTTCCTGTCAACCGATTAATCTGAAATTTTGTATACACTTTGGATTTTGGTGACAATACAATTATGTTTATTCATTATCATTATAAATTCAAGATGGCCGCCGCTACAAAATGGCGGATAAGTTATGTTTTATTAATCCCATCAATATGGGTATCAAATGAAAGGGCTCAACAAGCAGAATACAATATACTATAAAAAATTGAAATCCAAGATGGCGGCCGCTACAAAATGGCGGATAACGTAGGTTTTATCAATCCCATCAATATGGGTATCAAATGAAAGGGCTCAACAAGCAGAATACAATATACTATAAAAAATTTAAATCCAAGATGGCGGCCGCTACAAAATGGCGGATAACGTAGGTTTTATCGATCCCATCAATATGGGTATCAAATGAAAGTGCTCAACCAGTATAATACAATGTACTATATGAATTAAACAGAATGCGAAATAAAAACTAAAAACTAGAAAATAAAAATAAGTAAAAAAACTTTTTAAGTTAAACGGTTTTATGTTAAACATACATTGCAATGTTTAAGATAAATGTACTAAAAACCAAAAAATAATAAAATAGATACAGTCGTGGGAATTATAAACATATGCATAGACTAGACTAAAATAAAACCGTGGGGCACGTCAACTGCCTAATTATAGTGTAACATTACAAAACAAACATTTTAATCAACGATTGTAGACCCCACGGTTTTATTTTAGTCTAGTCTATGCATATGTTTATAATTCCCACGACTGTATCTATTTTATTATTTTTTGGTTTTTAGTACATTTATCTTAAACATTGCAATGTATGTTTAACATAAAACCGTTTAACTTAAAAAGTTTTTTTACTTATTTTTTTGTTAGTTAATCTCGAAACAAAGGGATGAGGGAAAAGATTTGGGAAATAGACAGTTGGCTATGGACGTTTGCCGGCGAGTGAGATTAGCAGGGCATTTTTGTACACTCCGTTCACATTTATTTTATACCACTCGCGTTTTTGCTTTTGCGCTAAACGCAATAACGCAAACGCAATAACGCGCCTTTAAACTTTTCCCCCTATTTGTTTTTAGATAAATAAATTGGACTTTATTCATCAGATTTTGAAACAAAACTGTCTTGTAGTTTATGCCATGATGTAACCGACCGACACACTTTATTTTTTAAATTTTCACCTATTTATTGAACGAGCGAGCGAAGCGAAGTTCTCCGAGACTACTTGAACAATCCGGCGTTTGTATGTATGTATGTTTGTATGTATGTTTGTATGTATGAATTTTCGTTCGACGATAACTTGAGTAAATTTAGTCGGATCGTCATGAAATTCGGTAGGTGGGTAAATGAGGCAAAGAGAATTTTTAAGTTCGAACATAAGCCAAATCGGTCGAGGGGTTGCTGAGATATGGGGTCGCGAGTTCGTAGTTCGGGGCGAACCACTAGTTACAATGATTTATAGACGGAAAACATTATCATGTTGTAGACTGATAACGATAGAGAGCTCTGTCTCACTTTGTTGATTTACTTAGTTAGAATACAATACAACATTGTCAAAAAAAACTACTTCACTGGTGAAATGGTACACTGTTATTAAGATGAAATACGTCTCACAACTAGCGCCGCCAATGAAAAAATAATCATATCTTTTTTTTGGATGAGTTTTTAGCAAAAAACGCTCCTGCGATTTCTCAACGCAAGGCTCTATTTTTAGGACCGAAGGTTTGTATTCCAGATCCTAGATCTTAAGAATGCAATCCTGGAATCCAAACCTTAGGTCCTAAAAATAGTTATGCCTCGCGTTGAGAAATCGTAGGAGCGTTTTTTGCTAAAAACGCATCCAAAAAAAGATATGATTATTTTTTCATTGGCGGCGCTAGTCGTGAGACATATTGATATTGCGTCTTAAACTATTGCACTGTTTTCAAGTGATTTGTTGCTTTCCGTAGAGGAGTTCCGTTCACCGTCAGATCTTCACCATTAAATTTTATGGGACTACATGGAAAGTATACCCTTTCAAACCAAAAAAGAATCATCAAAATCGGTTGACGTAGAAAAAAATATTGAGATAACAAACATAACAAAATATAAAAACATACGGGTTGAATTGAGTATCTACCTCCTCTTTTTTGAAGTCAGTTAAAAATATAAAGCTGCTCTCTGACCCAAGTTCACCAGTCTTGATTTTAACGATGGGCCAATCGAACCAAACGGGTTCTCGGAAGTCTTAAGAACCAACCAAACCCATTGAAAACCAAGTGTGTAATGCCCGATTTCACCAACTATACATACTTAATTTTTAAGAACTTCTTTAACTTTTTTAAGGAGTCCTTAACGTACAAAAAGTTAAAGAAGTTCTTAAAAGTTAAGTATAGTTGGTGAAATCGGGCATAAGTATCCTAAATTGAGGGTACTTAAGTGGAGATTGTTATTCCAACTGTAAGTAAGGTCTAGTGTTTACTTTGAGTTCGCTCCTATCTGGGTAGCGCAAGGGTAACGTAAGATGCCCGTACGGCGTAAGTAGCAGATCAAATAAAGAGATGGGAGAAGGTTTTTCACAATCAATATTCTACCGTTGTGTCCTGTAAATAAAATTTTATTTAGCTGACGCTACTAAAATGCAGCAGACATAGAAATCAAAGATGTCGTTCAAATAGCAAAATTATTTGGTCACCTTCTTCTTTACTGTGATTCCATTGCAAAATAAAAGAAACTGACCTGCCCCTCTACCCTTGACGCATTTTTTTCAATATGGCGCAATTTACCAAATTCTAAGTATATTTTACTAATTAAGATGCATTTTATATTTTTACTCTACACAACAGCCAAACATTACAACGTATATAAAATCAAATCATGTCTATGCGAATTCGAAGAGAAATTTATTTTAAAACTTAGTAAATATGAACGCAATAGCGTCAAGGGTCCCTTTCAAGTCATCGAATCTTGAGTCTTTCACGGAGTCTAGTTAGGCGTCTAGTTAGAGGTACCATTTGGGTATCAGGATTTCAATTCTTCAGCCAGCCATTCTGAATCAGCCAGTTCTTTCTCTCTCTGTCAGTACGAAAACTGGGCTAATTACGTATGTTGAATGAATCGGTCTTTCTGTGTGTTCCACTTAGCGGTGGGCAGGTAGTGGAAAGCAAACATTTTCAAATTAAACAAAACAACCCCCTGGATATATTTCTTCTTCTCCTGAGTAAAATTTATGGTTCGGTCAAAGTGTTCTTTATTGCAAGGGAAAATGCTCTAATTAAAGATTCTCTACGTATCTTACTTTTGCTTTTTCTTTTGTGCTACAAATAATGGCAAAGAGGGGCGCTGATTTAAAAATTACTCGCCCCGAACTATGAACTCGCGACCCCATATCTTAGCAACGCCTAGACCGATTTGGCCCATGTTCGAACTTAAAAATTATCTACCTAAGTTATCGCCGAATGAACATTCATACAACATACAAACGCCGGACTGTTCAAGTAGACTCGGAGAACTTCAGTCGCTTCGCTCGCTCGTTCAAAAAACATCGAACTTTCGTTGTATAACAGTGCGAAGATGGAAAGGCCTAAGATTTTTTATTAGGTCTGGTTAAAACCAAAATAGACTCTGTGTCCTTCGTGTCTGGGCCCTCCACTCCATCGACACTTATCACTGCCACCTTTTTCGCGAATTTCCCCCGAAACAGAAAAGAAGGAGGAAATCTTTTGTTTCAAGTCGAGTGGCCAGGTTCTTTTTCGCTTTGTTTGATTTAAGCTATTGGCATTGTTATGGACGATGAGTAGGCACGGGCATTTGTAATATCTGAACTTTTCGTACTTAAGTATTTTACTTTTGTAAACGTACATTTTTGCTTTGGTTAGGGTATCAGGTCTCTGCGATAGGTACAAAATGAAAAATATTATGTGATGGTAGATTGTCTTCACCATGCAAAAGTATTACTGAAACTTTGATAAAAATCGGCGCTAAAAAAGCGATCAGCTAAATAAAATGCGCCGTTAAAACTCCTCTCCAAGATAGCACAAAATATTACACTTACCTAAACTCTTCAATTTTCGATCAATATTTACCTCTGCCATGTCCCTATGTTTTCCTTTTTTTATTATTTAAACTAGTTGTGCCCGCGACTTCGTATGCGTTTTTACACACTTGACATTTAATTTAAATTCGACTGTGGAGGAAAACTCAAAAGGAAGGTTTTTTTTTAACCCCCGACCAAAAAAGAGGGGTGTTATAAGTTTGACAGCTTTGTGAGTGTGTCTGTATAGGTATGTGTTTATGAGGGTATGTCTGTCTGTGGCACCGTAGCTCTAAAATGGGTGAACGATTTGGAAGCTTAAGTTTTTTTTTTATTTGAAAGCAGGTTTTCTAGCGAATGTTCTTAGTTATGTTTTGTCAAAATTGGTTCAGCTATTTATTAAAATGCTTATTTGAAGCTAAAATGTCGGGGGTATTTTAATTTAATAGTTATTATTTCTTAACTTGCCGTAGCAGGGCTCAAAAGAAAGCAATAGAATAAAATAGAATAAAAATCCTAATCTAAACAATACATTTATAAATGTAATAATAAATATGTATTGTTTACATTAAGGTATCGCCCGTGATAAGATACCAGGAAGCTTAGCATAAGAATTGCTTAGGAAGTAAAGGGGTTTATACAGGGTGTTAAAAAACCGCCAACAAAGCGAGAAACCACGTATTGTCCTCATCATAAGGAACATTTTTGCCCAAGGAACTATGCCTGGGAAATCAACGGTTTCCGAGATAATAGGTTCAAAGTCGGACTTTTCAAAACTCTTTTTTTGCAGAAATGTATTCAGTATCTAGTTCTTAACATGCCTTTCCAAGAAGCCATATCAAAATTATGAATATTTCTTACAAAAAATGACGTTAAAATTGCTACCCGCAATGTATTCTTAACATCGGCACTTCAAGCTTAAGTAACATAACTCATATTGCGCAAGCGTAGATATAAGTTTATTAAACTTATATCTACGCTTGCGCAATATGATTTCTGTGCGTTACACGTCCATTGCGTGATAAAATATTTTTCAAAATTATAACCTATAAAACCATAATCTTGTCCCAGCAATAATTTATCGAAAAAGTACTTTGTTTTGGTGTCTAGTATGCGTGGCTTTCGGGTCTATTGGCGGACTTTTAACACCCTGTATGTATCTCCCTCGACGTAGAGTGGGATAGATAAAGTTATAAGCCCATAGATAAGGTCTTACTCATTCTCATGCTAAGCCAGCAAGCAAAGCATACGGCTAATAACTCTGTCTATCCCGCTCAACGGTAAACAATAGTTATTTGTTATGCAAGAATGCAAAATTATTGTTTGCGGCGAGTGCTTGTATTGAATACCGAGCGGTGTTAAAAGACCGCAAACAAAGTGGGTGACCACATATAGTCCTCATCATAACGAACATTTTTGCCCAAGGAACTATGCGTAGGAAATCAACGGTTTCCGAGATAATGAGGTTCCAAGTCGGACTATTTTTTTTTTTTTGTTTTTTTTTTCAGAAATGTGTTCAGTATCACGTTATTAACATATCTTCTCAAGAAGCTATATCAAAATTATGAATATTTCTTACAAAAAACGAAGTTAAAATTGTAACCCGCAATGTATTCTGAACATCGGATAGCCTAGATTGTGCCCAGAACCAGGACTTATCACGGTCCTAAATTTGACTGAAAACTATTCAGCGGTATTCGCGTGATGAGGTAACACACAGACAGACAGACAGACAGACAGACAGACAGACAGACAGACAGACAGACATAGACCGATTTTTTTGCATTTTTGTATTCAGTATAGTTTACTTAGTAACCCCTGCTAGTTTTTTTCTAAAAATATTCAATGTACAGAATTGACTTCGCTAGAGTTTTATTATAAGTATAGATTATTTAAATAAATTTTATTAAAATAATAAAAAAGGAAAACATTTTTATCATGAAAAAAGAAAACACATCATTTTTTTCTAAAACAATTATCCAGGTAGGAAACAGGTCTCCCTTTTTGTATTTTTTGTATGGAACAGCCGGCTACCCGCGTTCCGTCTTAAGTAGGGTAGGGCGATGCACGGCAGAGCAACTTTTGTAAAGTATGAACAGCGAACCGAAAAAACACGTATACATTTTTTAAAAACAAAAAACTACTTCACTGGGTGAAAAGGTACACTGTTATTAAGCTATTCCACTGATTTCGAGTGATTTGCTGCCGTCCATTAATGAGTTCCGTTCTTCATCTCCGAAGTTCTTCACCATTTTTTATGGAATCACATGGAAAGTATACCCACACAAAAAAATAATTATCAAAATCGGTTCACGTAGAAAAAACTTCTCAGGTGGTGACGCACATAAAAAAAATAAAAAACATACCGACCGAATTGAGTACTTCCTTCTTTTTGAAGTCGGTTAAAAGTACTGAGCTGCCTACACACGACAGCGCGTCAGAGTGTACACTTTTGTTGTTAATTCGCCCTTAACGTAACCGAGTAGAGTGCTAGTCGTGCTGTCGTGTGTACACTGCGGTAAGAACCAAGCATTTGACAGCATATACCACATAACCGTCAAATGACCCTGACTAAACTCTAATTTTTAATTCGAGTCCACGGAATGACAGTTGCTAGTATGGTATTGACAGATAAAGCCTTTGTAACAACTGTCATTCCGTGGACTCGAATTAAAAATTAGAGTTTAGAACAATGTTAGTTGTTATTGATAAGCAGTTCGATACTTCTGTATTTTCTTGTATTTGTTGTATCGCAAAAAATCCGTCTAACATTTTGCAGGAAATTACAAAGAGCCGAAGTGAAAGCGCCTCATTACTTATTCCTTGCCGGGACCGGGGAAACTGCAACTTTCTCCGGGGCTAGAAAGAAATAACTTTTGTGGTAAATTGTTGTGGATTGCTTGCCCAGCAAGGTCATTTTGTCTTTATCAGGCTTTCTAAAGTCATAGGTACATGCCCGCACCGGGAATCGAACCTGGGTGTCTCGCTTCCCAGTCCATTTTTCTACCCACTTGGTCACCACCGCTTTAAGCAATACAACTCGCTGACGGCAAAGGAAAACATCGTAGGGAAACTTGAGCGTTATGAGGCATTATACCCTAAACGCATATGCAAATGGCACATTTTTATCCTCTCTAAGCAACAATGTGGTCATTATTTTCACAACCTTGCAGCCCTTCATTCTAGCTTGTCAATCAAGGGCTGAAATGCTGACCGCGCTGTGTTGTCCTGGAGCCACGGTGTGCTGCGCTCTGTCAGCCATCAAAAGCGCGCCAGAAACCCACCCATTACATTACACATCGCGGCCGTAATGTAAATTTATTTTTTTGCTTAAACGTAGCTACATTTTTATATTTCTACTATTGGCAACAATGCTGCCCGCCTTTTTCGTTATTTTTATAAACTGTCTAGCTTCAGTGTTTGCGTTCAGTCTAGTGCTCAATATAATCAGTGTTAACCTACCCTAAGTCTAGAAACTTTCAGTTCGCGATCAGAACCAGCCACCAGCCCTCTTCCACCAGACAAAACAATACAGTCCACTACTTATACAACACTACGGAGCTATCACCTGTATCTAATAAACACCTTCTTTGCAATAAACCTATAGCCTCTCATAAACACGTGTACACAATAACGAAGAACAGAGATGAAAAGATAATTGAATGCGCAATCGACAGCTACAGCCTAATGCCAATAAAATCTATTCCCCACGCGCTCGTACAAAAGAAATCGTGTGCGGAATAGAGTCTCTATCCAAGGGAACTACTGTGAGCCGAGTAGGCGTCGATATGATCCAGAAAAAGGGAAGGTGGAAAAGGTTGGTTCCGTAATAGGCAGTTAAGTCACATACCTTCATAATCAGCGTTTATCCCAATGAAAGACTCTGAACAAACCAAACACTTCATGTGACTATTTCCATCATCATTAGCAAGTGAACAAATTCATAACAGTTATAAAAAGAACCTTCCTCTATCATCGTTCAAGAATCATCCTTCGTCTAGCCTAGATCCACAGGTCTACCTTATCTGCCAGAGCTGCCACAGGTAATTAAATAGACAGTTTTATTGCATTTAATTTAAATTATGACATAAGTATCAGAACGAATATTTTGTTTGGAACTTGATAGATGCACTGTGCTTCCTTTTTTGTGCGCTTCCCTCAACCACCAAAATCTAAATTAGGTTGCGCGTTTAGTAGTTCCCTAGAAGCACCTTGAATCAGTTTAATACTTCTTAGCCCTCCATTACACCGAGCACGCTGTCCGAGGTATCAGATGTTGGAGCCGCGAATCCATTACACGCCCTTCGCGCCGATTGCGATTAACGCCTCTCGACCCGGAAATTATATCTCATAAAGACGATCCCAGGGGGCGAGATATCGGAGATATAGAGACGTGAGGCACCGGCCCCCTGATTTTGCATCTGCGATTGGCAGCAGTTATCGCGCCACCACTACGCGACTGGTTGCAAAATATCAAAAAACGCCTCCTGAAAGTAACATTGAATGTGGGCCTGCGTTGCATTCGAAAACGTATTTCTTTGGTGAATAGAATAATTAGGATTTTAGTCCTCTCCCGTAGGTTTCAAACAATACCAGTTGCGGGAGGCTTTATGTCTCATGTCCCAGATTTGCAAATCAGAATACAACGATTGAACGGTATGGTCAATATAACAATTGAACGCTCCGCTGTTCCTAATTTGCGGCCTTGCTGTAAGGTACGTAATCAGTGCGTCGTAGGGGGCAAGATATCGGCGATAGGGACGTGGGTTATCGCGACCAGCCGGCTTGCCCTAGTCCGATGATGGAGGAAAATGTCGCATTATTAGCTCAGAGGATTTAACGTTACGATTATCATTGGATCAAACCAATGAGTTGAACTGTCGCCTCAAAAGCATAAGGTCATGAACAAGAAAATTCTAATAAGATAACATGGTATGGTTTTTAGTGCAGAAAATATTCACAAACTCTAAGCGCTGATGTCTTTGTATCATCATCACTCAGCGCTTCGCGGTGTTTATCGATTTTGACACAATTTGTGTGGAAAAAATATTAACCTTCTGGAAAATTACTTAAAATATAAATCATCTGTGGATATCCCTTTTGGCTCTAAAACTACAAAAATGTAGCGTATTTAAAACAGGTAGACATAGGTAAAGTAAAGTAATGTAAATGAAAGGCAAGAAATATTGGGTACAGGGTGTAAAGAAGATTACCTATTCATCATTTTGTGTCCAGTACTTACAAAGCTCGCACATCGCATGCTCTACTTAGGTTAGATTATCATATGAGTACGAGGTAATAGTGGCCACCCCCGGTGTCAGAGTTTTTAAGGCCGCACAAAGGGCCTCTGACGTGGCTTTACATGGTTATTAATCAACAACAGCCGGGACCAACGGCTTAACGTGCCTTCCGAATCACGGAAGCGCTCAGATATTATTGCCACTAGCGGTCACCCATCCATGGACTGACCGCGCCTGATGTTGCTTAACTTCGCCAATCGAATATGAATGGCTCGTCCAACTAGGCTATGAGTGCTCCATCTCTACTAAGTTTACAAGAAAGGACAATGTCGTAGCATGTACAAAGTCACAGTGTAAAACCGATCTTATTGCATTAGAATAAGGGCGGTCTATCTGAGCTCAAATAGTTCAGAACAGTTTGTTATCACTGGACACAATTGTCATTGTCAGGTTCTCTGTTTCATGATTTATCTAACGGCAAATCTGTTAACGCCACCTCAGCAATACCTCCGTGATTTAGGTTCGTGACATTGTTGATAAAATATAGTTTTAACTTATCATAAAACACACTATACTAAGGCCTTTGCATGTACGTAATGAGATTATTTATACAGCGTCCAGTGGCACTTTCACTCACACTATGAAGAGACCACTCGGCGCTGCAGTGCCTGGGACATTGTTGTAGCTATGGAGTAAGCTTTCCCAGCACCTATACTATCCTGACAGCTTATTTGGCCTAGCCCACAGAAAAGACAAGTCAATACGTGTGGATCCAAATAAGCCGCGGGTTTCCTCACGATGTTTTCCCTCACAGTTAGCGAGTGGTTTTGCTACTTCAAATTCACAAATGTACGTAACTTTTAATAGAAACAAAGTCATAGGTACAGTGGGCTACATGCTAGAATACACCTTTTTTGTTCGACTGGAGCCCAAGACCGCGCGCGGTAAGAGCTGCAATGGGGTATCTGTGACTGTGGCCGACCGTACATGCCTGCACCGGGAATTGAACCTGGGTTTCTCGCTTCCGAGTCCAATGTTTTACTACTAGGCCACTATGCACTAATACACACCATTGTAAATGCGCTATGAAAAACTGCTGGGATTAATCGAGAAAAAGCTGTTCAAGACGTAGCGCGTAGAGGTGCTACGAAGTTGCTACGGCCTCCGGCTACGACGTAGCAACGGTGGCGTAGCACTTTCTAACCGCACACAGAGTGACAAAACAAACAAACACAGGGCAATTTTTAATAGCTCAAACACGTCAACTTCTAAATGTGATTTCAATCAACTTTTATGCTACGACTTTTCGAATAGCTCAACACTTTTTATTTACTGAACGTTTCTTATTCTTTAAAAGTTTGCGTTTGTACCATTTCAGCGCTGCCTGCATGGCGCGCTTTCGTGGCTCTCCTACTCCTATTTGTTACGCCACACCTAAAATTATGCAAAAAAAAACTCGTTTTCACCAAAATCGTAGAACAAAAGTAGCAGCAGTAGACGTATTTCAGGAATTGCCCTATATCTCTTCTAAATCACTCACTCGATCGATTTCACAATTTGTGCATTTTTGCTACGGTCACACGTATTCCTTTGTAATACAGCCTAAACGGACCCTAAACAATAAGTAGTATGTAAGTAAACAAAGATCGACACTTCAGTTTGGTTCAGTTAGTAGATAGAAAGATACGTTATTTATTTCCACATAACTTAGTGGTTAGTACAACTTACCTAAGCGACTCTTTAGTCAGTACGGCTTTGTGAGAATAAATGATCTAAGTATACATACTAGAATCCCGTAAATAGATTTTCAGGGATACTGATTAAAGATACAGTATCAAAACAAACAAACCTAATGTTTACTTTCGCCCCACAGTGTTTCGTATTTGAATTCATTAAGAGGTCGAGGATGTTACAACACAAATGAAACGCCCAGAAAGTCAGCTAAGCACATAATAACTTGCGTACCTAATCAACGATCAGCTAAACACATACACGTAGATAAAGGTAGACTATACAGGGTGTTGTTTTGGTTAGTGACCCCCGACTCAGGGAAGATAGTTTTAGCTTGAAACTAAAAATAAGTTATACTTTTTTCACCATTGTTTTTTTGGTTAACAAATTACCTTGTTCAATTTGTTCTATATTAACCGCGACGTGCGGTCACCCGCCCGCGCGCGCATATGGCGCCCGATAAGGCGAGTGCGCTTGCAAGCGTTAGTAATCATTTTTGCGTATTTTTCACTGACATATTTTTATTTATGTAGACTTTTTTCGCAACCTCTTGCGTACCGTGCAGGCGCTCCACCGAGTCAAGTAACTGTCGATGCAAATTTTCCAACCTCATTGATACTTGTCTTACGAAAGATGGGGCGCCATCTAGTGTGATGGTTGAGTTAGCTGGAGCGCCTGCACGGTATGGTTGCGGGTTTTAAATCCTGTCCCAAGCGTATTTTTTAACATTATAAAAATCTTGACTATTGGCCTTAGTCTATACATACGTTTTTACAGTTTCTGGTTAGATAAAAGTTAATCTTCTGCGGCATGCTACTATCTGTTTGGAGATATTACTTATTCAAGGCAATCGGCGCACAGCCGTTGCTGCATTAAAAATTTACATAAACTCCTCTTTTATTTGCACTGGCCTCGGATCCTTAATTCTATAATTTCCTATCGTAATTTAGTATGTACCTAGACGAAATATCTCATTGGCTTTATAAGATTCGACTAACAAAATCGACAAAAACTGAGATCAAGCTGCGAATTTCTCAATTCAGAAACCTGCCATTAGACTTTTTGCCTACACTGTAGATGATTGGCATAATCAAATGATTGGCATTCTACCTGGTCCTAGTAATTTTACCATAAATAGGGCGATAATATAAAATAACTCAGACAATCCGCTAATGTCTTAATTCTACACATTCATCAGGTAAATTCACTCGCCAAAACCCTTACCTTTGCCCTTCCCGCCAAAAATACCCGCTGATTAGATCCACGTGATTTGACTGAAAGTAGGTTGAAATGGCGGGAGAAGCGGCTTCTTTTCACTCGAATATTACAGGATGGAATTTTTTGATGCGACAGGGAGGGAAAGTCTGAACAATTCATTTGATATTTGATTATTTATTTATTTACAAAAAATGCATGCATTGAACTGTATAGGAACATACATATACAGCTCTCACTAAAAGGAAACATTCCTTTATTTTACTTTTATTTTTTTCAAAATAAAGGATTTTTTTCCGAGTGTTTGCATGCTCCATTGTTTAGAGTACTTCTCCTCCAAGTGGCATCTAAAAAGTCCACCCTGTATAAGAAGCGCGAATACAATATAATGAGACATGACGTTCTCTTCAAAGAGTGACACATCCGTGAAAAATGCCCAGCCCGCAACATAATTTTACCCAACTATAATGTAATAGGGTCATTCTTTGAGAGGTCGATTTTTTTGGTCACACCCTAGTATCTACTAAACTGTAGATCACACAGTACTAAATTAGCACTTAATCGTCTACTTAACTAACGGTCCATTGAGGCATATCAAATAAAATCAATATTCTATAGAGGAAATTGCCTAAATATCCCTTTGAAGGTCAAAAAATGGGTGATTTTGCGAGTATTTTGCATGTCACACGCGTGTGGGCCTAGTATGTTTTTGTTTGTGGTTTTACTCATGTGCCCACTACTATGCTAATTTATACCTTTCTAAATGCCCAATAAATGCCTCTATCCAATCGTATATCCAGCATTCTATTATAATGAAAACTCTTGTGTCTGTAGACATTCCTAGAAATGTCACGCGGCGAGCAAAGTTTAAATCGTGCAACGAAAGTATGTTTTTATACAAGCTTAAATACGCGGCAAGTTTCTAGTTACTGGTGCAAAATATCGTCAAATGGTCCTTGTCAACTATTATGGTTCGTATGTGTCGCTATCTTTCATGCCTAAACTTTTACGTAAGTTCTTGACTTTTTTTAAACTTTGGTTCGGTAAGGTAGCTGAAAGTGGTGGCACGTTTTGCTAGTATAGTAAACAAGACTACACTAAACTAAGTACATGAATGCGTATATCCCTGAGTAGGTATTGTCGTAAAAATAAATACGATTGCTTCTATATTTTAAGAGAAATAGCTACATTTTAGTTATTTCTGAGATCGGTGGCACTGAGATCGGTGGATTTAAGCCACCGATCTCAGTTATTACCCTAGGATCTCAAAGAAGTTTTCAACATATTGTATCAATTTCACAGATTCTTTAGATACCACACCGAACGAGATGCTATGACTAATTCAAAATGTATCAGTCTGTTTCTATGGACTAAAGTTTAGACTTCATTTAAGCTATTAAGATACTGTTTTTTGCATGGAAATGTAATTTCACGCAAATAAAAAGCAAAATCCGTATAGACAGACAATTTTAGTGTATAATTATTACAGTCACACATATTAATAGAGCATTGGTCGCCGATGCGAGAGAACCAGGTTCGATTCCCAGTGCAGGCATGTAACATGACTTTGTTTCTTTTCAAAGTTACATAAATTTGTAAATTTGAAGTAGCTAAACCCCTCCCTAATGTGAGGAAAAACATCGTGATGAAACCCGCAACTTAGTTGGCTCCACACGTAACTTCTCTTGTGGGCTAGGCCGACCAAGCTGTCAGAATGGTATAGGTGCTGGGCAAGCCTACTCCATCTAAAACAATGTCCCAGACACTGCAGCGCCGACTGGTCTCTTCACCCATCTAGTGTAAGTGAAGGTGCCACTGGACGCTGTATAAATAGATGCGAAGGCTTGTTGACTATAATTTTGCATGTTTAGCTTAGGAATTGATCTTTTACAATGATTTTATGAAAATAAAGATATGATTTTTTGATAATTTTTATGATGTTTAATAGAAATGTTTTGCTTAATTTAGCCCCCTTTTATCTGTGTCAGTTCATGAGTGACGTTTAAATTTAGAAAAAACGTTTATTATTCACTGTAATTACTGTTTATAATAATTTTAGACACTATCTGAGATCGGTGGAGTTTTTGCTGAGATCGGTGGCTTGTCAAAAAGGAAGATTTTTTTTTCATTAATCTATAAAGACTACAGGTGTGCCTCGTCGACATATTGACTAGTTTTTAAGCCATCTTTTACGGTGTATTTTTAGTTTTCACATATCTTGAAAAAAAGTTAAAGCCACCGATCTCAGCGAAGAACGCTTTTCTCAGGAATGACCCAATAGAATAAAACGAAAACTATGCCCCTGCTAACAGTTCTATCGCCGATCCATCGACCATGATCATTCGGACACGTTATACATATGCACTAAACTTATCCATCTCTTTTCTGTGATAAGAATGTAAAACTGGCCTATAGAACTAGAACTACTGACTGAGTGCATTCAATAAAATTTATTATGAAGAAAATTTAAAATCTCCGGTGTCCAAGAAGGATAAATACAGATTGACCTCATTTTCGTAGTTATGTCGTGATTTTAGTAATCTCTGGTAGGTACTCAACTGGTAAAGTCCAATCCAGAGTTAATTTAAAAGTCCATTTTCTCATTACAATGTTATCTTTGGCTTGAACCATTGATCAAAATTAACCTTCCTTCGTTGCGGGTCCAAGTTCTGTCCCGAGCAATTTTTCTCATCATCATCATCATTATATTTAAGAGTTATCCTCTTGTCGGTGCAGCATTCTCCATGCACTTCGATCACAGGCCAGTTCCTTTGCAGCCTGGTACGTCACGACATCCACCTTCTCTTTAATTTGGTCAAAGTAGCTTCTTCGTGGCCTTTCTCTACCTCTCTTTCCTTCTATCTTTCCTTCTATTATGTTGGTTATGAATTTGTCGTGACGTAGCAAGTGGCCTAGCATCTTTCCTCAATACAACTTTCAATTTTTTTCAACTTATTATAAATGTTTAGGTCCTTCTATGGATGAGAGAACAGCCTTCTCTTATACCGCGGAGACAAGAGGCTTGCAAGCTTAATGAGAAATTATTCAACCTCGAGTGCCTCCGGTCGTCTCATTAACTCACGCAGCGGTCGGCTCTCAACTTGTAAATATAATTTTATTATTCAGATTTCAAGGGAAAAGACAGACGAAAGAACCCAGGATAGAAATGCCTAACTTTGACGGAAGGGATGGGGTTTTCCGCCTGGTAGAGGTATCACAATAATTTCGTTCAGATTTCAAGGTAAAACACAGAAGAAAGAAACCAGGATAGGAGTGTCTAACTTTGTCGGAAAAATCATAGAGGTATAACCTGGTGACGTAGCACAAGAGTGGGATAGGCTATGGCTATATTTTTATCTACACAAGAGTTATATCTCCTCACCACGATCTAGACGGTTGGATTTATTTCTTTGCATCGTTTCCATGATTGTTTGGCATAAAGTCGGCAAGGACCTGCGAGATCTACAGGCAAACGACTGGAAGGAGATCGCATAAAACAGAAACCAGAGGCTATTTTTTGTGTTCGATGCCAAGACCCACTTCGGATCGCTGAGCCATCGGAGTAAGTAAGTTTGCACGAGCACCACCTTAAAATTAATAGAGTCTTCGATCAATCAAAGAAAAAAAATAAGTTTTGACCGAATTATACACTCGTTTATATATTTATTTAATTGAGCGAATTTTTGAAACCATAGGAGGGTCCACCACGAGCCCTCAAGTTTGTTTTTATCATAACTAGCTTTTGTCCGCGACTTCGTCTGCGCAGTCTTTTTTTTTCTCGTGAGTTTTTCCGTTGTTTTAATGGTTACGAGTATTCTGCTATTCAGGGCGGAGAGAAATCCAAAATAAAAAATCATGCAAATCGGTCCACCCGTTCTCGAGTTATAAATGGTGTAACTAATACGACTTTGTTTGATACATATATTATTAAGATTATTTTTACTTCATATTGTAAAGCATGCTCGGAAACCCAACGTGATACCTATAAGTTCCGAGCTTTAGACCAAAAAATGCAAGTCTGACGTAAAAACGTGTCATGCAAAAGCGCGCCTTTTGAATTCCCATCTATTTCGTACCATTCATTCGTTTACCTCGTCGATCAATCCAGCCCAAAACTCCAAACCCGACCGAACGGCGGCCAGCATTATTTGCACAGCGCGTGTATCTAGAGCCCTTGCCCACGGCGACTTTTGTAGCGATGCAGTAGCGATGCTGTCCCACGTTCGTATCGATATAGTCGCGATGCGGTCGCTAGCTGTATGCCCTCACCCACCGTAACCACGATTCAGTCGCGATACAAACGCGATACCGTCGCGTTTCTGCCGCGATGCAAACGCGAATGATTCGCGCGCCACCCTTCCTCCGCTCTCCCCCCGATGTCGTCCGACACGGTCGCGCGTTTGCATCGATACAGTAGCGCGTTACTAGCGCGTTGGCATCGCTTCTGCAGCGCGTTGCAAATGCGACTAAAGCGTGTTAGTAGCGATGCTGTTGCGCGTTTACGAAACGCGAAATCTCTACAAAAAGTCCCCGTGGGCGAGGGCTCTAAGCCAAACGGAAGGTGACACAGTGGGAAAACCAACAGTGGCATCCCGAAAAATCGACGTTTCACTCGGAGTGCGGTTTTGAGGGTCCCAAAGGGTCTCAGAGGGCTGGTGGAGGGCCCAGAGGAACCCGTATCTATTTTCCAGATGTCACGCTAAAACCTTTTTTTAGTCGCGCGAATGGACAATTTATTGGGACACCCTTTAGCTGGTACTTGTATTTTGCTTCGGTTGGAATGTATTAAAAACATAGCTATTTTATGACTAAAATCGGGTTGATAGAGCGTGCGGTGCAAGAAACGGGTTTTACATGAATTTATTAATTTTGTTTAAAATAGAACAATATCTACGATAAGTAAAATAACATATTTTCTGTTTTTCTTCTTGTGGTGTCGTCTCATAACGGAGGTTGGAGTTAAGGCCCCGTATAAGGCTAACTAGAGCCACCAATGTTGAAAAAATCATATCTTCCTTTAGAAGAAGTTTCTGGAAAAATCCTAAGATGAGCCTATGCGCCATGCTTTTCTAGATTTTTAAGTGTAGATACCCTCTTCGAAATTTACTTTTAAGCTAAAAAATTTTCGATAACCGCCAAAAACGGCCGTTTTTGGCGGTTATCGAAAATTTTTTAGCTTAAGACTAGAAATTGAGTTGGGTACCCACACTTAAAAATCTAGAAAAGCATGGCGCATGAGCTCATCTTAGGATTTTGTCAGAAATTTCTTCTGAAGCGAGATATGATTTTTTCAACATTGGTGGCGCTAGTTAGCCTTATACGGACCCTTAATGCTGCGTTTTCACTGTCTTAGTATTATGTAATGACGGAGCGCGTCGTCAAAGTAAACTAATGCTTTTGATTGTTTGTTTTCATTACAGCGCTACGTAACGTCACCCACCACATTGGTCACTCAGAAGCTTTAGCTGACTTGGACGACTCAATTCCTCATAGTGTACTAAAACTGTAAAAACGCGGCTTTATTTTTCTTGGATCCATTTCACAAAGATACTTAGACTATCTCATTGTGGCTTTTCTGGCAGACCCTTGTCAAGAAACATTGAGAAGAAAAACTATTTTAAGGCCCCTTATCATTATTTACAATTTAAAATTCAAATCCTCGGGTCTATCAACGGTCAGGCAGGGCGGACACTCGAAAGGTTTAGATACAAATAACTATAGATTTATTTGTAGAGAGGTAAGCTTTACATTGCCCTGATAGTGGAAATATCTGGAAATGCATCAAACCTAATCCATCTTAATATGTACAAGGCGCTGCAGCTACCGAGTGGTCACTACACTTCTAGTGTGAGTGACGGTGCCACTGAGCGCTGAATAAATGCCTAACCTCATTTCTTAGATGCGAAGGCCTAGATGCGAACACCTTGTACAGTTTTAAAACTTAAACTTTCGTAAGCACTGCACATGTCGGCTTTTCCGACAAAATAAAAGTAAGTGAAACCGTTAAAGCGATATAAAACCTTGTACAGTGGTCGAACTAGGCATGCAAAACGGCGCAATATAAAGCTCTATTCTCGCCAATGCACCTATAGCTAAAGTTTAGTTCGCGCGTCCTTTTCAGAAGCCGTGTTCTTTGAACTTCGGACCGCTTGCCCGTAATCCATTAGTGAAGTGGCTAGCAACTCAGCCTGGGGTAGGTAGGGCTGCCATCTGACACGCGTTTGCCGCATTTGATAGGTATTTTAGGTATTTAAGATAGAAATTAAGACTACTAACACAAATATGGAACTATATCCGAAATAAATGATTTATTATTATTATTTGTATTTATATTTTGTTTTTCTCTTTTTATTGATAAAAAGGTTGTTAATAAATGGCACGGGCCTGAACCAAGTGCTATTTATGTACCTACTGTGTAATATCAGTGGAAAGAAATTTTCTAACTATACGGCAAGTGTTAAGGATTCTGTAAGTATGGGATGATGGTGGAGGGAATGTTTACTGATTTAAGGCTATTGTGAAGTGTTTTGGGGATGACTCCTGTGGAAGATAAAACTATCGGGACTATCTTTACTGTATTTACTCGCCATTGTGTTTTTAGTTCTATTGCCAGGTCTGTATATTTGGTAAGTTTATCGTTGATGGTGGATTGAAGGTTGTGAGTGTTAGGTATGGCAATGTCTATTAGGTACGCAATTTTGTTGGCTTTATCGTGGATGGTGATGTCTGGTCTTTTGTAGTGAATTGTTTTGTCTGTTATTATTGTTCTGTCCCAATATATTTTTATGTTATTGTTTTGTTCTATGGTGTTTGGTTTGTATTTATAGTATGGTATTTGTGTAGGTAGGAATTTATATTTATGGGCAAGGTGCTGGTGTATTATTGACGCCACCTGATCATGTCGGTGTTTATAGTCGGTTTGGACAATAGATTTGCAAGCACCGGTAATGTGTTGTATCGTCTCGGAAGCACTGTGGCAATGTCTGCAGGTGTCTGTGATGTTGGGTAGTCTCATAATATGCTTTTGGTAGTTCCTGGTGGCGATAACCTGATCTTGAATGGCAATCATAAAAGCCTCTGTTTCAGGGAACAACTCTCCTCGTTTCAGCCATGCGTTCGACGCAGTAATGTCGACATGGGGCTGAGTCAGATCGTTGCGGTGCCTTCCATGCAGAGACTTTTGTTGCCAGGTGGTAATTTTCTGTTTTATGTCAGTAGTAGTTTCGTTAGGTTGAGTGTCTGTTGAATGTAAGTTGAGTGGGGTGTTGTGCGTGTCTGCATGAACTGTTGCTTTATGTAGTTGTGAGTCTTGTGCCCGCTGGTGGAAAAAGTGTCTTAGAGTTTTTATCTGTTTATTGTGGAGGTTTAGTATATCAATGAGCCCTCTTCCTCCTTCCTCGCGCGGCAGGGTGAGTCTTTGCATGCAGGATTTAGGGTGATGTTTGCGGTGTTTAGTTAAAGTAGTGTTTATTTTTGTCTGTAATTTTTTAAGGTCGGTTTGTGACCACGTTATTATTCCAAATGAATATGTGAGAATGGGTATTGCGTAAGTGTTAATTGCTTTGATGATGTTGCGAGAGTTTAATTGTGTTTTAAGGATTTGGTTTAATCTGATCTGAAATTGTTTGGTTAGTTTCTGTTTGGTTAGTTTCTGGTGAATTTGTTGTGCTTGTTGAAATCCAAGATACTTATATGAGTCTCCCTGCTCCATGTGCTCAATCTGTTCTCCGGTCTCTAGAGTGTAGCTGTTAGGTTCTATTTTACCACATGTGACTGATAGGATTTTACATTTGTCGATACCAAATTGCATGTTAATGTCTCGGGAGAATGTTTCTGTAATTTCTGATAAGCTGTGGAGATCGTCTTTGTTTTCACTATATAATTTTATGTCATCCATGTATAGAAGATGTGACAGACTGGCCTGTTCTCTCTGGAACTTAATTGGAAAACCTTTTTCTATTTGATTGAGACTGTAGGAGAGCGGGTTGAGGGCGAGACAAAACCAAAGTGGGCTGAGTGCATCTCCCTGGAAGATACCTCGTCTAATCTGTATGAATGGTGTAAGAACGGTTGTGGTCGAACTTTTCAATTTTAATTGTGTTTTCCAGGAGTGCATGGTATTTTCTAAAAATGTGACAATGGTAGGAGCTATTTTGTAGTGGCGTAAGATGAAAATGAGCCAGTCGTGTGGTACAGAATCAAATGCTTTGCGGTAATCAATGTACATAACACTGATGTCCCTTTTATGTTTGAGGGCTTGCTTCAGAGCAACTGCATCAATGATGAGCTGCTCCTTGCAGCCCTGGCTGTGTTTACGCGCTCCCTTTTGTTCTTCAGCTAGTAGACTATGGTTTTCTAGGTGTTGGTTTATCAATTCACTAACGCAAGCTGTTATTATTTTGTAGATAGTCTGTAGACAAGTGATGGGTCTATATTTGGCTGGGTTTTCAGTGTCTGCAGCGTCTTTAGGTAGCATGTAAGTGATTCCTTGAGTTATGTAAGTCGGCATTGATTCTGGTGTGTGTATGAATTGATGGATGTGGTGGTGTAGTATTGGATATGCTGAGGTGAATTTTTTGTACCAGTAGTTATGAATGTTATCTGTACCGGGGGCTTTCCAGTTGTGTGTCTTTTTTATAACAGCTACAAAAGTGTCTAGTGGTATTGTCTCGAAGATCATCTCAGAAACGTTGTTTAACCGTTCAGCATCCTCTTTGATCCAGCCTGCATCTTTGTTGAACTCTACTGGGTTTTCCCATATATCCGACCAGAATTGGTGTAGGTTCTCTGAAGATGGAGGTGGAGTGTGTGTTCTGCGTGGTTTGGTGGTTGGTTTTCAATGTCCTGTAAAATTGTTTTTCAGTATTACTGAATTGTGCATTTTGTTTTTTCCTATCTGTGCATTCTAAATATCTTTTAAGCCTATTGCTAGCTGTGTTGAGTTTTTGTTTGAGTGTATCTAGGAAGTGTTCATCTTGTGTATTAGGTTCTTCGTGCTGTGAGTGTATTTTATTCTTCTCTTTGATCTTGTTTACCCTATGTACTAGTCGTCTTCCTCTATTCCCGTTCATATATTGTGTAAGTCTGCCGATGTCTTGTCGTAATGATGAGATTTTATTCATCAGCCGTCTCTGCCATGGTGGTATTCGAGTTTTTGTGGAGTGTAGTGTTTGCTCAAGTCTTATGCGTGTGCCATTGGTAATAGCAGCAGTGTAAGCTGCGCAGTATATAATGGTTTGAGTTGTTATGAAGTTTTGGTCAGTAGATAGAAAGCTTGGTAAAATCTCGGTGTTTATGTACTCAACTATCAAGGCAAATCTTTTTGACGTTTTTTGTTTTGGTATGTATGGTCTCTGTGTAGGGTCAGTGTCTTTAAACCTTTCCAAAGTAGTTGAGAAAGTGTCTCTGATTTGTTCTGTTGATTCTGTAGTTAATATGTTTTTATTACATGTATTGTGTCCGGTTGAAGTTGGTAGTTGTTGTGTCTGTGGTGTGTTAATTGTAAGTGTGGATAAATCTAGAGATGTGTTAAGTGTGTTATCAGTTGTAGCTAATTCTTCTTCTTCTTCTATAATTTGTAGGTGGCCACTTCTCCCTTCTTCTTCTTCTACTCTTGTTGGATTATTGTTATTGCGTGTCCCAATTTCGTCCTCTACTTGTTTCTGTAACTCTTGGAGTCTGGATTGAGTAATGTATTTGTTATTTATAATAGCCCTCCTTTGATCTGATACTCTTTGCTCTGAAATGTGTGAAAGTGTTGGGAACTGCTGTATGAATTCGGAATGGAGTTGTGGTCGGTATGCTGTTATGTTTGTGTCTGAGAGTTCGATTCTGTGATATATCATAATGATTGCCTCGTTCAACTCATCAGACCATCTCATTCGTTCTGACCGGGTTGATGAGCTTGTATCTGTTGGTGTGGAATGATACTGTTGTGATTGCATGTTCTGAGTTTGTCCTGATCCTATCATTGACGTTACCTCTGCTTTTATTTCTTCGAGGACTTCTTGTGTCAGTAGTTTATTTCGGATTATGGCTCGTTTTTGATCACCTAATCGTTGTTTGGAAACATCAACATTTGGGAATTCTATTGTAAACAATCGGTGTAGTTCTTGCAGGTAAGTTCTTGTGTTTCTTTCTAAAGATGAAGCTATAAGGTATGCACGCCATATAAATCGATTCATGTCATCGGACCATCTTCGACGCGTGCGTTTCCTGCCAATAGTGGGTGTAGGGTTGTCGGCGATTGCCTCCTGCACAACATCTATTGGCGGGTCGGTTATTGTTGGAGATGATGCTGGAGACGATGCTGGAGACGCGATGGGTGAAGTCTGTCGTGAGAAGCTGTGACGAGATGATTCAGTTTCATAAGAGAACAGACTTCGCGGCGATGTTGGAGTTGGGGATTGGCTGTCTGTTATGGGTGTCCTTCTATTCAGCTCCTCCCTACCGGTGTTGCGAGTGCTGCGTCCTCCAGAATCAGCTTCTGATGAGCCCTGTCGCCTTCCAGATAGTGGTCGAAGGAAATATCTTCTACTTGTGTTGTCAGCGCTGGTTACTGCGGCGTTTGCCTGTGTAGGTCGCGGTCTTCTGCCTCCCCCAGAGTACGTGAGGCTGCCCGAGCTAAGCTCGGGGAGGGATTCTCCAGCGTGGCTGGTACCCTCCTGGGGTATTTTCTGTTTGAATTCCGCGTTCATATTAAAGCTCCTAATTAAAGGGTTGGGACCTTAGTTTGGGAAGGGTAGCAATTGGTGTTAAATGCTGTACGTTTGTGTCTCTCCCGTAGAGGGGTGTGTGTCAAGATGATCAGACCAGTTATAGTTTCTCCTTCCCGTAAGCCCCCCCACCACGACAAGGTGGTCCCTCGGGGGGGTTATTATTATTATTATTAAAGGTTTGATAGACAGGCGTTCGTCCGGCATTTTAAAATTCCACTTCCTTTCTCGCTGTCTTTCGTTTTATTATTTGTTTTCAAAATGGTAGATGCATTTTAAAAAAGGGTAAATACACAATTTAAACCTCAAACTAAAATCAAAATTATTTCTTTGTAGGCCTCTCTTCTGAAAAAAAAAACCTTCGGGAAAATGAGGCGTTTTAGGCTGCCCTTATTTAAGTGATAACCCTAGCCAGGGCCCCTACTACGTCCCTTCCCGTGGCAACCGCAAGCAGCTACCTAGTTTGTTAGAGAACTCGCCAAGAATCGTAAAGAACTGACGACGGCTTACAACAGGATCAACTGTGTTGAACCGTTATTTTAAGAAGACATGAGTAGAAGATTTACGCGCTTTTATTTAGAGAAAGGGACAAATGTCCCAAACATGTTTCTATCTTAGTGCATTGTCTGTCAGTCAGTGTGTCATGATACGTACAGTCGGCCACAAGCTAGGATACCCCTTTTTGTTCGATTGGCACCCTTATGCAAAGAGAATATAATACTACGTCTACCCTTATGCCGCGCGCGGTAAGAGCTGTCATGGGGTAGGTATCTGTGACTGTGACCGACTGTACTACAACAGTATGGCAACCACCTTATTATCCTACACACGCTATTCTCTTCTTCGTTAATGCAATTTATTTTTACCATTTTTTTTGTAAAAAGTTGTGACGATGGTTAGTGACACTGAGGTTAGTGTTACAACCTGACCCGGTTTCCTAATAGTGTTTCACATATTTACTAGCTGTAAAGATTTCAAAGGTTCCATCAGTTGACACTGGCTGGGGGATAAAAATACGGAACCCTAAAAAGAATAGAATAGAATATTCTTTATTGTCTAGAAAACATTTAAAGCAGATACAGTATTGTTGGGTGTAGCGTTAGGGGAGATGAATCAAACGAGTAGTGCTCAAGACTGAGGAAAAAGATGGTGCACTTACAAAATGCACCCGCGATTGCCCGCGAAGACTTATTTACCTATTTACTAAAAGCCAGTTTTTTTTTTAAACTGGATTGTCTGACAAACAAAAAGAGACCCCATAGTGGAGAACCTAGAGTACTTACCGAAGACTTTACCGAAGGTGAGATAAGTAGGAGCCTTTCAAACCGACTGAAAGTTGAAAGCGGATAGATCCACAAGCACAGCCCTCCCTGGAGTTTCAATAGCGTTATTTTGAACTTGATCTTTCACGTTGCTAGTTGCTGGAAACTTTAAAGAAGCGCAGAATTCTGAGGGGAAAGTTCAAGTTCCGCTGAGCCTGAGTTTAGGTGACTCTTTTAATCTACCTGTAGTGACACCACCTTCCAATCATTGGTGGGTATTTATCATTTTAGCTTTAAATAAGCACATGTAAGAACATTGATAAAACATCTAAGTACACTCGCTAGGAAACCTGCTTTCAAATAAATAAAACCGCATCCAAATCGGTTCACCCGTTTAAGAGCTAGTGCCACAGCCAGACACACACACACAGACACACCCACAGGCACCCTGACATACAGACACACATAAAGTTTAAAACTTATAAAAGCCCCTCTTTTTTTACCCTGACGGTCGTAGACGCTTACACGCGTGCACTCTACTCGGTTACGTTATGTGCGACTTTACAACAAAAGTGTACACTTTGACGTGCTGTCGTATGTACGAGGTATATTGTGTGAAATCTTAGATTACGAATGCCTCTGCTCTTGTTTTCACCAAAACGAGAACTACAGTCGCTTTATTTGTCCTCATCAATATCCCTCGAATTCCAATAACAGTGGTATTTTGCCGGATACCTAACGTACACACGACAACACTTCGACCCTTACCCGCTAGCACTTTACTCGGTTACGTTACGGGCGATTTTACAACAAAAGCGTACACTCTGACGTGCTGTCGTGTGTACAATGTACATACCTACGTAACAGATCGTTTTTGATCGCTCGGACTGCCTTTGGGCACTCCTCTCAAGAATGTCGATATGGACATTCTCAGTCCGGCGATCGTAACGGGCTCCATCTACCTGCCTGTTTGTAGTTCAATTTACGGATTTCCTAACACAGCTAGTGCCAAAGCCTTACGGATATTCTCCAAAGGGGCAAGTAGAGGCACTTACCTTCAAATTGGATTTGTGTTCTGCAAGGTTTTTAATCCTCAACAAATCTACCTTTACTACTTTTATAACAGTTTTTAATCCTCAACAAATCTACCTTTACTACTTTTATAACAGTAACTAGCTTTTCGCCCGCGACTTCGTCCGCGAAGACTTATAAGAAGTTGCCTGGGTACATCTTTCACCATTATCAAATTAGCATGAATAGAGTCATGGGTGTGTATTTTTGTAAGCTATCTCTATTCCAAATGTCATCCAAATCCGTCGTGCAGTTTCAGCGTGGAAGTGTATGTGTTGTGTATATGTGTGACCAAATTGGTAAAGATCAAATAAATCCACAACAAAAAAAAAAAACATACTTTGAACCTTTTTGGCCGTTTTAGGTGTATCATTATTATTGTTTTCTTCATGCTTAGTAGATTTGCTATAAAACGCAACTGTAGTTAAATGTTCATTGAATAGTTGTAGCTTTAATGGTTCCGGCATTGTTATTGATACTACATCAGGAAAACTCTTAAAATGTTTCCACCCTTTTTGATGCTGAAACATGTGTTTTATTATTATTTCTGATTTAATACACGACTACTTAGTTTCAAGGTAATCTGACCCAATAAAATGATAATTTCATACAAATTTTGAACCCCGTTTTGGCCGTTTTAGAGTTAACATTATTACTTTTTTCTTCATGGTTGGTAGTTTTGCTATAAAACGCAACTGTAGTTTTTCAAATTTGTAACTTAAATGGGTTGGGCCCAGCATTGCTACTACATCAGGGAAAAATATTCAACGTTTCCACCCATTTTAACCCTTCATTCGCTGAAATGAGAAAAATTCTGAAACACGTGTTTGATTATTTCTGATTAAGCATACGAATACTTAGTTTCAAGTATGTCAGACAAAAAAAAAATGTATCTCATAAAAACTTTTAACCCCGGTTTGGGCATTTCAAGGGTTAACATTATTACTTTTTTCATCATGGTTGGTAGTTTTGCTATAAAACGCAACTGTAGTTCAAATTTCAAAGTTCTAACTTAAATGGTTTGGACCCAGCATTGCTACTATATCAGGGACAAATCTTCAACGTTTCCACCCATTTTAACCCTTCATTCGCTGAAATGAGAAAAATGCTGAAATACGTGTTTAATTATTTCTGATTTAGTATACGAATACTTAGTTTGAAGTAAATCGGACCAAAAAAAAATTTTGTTTCATACAAACTTTGAACCCCGGTTTGGGCATTTGAAGGGTTAAAATTATATTCTTTTTTTCATGGTAGGTAGTTTTGCCACAAAACACTACTGCAATTTCAATTTCATAGTTGTAGCTTTAATGGTTTAGGCCTGGCATTGATACTACATCAGGAAAAATCTTCAAACTTTTCTACCCCTTTTAACCCTTTTGTGGACAGAAATTTGAAATACGCTGAAACACGTGTTTAATGGTTTCTTATTTAATATACAAATACTAAGTTTCAAGTATCGGACCAAAAAAATTTTTTATTTCATTTAAACTTTGAACCCCGGTTTGGGCATTTGAAGGGTTAAAATTATATTTTTTTCTTGATGGTGGGTAGTAATGCTATAAAATGCAACTGCACATTCAATTTCAAAGTTGTAGCTTCAATGGTTTGGGCCCAGCATTGCTACTACATCAGAAAAAAAACTTCAACGTTTCCACCCATTTTAACCCTTCATTGGCTGAAATGAGAAAAACGCTGAAACACGTGTTTGTTTTTTTCTGATTTAGTATACTAATACTTAATTTCAAGTAAATCGGACCAAAAAAAAATTTTATTTCATACAAACTTTGAACCCTGGTTTGGGCATTTGAAGGGTTAAAATTATATTTTTTTCTTCATGGTAGGTAGTTTTGCCACAAAACACTACTGCAGTTTAAATTTCATAGTTGTAGCTTTAATGGTTTAGGCCTGGCATTGATACTAAATCAGGAAAAATCTTCAAACTTTTCTACCCCTTTTAACCCTTTAGTGGGCAGAATTTTGAAAAACGCTGAAACACGTGTTTAATTGTTTCTTATTAAATATACAAATACTAAGTTTCAAGTAAATCGAACCAAAAAAAAATTTTATTTCATACAAACTTTGAACCCCGGTTTGGGCATTTGACGGGTTAAAATTATATTTTTCTCTTCATGGTGGGTAGTTTTGCTACAAAACGCTACTGCAGTTTCAATTTCATAGTTGTAGCTTAAATGGTTTGGGCCCGACGTTGACCCTACATCACGAAAAATATTCATACATTTCAACCTCGTTTAACCCTTAAACGGCTTAAATTAGAAAAAAGCTTAAACAGGTGTTAAATTATTTTTGATTTAATATACGAATTCTTAGTTGCAAGTAAATCCGGACAAAAAAATTTTTTTTTTTCATACAAACTTTGGACCCCAATTTTACCGCCTTAAGGGTTAAACTTGAAGTAAATCTGTCTTAACCCGTAGCGTGTCTACAAATTACAACTATTGTCAAATTTTCACTGTTGTGGCATTAGCGGTTTTGTTCCAGCATTGATCGTAACTGGTGAAAAAAATTTAAAAACTTTGGCACCCATTTTAACCCTTAAGAACATAGAAATGAGAAAAAATCTGAAATAGGTGTCAAGTCATTTAAAAAAAAAAGTACAAAAAATCAAGATTTAATAACAAAAGACAAAAAAAAAATTTGTTTCCCATACACACTTTCAACCCTATTTTGACCCACTTAAGGGTTAAATAAAAAAAAATCGCTTCTTAAATGAACCCTCCACCATATAACGCAACTTTTGTCCAAATTTCATACTTATAGGTTCAGCCGTTTGGGCTGTAGCGTAATGAGTCAGTCACCCTAAGCCTTTTATATACAGGGCGTCCCACGGCTATGCCACATGGAGGGAAAGTACCTTAAATATTGTAGATGAAACATTTTACTGAAAGAAGACATTATTTTAATTTAAAAAACAATTTAAACTGCATTCATAGATATTGAAATAATTACATGGTTGAACCGGGAATCGAACCCGTTACATGAGAAAAAATTATTACCCTGTAGTTTTATCATACCCATCGAAAGGCTTCATGATAAGGATATTTTTTTGCTAAATAACATAGTGTCAGAAATAAAAGGAAGACCATGAATTTTAACATTTACCTGGTAGTATGCAACAAATCGAGCCGTATCCTGAGCCGAAAGACGCGTAAAATTTTGTCCATCGCAATGCGGCTGGCTGATTATAAAGAAATAATTCAAAAATGTGTTTCATTTTCACACTTTTAATCTTTTGTTACTGTGATTTTCATTGATAAATTGATTAATGTTGTATTAAAAATGTTAAAATTCATGGTCTTCGTTTTATTTCTGACACTATGTTATTTAGCAAAAAATCATCCTTATGATGAAGCCTTTCGATCGGTATGATAAAACTACAGGGTAATATTTTTTCTCATGTAACGGGTTCGATTCCCGGTTCAACCATGTAATTATTTCAATATCTATGAATGCAGTTTAAATTGTTTTTGAAATTAAAATAATGTCTTCTTTCAGTAAAATGTTCCATCTACAATATTCAAGGTACTTTCCCTCTATGTGGCATAACCGTGGGACGCCCTGTATATAGATGTATAATCCGTGCGGAATCAGAATGACATTTTGGAACTGAATCAAAAATGACAGTTCTCGCGTAGCGTCAGTAAAAAAAATTTTAGTTCTACGTTCTATCATAGGGTTATGAAATTGGAAATACACAAAAATGTTTAATGTTTGTAATCTAAAAGGATTCAATGTTATTGCATTAATTAAATAAAACGTGATAAAACTCGAGCAGACACCCACGCGCACAGAAAACACAGGCAAGTTTCGACGCGAGTTTGCCACAGACAACTAGAGTTTGCCAAAAGGCTGACGCTACAGGACCGCGAGCTTCTCAGTTCCAAAAGGTATTCTCCCATTCTGATCCCGCACGGATTATATACGTCGTGCAGTGGTATCACCACTCACACTAGGTGGGTAAAGTGACCATTGGGATGCTATTGTGATTAGGACATTGTTTAGATAAAGTTAGCTTGCCTAGTACGAGTACCACCTATACTTAGGTTTTAATCCCCTCGCTGGCATATGCCTACTACGTCTTTAGTTTATTTCAAAGAAAATCTTGATTGGCTCACGTTATTTTTCTTATCTTCTTATTAGCGTTCCGATGACAAAACTATAGTTCACCTAGGTACCTTATTTTTTTTTTATCTCTTTTTTAAAATTCTAACAAAACTTAGGTTCTTCACACCGTTAAACCGCATGGTTTGTGTGGGTGTTGCACATTCTTCCGTAACGTCTTGGTAACGTCTAGATAAACTTAGATTATCTAAACCAGGTAGGTACCGTACCGTATCTTGTTTTGACCCAGTATTCCGCAATGCTGACTGCGTTATCACGAGATCCTCCTAAGTGCAGGAGTTGCAGGTACAGGGGGCATCATGAAAGTTGGCAAATCCTAAACCAGTCTTTCCTGTGGTTTATATCAACTAACCAACTATAAATTGGAGGGATGAAGTCCGGGACCTACGCGACCTATACAGGCAAGCGACTGGAAGGAAACTGCGCAGGACCGAGTCCAGGGCCCTTAGCCTGTAACGCAATGGCGGGTCAATGGCGTTCCGGCTGAAGGACAAAACCGGGCTCTCCTCGTTTTTCTCCTACAACCAGAGAACTAATCCTCTAGAATTAGAATCAAAATATTCTTTGCTGCACTACAAAAACATTAAAAGGACAGACAGCGTTAGCAAATCGTAATTGAAGTCGTCACCTGACAGCCCATGTTGGCACCATTGTGTTACAGGTTAAGGGCCCAGTGGTCAACACCCACTTCGGGTTGCTAAGCCAACAGTTGTAAGTATACCAACTAAGCTGAGATGTATGTTTGTACGGAGAGGTTGTAAGTATGCCAACTAAGCTGAGGCCTTTCCTTGTTATATTTGTTTAAATATGTACTCGGGCGCAGCGGTTGCTGATTTATAGCGCGACGCGCCGAGGGATGGATAAACAAAACGACTCTTGCTCGAAAGACCTGAAAAAACGGCAATGGACTGGTTTTACTTGAAGCGTGAGGTACACGCTTTTTTATTATTAATCCATTAAGGGTGGTATTCTAGAACGCTACTTAAACTCAGTTTAAACAGAGTTCAGACTGTCGATTAAGCAGTGCATGTTTTGATATGAAGGGAGGGATATTCAAATCAAAACATGCACTATTTTATCGACAGTCAACACTTCTAAACTCTACTTAAACTGAGTTTAAACATAGTTCAAGGAGCTTTCTAGTTTGAACTGAGTTTAAACAGAGTTTAAGTAGCGTTCTAGTTTGAACTGAGTTTAAGTAGCGTTCTAGAATACCACCCTAAATGTTATGGTGCAAGCCACGCTGCGAAGACACAAAAAACCTTAGACACTCCCACTCACACACACGAGGTGGGTGAAACGAATGACTGCAGTACCTAACTGCAAGCATAGCATAAGAGGATGGTTTAGAATAGAATATTCTTTATTGTACCTACTAGAAAACATTTTAAGGACAGACAGTATTAATAGGTACATTAATGGTACAAATAGGTACAAATGGGTTAGGCAGTACATAAGGGGCAGTTTGACGTAGAGTGCTACAGCTACAGGACAATTCAAATTACATACTTACACACCTACACAGGATAGGCCGACACGGCGAGCATCAATTATACATAATCGATTTCCGATTACCCTTTGCCCCTTTGCCGACTTTGCTGGTAATCGTTTTAGGTCCAATTTAGCGGGTCCAATCCGCTCAATTTGTGAACTCCCGAAATAAGTTTCACTTTGAAGCACAAACTAAAGTTTATGAAAGTTAATAGAAGGACGGATTGCGAATGCGATACCTAATAAGTTTAATAACTGACTTATAAAAAAATAAACATTTTAGTAGCCAAAAACTACGTATATTTTCTTCCCAGGAAACTATTCCTGAATACAGATAGGTATGATAGATTTGGCCAATTATAATCTCCTACTAGGTAGGTATTTCTAGAAAGTTTATAACTGTGTTCATTCTAGCACATATTATGTTCATTAGATACCTACTTAAATGTGATCTCGTTATCAAATAAAGTTAGGAATAGGTTTGAGATTTTATAGGTGGTTGTAACTTTCGACTAAAAGGCATCTTTTTTTTTCATTGTTTGTGTTTTGAGTTGCTATCAATGGACCACACAGCTGTTCTATCATCGGACCGGTCCAATCATCGCAACCTTCCCCTACATGAATTAAGCTATCGTGAATTTGACATTATGTACCCCAGAGGAAATGCAGGGAGCGTAAAGGATGAATTCCTTGTTTTTCTGAATTCTAAAAACGATGTTACTTTTATATTGTATGTACAGTCAGCCACACGCTGGGATACCCCTTTTTGATCGATTGACGCTCTCATACCGCGCATGGTAAGGACTTCCATGGAGTATACCGTACTTCTAGTCCATTTTATTCAGGCCGCGGGACAAAAGAAAACTTCAGACGCAATTTTTTCCATTCAATTTAATGAATTTACAAGTGTCATTATTTTTGTTTGTTGTAAAAAGTTTGTAACTAGGGTAGCTTATAATGGTGCAGGCAGATGGAAAGTATGGATATGAGTTTTAATAAGAGCTGGAGCCGCCTTCCTTCTTGCTACAATGTTTTATTTATCACTAGCTTTTGCCCGCGACTTCGTCTGCGCTGACTGAGATCAACAGGTTGCAGCTCTATTTTTCCCCCGCCATCGACTTCATTCAGGGGAAAAGCTAGCAATTTATAGCTTATAGCTAGTGCCCACGACATTCACGTGGATAAAAGAAAAAGGATAAAATCAGTATTGAGCAATTTATTGTACCTAGCATATTGACAGAACGTCGACCCTTAATCGCTAGCACTCTACTCGGTTACGTTACGGGCGACTTAACAACAAAAGTGTACACTCTGACGTGCTGTCGTGTGTACATAGATTTTTATTCATTCACGCATGCAGAGTGTAGTAGATACTTAGGAACATAGGAACAGACATACATACCAACAAACCATGAACCCTCTTTAAGTAAAAGACGCTCACGTACGAAACGTTCAAGGTGGCGTCGTCGTTATATTTTTTGTGTTCTCTTGCGGTCGACGCATAAATCACTTCTGTCACGTCATATGGATTTGGCCAGCCTGGGTCCTGTTAACTGGATTAGGTACTTAGAGGCTTCGACTGAAAGAAAAATACAGTACCGTCAAAAACATGTATGTTAAAAAACGGGGCAGCTTTTTTAGTTTTTTTCGGTCATTGACCAAGCATTTTCCTCGATGTAGTGAAATTAACGTGCTCGTGGTTCCCATCTTGTTCCAAAACAAGTCAAAAAGATCCTAGATAGATTCCTTCGCTCGATCGGTATTCCATTACGTGCAGACAAGCATTCGCACCAAATAACAACATTGCAACGTTGCACCAAAAAAATACATCTATAACCCATGCCATTAAAGAAACGATATATAAATGGCGGAAACTCTCGCGCCCTCTCGCTTTAATCATATATCCGTCCATACTCACACGTAACGTTAGCAAAGTCATTTTAGGCAGTCCTGCCCCTCTACCCTTGACGCATGTTTCCAATGCGGCCGCAATATGGCGCAATTTACAAAATTTAATATTTTACAAATTAAGACGCATTTTGTGTTTTTATTGAATAAAACCGCCTTACCTTTGAATAAACATTACAAAATATTTAAAATCAAAGCCTTACTATGCGAATTCAAAGAGAAATTAATTTTTAAACTTTTTCAATTGGATCGCAATAGCGTCAAGGGTAGAGGGGCTGATTAGTCACCTACGCTTGGCTAATAAAACACGCCAAAATACGTTCGCCTTTTATTGATTTTTTAATGTTAGTCGAGTTATTTCAATATTGTAGTTTAGAGGTTTGTATTATTTACTACGTTTTAATATTTTTGATCTTATTTTCACAAAGATTGTTGTTTAATCACAAACCCAACTTAGAACAATTACCTAATCAATAAAGAAAGCATCGTAAAACAATATTTCCTAACCAAAAATGTAAGAAAATTTTAGGTATGAACCGAAATCGTATTTTCGTAAACTCTTTTTCAGACCTTACCATAGGTACCCGCCGCCATTTTCATATCGTTTCTTTAATGGCACGGCTTATAACAATTTTATGGGGTGTACCTGTAAAACTAGAAGTGCACTAAGAAAATCGGGACAACGGGGATTCACAAAGTATGATAATGTGATAACGGGATCGAAGTAAGATGTGTGCACGGTAACAAAGTCGCGTTTCCCAAATATTGGCCAACTTAGAAATAAGCTCACTGTAAGTTAGTTTTGACCTCCGAATTAGTGGTGTAGCTAGGTAGGTAACCCTGGGGCAAAAAAAAACTGGGGCCCAAACTAAACTGTTTAGGTTTTATCAAGTCAGACTACTATTGAATACTTAAAGGGCCTGACATTTTCAGTCTTAAACGGAGATATTAATTCTTGAGTGTTTCCTTAAAGAATAAATTCATAACACTCTATTTGTTCTCATAAGTAAAAAAACGCGCGCAGCGCGCCCGTAAATTCACCGATTTCTAAGCTACCCACGCCACGGCAAAGATCATCCCTGGCCGAGGTTTTTTAACGACACATGGGCAGCGCCCCTTAAAATTTACCGATTTTATCCGTGATAAGCTCGGTTCGAGGGGGCCCCTGAGCCTGGGGGCCCCGGGACATTGCCCCGCCCTGTCCCTACGTAGCTACGCCACTGCTCCGAATGGGACGTAATAAGATCGATGCGACGCGTGGGCGTCGGTGTGCGACGGCCCTTGCTCGGGTAAGGTCATTAATTAACGCCCTTTGCCACCGGAACCTAGTTCTGTGTCAGCACTAGGTATACATGCGACAAGCTCTGCTTTATGACCAACTTTAACAAATATTAAGTTCTTGCTTTACTAATTTCATTTATTCATGCAACCGACCAAAATAAATCAATAAGTACCTAAATCATAATCATTCACAAAAGCTTCGTCAAAATATTTAAAAAAAAGTGACAAAAAAAATCCGAAAAAAAACACAAAGTCACAATAAAAATATCTTGTTTTTGCCCGCGACTTCGTCTTTCTTCTTTGATTACTTGACCTTCTGCATGATCCTCGAAGTTGGCTCCAAACAAAATGCAAAAAAAGTCTATAGTTCTCATTCGGAAATCTTAATCATGGAGAATGAGTTTGAATCGAAACTAGTCGGCTAAACCGACAAAACACAAGTGAGTGAAACCGTTAATTTAATAGAAAAATACCTAGAATAATACCTATCATCATGAGTTCAGTGTTGGCACTATACGACTTTTTTATACCAACTAACAAAAAACTTGTACATACAGGAGGGAATTTTGACAATTCAACGTTTATTCGTCTCCGGGGAGCATCTTTTGTACGTTTATGTTTGTCACGAAGAAATGTAGAGCACGAAGCTACCGTACTAGAGGGTTGAGAAACATGAATGCAAATAGAAAAGCAGTGCTTTGGCTTCTCTTAACATATGTCCGACTGCAGGTTACGTGTAGCTACAGTATTAATATAGAGAGTTTTAACAAATGTAATCCTCTCTTACTCAAAATGATGTGACAAAATGAGTATTTATTTTTATGTAACGTCTTGTTGTGTTCCCCTCCTGGACAAAGGTCTCTCTCCTTGTATGAAATATTAATTAAAATGGAGATATGGAGCCCACCACTGGTCCAGTGATGGCGTTTTTTGTATGGAGAAAAAAAATGCGCTTTCACCAAAGTCGTAGAACAAAAGTTGTTGGAAATCACATTTAGAAGTTCTCGGAGGTTAAAAGCTATTTAAAAATTGCCCTGTAGAGCTCGTGCAAACCTAAGAAAATATAATGGAAAAAGCTCACTTATTTTATGTAGGTAGCTGTTGGTTATTGAAATAAGTAGGGGATTTGAGCTAGTCTTTTATTAATTTATGATTTTGGTTAGAAAAGTAAATATCTATGCTTATTGAAATAAGTACCTATAGATATTTACTTATCTAACCAAAATCATAAATGAATAAAAGAATAGCTCAAATAAGTACCTATAGATATTTACTTATCTAACCAAAATCATAAATGAATAAAAGAATAGCTCAAATCCAAGTGGTTGCGCCTAGCACAGGATCGTGAGAGGTGGCGTGAGCATGAAGAGGCCTTTACTCAGCAGTGGGTGTTAACAGGCTGATGATGATGATGATGATGAGCTCAAATCCCCTAGCAAACTGTCTAATTTGGCTGAAATTCCCTTTTTCACCTAAAATTATATATTCTCGCGATACTGCGGATCATTGAAAAACATAATTGTACAGAAAATGAGTGCGGATTAAAAAGGCGAGCAAGCGCGTTGACAAATATTGATTCGCGCCCTTTAACTTTAGGGTCCTTCCTAAACAGACTTGGGTCGGGGAGATCAACACACAAAAAGGTTTGGGCTACTCTTTGTACCAGAGGTTACCCTTTAAGGACCCTTCCATACGAGCGTCTTTAAAAACCACGAGGAGACGTAAAAAAAGCGACTTCAAGGCTTGAAGTTCGCTTTTTTCGCTACAAGCCAAAAGGTGTTGTTAAAGAAGCGCTCATACAGTCGAACTTCAATACGTTAGTGTACTAGTGGTTCGCCCCGAACTATGAACTCGCGACCCCATATAAACTTAATAACCCCATATCTCGGCAACCCCTCGACCAATTCATGTTCGAACTTAAAAATTCTTTTAAATTTCATTTACCCGCCCACCAAATTTCATAACGATCCGACCAAATACTCAAGTTATCGTCGAACGAACATTCATACATACAAACATACATACAAACATACATACAAACATACATACATACATACATACAAACATACAAACATACATACATGAATACATAGATACAAACATACAAACGCCGGATTGTTCCAGTAGACTAGGAGGACTTCGCTCGCTTCGCTCGCTCGTTCAATAAGTATCTATATCTAACTACGTTACTACCACTGGTTGGTCCACTGTGTGATCAATTGGGCAAATGGTGGGCATATGATATGTGAATCATGGTTTGCGCTCTAGCGACTTTTCTGGTAGTTAGGTACTTCGTTGTTTCCAGGGCCCTAAGTCTGTAGGTACCTAAAAGTGTTGGTGTTCAAAATTATGAAATACATTTTGGTGCACCAATGATATTACATGACCAATGGAAATGTCTACAATTTACAACAGCGAACCTACAGCGAACTGAAAAAGCATAGTCCGCTGCTCTACAATGATTAACTTAGGTGTGTGTGTGATCCTGTTGATAAACGACTGCGTGAGCGAAAAACGCTCGTGTGAGTAGATCTTTAAAGTTGAGCGCCCGCCTAAAGCGAAAACTTTTAAATTTTAAAAACTTCACCCAAAGAGCTCTGGGGACTTTTTGTGCGACGGGAAAGAAGACCGCTTGTCGGAGCTTAAGTTTTGCGGAAGTAAAAGGGTACATAATGGATATACAGATATGGCAATATTTTATTGAATTTTCCATTCTAAGCCGCTCTTACAAAAGAGACAGACTGAGGCAGAGGACGTATATATCCTTACTGTATTATCACATATAATTCATGCTAGACGTAGAGGGACCACGAATATCAAAATTTGGACCTGCAAACTTCTGATTCACTTATTGAGCTACATCTAGGTATTAATTTCCACTCTAATTAAAGGGAAACCATCTTCGATGAGCAAACATCCGGACTAATAACTGGAATTCGTGGAAAATAGGTCGGTCCCGAGGAAATTCGTGTAATTGGTAGATACCATGTAAAAATATATAAAACAGTATGTAAAACAATACGTAAAAATATATGTATAAAACAGTAGGTAGGTACCTCCCTACCATTGGAGGACATTATACGTGATAACGTGACTGACAAGCAACGCACAGTTGCGTGCGTTGAACTGAAACCAAAGTTAGAAACGTGAAAGGAACAAATATTTCGGGGTGTCAAAACAACGGTTTTTCTGAAAATTATTCCCGTAGATAGGTAAAGTCTGTGGTAAAGTTGTTTTATCTCACGAAGGCGGATGAGCCATACTTTTAGTTGGGTATGATTTAAACGGCCGGCAGTATATTCAGGTTTTGGGCGGCTCTAAAATGTTTTCGGTTGGCAAAAATAGCTAATTGAGTGGCCATCAGTGGCCAGCAAGAATAAAAAAAAATATCAGCAAGTAATGTCATATTGGGCAGCTCTAAAATTTGTTCGTATAGCTCATTAAGTATATGAACAGCCATATAAGTAATTCAAAGGCAAATTGTGAGCTAAATGTGCTCACAATTTACCTTTGATTCAGTTTTGCCAAGCTGTAAAATAAATTTTGGTTGGCTAACTAATATTATTCTTACAGCAAAAATGGATGCAACTTCAATGCTGCATTTAGTAACTGAAAATAATTTAAATAAACAATTATTACCTACCTAACCTACGATTGTTTTATTTGGTAAACTAGGTAAATAAAAATATTATGAATATACAAGGTGTCCCAAAAATAATGTCAAGCGGAATTCCAGAGATAGAGCACCTTTAGGGGTACCCGAATCACCCCCATGCATGTTTAGCGATTTTATGAAGTTTAGAAGTTATGAGGCTTTTAAGGTTTTTTTTGGAAAGAATTACCTAGCATTGGTTATTTTTTTATCAAACCTTCTCACTAAACTGTAATCTTTTTCATAGTCACCACATCCTTGTCGTCATCGCTACCTATTCGATTGATACACGGAAACTTGAAATTGCATTTTCAAAAACTTATAAAATCAGTGTCAAATTACGGTAATCTTAATTAGTCGAATGACAATGCACACATGCCATTGGCTGCTCGTATCATCCGCTTTTCCAGTAAAATCGCACATCAACTAAACATAAGCTCATTTTCATTTATAAGCTAACCAATACTTTATTATGCAGACCCATAAATATTATAGCCTACAGATATTATCTTTGTGCTTACCAAATGTATAATCTTGCCGACCAATTAATAATTTTGCCTACCGTTTATTTATCTGGCAAACAAATTTATTGTTAAGCTGACATAAAATGTTTTTTCTTGCTTTCAATATTATATTTTTTTGCTAACCACTTATTGCGAATCATCTTTATTTTATTACCGGCAAAAAAATTGTTCGCTGCTCAAATGAAATAAAAGCTGCATTTTCTTGCTGACCAAATAGTTATATAAAAATTTACTTCCCTTTTGGTTGCGCGTAACACAAACATTCGAAATTCAAAGACACACACGCAAAGACAATGTGCATGTACATTTACAAACACAAGTATTGGCTCATCCGCCTTCGTGAGGATAAAACATCTGTACCTAATTTTGAAAATTATACCTACCTATTAGTAAAAATGCCAGTTTGAACTGCCAGATCTGTTGATTAATTCTCCTACAAAATGCGAGGATATTAACAAATATTGGTAGATCAGTTTAGCTACAAAACTGGAAAAAAAAGAGCGAAAATTTTTGATTTTCCACCACACTGTTGAACCTGAAACTGTAATTGACTTTACGGGTCTAAAGAGGGTGAAAAGGGGTCGGAAAGTTTTTATAAGAATCTTTCCTGGGAACGAAGCCGTAGGGGAAGGCTAGTTAGTGAAAATATAAGATAACAAAGTATCTACTCGTGCGTCTAGCTGTTCATTAGAATCCGGCCTAAGTAAAGCCAATATCCGAATTTACAATTTACAAAGTCAGATGGATAAAGGCCCGGTTTCTGAATTGAGAATTTTGCTAAGCAAATACTTTACTATCGTTCTGTCACGCTCTTTTGTGAGAAATCTGCAGAGACAGGACGATACTTACCTACCTACCCATTTGCTTAGCGAATTTCTCAATTCAGAAACCGGCAGAGAGTCGATCGCTGACTAAACTAAATGCTAAACCTTGTCCAGTATTTTAAATAGTAGATAGACCAGGTACCTCCGTAATACTCGAGCTGCAAGATATTCTTTGCTATCGTTCCTTACATTTGTTTTCTGTAGAATCTACGATGTAGATAATTAATACAAAAAAAAATGTTCAAGATAAATCGGGTAATAATCAGCTGGTTAACACGCCCTCCAACTCCTAACAGGCCATTTTATAAGGGTCTGTTCAAAACAAAGTGAACAAATAGATATAGTAGGTATTTGCTGTTGCACTACCAGGGTTGTAATGAAGAGCTCATAAAATGTTTACGGGCATTTTATCGGCCTCTAAGGTACAAACTACGGCGTGAAACGAACCTTTTTCGGTAGTTAGGTGCCTCTAACGTAGGCATATAGATAAAAAAATAAAAGAAGTTCAGCGTGATCTGTGAATCCGATAGTGACCAGTCTTAGGTATCTACGCCTTCATATTAGGTATTACTCGTGGCAACTTTAGTTAGAAAGAAACATCTCGTCCTGGACAATAGGGTACTCCAAAAAAATACGTAATGAAGGGTCAAAATTCAAAATTCAAAATTTAAACAGTTTTTTACATTTTGTAGCTAAACTGAGTTATGTTTGTGCAGCGATTTTTCGTTCGCGGCAATAAAACAGTATTCTTTTAATTATTGTAAACAACAATAATCCAGCCGATTATGTGTTCTGGTCTACGAAGCAGTGGCACTGCCCAAAAAACTTGTCGTAGACCAGAACACATAATCGGCTGAATTATTCCCTAGTAGCATTTTTGGTAGGCATTTGGTTGGGCCACATACATGTCTTTGGTTGGACAACGGTTAGATTTGGCCGCATGGTTTGCTGAAAGGCCGACAACGGAGGGCCTATGTGAAAACTCCTACAGAGGGCCACGTAATGTATTTCTCTGTAGGGCATTTGAACAGGAATCCTACAAAGGGCCACATAATGTATTTCTCCGTAGGGCCTTTGTATAGGAATTAGGAATCCTACAGAGGGCCACATAATGTATTTCTCCGTAGGGCCTTTGAATAGGAATGATACAATTAACCAACGTTGATGGGATGCTGGTTAGGTACCATGGGGGAAAAATCTGCAGATCCACTTTTCGCTCTTATTACAATCATAATAAGAGCAAAAAGTGGATCTGCAGAATTTTCCCCCATAGTACCTATCCGGTAGGATTATATGTACCTATAGGTAGTAAAATATAATTATCTCTCTGTTTTCAATCACTAAAACAATGCTTCATTGATTTAAAATAAATATTACATTGAGCATACTTTCAAATAATAAACATACCTACATACAGTGAGAGAATTATAATAAAGAAATTAAAAACATTGTTTATTGGGTCATATACTCAATAAAAATTTATTAAAATTACAAATGGAATGCACACAAGATCGTTATCATAAAACATTTTTAAAAATAGGCCGTAATTACAGCTTATGTGTCCAATATATAAAATTGTTCAATGGCACAAGTTTCTGTTCACAAATGAAATGCACACAAGATCGTTATCATAAAAATTAGGTAATAGAAAACATTTTTTATTCAATGTCGACGAACAGACAGTGACTTTCTTAGAGGAACTTATGTTTACTTTATATATAAGTACCTAAACTACTGCTTTCTATAGGTATTTTGTAAAAGATTTGTAAAGAAAAAGATTTGCCTTCTAACTGTATTTATATTTTATGAACCTAATAAATATTCTATGTAAATTCTATTTCTATCGCAAAATATTCTAACAAAATTCAATTTTATTAATATAAAACAATAAAAAAACCGGCCAAGTGCGAGTCGGACTCGCGCACGAAGGGTTACGTACCATTAACTATAATTACAACATTAGACACAAAAGTCTAGAAAAAAATAGCAAAAAATCACGTTTTTTGTATGGGAGCCCACCTTAAATATCAATTTTATTTCATTTTAATTGTTTATTTACTATTAATTGTTTACACAACTAAATATTTTGTGAATATTTCAAGCGTCTACCTATTGCCGTTATAATTATCTTGCAAAAAACGGCAAAAAAAAAACACGTTTGTTGTATGGGAGCCCCCCTTAAATATTAATTTTATTATGTTTTTAGTATTATTTGTTATAGCAGCAACAGAAACACATCATCTGTGAAAACTTTAACTCTCTAGCTATCACGGTTCATGAGATACAGCCTGGTGACAGACAGACAGACGGACAGCTGAGTCTAAGTAATGGGGTCCCTTACCCTTTGAGTACGGAACCCTAAAAAATAATTAATTAATTATACATTTACCTAGGTACCTACCACTTGTAGCCGGTGATTTTGGTAATGTTAAGTCCCATTGAGGAGAATTTGTTCTGTATTCCACATTCACATCAGAATCTGTAAAGTAATTAAAAATAATCAATCGAACTATGGTAATGACTACAACTGATTGACACATACATACAACTGAACGACACATGGAGTAGTATTTTTACTAGGTATACTATACCCATGATTATACCATACCGATTGACGATGGTTTCTTTTTCTTTTCTTTGCAAGATGTTGGTTCTGGCTTAGGTGGATTGGGGAATTTGAAATTAATGTAGTTATCTTCTTCATCCTCGTCGTCACTACTGCTTATGTTTTTTGGCTTCCTTTTTCTCTTCCTTTTGGTTTGCTCAGAGGTATCTGAGACTAGGTCAGACTCATTTTCAGCTTTCTTGCACTTTTCCCTTGCCGATTTTAAATCATCTGAAAATGAATGTTTTACCCTGTTTTATAATAGTATTTGAATAAAAATCATTAGTGCTAGTTTGGGTTCACGAACAAACCGGCATATAATAAGGTCAGAATTGGGTTGGTGAGTAAAGTTGGGGAATTGTACAAAAGGTATAGGTTAGTATGTAAAACCGTCGGAACAACTTTATACACTTATACCTTTGTCTTTCAAAGCGGATTAGGTTAGGAAGTACCTACTACTTGGCACTTCACCTAATAGTATAGGTAAACTATAAAATTATCAAAGCAGACTTACCAGTTTCATACATAATACGCTTAACAGCATAAATGGCCCATTTTTCGTCGGGCAAGTCTTGCGACACTAAAGATTTATTGAAATTACTTGATGCTTTGTATGGCGGCCACAGGCATTCTTTTTTACGTGCCGTCAACCAGCTTTCAAAATCCACCACATTAAACATGAGAATCTCCGTGAATCACGAAAACTTCTTTATTTCAGTCGCGCACAAGCTAACAGATTTTCTATTAAGTATTTCGCCGCACCACGTCGATCGAACTCGAAAATAATTAAAACACTACAAAATGGAAGACGGTCGGCGGCGGCCAGCCTGCGCGCGCGGCGACCACCCCTCCCCTGCACCCCTGCAATCCCCTCGCACACTAGAGGCCCAATGTTGGTACCTATATCAGTCGGCATAATAAACGATGTCCGATATTGAGTCTTGTTAGGCCAATACCTGTTGCATGTCAGTGATTTAACTAACCACTTTTCAGCAATTTTCCTACCGTTGGCAAATTTCTGTTGGGCCAACCTTTATTTACTGCAGTCGTACCAACGTTGTTCAGCCAACCGTAGCAAAAAAGCATAAAGGCCCACTGTTGGTAATCAGCTCAGCATTAGTACATTACTGCCGCGATCTGTAATGAGTGCGTTTCTGGCGCGCTTTTGATGGCCGACAGAGCGCAGCGTAGCGCAGCTCAAGGCCCTCACAATGCGGTCAGCATTGCAGCCCTTGATGGACAAGCTGAAATGAAGGCCGAGACCGAAGGTCGAGGCCTTTATAGCGCGGCCAGCAAGGGCTGCAATGATGACCAAACTTGAGGGCCGAGAGCGTAGCTAAGCTAAGCTCGAGGCAATCATAGCGTGGCCAGAAGCGCACTCATTGCAGACCAAGGCTTGTATAGTGCTTTACTCAAACAATGCGAGTAATTAAAATATTAATTAGAATAGTAATTAACATAGTAATTTAATTAGCTTACCATTTGTCGTAGATTAAGTACTTTTTGTCGATTTTCCATTCCGCAAACTTTTTGTTGGTAAGCTTGCTTGTATTTTTCTTTTGACTTCGGTGGCAATAAATTTCCAATTACTAATTTCGCTTGATTTTGAATGTCCGGCGGTGTTAAACACATTAAATCCGAGGATTCGTCGCTTTGAGAGTTCACTTTTTCAACAAAAACACAGAAAAAAATCACTTCGAACAACGCGCGAAAAGTCGAAAACAATATGGCCGCTCTTTTTTTTTCTGTGCAATGTGTCGACTGCCAGTACCCATACAGCCTAATTCTAAATAAATACTTTTTGCACCTGATGTTTGAGTTCTATTTATGAAACAAAACTCGACATTAATGTTTTTCTGGCCGCAAAACACAAGACATTAATGAAATTCCATACAACTTTTCTGGCGCCTAATCCAAGTAGCCCGCAAGTCCGACTTTGCTCAAAGAAGGTTGTTGAATTAATGTCCACATTACGAGCTTTTTTGAGTAAAATAACGTTATTGATCTTCGTGGGGCCAATACAAGTTTAATGTGGGCGATTTAACTAACCATATCCCATCAATAAGCCTACCGTTGGCCAATTGTGTTCTGTTCTGTTGTTTACAATAATGAAAAGAATACTATGTTATTGCCGCGAACGAGAAATCGCTGAACAAAAATAGCTCAGTTTAGCTATAAAACGTAAAAAACTCTGAAAATTTTGAATTTTCCCGCCACGCTGCTATATTCCAGCCTTAAGTTTACTCTACGTCTTTGAGGCTATCGAAGCTATAATATCCTCTCACGCCAAGCTAGATGTAAAATAATTGAATGAAAATCATCCCCCTCAAGCACTAAGCAAAAAGCACCATTTCCTGAATATCATACTAATAAACGCGAACGTTTGTCAAGTATGTTTGGATGGATATCTACATGTTTGTTACGGCTGATACTTAAAGTGATAATAAAGATGATAAAAGCAAGTTCGTACTTCTGTATGATTCTACTTTCTGCATGAAACGTACGCCCCTGCACGCGAGACAAAAGTGTGTGATTTCACTTCTGAAGCAGGTACTTGTCTCGGTACCGTCGACTAAATGTGGAACCTAAATCATGCCTTTATGTGTCCAACAAAAGGACCTTTGTCTGGTAAAGACGTTAGACATTTCAAACTTGGAAGATGTGATTGCTATATTATTGGTTTCGTCCTCCTGAAAAACCTATTTCACGTGATTTAATGTCGATAAATCGTGTTCAAAGAGATAAATCGAAATTATATTGAATTTGTTGTAGGTAACCTATCTACGTTATTCCTTATTAAGGGTGGACGATAGCAGCGTGGCAGGGAATCCAAATTTTTCACAGTTTTTTACATTTTGTAGCTAATCTGAGTTCAACGATTTTTCGTTCGCGGCAATAACATAGTATTCTTTTCAGTATTGTAAACAACAGAACAACAATAATTCAGCCGTTTAGGTGTTCTGGTCTAGGAAGCAGTGGCACTGCCCAAAAAACTTGTCATAGACCAGAACACAATAATGAAAAGAATTCTATGTTATTGCCGCGAACGAAAAATAGATGAACATAAATAGCTCAGTTTAGCTACAAAATGTAAAAAACTGTGAAAATTTTGAATTTTCCGCCACGCTGCTATCTTCCACCAGCTTTAAGTTTACTCTACGTATTTGAGGCTATCGAAGCTATAATATCCTCTCACGCCAAGCTAGATGTAAAATAATTCATATTATTAACATCCAAAGCTCTACATGACTAAAATATAATGCAGGTAATCCGCCGATATCGCACTTAGGTACGGTCGGCCACAGTCTAGGATACCCCATAGTAGCTCTTACCGCGCGCGGCATACGGGCGCCAATCTAACAAAAAGGGGTATCCTAGCGTGTAGCCCACTGTACATACAAAAAATTATATTTTACTTGGTGTTTTAGTGTACCTTATAATAAAAGTTTTTTTTTTTTAATAGATAGGTACCTACCCTAGTAGGAACTAGATCGTTCGCTCATTTTCCAAGGTGGCGACACGACAGCACGTCGAGGCTTACACGTTAGCACTCTACTCGGTTACGTTACGGGCGACTTTGCAACAAAAGTGTACAGTCTGACGTGCTGTCGTGTGTACCTAGACGTATTCAAAGTCTAGGTTCAATGCTGTAACAAATAGGTATGTACCTATGTCAAAGTCTCGTAAAGTCTCGTTAACTGAGTCGTGAATCCACGATTTTCTTGCTTTACCAACTTTTTAAATACAACATTACAAAAGTACCTAACTCTTTTTACAGTGCGTAACCGGGTTCAGGGTCAACAGAATGTCAAATCTGTAAAAAAAGGTTGAAATAAACAAGTTTTATTATAAAACCTCAAAATTGAAAAATTTTCATAACTTTTTAGTTTTTGTTATTAGCTCAAATTAAAAAATATGTTTGTGCGTGTAGGTGCATTTATATAGCTTTGAGTTGTTAAAACATTGTGAAAGTCAATGAAAACTATATTTAAAAAATACTTTTCTCCCGCCACATCGTTCACATTTTATTAATTTAAAAATTAACGGAACGTCATAGAGCAAAAAAAAATATTTAGGTTGTGATCCCTATCACCGGGTGCTATTACCCTGTAAAAAGAGTTAGATACTTTTGTAACACCTTGTATGAAGCAGTCTTCTCGAAGGGTTGCGTTGCGGCCTTCCCGCGACTCGTCGATAAACGATGTCAATTTTCAAGCGACACAGGACACACACAACTGTTCCAATATTCAATTAAATGGCACGCAATTTGTGGGGCGCGAGGGCTTTAGATAGAAAGAAACAGAGGGATGTCCCTGGGACAATAATAGAGAAAGGCTTGCTACGTGTTGTCGACTGTAGGTAGGGTACCCTAATCTAATTTGCAATGTTTATTTAAATACCAGGCAATTTTTTATAGTGCTTCTATATTCCTGTCCTGTATATTCTATACTCCGTGCAATTTTAGTGGATTTAAAGGCGAAGGTATTTTGTTGCACTGGTGATTCTGAGCTAAATTACAAAATTACATTCCAAAACGCGCGAAAAAAAAATCACTTCTCCATACAAATGGTGTCAATTGGCAATAGCCGTTTGTATTGGGAACTGTTTTTTTTTTTTCGCTTATTTTGAAGTAAAATTTTGGAATTTGGCTCAGAATCACGAGTGCAACTAAATACCTTCGGATTTAAAACCACTAAAATTCCACGGTGTATACCTACTAACGGCAGATCTTGACGCCAAGATCTTGTTTTCTTCTGTACATACCTACCTAATTCAAGGGGTGGGCCCCCGCTGTAATAAAGATGATCATTTGCAAGAAATATGGAGTGTCGTTTAGTCGATCCGATCGGGTGGCCTGCGCGGAGTCGATTCACCAAAGTGTTGTCGCTCAGTTTTAAATACCTACTTATTTATAATAGGTTCACGCATAACGTCTTTGAAGTGGAAGTGGGCAGGACACCTGGCTAGACGCACTGATGGTAGATGGACGAAGTCTATTATGGAATGGCAACCTCGGATATCGGTTGGGGAACCACCAGTCAGATGGTTCAATGACATAGCCGAAGTAGCAGGAAAGCAGTGGTCGCGTCTGGCACAAGATCGTGAGCGGTAGCGTGAGCATGAAAAGGCCTTTACTCAGCAGTCAACAGGGCCCTTAGCCTGTAACGCAATGGTGACAAAATGGGCTTCCGGTTGACGGTTTTAATTACGATTTATTGATGCTGTCGGTCCAGTGTCGGTCCTTTGAATGTTATTGTAGTACAGCAAAGAATATTATGAGTCTAATCTTAAAGGATTAGTTCGCTGGTTGTTGTAGGATACGCCATTGTGTTACAGGCTAAGGCCCCAGGCAGAATATGATGATGATGAAGTAGATATTTGCGATGTGTGTGGGCTTACAGAGTAGCTCTACGAATCAAATCACAAGTTTTCTTAATGCGTCGTGCGTGCGATGTACGGGTTTACAGCTCCACCTACCAAGGGACACAAAAAGATTTCACAAGTTTTTCAGGTGTTCTCTTCGGAATATAGATTCAGAGATTAAGGTTACAAAAGCGTTCCGATCTTTACAAAATAATTTCAAACGATAGAAGGAAGAATCGTCATTTTCCTCAAAATTCCTCCGTAGATTTTTCATATTCTTGTGTTGCTACGATCATTTATTCAGGCGTGGTCTTCAGGAGAGGAAGGAGATTCCAAAAGGATTCCGACGTTGACCTTTACACACCTGCCCTTTGCTTACGGGCGAATTTACAACCAAACTAACTGGTCTAACGAAAGAAGGCTGTGGCTCAACTGTCGTCTACATAGTATGTAGGTACCTATCTATTATGCAGATTGCTTCAGATAGAGAATATCAAATTGTGATACAAGTGGTCGATAATGAGTCTGGTGTTTCGTGAGGACTGGATAATCTCCATTGCGTCAATAAACTTAAAAATTTAGAATTTCCTTAGTGTTTATAATTAATTACTCACACTTTCGATCAATATTGTGACGTCGACCGACTACTTGACCGACTGTCAGGACTTCAGTCAGGAGCACGTCAGGAGAAAAGAAACGTTTAGTTTTTTTTAATACAGTTGCTCAAAAAGTGGCGTATTGCAGGGACGTATAGCGTACACACTCGTGCTTTTTTTTTACCTTTCCCGCACTCGTGCGTTCTCTTTCCCAACTGTCAAAATAATGTCTATTAAAAAGAAAAACCAACCATGAAGTTTTTACTAAAAAAGTTTTTATGATTCATGCAAATACTTATATTTCTAAAAAGAAGCTACTAATTTATTTCAATATCAGATTTAATGATTTGATTGAATGAGTTTGGTTAAGTTTCATTTCATTAAATTTAATTTTCATTTCATATCAATAAAAAACTTCTACTGAAGACTTGGCTGTATGGGCATAGTGGCCTTTGCCTACCAGAATGGGTGAAGAAAAAAAAAAACTCTGCTTAGGTATATTCTACGGTTGGCGCCATTTTGATTTTTCAGAAATTTTCTTTGCTTTAGTTGTTTGTTGCACAAAATGAGTAATTTCGACCCTTTTTTTTTAATAACACCACCGGAACGCAGTATAATTGCACAAAATGCTTCGGAGAACATTTTACCGGAAAAGTCAAAAATGTTAAGTTAGTTGAGTTTATTGTGTTTTTATTATTTTATTAAATTGCTTAATTTTTTCGCAACTGTATTAAAAATAGTCGTTCAGTACACGTGCGGAAGCGTCATTGCAACTTGTTCCGACTGTCAACCCTCGCCTTCGGCTGCGCCTCGGCTCGGGTAGCCATTTGTCGGAACTCTTTGCAATGACAGCCTTTCCACACTTGTAATGAAATATACTATTTTTTAGCCCCTTCCTTCCCCCTTCTACTTTCCAAGAAATAAAACCTTATTCTTACTCAGTGAAAGAGAGAAAGCTGTAGTTTCGTGCTTCCTACGTTAGTAACTAAGCTCATGCTAGACTTGCTGGAAAACTTTCACCGGAAGTCAGAGCACAGAGTAGGCACTTACAAAAAAAAGCACCTTCCATTCCAAAAATAAACATTCATGCCGTGAAGCCGGGGCGCGACTTCATGCCGTGAACTTTTCTTAAGCCTCGCGTCCATTAGGCGGATCGGGGCGGGCCGGGCCGCAACGGAAAAATCCGCCTGCCTATATTTTGTATGGAAGTGCGTCCACTAGAGCGCATCGGGGCGGGGCGGGCCGCGACGCAATATTTTTGCCGGCGGATTTTTGCCGGCGGCATGATCCGCCCCGATGCGCCTGGTGGACGCAGGGGCAACAGCATGCTCGCGCATGCGAATGCGCGCGAGTGTTGCCATTTGTCGACCAGTATACATAATCGGCTGAATTATTGTTGTTCTTGTTTATAATAATGTAAAGAATTCTATGCTATTGGCGTGAACGAAAAATCGCTGAACAAACGTACGAATAGCTCAGTAAAGTTTAGCTTCAAAATTAAAAAAACTGTAAAAAAATTGATTTACCCTCCACGCTGCTATCGTCCAACCTTAAGGGTGGACGATAGCAACGTGGCGGGAGATTCAAAATTTTCACAGTTTTTTACATTTTGTAGCTAAACTGAGCTATTTTTGTTCAGCGATTTTTCGTTCGCGGCTATAACATAGTATTCTTTTCATTATTGTAAACAACAGAACAACAATAATTCAGCTGATTATGTGTTCTGGTCTACGATAAGTTTTTTGGGCAGTGCCACTGCTTCATAGACCAGAACACATACTAATCGGCTGAATTATTGTTGTTCTGTAGTTTACAATAATGAAAAGAATACTGTTTTATTGCCGCGAACGAAAAATCGCTGAACAAAAATAGCTCAGTTTAGCTACAAAATGTAAAAATCTGTGAAAATTTTGAATTTCCCGCCACGTTGCTATCGTCAAAAAGTTACAATTTAGGCAATGTCACAAAAAGTCACAACGAGGGCTCAAAAGTTACAATATTTGTGACTAGACAAAGTGGCAACACCAAAAAATCCGCCGAGCCGATGCGCCGATCCGCCCCGATGCGCTTAGATGGACGCACCCCAACGTTGCGTTGCGTTGCGGCCCGGCCCGGCCCGCCCCGATCCGCCTCATATGGACGCTAGGCTTTACAAAATGACCTATGTTATCGTCATCGTCACGGCGTGAATGTGTTGAATCCACAAAATAATTACTAGCAACACTGAAGATCTGACAGCCCAGAGAAATAGTCTGTGGAAAATTTGTAAACAAATAAATAACCGGCGGCGGCGGGTAACCTCGTCTTACTTTTTGCGTTTGAAAACTTGATTCTTCAAGTTTTTCGTGGTTTTCGTCTGCTAATAGACTTCTTGCTACATTCCAACACGTTTTATTAAAGGCGTTATCGACCGGCACAGTGCGAATGTAGCGGACCGCCTCTACCCAGTACTACCCACGTAAGTTTACATTTGTGACTTATCGGATTTGGCCCGATAATTTAGACAATTTCAGGATTTTTATTAGGTAGGTAGGTATGTTATGTTATCGGCCACAATGGAAAACAGTTCTGAGAGCCCTATGTCCCTGATTGGGGATAACAGGAACTGATGTTAATGATGTAGGTTAAGACTACTCGTAAAGATTTCTCGTTTTAGCAACACAAGTAGGCATCGTAGCTCTCCTTCGATAGCCACTAAGAAACATAATAATTTAAAGCCATGAACAATGATAGCAACGTGGCGGGAAATTCATAATTTTTACAGTTTTTTACATTTTGTAGCTAAACTGAGCTATTTTTGTTCAGCGATTTTTCGTTCGCGGAAATAACAAAGTATTCTTTTCATTATTGTAAACAACAGAACCAAACCATTTTGTAGCTCAGTTTAGCTACAAAATGTAAAAATCTGTAAAAATTTTGAATTTCTTGCCACGCTGCTATCTTCCAGCCTTAATGCCGTGAGATCATCTTTTGTGTCATAGAAGTTCTTATAACTACTTAATTTTAAATACCCCCCAAATTTTAGCTTCAAATCAGCATATCTGCTGACCCGAATTAGACAAAACATATCTAAGAACACTCGCCAGAAAACCTGCTTTCAAATTTAAAAAACCACATCCACCTGTTTAAGATACCGTTCACCTGTTTAAGAGCTACGACGCCACAGACAGACACACATACATAGCGGTCAAAGTTATAACACCTCTCTTTTTGCGTCAGGGGATAAAAAAAGTCCGAGAGGTTGCGCTATACTGAGGCTGGTGTTATCTTTAATTTAGTACAAGAAAAAGTTGCTAATACTAAACTTGAAATTGAGTACATTATGTGTGCCATCTAGGGTTTCTATAGGAAGGCTCATCAAATTGTGCGTAACAAGTGTCTGCTTTGTCCATCTTTGGTCTTAGGAAAAGATGGGACTTATGTTTGAAGTTAATTTCCTTGCAGAAATTCCAAGTTAGGTATGGAATGCCCACGCGACGTCTATCTTAACATTCCATCAGACTCTATCCACTACAAGTTATCTCTGGACGAGCTGGATGTAGCCCTGCTACCCATGAGCTGGCTCATGGACAAATGTGAAGCGGAAAACACCCGGGGAGCCTGCGCCTCCTTTGTGGAGTTTGAACTTTCTGCAGTAAGAGATGAACAAGGTTCAACTGATAATAAAAATGCAGGTGTGTATTTAAAATAATTGTTTATCATCACATCAACTTAGGTACACATCATTTGAGAACAATGGTCATATTTTTATATTTGAGAACCAATATCTTGGTTCAGCAGTCTCCACACACTCCAGGCAGAGGCCAGGTCTTTAAGAAACTTTGAACAAAATGGCTTCTTCATGGCCTACCTCTATCCCTCTTTCCTTTTGCATTCTTGTAGATAGATAGATAAAGCATTTATTTGTTACTACAGACACACAGGAAAAGTATACCATAATAAATGAATATTTCAGCTATTTGTTTGACTTCTGACTAGAAAAGAACCAAACTGGAATTCCAGTTTGTCTTTGTTCAGCTAAATACAATCAAGCAATGCATCTTTCTTTCGCACAATGCACATCTTTATTTTCAGCCGAAGATGAGAAGCCCATGTTTTGTCACATCTGTAACATTGCAGTCCCGAAGAAGTTTTCCAAAGAACATGACAGAAGCAGACTGCATGAGACTTTGCTTCAACTGGCAAACGAAGCTGTTGGCAGGCTCAATAGGCACAATGAACAGCAGCTAAATAAACCTGAGGGCACATACTACTGTGCACCATGCAACAAAGAGATACATTCCATTGAAGACCATGAGAAAGAGCCAAAACACCAAGCACTGAAGAGGCGAGAAGATCTGTTGGCGACACTTCTAGAAATATACACTGATGAACATGAGGCATACACTGACCGTACTGAAACTTTTATACACAACGGGGAGTCACAAATAGAAAGCAATGCTGGTGGAAATGACATCCTAAGTATTGGCAATAACATGCCCGAGAGAGGAGGCATCAACTCAGATAGTTGCATTCATAAAACCACAGAAGATACCGAGGTTTTTCAACAGAAGTTAGACTTGCCTGATGTAACTAATACTCACAAAGACAAAAACGAAGTGCAGACCTGTAGAGAAGACACAAAACCAGATATTATTCAAGTCAGAACTAAGAATGGTGACTTGTTAGCAATTCCTAAGTACCACTTCCATGGAATTCAAGTTTCCTCATTTTTGATGAACAACTCTGTGAAAACCAGCAGTGACATGCGCTGCATGCTTTGCAACGAAAGAGGAATGAAAGAGTCTGAAATTCAGGAACACATGAACTCTTCAAAACACAGGGATTATGTAAAAAAACTTGCACTGGACAAATATGGTATCAGAAAGGTAAGTTTATTTTGAAGTGTTTGAATTTTAAGCAAAAGAGGACAATGTTTTATTGGATCTAAAAGAAACTGCACTATTAATAGTTATTAATAGTGCATTTCTCTTCAGTTTGTGTGTTTTCTGTTTTTTTATATGACCCTGGTTCCATAAACATGCATGAGCCGCGATTAGATTTACAGGCCACTTTGTAGTAAAACAAATATCCACCTCCCTGCCCACTGTACAATACAGAAGGTACAATTTGTAGTACAGTCCGCCACACGCTAGGATACCCCTTTTTGTTCGATTGGCGACCTTATGCCGCGTGCGGTAAGAGCTACCATGGGGTATCCTTAGACTGTGGACGACCGTACATAACCTAATAACTTTTTTTTAGGTCACCAATCTGGTATTTTCCGGACAGACACTTGGTCACTGCGTCATCTGTAACTTCATCGTCTGCGACGCATCACTGCACATAGCTTCGCCCGAACACCAGAAAAGGCAGCAGCTTGCGATGAAGAACTCTCTGGTAAGACAGAATGCTGTCGATGACAACACAACCACAATTGAGATACCCAAAGCCAGAGAAGATCTCGGGAAGTCTCTGCAGGGCACCATTAGACTTCAGTCTCCAACAGACTCCATTGCCAACTCTGATAGACCTGGCATGTCTCAACAGGGCGCCAGCAAACTACAAACGCCAACAGAAGATACCCTCGGATCTCACAAACATCACATGTCTCTGCAGTCTAGTCTCCAGTCGCCAACACGCTCGATTGACGCCACAAACAGACCAGAAATGTCTCTACAGGGCGCCGCTATTGATCAGTCACCAAGAGACGCCATCTTCACCCCACTTATACAAGGCAAAGGGGCCAGTAGCCAATCGTCAACAGATAGTACACACGAAATAGACCCGACAGTTTCCGCTAACAATATTCAGAAAACTCCTGACGAAAACCTAGAAGGCCTCCACACGGCAGAAGATATTGTTGAAGTCCAAACTGAAAATGGCGAATTGTTATTGATCCCCCAGTACAACTTCCACGGTATTCGCACTACCTCAAATTTAATAAATAACTCTGAAAACCAAGACCCTAAGATGCGCTGCATGCTTTGCAAGCAAAGAGGAATAGCAGAAGCCGAAATCAAGAAACACCTAAAGTCTTCAATGCACACGCGTTTTACACAAAAGCTTGTTATGGATAATCACGGTATTAGGAATGTAAGTTTGTTCTATTCAAATGTTGACACAAAGTACATAAAAGTTTTGCGATATTTTCCCATATTTTTTAGGGTTCTCGAAATAAATAAACAAACTAATAAGTATGCGTTGGTTTTTCAGATCGAGTCATGTTTTGGACCGTCACTTGGTCACTGCGTCGTATGCAATTTTATGATAAGTGACGCAGAGCTACACATAGCCTCACCAGAACACCAGACTCTCAAACAAAACATGACGAAAAAATCTCATGCTGACGTAAAGAACTGCGCCGTCGACGAGAATAGTAATACGACAGAAAAATCTACATCTACACTCAAACCAGAGGAACAAGACATGTCTCAGCAGGGCGCCAGCAATCGCCAGTTCCCAGAAGTCTTGAATCTCACTGCACCCTCTCAGAACCTAATAAATAACTGTGCCATCGAGGATAATAATTGGTGTACAATCGAAAATGAGATTCTTGATACGCCTCTGAATGGGTCCCCTGTTCAGTGGCCATCGGAAAAAGAAAGCATCTTTGTCTCTAAAACAATCCTGGAAAATATTTCTGCTGACGACAAAAGTGCTATTGAAAATGAGACAAATATAGTTGATTCAGAGGATTATAATACGTCTCTACAGGACGCTTTCATGCGCCAGGCGGCAACTGAAGAATACCTCATTTCGCAGAACATACCACACAACTGTGCTGCAGAAAATGCAAACCTTACAGTGGGAAAAGAATGCGACACAACGTTACATGCCGCCACTAAACACCTCTCGCCAAAAAAGAGTGACTCTATGCTCGCTTCGCAGAAATGTGACGTCGAGAACAACAATTATATTGCTACGTCCGCAAACAACACACTTATTGTCAAAACAGAAGAAAGATACACGTCTCTGCAAGCCGCCGCTAGCCAGTTGCTACCAATCAGTCCACGCCAGTCGGAATTACCAGAGATTGTTAACAAAACTAATAAAACGCCTGACAAACCCCTCGTAAACACCCGATCAGAAGGACGAATGCCGGTGTTAGAAGTTGTTGAAGTCAGCACAGAAAATGGTGACCTTTTAGTGGTTCCTAAGAACCACTTTCATAGCATTCGAAACTCCTCGAAAAAACTCAAAGAGCAAAAGCAACTCATTGAATCAAACGCTGAGAGTACCGAAAATACGAACGTGATGCGTTGCATGCTTTGTCAGAAAAGAGGAATGAAAGAGGCTGAACTTCAAAAGCATGTGATGTCTTCAACGCACATGGAATGTATACAAAAGCTTACGATGGACAAAGATGGCATCAGGCAGGCAAGTTTATTAAACCAAATTAAAAATAAACCAGATTATACCACAACATACTATGGATATAAAAATTAAATAAATAATAATATTCTTTTCTTTCAGAACACCAACCTTATTGTTGCGGGGCAGTCAATTGGACACTGCGTCATCTGTAATGTCCTGGTGCAAGATCCAGCCCTGCACATATCCTCGGCAGAACACAAGAAACGCCAACATACAATGAATAGATCTCTTGAAAATGTCCGTAAGAACTGCGATATTAAAGCCAATCCAGATAAACATGATACATCTCAGCAGGTTATTCACCAGTCACCAGCTAAGTCTAAGCAGAGCGCCATTAGTCACCAGTTACCAACAGAGTCAAGCCTCGCCTCTAACAGACATGCCACGTCTCTGCAGGGGGCCACTTATCAAGAGCCACTAACAGAGTCTCTACTGGGTGCCACTAGCCATCACTCGCCAACGGAGTCCAAACTCTTAACTAACGGACTTGCCACGTCTCTACAGGGCGCCACTTATCAGGAACCAATAAGAATGTCTTTACAGGGCGCCACTAATCAAGACACACTAACAGAGTCAAGTCTCGCCTCTAACAGAAATGCCACGTCTCAGCAGGGCGCCACTAGCCACCCCTCGCCAACGGAGATAAAACTCTCATCTATCGAAGTTGCCACGTCTCTACAGGGCGCCACTTGTCACCAGTCGCGAACAGAATCTAAACCCAACTTTGAAAAACCTAAACCGCCTTCACGAGCCACCGGCTCCAATCGCCGGTGGGTAACAAGGTCCAGTCTTTACTCTCGCATACATTACCCGATACCAGAGGCCGCAGCTCACCAGTCGCTAGAGACCAATGTATCTGATCTACCCATACAGAGCTGCAAAGGTAACGAATACTACTGCACCTTTTGTGCCAAACTAGTACCATATCACGAAAAAAATGTCAGCGAGCACAACAATGGTGCCGTTCACAGGCGTAATGTTGAACTCTTGGCTATTGACAAAGGACATAAGAACGCTGAAAATGTCACGCCAGGAAAAGACAACTATTGCATAGTCTGTCGTAAGAAAACCGGCGGCGTAGAAATGTTTGACCAGCACCTTTGTAGCAGAGCCCACAAGCAACAAGTTCAAATCAAGAAGAATATAACGGACGAGACGGTCGGTCGCAACTTTTGTCAACTATGCAATGTGGAGATGGCGAATAGTCTTAGGATCCTGAACGAACATTACAATGGCAAACGGCATGTGAGTAACTTTAAAATGTATTTAAAAAATAATATGATCGACGATATTTCTGGAAACGAAGTTCGTTGCATTTTGTGCTTGGATACAATGCACATTGGCTCTGTTTGGGGTCACGTCAAAAGTTTGGAGCATGTAGAAAATCTAGAAAGATACTGTAAAGAGTTAGAGCCTGAAATAACATTTCCTAAGTACTTCTGTCGCATTTGCAAAGTCCAAGTGCCTCAAGACAAAATAATATCACATCTGGCTGAGTTTAAAATTAGTCATGCAATAAGCAATTCAATGGCTGTCCTTCTTGAATATCTGCAGACACATTAATACTGAAGGGTGAATATCTTTAATTTTAGATTATTTACCATACCTATATTTTCTCCTATGTAAGCTTAACGCATTGACTGCCGGCCGTTTATGCGAGTGCCTCACGCACGTCGCACTAGTGCGCTTGGTATCACTCTTCTATTCGAACAATGCCTGGGTCACGAAAACGCGCTACATTTTTCTAGCGAACGTACGCTGGGCGCGTCTGTGCGTCACGCGTGAGTATTTAGCAGTGGCTTTGGACGATTCTGTGCGTCCCAGGTAAATGGGCTTTTATGAGTGGCAATAAAAATGTGGTACACACGACAGCACGTCAAAGTGTACACTTTTTTTTGTAAAGTCGCCCGTAACGTAACCGAGTAGAGTGCTAGCGTGTAAGGGTCGACGTGCTGTTGTGTGTACGGTCGGCCACAATCTCAGATACCCCATGGCAGCTCTTATCGCGCGCGGCATAAGGGCGCCAATCGAACAAAAAGGGGTATCTGAGAATGTGGCCGACTGTACAATGGGTGATAAATGATGTCGCATAGACTCGCCCAAAGGCATCTAGCGTACGTGCATTGGCACATAGACGCGTCGAAAGGCACCTACCGTAAGTTCGGTCAGTTTACTATGGACGATTATGTGCGTCCAAGGCACTCGGCGAATGTCTGGAGGGCGCGTTAACGCGTTAATCCAAGGCACTTTTGTTCGTTGGAATTAAACTTCGGTCTCTATTTTATTAAAAACAGATTGTAAACGTTAGAACCTATTGTTGAAAACTAATAAATTAATTTGATTGTCTATTTTAATTTCATTTTATTTGAAGCTGTAATAGTGTGATTCAAAGAGCTTCCAACATTTTGTATGGCAAGTTACATAGTGACACCGCCGCCATTTAAAAAAATCACGTTTTCTCAGCTTGTAAGTAAACCTAGCTTATTAGACTGAGGAACAAAATATAAAACGAAAACCTTGGGGAAAATGTCTAAAACGATATACTTATGAAGATATTATGATATTATCCGCTTTTCTATGGAGATTGAAGTTTTCAGTCCGACATTTTCCTATGGGGTCGGAGATTTTGATTTTAAATAAAATCTTCCAGCTTAGAACGAAACATATCTTAATGGCCGGAGAAAAAAAAAAGACGGAAACATTCTTAGGAAAAATGTCTGAAACTATATGTATACTTACGGAGATTTTGTGGTTTCAAAATTCAGTTTTGCAATTGAAATTCAGTTCAAAACTACAGACCGCCATTGTATGGCCAAGCCTATGAGCGCCATCTACCAGGGACTTTGAATTCACTTTTTAACTGTCAGGGTTCTCAACACTTGGGTACCTTATAGGTACCTATCTCTGTCACTCTGTCAGTATGACGGTGATCTTCCTTTAATTACAAACCTATCGCAATTTGTTCACAACAAAGTAGTTGGGAGTCGTAAACAGTGATTTTATATGCGACTAGCTTTTCGCCCGCGACTTCGTCCGCGAAGACTTATAAAAAGTTGCCTGGGTACATCTTTCACCATTAACAAATTAGCATGAATAGAGTCATGGGTGTGTATTTTTGTAAGCTATCTCTATTCCAAATGTCATCCAAATCCGTCGTGCAGTTTCAGCGTGGAAGTGTATGTGTTGTGTATGTGTGTGACCAAATTGGTAAAGATCAAATGAATCCAACAAAAAAAAAATACATACCTTGAACCTTTTTGGCCGTTTTAGGTGTATCATTATTATTGTTTTCTTCATGCTTAGTAGATTTGCTATAAAACGCCAAAAAAAAATACATACCTTGAACCTTTTTGGCCGTTTTAGGTGTATCATTATTATTGTTTTCTTCATGCTTAGTAGATTTGCTATAAAACGCAACTGTAGTTAAATGTTAATTGAATAGTTGTAGCTTTAATGGTTCCGGCATTGTTATTGATACTACACCAGGAAAACTCTTAAAATATTTCCACCCTTTTTGATGCTGAAACATGTGTTTAATTATTATGTCTGATTTAATACACGACTACTTAGTTTCAAGTTAATTTGACCCAATAAAATGATAATTTCATACAAATTTTGAACCCCGTTTTGGCCGTTTTAGAGTTAACATTATTACTTTTTTCTTCATGGTTGGTAGTTTTGCTATAAAACGCAACTGTAGTTTTTCAAAGTTGTAACTTATATGGGTTGGGCCCAGCATTGCTACTACATCAGGGAAAAATATTCAACGTTTCCACCCATTTTAACCCTTCATTCGCTGAAATGAGAAAAATGCTGAAACACGTGTTTGATTATTTCTGATTTAGCATACGAATACTTAGTTTCAAGTATATCAGATTTAAAAAAATGTATTTCATACAAACTTTTAACCCCGGTTTGGGCATTTCAAGGGTTAACATTATTACTTTTTTCGTCATGGTTGGTAGTTTTGCTATAAAACGCAACTGTAGTTCAAATTTCAAAGTTCTAACTTAAATGGTTTGGACCCAGCATTGCTACTATATCAGGGAAAAATCTTCAACGTTTCCACCCATTTTAACCCTTCATTCGCTGAAATGAGAAAAATGCTGAAACACGTGTTTAATTATTTCTGATTTAGTATACGAATGCTTAGTTTCAAGTAAATCGGACCAAAAAAAAATTTTATTTCATACAAAATTTGAACCCCGGTTTGGGCATTTGAAGGGTTAAAATTATATTCTTTTTTTCATGGTAGGTAGTTTTGCCACAAAACACTACTGCAGTTTCAATTTCATAGTTGTAGCTTTAATGGTTTAGGCCTGGCATTGATACTACATCAGGAAAAATCTTCAAACTTTTCTACCCCTTTTAACCCTTTTGTGGACAGAAATTTGAAATACACTGAAACACGTGTTTGATGGTTTCTTATTTAATATACAAATACTAAGTTTCAAGTAAATCGAACCAAAAAAATTTTTTATTTCATACAAACTTTGAACCCTGGTTTGGGCATTTGAAGGGTTAAAATTATATTTTTTTCTTGATGGTGGGTAGTAATGCTATAAAATGCAACTGCACATTCAATTTCAAAGTTGTAGCTTCAATGGTTTGGGCCCAGCATTGCTACTACATCAGGAAAAAACTTCAACGTTTCCACCCATTTTAACCCTTCATTGGCTGAAATGAGAAAAATGCTGAAACACGTGTTTAATTATTTCTGATTTAGTATACGAATGCATAGTTTCAAGTAAATCGGACCAAAAAAAAAATTTATTTCATACATACTTTGAACCCTGGTTTGGGCATTTGAAGGGTTAAAATTATATTTTTTTCTTCATGGTAGGTAGTTTTGCCACAAAACACTACTGCAGTTTCAATTTCATAATTGTAGCTTTAATGGTTTAGGCCTGGCATTGATAATAAATCAGGAAAAATCTTCAAACTTTTCTACCCCTTTTAACCCTTTAGTGGGCAGAATTTTGAAAAACGCTGAAACACGTGTTTAATTGTTTCTTATTTAATATACAAATACTAAGTTTCAAGTTAATCGGACCAAAAAAAAAATTTATTTCATACAAACTTTGAACCCCGGTTTGGGCATTTGAAGGGTTAAAATTATATTTTTTTCTTCATGGTGGGTAGTTTTGCTACAAAACGCTACTGCAGTTTCAATTTCATAGTTGTAGCTTAAACGGTTTGGGCCCGACGTTGACACTACATCACGAAAAATATTCATACATTTCAACCTCGTTTAACCCTTAAACTGCTAAAATTAGAAAAAAGCTCAAACAGGTGTTAAATTATTTTTGATTTAATATACGAATTCTTAGTTGCAAGTAAATCCGGACAAAAAAATTTTTTTTTTTCATACAAACTTTGGACCCCATTTTTACCGCCTTAAGGGTTAAACTTGAAGTAAATCAGTTTTAACCCGTAGCGTGTCCACAAATTACAACTATTGTCAAATTTCCATTGTTTTGGCATTAGCGGTTTTGTTCCAGCATCGATCGTAACTGGTGAAAAAAATCGAAAAACTTTGGCACCCATTTTAACCCTTAAGAACATAGAAATGAGAAAAAATCTGAAATAGGTGTCAAGTCATTTTAAAAAAAAAGTACAAAAAATCAAGATTTAAGAACAAAAGAACAAAAAAAAATTTTTTCCCATACACACTTTCAGCCCTATTTTGACCCACTTAAGGGTTAAATAAAAAAAAATCGCTTCTTAAATGAACCCTCCACCATATAACGCAACTTTTGTCCAAATTTCATACTTATAGGTTCAGCCGTTTGGGCTGTAGCGTGATGAGTCAGTCAACCTAAGCCTTTTATATATATATAGATATAGGTTCAGCCGTTTGGGCTGTAGCGTGATGAGTCAGTCAACCTAAGCCTTTTATATATATAGATTATACTGAGAGTGATTTCGCGAATTTTATGGGCCTTTTATGTTTGGCAATAAATTCCGGAGACGCAGTCCGTATTTACTTTGTAGGTATGATTTTTCTGCACCCTCTTCGCCTGTCACTCACTTTCCCGAAACATGTCAACTTTTAAATGTGATTTCCAACAATATTTGTTCTACGACTTTGGTGAAAGCGCAATTTTTTTTATTTCATTTTTCCAAGCGGTGGTGGCCTAGTGGGTAGAACAATGGACTCGGAAGCGAGAGACCCAGGTTCGAATCCCGGTGCGGGCATGTACTTAAAGGACTTTAATTTATTTCAAAGTTACTTAAGTACCTACGTAACGTATATTTGTGATACCACTCGCTGACTGTGAAGGAAAACATCGTGAGGAAACCTGAGCGTATGAGGCATTATACTCTCAAAGTCTCAACGCAAAAATCGCCAACCCGCATTGAGCACGGGCCTTTGCCCAGCTAGAGGGACATGTACAATTGACATGTAAAATTGTACAGGCTACATCTTTTTTCCAAGCTGTTTTTCTGGCAATATTTGTGGCGCGTAGTAACAATAGGAGAAGCTGGAGAGGTGGTGGAGAGTGGAGGGGAAAGAAAGCGCGCCGCCCGGGTAGCGCATAAATGGTACAAATAAATAAAAAGTCCGTGTAATCCCGTTTTCAACTGACAGTTTAAAGCTGAATTCAAAGCCCTTGGTAGATGGCGCTCATAGGCTTGGCCATACAAGAACCGGGATGTGGCTGTCAAATTTCGCTTACACAGATTAATAATATCTTCAGAAAAAGCTTTTGACAGCCGTGAAAACGGCTCATTTATGTTTTGCCTTTTCCTTTCTTCTTTTTAACAAAGGTAAACATCTGGGCACTAAACTACAGGGTGTTAAAAGACCGCCAACAAAGCGGGAAACCACGTATTGTCCTCATCATAAGGAACATTTTTGCCTAAGGAACTATGCCTGGGAAATTAACAGTTCCGAGATAATGAGGTTCAAAGTCGGAATTTTCAATTTTTTTTTTGCCGAAATGTGTTTAGTATGACTTTGTTTAATTTCAAAGTTACGTACATTTGTGAATTTGTAGTAGCAATATCACTCGCTAACGGTGAAGGAAAACATCGTGAGGAAACCCGCGGCTCAGTTGGCTCCACACGTATTGACCTGTCTTTCCTGTGGGCTTGGTCGACTAAGCTGTCAGGATGGTATAGGTGCTGGGCAAGCCTACTCCATCTAAAACAATGTCCCAGGCACTGCAGCGCCGAGTGGTCTCTTCACATATCTAGTGTGAGTGAAGGTGCCACTGGACGCTGTATAAATCATCTCATTACGTAGATGCAAAGGCCTTAGTTTTATTTCTTAACATACCTTCTCAAGAAGCCATATCAAAATTATGAATATTTCCTACAAAAAACGACGTTAAAATTGCACCCCGCAATGTATTCTAAACATCGGCACTTAGGTACCTACGCTTGCGCAATGTGACTTCGAAAAAGTACTTTGTTTTGGTGTCTAGTATGCGTGGATTACGGGTCTGTTGGCGGTCTTTTAACACCCTGTATACTGTACGTGCTCCCGTTTATTGCGTTCATTCGGCCGGTTGTATGTTTTGCGCGATTCCAACAACGACGCTCTCCTCATTACTTCGAATGGCCAGTAGGTATTTAGGGCCTCTCTACATTCACGCCGACTCACGCCGTGCACCCATGGGGCGGAGTGGGTTTTGTTTGTATAGAAACCCGACGCAAGGAGTGGCGTGTAAACACTTTTCTTTGTGCAGGGGCCTCTACAACGTGTTACAAAACATCCTAACTCTTTTTACAGGGTGTAACTTACTGGTCAACAGGATGTCAATTCTGTAAAAAAAGTTGAAAAAAACATATTTTATTTTATAACGTCAAAATTGAAAATGTTTCTTAACTTTTTTGTTTTTGGTATTAGCTCTAAAAATATGTTTGTGGGTGTAGGTGCATTTGCATAGCTTTGAGTTGTTAAAACATTGTGAAAGTCAATGAAAACAATATTTAAAAAATACTTTTCTAAAAAATTTGGAAAAGCGTCTGCGACGCAGACTCGGCGTGCTTACAAGAACCGGGATGTGGCTGTCAAATTTCGCTTACACAGATTAATAATATCTTCAGAAAAAGCGAAATTTGAGAGCCGTGAAAACGGCTCATAGAGGGTCAAACTTTTCTAGTCTAGAAACGAACATCTAGGAAGGATAAAAATAGTTATAAGACTAGTCTTATAACTATTTTTATCCTTCCTAGATGGTCTAAGCTAGAACAATGAATTAATCTAACACTGCCACTTCTATAGATTCTTGTAATTTCTAGGACATGGGCCAATTCGCAAAAAAAATCCACCGTAAATCCACTTTATAGTGCGTTTCACGAAAGAGTTCCCTTGACGAAACTCTTATTACCTCTACAATGTTGTAGGGACCATTTTTGTTCAACCCAGGGAAATTCTTTTGTGAAACGCACTGTGGTTTGATAACTTGAAGGCAAGAAAGAAAAAGAAAATGGAATTTGAAAAGCTAAGTAACTAAACTAGCAAACTGAACCGTCGAAAGTTCTCGTTCAAATTAAGGAACGCCAGTGAAGCGGTCGGCTGAGGAAACTTTTTGAAGTGTGTAGGTACCTACCATGAACTGAGAGCGGTGCAGGGAGCTGACTGCCAACCTCCAGTGATGGAGAGGCACTTCAAGAAGGAGAAGAAACCTCTTTAGAAAGGAATTGTGTTCCGGAAATGACACTTACTTTTTTAGGTGAATAGATAGAGAACTCTTTCTTTATTACACCGATAGAATACAAGGTGTTACAAAAACCTAACTCTTTTACATGGTAATAGCACCCGGTGATAGGGATCACAACGTAAATATTTTTTTCGCTCTATGACGTTCCGTTAATTTTTAAATTAATAAAATGTGAACGATATGGCGGGAGAAAAGTATTTTTAAAATATTGTTTTCATTGACTTTCACAATGTTTTAACAACTCAAAGCGGTGTAAATTCACCTACGCGCCCAAACATATTTTTTAATTTGAGCTAATAACAAAAACAAAAAAGTTATGAAAATTTTTCAATTTTGAGGTTATAAAATAAAAATTGTGTTATTTCAACTTTTTTTTACAGATTTGACATCCTGTTGACCAGTAGGTTACACCCTGTAAAAAGACCTTGTATTACAGAATATTAAGTCTATTTCAGTAAAGTCGACTTCACTGAACATCGACCGTTATGGACGAATTTAGGTACTTACAACAAAATTATATCTACCAGTCCGACTGACGTGCTGACAATGTTGTCCACATGGTCGCACCCATCGCGCGCATCATAAGATATAAGCCGTGCCAATAGAGAAACGATATGAAAATGGCGGCGGGTACCTATGGTAAGGTCTGAAAAAGAGGTTACGAAAATACGATTTCGGTTCATACCTAAAACTTTCTTACATTTTGGTTAGGAAATATTGTTTTACGATGCTTTCTTTATTGATTAAGTAATTGTTCTACGTTGGGTTTGTGATTAAACAACAATCTTTATAAAAATAAGATCAAAAATATTAAAACGTAGTAAATAATACAAACCTCAACAAATAACAACACTTACCGTAAACTACATTATTGAAATAACTCGACAAAAAAATCAATAAGAGGCGAATGTATTTTGGCGTGTTTTATTAGCCAAGCGTAGGTGACTAATCAGGACTGCCTAAAATGACTTTGCTAACGTTACGTGTGAGTATAGACGGAGATATGATTAAAGCGAGAGGGCGCGAGAGTGTCCGCCATTTATATATCGTTTCTTTAATGGCACGGGTTATAAGTGCGTCAATCGAAAACATCAGTTATCCTAGCGTGTGGCTGACTGCACAGAGATAGAGAAAAATAAATCTTATACTTAGTAGTTTTTCACGAAAGAGTTCCCTTGACAAAAAACGCTCATTACAATGTAATAGGGACTATTTTTGTTCAACCCAAGGGAATTCAGTAAGGTCCGTTCGCTATCGTAGTGTCACTTTGATATTTGCCGCCTTGGCGCGCGGCGGCTTTTCACAAAAGAAATTAAAGGAAGCCGACGCGGCGCAAACACGCCAGTGAATTTGGCTCGCCGCTCGTCAAAGAAGCGTCGTATTGAGAGGTTGTGCTTGTGACTTTTGACTTACTGCCGGTTTCTGAATTGAGAAATTCGCTAAGCAAATGGGTAAGTATCGTCCTGTCTCTGCAGATTTCTCACAAAAGAGCGTGACGATGGTCAAGTATTTGTTTGTGTTGTCAATAACAAAATTCTCAATTCAGAAACCGAGCCTTAGTATTTTGAATTGAGTGTCGATCGCTGCATGTAGATAAAATGTTTTTTCGTTCGTTAGGACAGCGAGGTGCCTCTAGACGAAACTTCGAATGACCCAAAAATTAAAAGACGAAGGTTTTGTAAAACATTTAAGCACATTCTTTCTAGTTAATGTCCATCAGCATTGTGTTGAAATGAATATGTCTGCGCCAAAAAATAGTTGGTATCCCAAGAACCAAGATTGCCGTCGTGTGTACCGACACTATCTAAATATCTTCGTCGGAATAGAAGACCTTCTTCTTTCAATATTGCTCCCAGGAAAACACGGTTCGCTACTTCGAAATGAACTTCTTTAACTTGATTGTTATTATTGACTCACCGATTCTTTATTAGTCTAGACTAGACTTCAGTTTTTACTTCACACCAGCAGCCTAGGTGGCATGGCACCGCGACAAAAAAAAACCCGCTGTCGAGAAGCACTATCTTGCATTATTTCAGTAACGTAAAGCAAGATGGCGCTACTCAATAGCACGATAATAACTTTTGTCGCTGTTACGTGCTTGCTGCACATTATGTAAAAAAAAAGTTATGAGACGATTGACATACAGGGTGTTAAAAGACCGCCAACAGACCCGAAAGCCACGCATACTAGACATCAAAACAAAGTACTTTTTCGATAAATTATTGCTGGGAAATGATTTTGGTTTTTTAGGTTATAATTTTGGAAAATATTTTATCACGCAATGGATGTGTAACGCAGAGAACTCTTATTGCGCAAGCGTTGATATAAACTTTTGTTACTTACGCTCGAGGTGCCGATGTTAAGAATACATTGCGGGTTGCAATTTTAACGTCGTTTTATGCAAGAAATATTCAATATTATGATATGGTTCCTTGAGAACAGAGATGGGCACGTACCCGGGTATATACCCACCTGTGGGTATTTACCCGATATGTACCCGGTAAATACCCGTATGCACCCATTTGCTGGGTACATTCAATTTGTGATTTCAAGTATAATGAAAATTATTAAAATGAAAAACAAAGTATGCCAATCAGTTCTAAACCATGTTCCCTACGCAAAGTACATCTTAGTAATTTTTCGTTGAACGCATATTTACAAAGTTATGCATGTTTTTGTGATTTATTAGTATGAAAACGAATATTCATAAGGACATTTGTCTTATATTTTTATAGAATTAACAACCGGTATGTTTAAAAAGTACTTTGTCATACTTTGTATGACTAATAAAATAGTTTTTAATATGAATTTAACAATAATTATTATTGATTAGGAACCAAGTGTCAAAAATTGATATTTACATTGAAACGGTAGACAATACACTGATGAAGTCAGGTCATTTCGGTCTAATTAAAATGCGAAGACGAATTAAGAGTTGCAAAAAACAAAAATGTATAATCATAAAGTTTGGTTTTATGTTTGTTCTTCCCGAACAAAGAATAACTAAAACTTATTAAATTCGTTTATTTTATTTTGCAAATGGCGTTGTGCTCAAAATGCTATACGGTGAAATGTAAGCCGTCCAGCCACCTCATTACGTCCGAGTCAGCCTCATCTACACCGCCGCCTTGGATGGCGAACAGCGGGTAGTCGTAGTTGATTTGGGACATCGTCTGAACCCGCCCGCACACGCAACTAGAGTCCGACCCACATTTACATTTTGTGTATTTAGCTCCGCACACCTTCCCCGTAAGACCCGGAATCTATTTATTTGAGTCCAGTGTTTTCTGGAAAAATGGAAACCTGGCACACGGATATCTGGCTCGGAATCGAGATGCTTGTTAGGCAGGTCCACAGATGTCCACTGATCCCGCCATTTCTCCATCAGCGTTCTGTCGTCCTGCAAGAGTTCGTGGGCCTGCATGGCATGGCAAAAGATCTCTCTGATGGTAGGCGAAGATCACTGCGGGTTGCCTGAAGATAAGGTACTAGTGGCAGGTGCGGCATATGGTTGATCTTATCGTACTCCATTCTGATCATTAATTCTCTTCACAGACGTGACGGGAATATGTAGGAAATGACGGGAAGCCAATTGGTGTTTCTGGGTCTGACGGTTCCGGATATGTTCTTAATGGCGCTGTTCAGTTCAACGTCAACCAGGTCAGTATTATGGCCGGCCTACACTGGCTCGGGCCGCACTATGGACAAGGGCTGGTGTTGATATGCGCAGTGTATCCACTTTGCAGCCCCAATTATCGCTGCCAGTTTCCGTATCAGGTTGCAGCTGTTTGATACCATTTTCTTTACTTTCTTGAGGGGGGCTTTAAAATTGGGAGTTCTGTCTAGAGTTACACTAAGATAGCCTGGGTTAGGGTCGTGCTTCATTGCAGAAACTACGTTTAACAACTTTGCAACGGCTTCCTGAACCAGTGTTGTCGCTTTGTCCAGTGTCGAAGCTTGTGCTGTGATGGCAATGTCGTCGCCTACATAAATGATCGCCCGGAGACTTTTGGTATGTAACTGACGTAGACGTTGATAAGCGTAGGCGCCAGGACTAAGCCCTGCGTAACACTATTTGTTCAGAGTTTGGCGTTTGAAAGGAGGGCGTCATAAAGACGATACGTGCGTTGGATTAAAAAAAAAAACGATCTCGCAGGGTAGTCCCTGACTGTCCCTGTTTCCAGACATGTTTCAGAGAGTTTAAAATGCTGAGCTGAGATCCACGAATACCGCCACTGTTTTGAGTTCCTTTTTTGGAATCCTGCTTCGATGTTAGAAGTTAATACAAGCACTTGGTCAAAGCAACCCTCAATTTTGGTGGGATTTTGACCGAACCGGGGTTGCATCAGAGAATTGCAACCATTTTGCCATGCCATGCAGGCCCATGAACTCTTGCAGGACGACAGAACGCTGATGGAGAAATGGCGGGATCGGTGGACATCCGTGGACATGCCTAACAAGCATCTCAAGTCCGGGCTAGATATTCGTGTGCCAGGTTTCCATCTTCCCAGAAAGTACTGGACTCAAATAAATAGATTCCGGGTCTTACGGGGAAGGTGTACGGAGCTAAATACACAAAATGTAACTGTGGGTCGGTGCGGGCGGGTTCAGACGATGTTCCACATCAATTATGACCACCCGCTGTTCGCCATCCAAGGCGGCGGTTTAGATGAGGCCGACTCAGACGTAATGAGGTGGCTGGACGGCTTTCATTTTTCACCGTATAGCATTTTGAGCATAATGCCATTTGCAAAATAAAATAAACTAATTTAATAAGTTTTAGTTATTCTTTGTTCGGGGAGAACAAACATAAAACTATACTCTATGATTATAAATTTTGTTATTGCAACACTTAACCCGTCTTCGCATTTTAATTAGACCGAAATGACCTGACTTCATCAGTGTATTGTCTACCGTTTCAATGTAAATATAAATTTTTGACACTTGGTTCCTAATCATTAATAATTATTGTTAAATTCATATTAAAAACTATTATATTAGTCGTACAAAGTATGACAAAGTAATTTTTAAACATACCGATTATTAATTCTATAAAAATATAAGACAAATTTCCCTATGAATATTCGTTTTCATACAAAGAAATCACAAAAACATGCATAACTTTGTAAATATGCGTTCAACGAAAAATTACTAAGACGTACTTTGCGTAGGGAACATGGTTTAGAACTGATTGGCATACTTTGTTGTTAATTTTAAGTCACAAATTGTATATACCCAGCAAATGGGTGCATACGGGTATTTACCGGGTATATACCCAATGTACCCGGTAAATACCCAAATGGGTAGATTGGGTATATACCCACCGCCCATCTCTGCTTGAGAATAAATGTTAAGCAATCGATACTGAGTACATTTCTGCAAAAAAAAATTTTTGAAAAGTCCGACTTTGAACCTCATTATCTCGGAAACCGTTCATTTCCCAGGCATAGTTCCTTGGGCAAAAATGTTCGATATGATGAGCACAATATGTGGTTTCCCGCTTTGTTGGCGGTCTTTTAACACCCAGTATACAACGCCCAGTGGCACCTTCACTAGTTGTGGGAGAAGTGACCGATCGGACGCTGTAGTCCTGTCAGCTTAGCAACATCAAAACACATTTGGAAATGGGACCAATGGTCACATCGTTCCCTTTCCATCAACGTATCCCTCCAACCTCAGTCTCTTAAACTGTAGTACAAATCGAGTTACAAGATCGTTCGAAATCACTCCGACAAGCAGTCAATAAAGCGCCCTCTACGTGACAATATGATTGAGGCGTCGGATTATCGAGTTACCTCGAGGTGGCACAACTCACAGAACAAACGGAGGTATGTACACACAACAGCACGTCAGACTGTACACTTTTGTTGTAAAGTCGCCCGTAACGTAACCGAGTAGACTGCTAGCGTGTAAGGGTCGACGTGCTGTCGTGTGTACGATCGGCCACAATCTCAGATACCCCATGGCAGCTCTTACCGCGCGCGGCATAAGGGCGCCAATCGAACAAAAAAGGGTATCTGAGACTGTGGCCGACTGTACCACCACTAACGTATGTTACCTACAGAAAAATCTTACTAAGATGGATGAATATTAACATAAAGGTCGTAACAGTCTTAATAAACTAAATTCTTCGCAGTCCATCACCACATTCTTGCACAAATGCTCGGGTGCACATTTTTATACTTTTTCATTAATCGTACCTCCGTGAAAAAAAGCATGATAGCGTAGCGCTACGCGACAGAACCATAAAAAAAAATTTGCCGCGGTCTCATGTTACCGCGACCGGATCTATGCTTCTGTCTGACTTATTAATTTAACGGCGATTGTAGCGACGCGCTACCTAATCTATTGGAGAAACTTGTGTGATTAGATGACACCTCGACGAAACAGGACAGTCGTGTGTCCAAGTTTCGGGCAAACGTCTTGGGGTCCGACACATTCGCGTCCTTTGTCACCGAGTGGCCAAACTTCGGAAGTAACTACCTAACTTTCAACTTACAACATCGTGCGTGAGTTGTAGGTACCTAGGTGTAACAAATTACCTAAGTAAGTACCTACTTTCTTTGAACTTTTCAGTTTCCGTTTTGATCAGGGGATGAAATTTCAGTGGATAAAGTTTCGCCTTATTTGTGTCTTAGAAACCAAGAAATATTGAAGCTAGGCATGAGAGCTGCATCTCAGAGATCCTTGAAAAATGCAATATAGAACTTTTTTGGGAATGTAACATACAGGGTGGCCCAAACATAGACGTCAAGCGAAAAAATCTAGATAGCTGACACCAAGGGCTACCCGAATCACCCCCATGTATGTTCAGCAATTTTTTGTCGTTTAGAAGTTATGAGGCTTTTAAGGTTTTTTTGAAAAAAATTACCTAGCATTCGATTTTATTTTGTAACTTTTTTTTCTTTCGTCTTTTTCAGCAATTTTTTTTATTCTTTAGAGTCTCAGATAAATTATCTATCACCAAAAAAATAATGATCAGCTATGGACTTTTAGAAGATACCGCAATTTTGATCCAAAGTCCAAAAATGTTGTTTTCGTGAAAACATTCAGTGATGTGATAGTTAGTAGATTGATGAAAAAAAAAGAACAAAAAAAAACATTTTATTTTTTTCGTGAATTTCCTATGTAGACCGAGCTGACAGGCAATATTAAGCCTACCTGCAATGTTTTTGTCCGAATCAACCAAAATAAATGAAAATCGATTGAAATAAAATTTCTTCCAACTCCAGTTTTTCGACTTTGATCGCAAATTACTTTAATAAAAGTACTATAAAGCGACAGGTTTTTTGTATTATTCTAAAGAATGAGGCTTTGGGAAAGTTTTTGAAATCAATAAAAAGTCCTTCAGACCTCTACTTATTTTTTTCCCCATACTAACTATTTCAGTGATGTTTTCACGAAAACAACATTTTTGGACTTTGGATCAAAATTGCGGTATCTTCCAAAGTCCATAGCTTATCATTATTTTTTTTGTGATAGATAATTTATCTGAGACTCTAAAGAATAAAAAATTTTGCTGAAAAGACGGAAGAAAAAAAAGTTACAAAATAAAATCGAATGCTAGGTAATTTTTTTCAAAAAAACCTTAAAAGCCTCATAACTTCTAAACGACAAAAAATGGCTGAACATACATGGGGGTGATTCAGATAGCCCTCGGTGTCAGCTATCTAGATTTTCTCGCTTGACGTCTATGTTTGGGCCACCCTGTATAAATGTCAGGAACTTTAGATTGCGATAATAAATAAATCTTAAACTCCTATAAAACTTGTGAGGAAACCGGGCGATTAGCTAAGCTTGGCTAGGCTCGATGTAGACATTGTAAAGTAAGTGCAAAGAGCATACAATACAAGTAAGTGCTTATTTGTTGTGGTAGTTCTTCATAATTAAGAGCTAAGTAGAAAATCATTTCTGAATAGATTCTCGCGAAATTTTGTGAACATAAGTTATATGTTTTTTTTGTCTACATATTCAGATTTTAGAATATTTTCAAAATGGCGCAGATGTAGATGTTGAAAACGTAAAAGAAAAAATCCCGGTTTTGTCCTTCTATCTACCTGTGACGCCATGATACGCCATTGTGTTACAGGCTAAGGCCCCAGCTCACAGAGCCATGTGCTATACATATATTATGTTTTCAAATCGACATGCGTATGTATAGTTGTACAACGCCCGAGCGAATCGATCGAGCAACAGGTTCGAGAAGGGCCGGGCGGGCCAGCATGCATCTCTAGCGTACCGTACCGACCGCCTGACAGCCATAGACTTATTCTATGCTGCCAGCCATCAAATACGATGGTATAGAATGTCCACTTTACTTATGTGCCTCATAGAATATCATCATATTGGTGTCTGTAAAGTCTATCTCTCGCGAGTAGCGATAAAACTTGTCGTGGTTCCGTGCACAGGGGACTAGCCTAAAAATATTATATGACAGCCATCCGGCCGCCTATTTTAGCTAAAAATACAGTGTGTGGGTCCACCCTTTTTCAACTGTCAAAAATTATTGTTGCTTTAAATAAGAGCGATTTTCCAGCAAAAAAAATACTGTTTTGTGGGACGGTTGACAGAGTGAATGGTAGACCGGCGCCGGTCTGCCCCCTATTTGAAGTGTTATCAGAGACTCCGACTCTGAGGGAAGAGGCCTGTATGTACACAAGACAGCGTCGACGACGTTTTACAGGCTAGCACTCTACTCGGTTACGTTACGGGCGACTTTACAATAAACTCTGAGGTGCTGTCGTGTGAACTCGTGTGTGTGTACCTTATCCAAAAGAAACTAAACTTACTAAGATGTATCTCTGATCGGAAGCAGCCTTCTGTCTCGAGCTATTAGAGGCGTTGTATGAGCCTAGCATTCATTTTGTGCATAATGGTTTCCATCGTCGAACATCCATTATAATGGGGGATGTTCGATAGGGGTGGCAACTTGATGTTGTGAGGTGTTATTGATCCCTAGGTAAGTACCCAATCCCCAGGCGCCTACAAAGAACTTCTGTATTACGTCTTGAAGTGACTGTGTTGGTAGTAGAGCATAAATAATTTACGTATTTTTTTTATTTTATTAATAGGTAAGTTATCAGAAGCGTCCACACACATCGGTAAGCGAGTTAAGTAATGTGGCCGTTCTGCAACCGCAATGTATTTGGTGGCAACTGGCAACCAAATACAATTAAATGGTATAGAAAGTTCACTTACTTATGTGCCTCGTAGAATATCATCATTTGGTGTCGTAAAGTCTATCTCTCGCGAGTAGCGATAAAACTTTCTGAAGGGCCCCAGTACCTACACATTGGCTCACTACTGCCATCGTTAATGTGTAGGTACAGTCGGCCAAAGTTACAGATACCCCCATGGCAGCTCTTACTGCGCACGGCATAAGGGCGCCAATCGACCAAAAAGGTGTATCCTAGCGTGTGGCTGACTGTACTAGCTAACTGTGAAGGAAAACATCGTAAGGAAGTCTTTATATGGGCTTCACGTAGTGAAATAGCAAAATGGCGTTACTCGACGACACGACAAAAACGTTACGTGTGTCGCGCTCGCCGTGTCGTGCCGCCAGGCAGCAGGGATGATCGACAACTTACTCCTCTGATTATCCCCAAGACGACCATCGAAAGGCAATTCCACTTATTCAGTTCAAGGGCGGCGAATTCCCCCGAAATTGATGGAGATGGAAAAACCGACCAAGCGCGAGTCGGACTCGCGCACTGAGGGTTCCGAGTTCCCGACCATACAAAAAAGTACTTATACCTAGATATATTTTTTTCTTATGAAACATTTTTTTTTTGTTATCTTGCCTAGTTGCGGTTTACGGATTTTTCCCTTTGTGCTATTATCCTATTATACATATTATATATAAGACACGCTTCTGGCCTTTCATGATTGGGACTGCAGATTTAATATTAATTTCACCTTGAACACCCGTTCCTGTGAAAAAGGGTCTTGTCTTGATAGACAAACGGACAACAAAATAATCCTGTAATGGTTTTTACATTTTGAGATACAGAACCCTAAAAAAAGGCAATTAGAGAGCAGCAGAGCCTGTGTGGCCTTGTGTGTGAACCTTTCTTTGTAGGGTCGGGGACATTAATTGAGATAGATGGCTTTTGTAGGATTGTGTCGGGAATGGATTTAGGCCTTAGGTCCAAGATTTAGGCACATAAATATTTATAAGTCAGTTGTAGATGGAACTTTAAGAAAGTAAGAAAGGTTATCAATAAAAAAATATTGGAAGGAAAGCTATAAGATTTATTTATTGATTCAGAATCTATAAATTTTAAAGATAAATCCTACTTTTCTTAAAGTATTATTAAATTAGTTCATAATCTTGTGAGTGCAATAAATTGGAAATATATACCTTTCGTTGCTGGTTCAAGTCCTATCCTGAACAAAACTTATAATAAATCTTTACCATTTTATCCTATCCACATTGCAAGCCTTACAATGATGCCCCTCTTTTCGTTATTATTATTTAATTTATAACCTTCTCGACCATTAGGTAATAACATCAATGCCTACTCAAATACCTTCACAAGCGAACCCTATCACGGCAACTCCAGCGGCTCTTCAAACTGTATGGCAAGGACATCCGGACTGCGTAGAAGTGCTGCGTCAATCTTGACAGCAGCTGGTGTCTCCAGCTCTCGCACCAGTATCTCGGCTCCATCTGTGTTCCAGCCAGCGAAGGTGGCTTTTAACGTTGACTGCTCGTAGGTGAGGATATTGCATGGTTGGTCTGTGAAAAATGTGTACGGGTTTTGAAGATTTTTATGTGATTGGGGGGAAGGGTTGACTGAAGCAGTCTTTCTTATTAATTAAGGCCTGTAATATCAATCACACCTTAAACTCAGACCATAGATTAAACCTCGCATTTTATATGAAAATTAATTGACAGATAGGGTTTCAACAAACTTTTTTTGTTTAAATTGTGATTGATATTACAGGCCTAAGTTTTACTTTAAACGGATTTGTCACTTGTTGTAGTTTAATGATGTATTAGTGCTGATGCTTTTCCAGTTCAGTCTCTAATTGCTGTAGTAGGTCTTCATGGTTCTTTTTTTTCCGCAATTTAGCTAAAACTCATGCTCAGTTCTACGTGTAGGTAGTTGGCATTTTGACATTTGGTCGTTACGACCGGAGGGGTAAGCAACATCACCCTCCGAATTCGAACGTTCTTGTAGGTTAAACTATGTTTCGTTCTAAGTTCTTGGGTTTATTGGAGTAAATTAGGTATTCAAGCATAGGTAGTGATTGCATTTTGTAGTTTTAGTAAATATGAAGGGTTTTCTTACCAATCAATTCACTCACAGCCCGAAGAAACGACTGTCGAAGCTCAGTCCTAACCTCTTGGTCTTTGGCCTCGCTTTCGTCCCCAGAAGTCATTCTTAAACAAGAAGATGACTCGTTAAGATGACTCGATGGTAAGATTCACGTAATAAAGTTTGCCAGGAATTTAACTTGAAGAGAACAGAAAAACAGACGAATTCGGAATCAAAACAAACAACTATACAATACACCGACCGGGGCGGAAGCGGAACCGCGAAGCTGTCAAAGTGACACTACGTAGCGTTTGCGAATCCAGCTAGGTAGAAAAAATCTTTAGCTCTTGGAGCATTTGTGGAGTGTCTAATTATTATTTTGTGTGTGAGTTGTGTAACGCTTCTAGAGTTGGTTGGATGGAACAATAAAATCATTCTTCTATGCCCCGTCGTCGTCTTACCCTATGCGCGATCGTGCCGTGGAGACGTCACCGCAACAAAAGCTTTTCTTTATCGCGCTATCGTTCTATCAACGATTTGGCCGTCCCCGTCGCTTTACACGACACAGCTGTACGTCAGAGTGTTTTGTTGCAAAGTCGCCCGTAAGGTAACCAAGTGGTCTGATTGGTTGTGATTCCCATAGTGTTTGTACCTAGAGTGCTAGCATGTAAGGGTCGACGTGCTGTCGTGGTACCTTACTTATTGAAAAGTCGAGGTGTCGTGCCACCGCCGGGAATAAAACTGCGTCCGTCCTCCCCACATAAAATTACAAAATTATCTCGTAGAGCTAGGCAGTACCGGCTTCGCGCGCTTATTTTTTGTACAACGACAAGGACCATGAATTTGCAGTTTCAGAAATTGATATCGTTTTCTTTTTGCAGAAATTGTCAAATTCTATACCTAGACTTAAGATGAATTTACAACTTGCACCGCCATTGAAAAAAAAAACATAATTATCTTCTTTTTGGATGCGTATTTTGGGTGTAATTGTTCTGAGGTATTTTGCTAAATAAAAAACGAAGTCGCGCGCGTCATCATACATAACATAAAGGCCCTAGATCAGTGGTTCTTAACCTTTTTTGAACCACGGACCACTTTGAATTTTTTTTTCTTAGTGCGGACCACCAGATCCAAGGTACATCGTGTTTCACATGAAATTGTTTCACCTGTGACCTAAAGTATAATGTATGTAAGTAAGTTGAATACAGGAAATTAATATGAGTCGGTTTTGGAACAATGGAACATACACGCGAAAATTCCCCAATTTTACTAAAATTATTATGGCGATTTAATTGGTAGGCGATAGCAATGCGCGCGCAGCGCCCCTAAAATTCACCGATTTTACCCTTTTTAAGCCGCCTGTTGGCCAGATAATCTTCCGTCAATATGATCAAGATTTCATTTGTTTGTGCGCGCGCAGCGCGCCCGAAAATTTTACGATTTGACTCTTAAAAATCAAGTTTACCTTAGCCCGTGTAGTAGGTGCGTGAAAAATGCGCGCGCAGCGCGCCCGAAAATTCACAGTTTTTTCCCTTTTTAATTATATGATGAAGATTTATTTAGCTATTATTTGAACAAACGCACCCAGCGCTGCTGAAAATTAAATTATTTAAGTCTTACATTTCATAATGGAGAATTCCTTTGTTTTGAATAGAAGACACGCGCGTAGCGCATTTGAAAATTCACCGATTTTAACCTAAATATAGTCTACGTGCGGTTTGACATGGGGTAACGACATACTATGAGTGAGCACTGATTACTCGACTCGGGTTTTGATACTAATACAATTTATTATTGTTTGCGTATTGAACTGAAGACCGCAACTTTACATCGGAGCCTGCCGCAGCACAGTGGTCGATTTGTACGATTTAGGCGGCCAAAAGTCCATTTCTCAAAGTTAACTTATAACAAAACTAATTGATTCCCGGAAAAATAGACACCCCGACTGCCTAAACCCCACCCCTCCCCAGTTCCTAGAACTGCGTGCGCGCCCCCACAGGTAGTCGGAACTTGATCGTCGCGCAAGCTGTACGCGTTCGTTCTCGACACTCTTAGCGCAACCGATATTCTAAAGTGAATATTTCATTGGATATTATTCAGTTACAAGTGAAAGTGATGGAAGTCGAAAATTCAGGTAAGCTCCTTCAAATATAATTTAAATTAAGATAAGGAATATCAATATTTAGTGCAGTTACAACGTATCAAAGATCGCCCTTTTTCGTAGAAAATATTATCATTTTTTTATTTTCAATAGTAAAAATGTTGTACTTCCGAGACCGTCCGAGTTAAATTCCTTATGGTTTCTAATAGTATAGCTCTTTGAGCAGATAACCACAAAAAAAATAGCCACCACCTTTGACCACTTCGCGAGAAAAATAATAATTCATTAACTTAGGCAGAAAGTGAGAAAAATTCCTTTTTTGTTTCTTTTGCGTTAAAATTCCTTTTCGTTGTTCTAGGTTCATCAAGTTACTCGGGCATGGAGGTAGTAACTCGCAGATATCTTTTTGATAAGATGATTGAGGAAAACTCTCCATCAATAAACGACAAATTGGAATACTTACAAAATTATTTGTTAGTGTCTTACGGGGACTCCGACGAAGACAAAAAGTATATAAATCATAAATTTTCATATTTTAAAACAGAAATAAAAAAGAGATGGTCCAAAGCACGCAACACGCTAGAAAAATTTCTTATAAGCAATGATGCATGGTTAGCAGGAACGTTCGAGATGCCCATAAAAACGCATAATAAGTCAGGACGACCTAGCAAAACATTCAGTGAATGTAGTGAAAGAACTAAAAGGAGGAAAACAGAAGAAGTTCGCTCCTCTGTAGGCAAAGAAGTGATAGTTCACGCAGCGCAAGTAATTTTACAAAAAGAAGGAAAAAGAAACGCCTCGCAAGTCCTAAAAGATATTACAAATTCGCCTGCAGCCGCAAACGAATGTAAAAAAAGACATTCCAAATTAAAGGCACAAGATCCCCTTACGCCTCGGGAGGCACTGCGAATGTGCGTGGACGCTGATTTGACACGAAGTCAATATGAAATTGTGCGAGCAACCAACAGAAGCTTTTACCCGTGCTACTAATTAGTGTTGAAGGCTAAACAGGAATGTTACCCACCCAAAGAGACGCTACGAGTGACCGCTTCCTGTGCTGAAAGTGATCTACAATCTTTGTTAGATCACACCGTCACGCGATTATCAATTTTCCTCGAAGAAGTACTAATGACTCTTACAGAAACTGAGAGAAATTCCTTGCAGATTATCTGCAAATGGGGTTGTGATGGTTCACAACAAGCTCAATACAAACAAAAGTTAATGAATGACGCCGACTCGGATGCAAATATATTTTTGAGCTCATTCGTGCCTCTACAAATTGTTTGCGGCGAAGACAAAACAAAAATGGTTTGGCAAAACCCGACTCCTTCTTCACCACGATATTGCCGCCCGATACGATTCAGATTTATAAAAGAGTCTACAGACATTACAAAAGATGAAATAAATTACGTTCGGGACAGTGTGAAGTCCCTAAAAGCCACGGAATTGGAACTGAATGGGCAAAAATTCTCGGTTAGCCACAGTCTTAAAATGACCATGGTGGACGGCAAAGTTTGCAATGCGAAAATACTTACGTAAATTATTTATAGAATTAAAGTTATTTTGGAAGCCATATCAAGCGGTCACAAAATAGATGTCCCGAAATTTGATGAATACGCCATGGAGACAGCAAAACTGTATGTAGAGTTATATGGTTGGCATTCTATGACTCCTACCATGCATAAAATTTTGGTACATGGTGGAAAAGTTATAGAAAATTCTCTAGTGCCTATTGGTCAACTTTCGGAGGAAGCTGCAGAAGCTCGTAATAAGCACTTTCGCTCATACCGTCTAAACTTTGCTCGAAAGTTTTCACGCGAAGACTGTAACCTTGATATTTATCACAGGTTACTCTTGACATCAGATCCACTCATCAGTTCAATGAGAAAAAAAAAGAAGATCCGATCAAAACCATTTTTGCAGGAAACTTTGGAGCTTTTGCTTCCTGCAGAACCAAATACAAAAGGCACTTGTGATAAATGCATGGAAAGTGACGGTGAGGAAGAATTGTCTTTTAAAGAGTAACATAACAATTTGTATGTTAAACTTTCATAAAATATTGTCTTATTGTTTATGATTCGGTACCTAACATTGTAAGTAACATTTAGTATAATAATGTGGTAATAACTGTTGACCATTTAATTTTAGTGTATACTGTATTTTTTTGTCATCCATATTTTATTTTCAATTTAAATAGGCATGCAGACTGTAGAGAATAAACATTTTTTTTTATGTACGGCCGTCTTTTACTTAACAAATTGTGATAATTCTTAACCCAAATATCAAAAACTACTAAGCCGATTTTGATAATTCAAATGAACTCAAAATATATATTTTACACCAAAGGGAGATTTAAAGAAAATTTAAAAACATTGGCGCTATTTACAAAAATATTTTCACAGAAATGTTTTTTTGTATAGAAAAATACGCTTTCAATGAAACGAATAGGGATAAACATATATATTCACTCTAAAATACCAGATTAGCATTTGTTGTCGTATTTATTACTGAAATAAAGCATAAAATAGTTTTGGCCGCCTAAATCGTACAAATCGACCACTGTGCGCAGGTTACGTATAGGCTATTTATTGTATTATCCTGTCAAAATCTGGCGCATTCGGTAATTCCTTGGCGCGATCTGCAGTCACGCAGATCTTTGGAGGTTAAAAATAATTCAATAGGGAGTAAGAGCGCGCGCCAGCGCGCACTAAAATTTCAGTTATTTTATTCATCGGGAACTTATTCAAACATGACTTTCAAAATCAACATTAAAATTTATTGACAACTATCGCTATGTGCGCTGGACTGCAGGACCCTCCCGCGGACCACTAGAGAGGCCCTCGCGGACCACCAGTGGTCCGCGGACCATAGGTTAAGAACCACTGCCCTAGATAAAGGATTGAACATTTTAAATTGAGTATAATCCAGGAAAGATTTTTGTAAGAGTTTTGTATTACCTATTTTCATAACATAATAAATTGATAGATAACCTATAATAAAGAAAATCAAGGGTGATAGAATTTGCTACAGGCCCCGCGCTGGGTTAATCCGGCACTGGAGCTAGGCACTTCTTGGAATTCCAGTACCTACCTAAGGTACTATAGTAAGTTGTACTCACTCACTGCTCCATCCATCTATTGTCTCGAGGACTTCTGTATTTTTGAAGTTGGTACGGTCGGCCACAATCTCAGATACCCCATGGCAGCTCTTATCGCGCGCGGCATAAGGGCGCCAATCGAACAAAAAGGGTATCTGAGACTGTGGCCGACTATACTTATATTCTATGCCTATCCAGTTTATTTCGTCGTACCTATAGGTACATAATTCATGAGTTTTCAAAGCGTGAAAGTACTTAGACCAGTTTCAGGAGTGACGCCGAGATTTTGTTCCCATTTCAGACTGGAGCCGAAAAATAGGGACAGAAAGTTCACTCAATACCTAGCGTGCGTTTTAGGGGTGATCTTAATCTACCTACGATAAAAATAGGGCTTGCCCATGCCTTTTTCCAGCACCTTTACTCATAAGTTCTGGACGCTATTATTCTGAATATGGCGCAATATTAATTACTGTACTAGCTTTTGCTCGCGACTTCGTCCGCGCAGACTTAGGTGATATTTTTTCCCGTTATCTATCATCCATCACATATGAAGTCGCGGGAAATAGCTAGATTAGCTAGTAATTTATATCTAACATACGATTTTTATTAAGATAACCAACAGTGAGAGAGAGCAGACGTTCTGTACCCCTATCCCTATATCCATAAGTTTCGCGGGCTCGGTATTACACAAGTTTGCGATGAGTTTAATCTCCGCCGTATCGACGAATAAAGTTAAACCATAGAAAGTCTATGAGTAAAACATGCCTACTGCTTCTACCAACCTAGGTTACATTCTTCTTGGTAGCAAGACTTGAAAGTTGCCAGTGCAGGCCCAAGTGTCTAAATAACTTGAACTTGCGCTTGCAACGTTTATGCTAAATGGCTGTACCTACCTAGATAATGATCTACTCTTAGTACTTAAACAGAATATGTTAGCTCTGATATAAAAGTAGAAATAATTACAAATTCCTTTGAAGCAGCTTTGAAGTACTTAGGAGAAACTTTCTTTAACTTTTTGCCCATAACTGCTGCTTCTGCTAAGGTGGTGCTCAGTTGTCTATGTAGTCAGCGACACTCTGAGATACCCCTTTTTGTTTGATTTATTATCACGCTTATAAGCCGCTCGCGGTTAAAGCTATTTATAGGGTATCTCAGCGTGTCACTGTCTTTTTTACCTACCTAGCATGCACGTAAACAAGTATAAGGGCTATTCTTAATTTAGGCGTTTTGAGGTGGTTGGACCTCAATCTTGAAAATAATAGATTTATTTGATAGAGGACTGTTACAGCTCAATATTTATATATACGGTCAAGCTTAACAGCTACCAGGAAGCTGAAAAAACCACTGAAAAAATAAACACCCATGTCTGTGAAAGTGTGTGTGAAAAGTACTAGAAAAATCATGATTATTTACACCCTCGTCTGCGACAATCAGTCCACGTCCGTGATTTTATGAAAATTATTCACGACAATTTCCTCCCCTGTGTAAAAAAAAAGTTAATTAAATAATTAAAACACGGGTGGAAAAAACACCATGTCTGTGAATTTTTTTTTTAGCCACGTCTGTGAAATTTTGCAGCCATGCCGACAAAAAATAACCTTAAAATCACGCTATGAATATGATATCGAAACTACAGCATATTGAGACCATTTAGCAAGAAATATCAGAAAATCTATAGTAAAAACATTGCCCACAAACTTGGCATATTACCCATGTGTATGGAGTGATATGCTTTACAGTTTTAGCAAAGAAATAACTTAAATTCCATAACTTTGTTTTGGAGCCGTCTCCACTCTTGCGCCGCGAACTATGCAAATGCCCGATCTTTTTTTTTATGCCACAGTGTTGCCACTTCACAAAACATTATGTCATTCAGAGATATGAATGAAAATGTAACACACCACGTTTGTGAAACTTAATTTTTTCACACGACTAAGTCCTCTATTAAATCATTGTGTAAAGTATAACTTGGTAATTATCGCTTGAGAACTAATGAACTATCGGGTAGTTATTTTATATTTAGTATATGTACAATAGTTTTTTAATAAAAAAAATTACAATACGAAAAAATGGGTTTTTCACACACACGTTTTGTGAAATTTTGACACTTTGATATTTTTATTTTTTTATAAAATAATAAATAAAGCTGCAATTAATGCTTGCTGTGATTTATTATAAAAAAATACATTCGACAAAAAATCTACGAAATTATATCTCTAAAGCAAACTTAACAATCAAGTTGTCACGCTTTTTTTTTGTAATTGAGAAAGACCCATAAGGAGCTCAATCAACCTAACAAACCAAAGCATGTACTTACCCAAACGGAGATTGCTGCCAGCCAGCACAAAAAACAACGAAAATGAGGCACCTTCATTTGCGGCAACAAATGTTTTTAGTTTCACGCACATTTTTCGCTTTGTCGGCTTTTTCTCTCCGCCTGTTTTTGTCGACACAAAGGACGTACAGGCATTGAAACGGAACAAAAACAGAAGTATTATTTGGTACCCAAATACCCAATAGGCTCAAATTGATGTAGGTATCCTTTGGAACCTTGTAAGCGTGAATCTAGTGGCTGAATTTTGTTTAGTGGGACAAGGTCCCCCATCCACCCCCATTTCGATCGATCTACTTTACCTACCAAAGTCTACATATTATGCAAATCTGGTTAGTGGTTACCGCGTCCGTTCGCTAGATGGTGGATGGCCCTTTGTCGAGCTTTGACAGACTTGAGGCGCTCAAGCGATGATACGATAGAACCTAAACGCAAACTGTATTTTCTATCTATCCAGCCCATGAATGACGCCCACTATTGGGCATAGGCCTCTTCCTGGGCAGTCTGTGACGCAATGGTACCTCGATAGGCTCTCATTGATAGGCTTCAATTAATTTATTAATGCTGTCTGTCCTTTTAATGTTTTTTCTAGAACGGTAAATAATATTTTGATTATAATTCTAGAGGATTAGTTCGCTGGTTGTAGGAGAAAAACGAGGAAAACCCGGTTTTGTCCTTCTAGTGGGAGCCTATCGAAACGCCATTGCGTTACAGACTTGAGGCCCTGCAAGCGTAGCATAAGGCTGGGTTAGGCAGTACATAAGGGGGATATAACCATGAGCATCTCACTATTTTGTTTGACGTAGAGCGGAGTAGCTAGAGTTGTAAACCCATGGATACGCTCTAACCTAGCTTTTTGCTACGCGAGCTGTTTTACCAACCTCCTCGGGGCTTGCTACTGTAGGTACTTATTGAAGTAGGTAAATCAGCCATACAAAACCCGAAGCTATTCTTCTGGCCCGTGTAGGCTGGAATTTGACAAATGAAGCACATTCCGCGGACAAACAACTATTAAGTGGAAAAGTAAGGAAAATAAAGTTATCATTTTCAATTAAAGTCGGTGGGCCTCGCCACTTTTGTGTGAGTGGATTTTTTCTATTCCCAAAACTAGTAATTACCTAAAGTAGGCCAAGGTGTGAGTACTTATACTTACCTATATCTGAATCAATCCTGCGGGGGTAGCATGACTTTTATCGAGGCGGATTTAACCAACAAAATGGCGGTTTATCAGCATTTTTGACGTCTATAGTGGGTTATATATCGATCTCGACGATTTATAACCCACTTTAGACGTCAAAAATGCTGATAAACCGCCATTTTGTTGGATAAATCCGCCTCGATAAAAGTCTTGCTACGGGGACAGAATGATTCAATATTGTCCTAAATAATCCGTTAACTTTTTAAGCTGTACGAGGTTCCTCATTTTAAATTTTGCTTTTTAATTTTGAGAAGGTTGTAAATGTTGTTGTTGTTGTCCTACCTAAATAGGAGCTGAAAATAAAACCATTCAATAATTTTATATTTTATCATTTTATTCTTCAAAATCATTCCTACTGGTAGGTACATTTATATGCAATTCATTACTTGCAAGAAAGAAAAACAACAGTAAATACCATTTTACAAGTTTTAGTTTAGAAAAAAGAAAACTTTGATAAATACCTGAAATCACTCCGCGTTGTATACTGAGTACTGGTTAAGAGACCAGACCAACATTACTCATTGTGGAGGTAGCATAGTTAACAAACAGTTACCGTCTAAATAACAGGTCCATTGTTGTGTGTACATGCAACATTATCGTCTATTTGGAATCAAATAAGCTAACATTTAAATGCCTTAAAATTATGCGCGGTTACAGGCTAAGTCACCTCGAAACTGTGGGGCAGTCCGGGCTTCCGTCCTTCGATTTGATGTTGGCTTAAATTCAAAGGTACCTTCGAGTGTGGAGTGGCGCCCCGCGGTGCCTGATGTTTCCTCTACGGCTGCCAACTGAAAAGTCCATAACAGGAAGCTAATAATGGGGCACCTATATGACTTTAGAGGAAATGGAGTAACTATGATTTGTTTATTGTGACATGAGTATTTTAAATTTCATATTTACATAGAAGGTATTTTCAAAACTATGCTCATAGTTACTTCAGTTTCAAATAGGGATAGAGGATGTGTATTATTAAAGTGAGCAGCAAGTTTGACAAAACTATTATCTTACTTATATTTTTTCTGTAAATTACATTATTGCTGAAGACGTTAAGACACCTTATTAGCTGTATATTAAGCGCTCGCTGTATGTGTGATAAAAAGGAAATAACTGATATAGTTTGAAAAGAAGAAGATAGGACATTCTCTCGATTAAACACGGTAAATGTATGACATCTCAAAATCTGAAGTGTTTTTTTTTTTTTTTGAATTATTTTGTTACATTTGTACATTAATTAAGGTGTATGTATATTTAGGTACCTCTAGGGAGTTAGAGAGGTCTGATAAGATAAATTTAATCAAATGACTGAAATCGCGTCAATATTAGTTTGAAAAGAAGAAGGAACAATATGCCCTCTAGCATCAAGGACCATTTCGCGATACACTGCTCTCCCTCACTCAGTTCTTCATAGAGCGAGATGGATAGCGTTGTATCGAGATGTCAAGCCCGATATGGCCCATTATGCTAGACCGACAGAAAGTGACTCAAAATTTGTTGTTATTCGTAAGGTGTAAAATGTCGTAACGCCTGTATGAAAAACTTGCTGCTACGCAGTAGAACAATCGGGTATGTACCTGGAAGCACACAGTCGATGGCATTCCTCTCCTGACATATCCAAGAAGATTCATAACGCGGCAACGTGCCAACAATGAATACGTTTTGTGACTCTGTTCTCGCTGCTTCTTTGATGAACAAAACACGACAAAAGTAAAATGAGGAGGGAAGATTACGCAAAACTTTTTGTAGAGGGCTCTGTGTGTTTGTTACCTGTCAAGTGTCTGTTAAACATTGTTTTTTGTTTACTTGTGGTCTTAGGTGCTTATCCACACAACCACGGAAAATAATTGTATTTTAAGTTTACTAATCTCAACGATTTTTTCGTTTTCCCTTTGCTGTGAAGCACCCCATTTTTATTCAATAACAACAAATAGTTCTATGGATATTGACAGTTCGCACCCTCTAAGTGGCACTAATTTGACAGTTTTCTTCCCCTATTCAATTAAAATTGAGTTGCATTTTTTTTCCATTTTTTTTTTCATTTAAGTACTTACTATTGGTTACTTATGCTGTACAGTTTTCTAAAATGTTCTCTTGGTTTTATTAGAGAGTGGTTAGTTCGGATTGTGTGGCCCTAACAAATACCTGTCGCAGCTTACGCGCCCTCGACAAAGACATCGCGGCGACGACGAAAAAAAATTGCAACAACAATAAAAAAACATTGTCGGTTTGGGAATACCTCTGAAACGACGCCGGGCCGGCCATAATGAGGTTGTCAGCTCGATACAATACGCGCCAAGAAAGACGAGACTAGACTCTTTATCTGTATTGTGACTAGACCGTGCGTCCCGAACTCTTTCCGCCGCCGCCTCGATGACGCCCGGTCCCTTCCCGCGCTCTGACCTCACACCGCTAAAGAGACCTATAAATCATCTGCTGCGCATGTCAAACCACGTGATGTGTCAAGTCTCTTCTTTCGTGGCGCATATTGAACACCTATGTCTGTATAATCCGTGCGGGATCAGAATGGGATAATACCTTTTGGAACTGAGAAGCTCGCGGTCCTGTAGCGTCAGCATTTCGGCAAACTCTAGTTGTCTATGGCAAACTCGCGTCGAAACTTGCTTGTGTTTTCTGTGCGCGTGGGTGTCTGCTCGAGTTTTATCACGTTTTATTCAATTAATGCAATTACATTGAATCCTTTTAGATTACAACCATTAAATATTTTTGTGTATTTCCAATTTCAAAACCCTATGATAGAACATAGAACTAACAATTTTTTTACTGACGCTACTCGAGAACTGTCATTTTCGATTCAGTTCCAAAAGGTATTATCCCATTCTGATTCCGCACGGATTATACCGCTCTATCTACGGTCGCCCTCAGTCACAGATACACTATGGCAGCTCTTACTGGAACAAAAAGGGGTATCCTAGCGTGAGGCCGACTGTACATCATAAGAGTGGTAGAGAGCATTGTGTCGGGCGCCATTTACCTCCTTATGGCGGTAATGCTTTGAAGTCAGCGAGTCAAAATACCAATCAAATACCTGCCAGTCCGTCGGTGTGACGACAATTCTACTGAATCAAGGGCAACATACGCCTCGTACTTATTTTGGTACTACACATTAGAGCTGTAAAACAATAGTGGTCACTTTATTACTTGTCAACGTATTAGGGAGTCGTGGGCGTTTGGAGTTGGTTGCGCGGTTGAGGAGGACCCTAAGGCGAGGATATGTGAATGAGGAGCTTACAGGATGTGACTGGGGTAAGGCCGGACGGTCGGTATCCTCGTCGTATTTAAGGTCCCGCCAAACAGCGGTGCTGGAGTGGCTTCTACGTCAGCGTGACGTCAAAGAGGCGAGCTTTTGCAAAAATATGTATTCTAAGGTCAAAAATTCGCTCGAAACAGGACTTGAAACCGCAAGCTCTTGCTTACCATGCCAGATTCTTGACTCTACTCTCGAATCTGTGTTTAAAAAACAATTCTATTCTTTTGCTTTTTTTCAAAGCCACTTTGTAGCGTCACACATCGGAATCTTCGCGGGCATAATAGATTAGCGCCAGCAGCGCATCGCATGGAACAATCGTTCCCGTGCCGCCATTTTGTTTTATTTCACTGCGTAAAGCAAGATGGCTCCATTCGACAGGACGAAAACCATCGTTGAATCGTTGCGCTGCTGGCGCCGAATCCGTCACGTCCGTAAAGTTCCTTGCACATTGCAACGCCGCGTCGACGTCGCGCTGCCGTTGTGTTTGGCCGCGCTGTGTGGCGAGACCTTTAGGCTAGGCTTTGGGGCATGTGTGAGGTACTTACCGGCTTGAGGCGCTATTGTGATACCTCAGAGAATCGCTAGTGTCGCTCGCGCTCGCGGGAACGCCGCCGCGGACGCTCGTTGGACGATCCTGATGGACAAAAAAAAACTTAGGTATTGTTACAAGAGCTCGCGTCTTTTCGCATTACAACTACAAGTATGGCTCATCCGATTTCGTGAGATTAAACATCTGTATTATAATCGAGACTTTAGAATGGAATTCTCGAAGTTTTAAATTACAACCGTTAACAGAATGAGCCAAAAATGGCAATTGGCTAACGGTTTTGAGTGACCGAATTTACGATTTTATGATGATGATATCCTTTTATTCCTTATCAAGGACATGAACGATTTTGTTCACTCAATATCCCTCAAAAACGAGTTACAAGTTCGCATCACAAGCTGGCATCAACTTTTTTCACATTTACAAAAAGGATTTAGCGTTAGACAAGGATCTAGCTAGCTTTCTTTTTGCACAATTTAACTTGCCTACTTGTGTATTTTAGTTATAAGTATCATTGTACTGTGTTTATTTGTGAATACACTTTTTACTTAGTTACTTATACTTGATTCACTTTGGGCCGCTATGTGCAGTGTTGCCGTTTTAGCCATTTTTGGCTAGATCTAGCGGATTTTCAACGGGTTTAGCTACAAAATAAACTGTTTTAGCCACTCAATGTTATCTAGCCACATCTGGCTACTTCTGGAGTTTTCTTGATCGCTAAGGTATAAACGAACCTCCATTACGCTGAATTCAACTAAAATGATCAGAAACTAGCTCAAAATAAGAAATAAAGTTGTGTTATCGCCTTTAGTTCTAGCAAAAGTTACAAAATCAATCGTTTCTGTAACACCAAGCTCGTCATCAGACGTCCACGAATAAAATTGTGGATGACATCGTGAAACAGATTATTTTTTAATTATGTAAATTCAACAGTGTATTTTTTGTGGTATACCTAAATCTTTGAATTCATATAATGAAAAGTTTTAATAAAATATAATATCCATGTTTATTTTCTATTTTCATCCAAGCCTCAGTTGCAATAATTTTTAGCCACTTCTAGCGGAATTTTGAAATCGAATTTATTACAAATCTATCAACATTTCCCTCTGACATAGCCACAAACTAGATTGCCCTGGCGGCAACACTGGCTATGTGGTATGAGAATGAAAGCATGAACTCACGTCTCTCCTTCCGGTGTCGGCGGTCGCGGTCGCGCTCGCGGTCCTTGTCGCGGTCGCGCTCCCGGTCGCGGTCGTCGTGCCGCCCCACCGCCGCCTCACGACTCGACCTGTCGAAAACAAACTATTACAGCACTGCACTCATCATCATCGTTGGCCTTCGCGTCCATCACGGACATTTACTGCGTGACCGATAAACCGATTTGGGAGCGGCAGGCTCTGCGGCACACCGCAATAAAATTATAATAAAAATAAAGGATAAATTTTGAATCTGTAGCATACAATGCTTAATTTGAATATCTTATTAAATAAGAAATAACAAGCAGAGAGCAGTGACTCCAGGCTCGCCGGAAAACCGCATACGAATCGGTTCACCCGTTTAAGCTACGGTGCCAGAAACAAACACACACACATAAAGCAGTCAAACTTATAACACCCATATTTTTGGGTCATCATCAACTCACCTATGACGGTCCCTCTCCTTGTCCTTGTCACTCCTGTCGCGCTCCTTGTCCCCTTTCTCGCTCCGCTCCCTCTCGCTGCGATCGCCCTTTTCGCTCCGGTCGCCCTTCTCGCCCCGATCGCCCTTCTCGCTGCGCGCCCTCTCGCTCCGATCGCCCTTCTCGCTGCGCGCCCTCTCGCTGCGATCGCTCTTCTCGCTCCGGCCGCCATCTTTGTCGCGCTCGATGCGCTCGCGGTCGCGCCTGTCGGAGCCGAGGCCGCCGCCGCGCGCGCTCCGGTCTCTCTCTCTATCCTCGCGTCGTTTGCGCTCCTTCTCTTGCATCTCTTTCTCGCGGCGCTCGATCATCTCCTCGTAGGCTTGGCGCAGTTTGAAGTAACTGTGGAGGTGAGGCCGTCATTGTCATTGTGTTCTTGTGGTCCCTAATAAACAGCAATGGTCGGAATTTTGCGGAACCAACAAATTAAAGAACCCCTCAGCCACCTCTCCCGGGCCAGAGACAGATCTGTTTCCTTCCGCCATTGTTCGCTAATAAGAATTGTACTCGTGACCTTGACGAGCCAAAGAATTAGACGAACATTGTTCTCTGTTTAAACTGTGACTGATATTACGAACTTGAAGGTTTTAAATTGACCTTCTAAGTTTGGACTGCGATTTTATTTTACGGGCCTGAGGTTCATAAATTATATTGCCCTTATTTTGAACTGTGTTTGATAAAAGTGGGGTAAAAAGCACAGTGACTGACCCAACATGCTGCTTGCCGGACAGATGGTCGTCGATCCGCTGCTGCTGCCTGTCGCCAACGAGAGGAAAACATAAAAAACAGAGTCCTTTGCATCTATTTTGGATGATTTAATTCTATACAGCGTCGGTGGCACCTCTGTGAAGTGTCCACTTAGACGCTCTAGTTCCTGGGGCATGTTTAGATGGTGTAGGCTTGCTGAGCGCCTATACCATCCTCTCAGTTCTGTCCGCCCACAAGAAAGACGGTATCAATATGTGGGAGCGTTTTAGTTAGCTTCACACTTACATTTGCCGGCACATAACTTGATCAAAAGCGGGCTTTTGCACATGTACTGATTGTATATAAAAACAAATCACTGACGGTGGTCTGATTTGCCTGAAAATCTTTCTGGTACGCCAATGAAAAAAAAAACATATTATTATCTTCTTTTTGGATGCATTTTTTGCTAAAAACGGGCCGTCAAATGAGAATCCCTAGGCTTAGATTCCAGATCTATCAGAGCTTAGTTCCTATTTTTAGGACCCAAGGCTTAGATTCCAGATCCTAGAACCCACGAATAAATCGCGCACAAGAAAAAAACTTTTGACTTGGGCAAATTTTATTCATAGGATCTGGGATCTAGACCTTAGGTCCAAAAATAGCTAGGACGCATCCAAAACAAGATATGTTTTTTTTCATTGGCGGCGCTAGTGTGTTTTCACCGTCGCCTTTAGTTAGGGCACACGCACAGTCAATGCCATCATTGTTCAAGATATGTGCCAGCAAGTGTATTTCCATTAAAAGTGGGGTAAAAAGCACAATAACTGACCTAATGTGTTGCTTGCCGGACAGAAGATCGTCGATGCGTTGCCGCGTGTCTCCAATGAGGGGTAATAACTACGACCATTTATAAGTGGGGTAAAAAGCACAGTGACTAACCCAACTTGCTGCTTGCTGGCTGCTCTTGCGTTTCTCCAAAAAGAAGGAATAGTTCTAAAACATTGGTCACACTTAGCTAATAATCAGTACCTAGAGGTAATTTCTTTCGGAAGAAAACTAGCTACATGTGCCAGTGCATTTGGTACAAGAAAAAATGGGGCACATTTTATTTCCTCGCTGCTTTTTTCTGCACCAGATTTTAGCTATGTGTAACCAACGTTTTACCCTCATTTTCAACAACACTCCTAAGGTTTCCAGTGTTAAGTAGGTATTTATAGTTTTTAAGTCTGCAAAATTTTGTGTTCTAGCTTAAAAATATCAATCCTGCTCTCGATAAAACTGTTTACCGTCACTTTGTGCACTAGCTGGTAAATAGTCGCAAAGACCTAACAATGGTCGTTTCCGACTAAACAGAGTTGCTCTAGAGATTAGTCGTTAAGAAATGTTACAGGAACGACCATATTGGAAACCACTTTGCATCACGTATTACTATCGTTCATTGATTTTTGACTTATTTTTGACGTAGGCACTTAAGGTTAGGAAATAGTGTTGAAAATGAGGGTAAAACTGGGGCAAAAACCGCACCGACTGACCCGACATGCTGCTTGCCGGAGAGGTGGTCGTCGATGCGCTGCTGAGCGTCGCCGACGATGAGGAAGGCGCCGCAGACGGGGCACACCTCCATCTGCTTCTCTTGCGCCGCCGCCATCTCCGCCGTTATCGACCAGTGGCTGTGGACATGGCGAGTGGAGTTTATTGTATAGGCCGTGTCAATAAAGAAACGATATGAAAATGGTGGCTTGTACACACGACAGCACGTCGACCCTTACACGCTAGCACTCTATTCGGTTACGTTACGGGCGACTTTACAACAAAAATGTACAGTCTGACGTGCTGTCGTGTGTACCTATGGTCTATTTATGGTAAGGTCGGAAAAAGAGGTACATTTACAAACAAAAAATATTTTTATGGTACAGGAGATGAGGAAGGTGAAATAAATTGTATCTTCCAGAATTTTCAGGCCAGTAAAGTTCAAAATGTTCTTTCTCCCTTTGAAATTGAATAGAACTAACCAGATCACGATAAAAAAATATTTTTTGGGTTAAGTTGGGGGAAAGGCCTATACCCAACAGTGGGCAAAAGTGGGCCGATAAGTCGGTGGTGATGAATTGTCATCCTTGGAAATGGGAAAAGAAATCCGGGGATCACAAAAAAGGAAAAAAGGAGTCATCAGAAATACTAACCTAAATGTTCTTTCTCCCTTTGAAATTGAATAGAATGAACCAGATCACAATAACAAAAAATCATGGGTTAAGTTGGGGGAAAGGCCTATACCCAACAGTGGGCAAAAGTGGGCCGATAAGTCGGTGGTGATGAGTTGTCATACTTGTCATCCTTGGAAATAGGAAAAGAAATCCAGGGATCAAATTAAAATACTATAAATCAAAATAATATGATAATGTGTGGAAGCAGCCCACAGAATTAATGCTCTCAGCTCAGTCGGCCTAGCCCAAAAAAGGAAAAAAGGAGTCATCAGAAATACTAACCTATTCTCCTGCTGTTTGATCAGAGAGTCCTTCTCCTCCTTGAGTCGGTCGCAGAGCTTCATCAGACCCTGTGCTTGCTCTACGTCCCCGCGGGTGCCGGCCTCCTCGGCCTCCTGCATCAGCGAGAGGACCTTCTCCGAGAGAAGCTTCACTTGTTCCTGGTTCTTTTCTGTTTGAGCCTGAGTCATTGCCGGGCCTTCCGGCTTTGAGTTCATTAGGTCCAGGCGCTGCTTCCCTTTTTGGATTTTGCCTGTGGACATTCAGATATTTTCATATTTTTCCAAATATGAGTCACAGTTGCGATAATCAAGCGATTTTGCAATTGCCTTGTCTTGTGGTTGAGCGTTGGACCTGTGATGTGCTTTTAAAACATTCAACTCTTATCATCCGGACATTCGAGTCATCTGGTTCACGCTAAAGTGACTGGAAAACTGTCTCCTAAGACATAGGATTATTATCCTACTTTAGAAGAGATGGGAACCAAGATCAATTGAACTATAAAAGTGCAAATTTTACTATTAATGCTTAATTTAAATAATAATGTAACTTGCAATTTGTGTTTGGGTAAATAAATTTATTTTATTTTTTTATTTACTTTTGACTGATCTCCTCCAAACAATTATGAATGAAGGGGACTGTAATAAAGAGTCTGTAGGATTACGTGATCTTGTATGAATATATAAAAGTAGGTAAGTAGAACAAAGAGACAGTTACACTCACGTTCAACATCATTTATCATGTGCCGACAGAACCGAAGAAACTCTTCCACATACTGAGACTTCTTGTACGACATCTCGGCCTTCTCAAAGAGGTCCTTGACCTCGTCATCGTGGACCTTGGGGCAGACTCCGAGATCCGCCCGTGTGTTCACAAACAAGTCGTGAGGACAGAACTTCACCATGTAGTATTTGCAGTACTGTGAACAAATAATACATAATCAAAATGTAAAGCTGGTTTTCTGTGGTTTTTGTTAGTTGATTGCATGCTGTGTGAGTATGTGATGATGAATCAAGTGATGTGATAGTACTTTGGCAATCACCTACAAAAATGAAAATACCCGCCGCTCCAGTCTGCTCATCATCATGGCCCATGCTATGCAGCCAAAACGTCGGTATGATAAATTTAAGTAATTAACATACAAAAATAACTGCGATGCGACCCATTCTGAACCAAATTATGTGTAATAAAGTTACTTAAACTTTATTATTGTTCCACTACAATGGTTCTGATCACCTTTTGGTAGGTACACATTACAGTCACCAACAAAAAGTCTCTGATACAATTGGATATGCTACCCTATGGTAAGTGTTATCGCACGTCGCATGAGTGCGAAAATGAATCAAAAAGGGTTATCTCGCGTGTCTCCAAGTTTATTATAATTTATCTGACTCTAGGTTGGTTAAGTGGACAAAGACCCCGAACTTGGGAAGGAATTTACTTTACCCACCAACCGCAAGGAGGAACCGACGACGTATACTTATAGTTGAAATTGGCCCCGTTATCTTTACTGTGAGAGTAGTTCTCTGATAAAACTGTACCACATTCCTAATACCTACTTTTCTATACATACATACTCTTTGCAAGTCCTGAGCTAGTAACCCAGCGCAATAAGCTCAGCGGAAAGCTTTCAAGGTCATCTTTAAAATTGTCTAATTTCGTCGAGCGTGGAGAAGGAGGGTCATTGACCAGGAGTTTATGATTTTGCATCATTCTCAATTTATTGATAAAGCTAGTCTACGCAATCGGATTAGCTCGGCAATGCGTGTAAGGTGTTACTGAATAATGTGTTTACCTCAAGGTCCTCCCAGTTGGGCTTCTTGATTTTTTCATTTGGATTTACATTGCGATGCCTGCCCATCAACTCGTCGAGCAACTGTGCCGCTGCTAGAACCGCCATTGTTAATATTCACTGTTTAATAAGTCCTACCCGAGGTGTTTTACACTTGTATCACTTGTGTTTGTTTTGCACGCACGTATTTTCCACTGAAAAAGGAAAAATCACCGAAAACCAAAACTCATCACATTTTGTCAGCCATTTTGCGTTCGAACGAATGAAATGAATGAATGAACGAAATGAATGAAATAAATTATGAATGAAAAACTGTATGGTTTTGACCAGGGTGACCAGATTAGGCGAATTGTCGCCATTTAGGCTACCTCAGGGGGTCAAACGGCGACCATAAAATGCGATCGGCGACCAGTAGCCATTTAGGCTACCTAAAAAAATGGGAACAGGCGATTCAGGCTATCTCAGGATTATTTCGCATTTATTTAGGCGATTTAGGCTATTATCGCAAATTTATAGAACCATTCCTTGATTATTCCTTAAAATGCTTGTAATAAAACGTAATATGCACGTGGAAAGGAGGCTGATGGTGACGGAGAACTTTTGCGGGAAGTTATTATTTTAGTTTGAGTCCGAATAAAACAAAGAAATGAAAATTATTAGATTTATTAAATATTTTTTTTGCTCTACACGGTCTTTTTTTTTAGTTTTTATTATTATTTTAGGCTAAATTTGGGCTTCTAGACTCAAAAAGTTAGGCGATTTAGGGTAAATAGACGAGAAAACAAATTAGGCGATTTAGGCTACTCGGAAGACAAAATTAGGCGAATCGAGTTAGCTAAAATCTGGTCACCCTGGTTTTGACCAAGCGGTTGAAGACGGGTCGAATAACCGATTGACCGCGATTCGACCCATTTTGAGTATCACGAACAGCTAATGTTTCGCGAATTTCATTCGCTGTTCGCGAAGCATTTAATAAAAGTTACGACCGGTTGACCTCGAGTCTTTTAGGTGTTGAGACTACCTAATATCGTTATAATAGCACTTCCACATCTACCTAAATAGTCCAACCAAGCCAAGAACACTCAAAGTCAAATATTATCGTAGCGTTAGCAGATCGGGATCGAAAGACTAAAGGCTCCCCACACAGGGAGCCTTAAAATATTAGGAGAAAAAAGTATGTACCTAACCTAGGAGAAACAAGGCCTCTACAAATTCACGCAGTGCAATCAAAAACTTTTCTGACGTGTCATGAAATGAATACTTTTTAAATTTTATTTTGTTTGTATCACTGCTTGAAATATTTATCTGTGGCAGAGAAAAAAAAGTCTGTCATGTTTTATGGATAGTCAAAAATGGTCTTGAGGTCTTGTGCTATTTTATTTGTGTTGTCACAAAAATAAAAATCTCAAAAGATAAATTCTATTCTTTTGTAGAATTTAGTAGTACCTATATTTAATTATTTACAGAATTCTACCTCTTTACAACAGTTTTATGTAGTAAATTTTTTCTGCTTTCCAAAATGGGTGGATTATTTGCCAAACACAAGAAGCCAGTCAGCAGGGTCACCGAACAAGATAAGGCTGTTTTGCAGCTGAAACAGCAGAGAGATAAACTGAAGCAATACCAAAAGAAGATAGAGCTTAACCTCGAGAGAGACCGCCAGCTAGCAAAGAAACTGCTAGAGGAAGGCAAAAGGGACAGGGCGAAACTTTTGCTAAGAAAGAAGAGGTATCAAGAACAGCTTCTGCAGAATACTGATGCGCAATTAGAGAATCTAGAAAGGCTTACTCATGACATTGAGTTTGCCCAAATCGAGATCCAGGTAACTAAGCACTGCTCGAACTTATTTGTCCAACTTTCAGTGAACTCAATCTGCAGCAGAGTAATACTTGTTCTCTTGACTAACTCTTGTATCTCTCATTACTTCCACAGGTAATCGATGGCTTGAAGACCGGCAACGAAGCACTGAAGAAGGTCCACGACGTCCTCAGTATCGATGAAATTGAACAAATACTGGACGAGACTAAGGAGGGAATTGAAAAGCAGAGAGAAATTGATGCTGTCATCTCCGGCGAGTTGACCCAAGAGGATGAAGATGCTGTGGAAGCAGAGCTCGAGGCTATTCTGAACGTCAAGGTTGAGCTGCCAGAAGTGCCCACTGACACTCTGCCGGATGTCCCAGACCAAGTGGCAGAAAAACCAAGGAAGGTGAGAGATGGTCCACGGAAGGTTGCAGTGGAAGCCTAATCAAAGCTTTATACATTCTGTAATTATTGTACTGTACATAAGTAGGATATAAGTAATATAAATATATTTTTTATGCATTAGCATGGTGTTTTTCACTGCTGCTTTTGAGGGGATGAATGCTGTCTTGTTCATTTGCAATCGGTACTCTGGTACCTACCTTTTTATAATCATTTTCAAATCCTAACCATGGGTAGAAGGCATGTAGGGGGGCCGTGGATATGGTTAGTCCCATAAGTTCAGAATTTAGGTCATTTGACATCAAATTGCTCTGTATTGTGATAATTTGTGGTGCACTTCCACATGTTACTGTACAGTCGGCCACACTCTCAGATACCCGTTTATGTTCGATTGGCGCCCTTATGCCGCGCGCGGTAAGAGCTGCCACGGGGTATCTGAGATTGTGGTCGACCGTACATCATGATTTTTCTAATTGATCTTGTTTCTCCATTACTAGATACTTCATGTTCTGGTTTTGTTTGTTATGATTATGATACCTACACAAAAATAAAACAACTCAATTTTTATCTCGCCTTTTAATCTCATTCATATCAAATTACGGAATATAATTTAGTACATACTATTCTGTCTAAGATTAAGATTCTCTAAAAAATATAAATAGCGTGGCACCATTGAAGATAACTTCGACCTTTTCCAAATAATGATATTATTTTATCCCAATGTTTTATCGCATCTCATAAACAAAAAGCATTACAACTACAGCCGATTCACAATCGATTACCCACCTTCTCTATACAAACATTTATCTCTACTATGTGTTGATATAAACAAATTGATACTCTTATGGTAGCTACGGGCTACACCTAACTTTACAGTTATTTACAGTTGAAAATACAATAAATATATTGTTTTACAAGTGGGATGAAGCGTGAAGTGATTATAACACCACTTCAGATGCTCTGGTGGAAACATTCGCTATTTTAAACTAACAACCATGAAGCCACCACTTTATTTCTATACAATATATCAATTCGTGAATTAATCAATATCACACTTGTACTGTACATACATGGCAAAGAACACTTATGTCTAATATCATCAAATTACTTAGAATCATCTTTACACCAGAATAGTTATGTAGATAATTATGTGACTGCAATGAAAAGTCAATGCTAGACTGTTACTAAAACTCGGGAAATTGCAAGAGACTAGATTTCGGAATCATTATTATATAACTCTTGCTTTAAATGGTCCCTATTCATTTATTTAACAGTGAATATGAGAGAATGAAAGAATATTAGGCATAAAAAGGTATTTGGTCACTAAAAATATACTCCACAGAAATTAAAGTCCACAAAAGGCAATACTTTTGCTTGTGAGACATAATGTCATTATTCATTATCGCATCAGAAAACGACTAGGCTGAAAAATATATAAGCTACATTGCCTGCAAATTAGTCAATACTTATAAGGAACTTTTAGTATAATGGTGACTGTTCCTAAAAATAAACCTAGGCACAATTTAACATTTAAAAATAAGCATAAAAGGAATGGCTGATCATCCACATTAAAAACTTGAGTAAAAAAGCTATAGTACTTCAATGCGAGATAGAAAATAAGTTATCCTAAAAGTATAAATAAATACCACTTCCAGATTTAGACAAATTGTTTTGAAAAATGGAAAAATGTGATGTGATAGATACGTCCGGTAAATATGAATCACACAAAACAAATTCACTCACACTATTTACATGCCAGACAATTCGAGTGTTTCTATCAACATGAAACCATTTAGAAAACTCGTCACAATCAGCTTATACTTTTACCCTTTACACGATTGTAAATTGACCTAACCCACTTTGGTCATTAAATCAATACAGTAATATCACTTTGATGAGAACATTATTAGTTAGTTCCAATCGAGGCTGAATAGCCAGTATTTTCCCCACGTCCAGCGTAAACAGCCCCTGTAGCACGTTTATCAAGCATAACAAGATCAAAATGAGCTTGTGTCTCAATATTTTCAACAAAATAAATTAAAATAATATTTTATTGACGATTTTGTTTTTTTTTGTCAAGTTTAATTCTTCACACATCGACCCAGTAGACTTGATTTAATTTGATAACCTAATGTTATTATCTATTTAATTGCGGAAACCTTCTACCGTCACGATAATGAATACAAAATCAATTTTATTATACAATCTCAATTTTCAAAATAATTGTAGAAACTATAAGCTACAGAGGTAGTTTTCTGCACTGCGCTCTAAGTAGAACGCGTGATGCGATGGATCTGTTTACGCTGGGAGTACGCTTTCCTGGCTATTTGCGCTACCAGCTGCCAACCTCATCTAAACCCGTATTAGGTACGCTACATGTTTTCCAGCCAGAGCGCCCTGAGTCACACATGTTGACATCGACAAAATATGATGGTGGATAAATAACATTCAACACGTTTATGTGTTTATGTCCTAGGTCACTATTCCCAAAACAACTATTCCCGATGAATAAACTGGTTCAACGATTGGGCGTGGCCAATGGCCATACACGATACGGATTTAAATCGGGACCCATCCTCCCAACGCTTTTTACCGCCCTATACCATAGGTACAGGGCCTGCAAAGCCAGTGTAATAAGCTTTTTACCACACTATGTCGGCACACTATGTCGGCCAGGGGGCCTAGTTCATAGACAGACGTATTCCTTGGTCGCGGGGTCGACGTCCTGCTAATAGTTGACGGTGACGGGGTGGTGCGCGATCGCCGGCGTGTGCGTGTACGTCGTGACGCTCGCCGCGACGTCGGCGCCGCTCGTCGCTGCGCCCGCGCGGACTTGCTGCAATGGAGGTAAGGCCTTTTTGAACAATAGTTACAACACAACTTTTACAATTTTTACTGTTTTATCCCATTATCGGCTAACGCCATCTTGATTTACTAATCCGCTCGATTGTAGACATGTGTACGTTGAACGTAAAGCAAGAAACCGCTAACCGATGTCAGGATTAAGACAGTATCGATGCAGGTAAGCTGCAGCTGCTGGGGCTGAAATCTTTCTGTGATAATTCTACCCCTGCGACACGACACCGCGACAAAAGTTTTTGTCGTGCCATCAAGAAGCGCCACCTTGTTTGCTTTACATAGTGAAACAAACAAATATGGTGCTGGTCGAAAGCGGGATAAAAACTGTGTCGTACCGCCGGAGAGGATGAAAGTAAACAATATAAAGAAGTCCAACGTCCATTTTTTTGTGAAGCACTATAATAACTTAGAAAGGCTTCGGGATGCGAAAAAAGAAGCAACATGGATGTCCAAACATTTTCCAGTAAAACATCATAACTTGGAATTCAGGCTTCGGGACGCGAAAAAAGAAGCAACCGAAAACATACATTATTTTAAGTATTTGATTATTTTTATACCTGGCTAGTTATTTGCATCACAGTCGCATTGCTTTGTGGGGTCTGCGCCACGGTCGCTTCACTCGTTCGATTTTCCGTCGAATTTCTGTAACAACCAAGAAATAACCAGTTTCAACTTCGTAGATGAAGCAGTCCAAAAGATTGCAAACTGTTGTCTCTGAATGTTTAGAAAAGTCTCTCAAAGAGAGTGGAAGAAGATCGGGTGGTTCTCTCCTAGTTCTCACCTGTCAAGTTTTCTGTCGATCCGCTGCGGCTGCGCGGGCGTCGCCGCCACGGCCGCCACCGCCGCCTCTTCGGTCCCGGGCTCTATTTTGGCGCAAGCGCTGGTGCACTCTTCGGCCTCGACCGGCGGCGCCGCGCCGCCCGCCTCGGTGTGCGTGCGCCGGTGTGTGTTCAGGTGACCTGTGTGGAGAGGTGGATTGTCAGTTGAATGGTGTAATTAACGACTAAAACAGTGCGTGCCGTGAACTCGCACTCTTTCTGCCGCCCCGATGACGCCCGTTCTCAGACCTCATACCGCTGAAGAGACAGGTACTTGTAAATCGTCAGTGCGCATGTCAAACGAAGTGGTGTTTCAAGTCTCTTCTTTCGTGGCACCACACGGTCACCTGGGTGAACTGGGTAAACTAATTCCCAGACATCACAAAGTCGACAGATGCGTGCGGCGAGAGACCGAGAAAGATGGCGCGGAGGGAAAAAGGCCTATACACAGCAAATGTGGCTGATAATGATTTGATTTGAGAACCGAAACTAGTCCCGACATAAATAAAAGTAAGGGCCGGGCCCCATCGGTGCGTTGCATCGTTGCAGCATCGACGCTGCGTCGTTTTCCATATTATTTTTATTACATGCCCCATTACACCAAGAGACGAAGCGGGGGGAGGGTGATGCGCTGCGTTGTAGGTGCGACGACGGAAAAGTTTTTATCTGTCCATTGCGAAGGCTTAACTGAGACGCAGATGCGACGGCGTGTATACCCTCGACGTCGTGCGTCGTCGCAACGCAGATGTGGCATACAATGCGTCGATGAGTATACCTTTGCACATGAAGTCTTTGGAGCAAACGTCGCAGCGGAAGGGTCGCGCGCCCACGCCGGTCTTGTAGTGCGACCGCTCGTGGAACATCAGGTTCCCTTTCAGCGGGAACGACTTGCCGCAGTGCTCGCAGCTAAACGGCCGCTCGCCGCAACTGTGCGCCCTGGGAACAAAGTTTTTCAAAATTATTTATACTCTTTTTTTTTCCAAAGAACTAACCCGTGCTACCCGAACTGATCCACATCGCGAGTGATAGAGCGCAATGGAGAACTCTACGCTCCGCCACCTACAATTATGGTCACGATCCTCAGCATTGAGGGAACGACTGAATGGATGGAACCCGTGCTAGGGAACATTTCCCTAGCACAGGTTAGTGCTTTAGAAAAAAAAGTGATTAAATGTAGTGCAGCATCAAAAATTCCAATGAGCATTTCGTCTGCAAATATGAACGCATTGGGTGGTGTAGATTAGTGCAAACTGATCACACCAGATGGCGCCCCCCGACCAGAAGATGGAGACCAGTTGAAGAAATTCGCATCGACAGCTGTTACTTGACTCGGTAGCTCAATAAGATACTTTCTAGGCCACGTTCTTTCGATATTTCATAGATGGCGGTAAAAAAGCAGAGTAAAGAGTCTTTACTCATATCATAGCATAGATATTTATTTTTTTTAGAGGCAAGGATACGAACCAATCGAGCCATTAAGGTTTACACAAAGAAGTTTATAATACGTATAAGCCACTGTATTGGCTTTGACAACCTAGTTGGACCACAGAGGGAAAAAGGTTGGACTAGCCATTGTTAACCGATTGGCAAAGTTGAGATAGCTAGGTTATTATAAGTTACAAAAAATCCAGCCAAAAGTGTTGACGAGCTACACTCAGCATCAGAAAAATTGCACCTTTTCAAATTAAACCAAAGGGTGATTTTTTGACAGCTCATAAGTTGTAGTTCCAAATTTGTAACTATAGATATAGCTGACGAGACGTGTTTTTTTTTTATGGCAGTTCGCGCTCGTTGTCTTCGTACCTTACGTCCAAACACATTTACGTATTAGTGGTGGAGCAAAATGTAGTGTTTCCGCTTTTACCATCCACTCAATCCATTGATACCTAATAATCCCCTCACAATAGGTTTCAAATAGGAACAAAAGTTATTTGAAGTATTTTTCAAAAGGGCTGATTTTTTCGATGGTGAATGTAGGTATGTTTGTGCATATCCGTTTTCACGCCTTCAAAATATTACTTTTATGTTCAAAATTATTTCACAAACAATATAGCTTTTCAACAGTTTTGGCTTGATTTTAGTTACCTAGCTCATCAATCAATCGGTTAACAATCAAATAGTTAGTCCAACATTTTTTCCCTCTGTGGTCGAACAAGGCTGTCAACGCCGATACAGTAGTCTATATTGTAAACTTTTTTGTGTAAACCTTAATGGCTCGATTAGTTCGTATCCGTGCCTCTAAAAAAATAAAATCTGCTTTTTTACCGCCATCTATGAGATATCGAAAGAACGTGGCCTAGAAAGTATCTTAGAGCGCCTGGACGGTAAGCAAGAGGTTGCAGGTTCAAATCCTGTCCCTAGCGATTTATTTTTTTATATAAAATCTTTATAAGAAGTTTATTTGCGTGAAAGGTGATACATTTAGTGTTACAGAAGTATTTTAACTATAATCTTTCCAATAACTTATTTAACTTTTGACAGCTCGACCACAGAATCCGTGGTCATTCATTACGAATGGCACATCACTAAGTGGGCGGTGCGGTTATTGTGAAACTTCATGTGCGTGATCTGTCAAAAGTTAAATAAACGAATGGAAACACTTTAGGTGTTGTTGATTACTTCCTATATTTTCATTTGTGGATCTTACCTCATATGCGAGACGAGGTGTTCCTTCCTAGTGAAGGGTTTGGAGCAGACTTTGCACATGTGCGGAGTGTCGCCCGTGTGCTGTTTCTGATGATTGTTCAGGTGTTCCTTGCGCGTGAAAGTCTTCTGGCAGAACTCGCAGCGATGCGGCGACTCGCCCGTGTGTATCCTGAAAGATAAAATGGTCGTCTTATTCTTCTTTCGCGTCGAAAGCATACACCTCGCCATACTTATTCTGATAATAAGTTTGGAAGAGCACTGATATACTTAAACACGTTTTTAACGACGTTGGCTAAATGTTTTTTTCTATTAAATCACGGTTTTACTCACTAGTAATTGCAAATGTGCAGTGCTCACGAAAGTTTAAGTTTTAAAGTTGGCTAAATGATTAAAACCATGAGTATATCAGCTAAAACAGTGTTTCAATTAGTTATCGACCGACGTTATCGGCGACCGTGTAGACCGTGAGACCTTATGAATCTCAGAAAACCAGATCCGGCTGCATCGCGTAAAAGCTTTGGTCGCTGTGTCGCGCCGCCGGAGCAAGGTTTTAGACACGATCATCATGCTGGTTTACACGCTTTTTTTTTTTTACTAGCATTGCTCAAAACCAGTATCACAGTAAGGTGAAGCTCGTACCACAGACTCGTCTCTCCGCACTGACCTGATATGGTTGGTGAGATGCTCCTTCCTGGAGAAGGTCTTGGTGCAGAAGGGACACTTGTGCGGCGTCTCTCCGGTGTGGAGATGCACGTGATTGGTCAGGTGCTCCTTGCGGGAGAACGACTTGGCGCAGTAAGTGCACTTGAACGGAGTCTCCCCGGTATGTTGTCTGCGAACACAGCACATTCCGATTTTGAGACTTGTGTGTTAAAAGTTTAGGGTGCGAAATGGTTTGATGGGGTAGTGGCAGTTTCAATCGGAATGTCCTGTCTTCAAGGCATTTTACCTCTGATGGTGGGTGAAGAACATCCAGATTGAAAACATGCTCTGATATCTAAACAGAATTACAAACAATGACAACATAATGGAAGACAGGCGGACAGTGATGACAATAATAATAATTGATCTAGAGTCGAGACCGAAGAATTTAGGAAAAAGGCATTATGGACCGAAAGTAGCTCTTGCCATCACTGAACACCAGAGCGCGGTCGCCGCAAGAAAATTTTCGTTTCGTTTTCCTAAGCGCTTACGCTCGCCGAATCTCGTCATGATCGCAAAAATTCCGATTCCAGGAGCCTTAGCCTGTAACGAAATGCCGTATCGATGGCGTCCCAGCCCAGCAGAAGGACAAAACAGCGAGTTCCTCGTTTTTCTCCTAAAACCAGCGAACTAATCCTCTAGAATTAGAATCAGAATATTATTTGCTGTACTACAAACACATTAAAAGGGCAGACAGCATTAATAAATAGTAATTGAAGCCTTCAACCGGGAGCCCATTTTGGCACTATTGCGTTACAGGCTAAAGCCGGCTACAAACGGCCTTAAAATCAGTGGCGATAATCAGTAGGGATGAAATTGGCTCATATTTCGAATCGGCAGCACACATCCCTCTACTCTACACACATCCCAGCCAGTCAGTACGTAACCGACCGCGCAGCAGACTGCTCGTTGATCGCGAGATGCCGCCGACACTCTCAAAGCAGCAAAAGATTTGCCTACACACGAGGCGATCTAGGGTGCTCCCCACCACTTCCCCGATATTGCCTCTGATTTTAAATTTCATCATCATCAGTTCCTTTTATCCCTAATCAGGGACATAGGGCTCTTAAAACAGTTTTCCAATCTGGCCGATTTTGCGCCTTCGTCTCAAGCTCGGGTATGCTCATTCCAAGACTGTTAGCCTCCTGTTGCACTGATCGACGCCAGGTAGTTTTAGGGCGCCCTCTCTTTCGTGTTCCAGTTGGACACCATTTCAGTGCTATCTTTGAGGGTAGGTTTTTGATTTTAAATTTAGATTGGTTTATTGCCACAAAATGAACACAAAAAAACTTATACAAATAGAGATTATCATCCGCGGTTGTGGCAAATGGGACTTTTAGGGCCGTGTGTAGCCGGCTTTAGGCCCCTGATCGATAATAAATAATAACTCACCGCACGTGGTTGTTGAGATGCTCCTTCCGGCTGAATGTCTTGCTGCAGAAAGTGCAGGCGTGCGGCATGTCCCCGGTGTGACCTCGGATGTGGTTGTTCAGATGCTCCTTGCGACTGAACGCCTTCGGACAGTAGGTGCACTTGTGGGGCGTCTCGCCCGTGTGTTGACTGCGACACAGAATGCACATTCCGATTGGTTCAGTGTGACTTAAACATGTAAAAAACTAAGGCCCGGTTTCTGAATTGAGAATTTTACTAAGCAAATACTTAACTATCGTTCTGTCACGCTCTTTTGTGAGAAATCTGCAGAGACAGAGGGATACTTACCCATTTGCTTAGCGAATTTCTCAATTCAGAAATCGGCAATAAGGCCCATTGCATCAACGTAATTAGATGATTTATACAGTGTCCAGTGGCACCTTCACTCACACTAGACGGATGAAGAGACCACTCGACGCTGCAGTGCCTGGGACATTAGCGAGAGACACAGGTCGATTCCCGGTGCGGGCATGTTCCTATGACTTTGTTTTTTTTCAATGTAAGGCTTTACGTAACATGGTTTATTTTGAAAACATTTTCGAAGTAAGGTTTTTCGTCACATCCTGGCTACGATGGCAGTCGTAGACTCGACTTTGTCTGGTTTTCTTCTGCTCGCTGGTCAACGCTTTTGTCTCTCTACAACTAAATTTACATACCATCTCTCTATGGCAAGCACCGAAATGGCAAGCCAGTGAAGTCGATTCGAGTCTAAGGCTTCTACCTTAATATCATTATAAATTCACGCAGTATGGGGGAGCAAGACTCTATTAAATTGTGCGAAGTTATGTGTAAAGCGGGGAATATTTAGGCAAGCAAACTCGTCTACCTACCACCTGACTAAAATCGTAATGCAGGCAAGTCATATTTAAGTTCTGGAAATCGGAATGCACATTTTGTGTTACATCAAAAGAACACTAACCACATCACACAAGTGCTGTCCGATGGTGAGAATATAGTGTTGTTTGTTTATACTTCACCGAGTAATATCTGAATGAGGGTCGTCGGGATTGCATGATGATCTTTCCTAAGGGAGATATACTACTTCATGCATTAAAACAACGAAAACAGCATGCTTGCCTATGAACCTAACTAATACAACTAGAATCTTACGAGTATTATCTATCTACAGGTAGCGTCACGAGTTATGAGCGCTCGACGAAACTGGTGGGGATGTCTGCGCAGGTGTGTACAATCGCGCGCAAAATGTCTAATATCCACGCGGGATCTAAGACTGACGCTGAGCTGAACTATAGTTGAGTGAGATACTATAAACTGACTAAACTTTAAGATTGAAAGTATTCTTTGCGGATTTTGCACTAGTTATATTTTAATGGTTTTATATACAATTATTTTAACGGACATTACGATAAAACGGGTGTACGATCAATTAAAAATAATCTCAATCCAATATGTATTGTTCTTAATAACTTTTTGAATCTTTCTGAACTGTCTTTTAAAAAAAAAATGTTTCGTCATTCTTTCTGCGACGCAACAAAAAAACGATGTGCGCGACTGTACCCAGAGGCTAGAGCGACTGATCTACCAATCACGTGCCCGCGCTCGCCGGCGATCGCGCCTCTCCGTCGCGCCTCAGGTACCCCGCCAAACAGACCCAAAAAATGACTTCTGCACATTCAAGGTCAGCGCTCATAACTCGTGACGCTACCTGTAAATGTTAACTTATCGAGCTCGAAAGTCTCCCTGTAGCTAGACAGTTCAAATACGTGAGAGAGCGCAAAGTATCGCGCGCTAGAGCCCAAAGGACCCAAGAAGTAAGCACGATGGGGTATGGTGACAGACCGACAATTAAATAGTGATGCGAGGTAATGTGTGTGTGCTTCTCCTCACCTCTTGCTAGGATAAGATCGTGAAGTTATGTTCTAATTTATGACTCTCCGTAGATGGTTAACGAGGTGCTCGTTCCGTGTCATGATCGGAAATCACGCGGTCATGCGTGATCTTGCCCCGGAAGCGTAATGTGGACCCATCTTTAGCGTGCAAGGGGCACAGTTAAAAGTATACAAAGACTCACCGAACATGGTTATTGAGGTGTTCCTTCCTGGTGAAACTCTTCGCGCAGAAGGTGCACCGGTGCGGCGACTCGCCCGTGTGTTGCCGCACGTGGTTCGTGAGATGCTCCTTGCGGGTGAACGACTTGGTGCAGTACGAGCACTTGTGTGGAGACTCGCCCGTGTGTTGCCGGACGTGGTTCACTGTGGGGGTTATTGTGTATTGGTTAGTTAGGTGGTTGTCATGCCCGGTCAGGCCGCCCAAAAACATCATGGCTACAAAATCTCGCAGAATGGTTCAATACAAACTACACATAACTCTTCCGAGCCGCAACATGACGGGCCAAAGTGGCCGTAATGATAGCCGACCTCCGATAGGAGAAGGCACCAAAAGAAGAGAGGGTGGTTTGTATTTAGTTACCACGCTTGATACAAAAACGATGGAGCGAGACATAACGCACCCAGCGAATTTGCAGGACTGTAAACACGCATTCACCGCGTAAAGGAACGCCAATAGGGGGTTTAGGGCCCGGCCATTCGAAGCTTCGCTCCGCTTGCTTGAGCGTATTTTTGGTACGGGAACGAAGACATGAGCCCACCCGCTTCGCGTGGCCTCTTACCCATTGTAGTAATAGAGTTCGACTGCAGTAGGCTATTTTGTGTCGCGCGAGGCCCGAGATTACGTACCATCTCTGGTTAAACCGGTGGAGTAGGAGTCAAATTCACAAGAGTTACCTTAAAAAAGTTCTCATTACAATGTTATAGGCACCATTTTTAAGGAGAATTCTTGTCTATTGCAACACTTACCTAGATGGTCCTTCCTTGTGAAGGCCTTGGGGCAGTAGCCGCACTGGAAGGGCGTCTCGCCGGTATGTTGCCGCACGTGGTTCACCAGGTGCTCCCGCCGCGTGAACGACTTGGAGCAGAAGTTGCAGCGGTGCGGCGACTCCCCTGTGTGTTGGCGCACGTGGTTGAGTAGATGCTCCTTGCGGGTGAACGTTTTAGAGCAGAAATCGCAACGGTGGGGCGTCTCGCCTGGGAATGAGAGGGGGTCTGAGTTATTTGTGCCGTCGTTTGTCGTCAGGATTCTAAAGGCCTGACTGAGCGTCCCAAAGGTTTACCTAGAGCGTCAAAAAAGCGTTGAAAATTAAAACCAGTGCCCGGTTTATTACAAGTTACAAGTCTTGTATTACAAGAGTTTACGCTTGTAAATTACAAGCTACAACTACAGTGTACAAGTAAAACTTGTAAAATGTCTTTGTGGACTTGTAACTTGTGAATCGCACTTTTGATGAACGTAATTTAAATAAACTTGTTAAAATTTCTTCTTACTTGTAATTTATAAGCTTGTAGACTTATAAGTTTTGATAAATAGGGCACCGATAAAGTCAATATTTTTCACCTGGCAAAATAAGCCTAGTATAACAACAGTAATATTTTCCATGTTCGAATTTCACAAACGTTTAGCCGTTGATGAATGATTTTAGTAGCTCAATCGCGTTGAAGTAGGTAGTCTCTTTCAAGCCAAAAGCGCTGCCCTTCCTTTGCACGCTCTTATAGTGTTATCAAAAGGAACCGCTGAGTATCGTAGCGAGAAGAATACGCAAATATAATCTTACTTAGCCAAGCCTGACACCAGACGCCTGTAACATTCAACTCACGGAGCAGTATACTAACCAGTGTGCCACAATATGTGATTGCTGAAGTGCTCCTTCCGCGTGAAAGTCTTGCTGCACAGTTCACATTGAAACGGCGAGTCGTTGGTATGAGAGCGCATGTGGTTTGCTAAATGCTCCTTTCTAGTATACTTCTTGCCGCAAATTTGGCAATGATGCGGCGTTTCACCTAGGGGGGCGGGGCAGAAAATAAAACTCGTTAACATTCAATGATGCAACTATGTCAACTCCCATTAATTTCGGTCTCTTCGGTAAACGGAATCTTTATAAATGAAAAAGCTGAACTTTATTTTTTTTATCTTTACTTTACGACTTGTTACAGAACGGTTTTAAATTATTTTAGGGGTTCAAACAACAATGGATATGGGGCTGCCATGGCTTGATTTGATCCATTTGTCTGATTTCTTCACTTGGAAGTTTTGGTTTAGCAAAGGCGGTTTTTTTTTTACATTTTTACTTTTCAGAGTTTTGCCCCATAGTTAAAGTTGTTTCTATTGGCATAACCCCCTAAACATTAGGATCTGAAACAAGTTGTATTTGTACTAAATTGTTTACTGAGCATTTGGTTTAACGAAGAGAGCTTTAATTTTGGGACATCAATGTGCGATGTTAATTCATCAAAAACTTAAGTTTATTTGTGTTAGATTTGGTACCACACACGATAATAATGTTTTGTTGTTGGGCAAATAGTTGAATCATTAAATAATTAATTGTGTTTACTTTCCCCACCGCTGGCCAACCTGGTGCCGGCTTGGCTTATGAACAGTAAGAAATTCCAACTGAACAACTATATAAGCAGGTACTATCAACTACTTGCGATAAATACATTTTTAATGCGGAAATACATTCACGAAGAATAACTCGTAGTAAAAACGGTCAGTTATCTTAAAAATGATATGTTAAATAAAGCGAAACTGAGAACATCACATAGTGAAATACAACATGCAAGGCACCTTCCTACATAATATTTGCTGTTTCTATCCATCTAGTGATGTAATTTTTGACTAGAACTATTTACATTGCGTGATGTTTTACACAATGACTCACCTTTATCTTTCGGTCTTTCGCGACGGATATTCGATAGCATGTGAACTTTCGTCTAAACTTAGCCAATTATGAGAATGTCATTGAATCTTAGCACTTGAACATTGTCTATGAATGAGACACCGATTTGTATGCACCGATGGATTGGCTGGTTTTAAAAACGATGGTGGGTTATGGATCTAAGACTAAGGGATTTCCCTAGTGGTCGTTTACCTGTGCCAAAGATTACGGGTTCAAGTCCTGTCTCAAGCGATTTTTTCTAAACTCACAATTAATATTTACTTCCCTAGTGTTACTTAATATTTTCTTATGTTTGTACGAGCACGGATTTAACACTAGATTTTTTTTTACATTACACACGGAACGAAAAAACGGTTTCAAAACATTGTAAAAATCTGAAAAGTAACAAAATCAAGTGTTAAATCCGTTAAAAGCGGCAAGTGTTTTCGGCGAATGTTGTATTAGGTGACATTTACGGAGGCACAAGCACATGTTAGGACATCTTGGTTAAAACCAGGGGCCTGAGTCTGTAACGCAATGGTGCCAAAATGGGCTCCCAGTTGACGGCTTCAATTACGATTTTATAGGCTACCGGTCCTTTTCATGTTTTTGTAGAACAGAAAAAACTCCTTTGTCTTTCCTGTGGGCTAGGCCGACTTAGCTGTCAGGATCAGGATGGTATAGGCGCTGGGCAAGCCTATTCCATCTAAAACAATGTCTCAGGCACTGCAGCGCCGAGTGGTCTCTTCACCCATGTGAGTGAAGGTGCCACTGGACGCTGTGGCCCGGTTTCTGAGTTGAGAATTTTACTAAGCACATGCTTACGTATCGCTCTGTCACACTCTTTTGTGAGAAATCTGAAGAGACAGGACGATACTTAAGCATTTGGTTAGTGAAATTCTCAATTCAGAAACCGGGCCTATATAAATCATCTCATTACGTAGATGCAAAAGCCTTAGTTTTAGAACAGCAAAGAATATTCTGATTCTAAGTTCGCTGGTTGTAGGAAAAAAACGAGGAAACCCTGGTTTTGTCCTTCTACTAGGACGTCATCGACACGCCATCGCGTTACAGACTTAAGCCTCAGGGTGAGTTCGTAGAGTTAAAAGTGGATTCCCTTACCGGTATGCCACATGACGTGGTTCATAAAGTGCTCCTTCCTTGTGAAGCTCTTCTTGCAGATGTCGCAGCGGTGCGGCGTCTCGCCGGTGTGTTTCCGCACGTGATTCACCATGTGCTCCTTGCGGGTGAACGTCTTTGCGCAGAACTGGCATCTGGGCGTGCGGAGATAAGGGTTAGTTCGGCTTACGGCTTTTGTATTTGTACAACACAGCACACTATTTTTGCTTATCGCAACTTAATTGCCTTTACGACTTAAACTTTCGTAAGCACTGCAGTTTTTCTTGTATTCTCATGGACGGACGCAACGTCCGTCTCAACTCCATGATAAAAACTTCCGGACGAGGTCGAAACATGTCGGCTATTCCGACAAACAATAAAAGTAAGTGAAACCTTTAAATTAATATTAAAAAAAGCCTTTACAACTCTAATTTTCTAACCATGTTGCCCACTTTTTCTGTTTTATTCTCGATCACTATCCACTATTCATGGGGTCTTGTAAAAATTTACAAATTAAGTGTTCAATATAAAACATCGAATTTCCAGCTGAGAAGTCACAATTTTGATCCGAGACGTCTGGCTTGAGAAGGGCAAAGCTTCTTGCGACCGGGCTACCGGGGCTTACATAGCGTTAACTAGTTGTGCCACGTAAAAAATTCAGAACTAACCACGTAATTCGCGAATGGAACAAATATCCCATAATTACTGCAAATTCAGTCAACGCTTTCCAGATTTCTCTCGCGCGAGCAGAAAGGTCAATAACTCGTTTGTTTCAACGACAAAAAATTCAGCAGCGCAGCGCAACTCATCGACGAGCGTTTTTGTTCCGCCCGCCATCTTGATTTACATATTGAAATAATGCTAGATGGCGCTAGTCCTTGGTTATAATATACTCACCTATAAGGCGTCTCTCCAGTGTGACTTCGCACGTGGTTGTCGAGATGCTCCTTGCGCGCGAAGGCTTTATGACACGTGGTGCAAGCGTACGGCTTGTCCTGCGCCAGCCGCTTGGCATTCCTCTCCGCTTCCTGGTTACCGGCTGTCGGGGGAAATTGGGCTTTATTATTGGCTTTACTTAGGAGCTGGAGTGGTAAGTATCTGTGCGAGACGTCACAGCTATCCACTGATCCACTGTAGTATTTTGATAAGATATTAGCAGTAAGTGGGTGCAGCACTCGCGCTAGAGAAACACGCAAAGATATACTGAGGGTCTGGGGGATTCAAGAGGATTATATGGTTTTTGAGAGCCCTATAATGTTAAGAATTTCACATGATTTTGCAAGGCCCAACCGCGACCCTAACAGTCAACGAAGAAGTGCAGGCACTAGGAATAAGTAAGGTTAATTTATTTGCTGGTCCACGGACGCGCCCTCGAGAGTTGCAAGACCTATACTTCCTATATAGCTTTATTGGAAAAACCCCAGAGATCGCGGAATCAAGTGCAGTCTCGGGAAAAATTAGATTTAAATCTTTTAGAGCAAATGTACTGCCGGTTTCTGATTTGAGAAATTCGCTAAAAAATGGGTAAGTATCGTCCTGTCTCTGCAGATTTCTCACTTCTCAATTCAGAAACCGGGCCATAGAGAAGTATTGATTTCGACTCAGGGTTCCGAAAGAAGTTCTAACTTAGGCCTTTGCATCTACGTAATGCGATGATTTATACAGCGTCCAGTGGCAACTTCACTCACAGTAGATGGGTGAAGAGACTATTCGAACGCTGCAGTTCCTGGGACATTTCCTTGGGAGTTCTAAACGGGCGCGTTATCTCAACATGGATAAAAAACAACAAAAACGTCGACTCACCAACGTGACACTTCCCGTGTCTGGAAAGTTCAACAGGATTAGCGAACGCCGAGCCGCACACTTGGCACGAGAACGGTTTGCGTTCGCCGTGGTAGCGTCTGGGGGAGGGAAACAACTTGTCAATGGACTCGCGGCAGTATGCTCACGGTGTTAGAGTATATTTCCCCACCTGTGCACGATGAGCTGGTAGCGGAACTGGAATATCTTGCCGCATAAGTCGCAGGCGTGGTGGCCCGGCGAGGAGTCCGACTCAGATATTGCAGCGCTGGTGCCGGCCTCCACTTCAATCTCGATCGGCTGTGGAGAGATAATAAAAGTGGTTAAAATTTAATATCGGCCAATATTTAAAAACATACTTTTCTCCCGCCACATCGTTCACATTTTATTAATAAAAAAAATTACGGATTGTCATAGAACAAAAAAAAATATTTTAGTTGTGATCCCTATCACCGGGTGCTATTACCCTCTAAAAAGAGTTAGGTACTTTTGCAACACCTTGTATAAAGATACATAATTGTATGCTGAGTAAAAATCTCTGCCATATCTTTCTGCAATGCGGTGACATACAGCGGAGTGATATTTGCCACAACTTCAAGAAAGTTTTATCCTACTATCTGGTAGCGGCATCTCGCTTCACGCGGTGAAATAAAGCAAGATGGCGAAGCTATAATGGGATAAAACTTTTATCGTGACATTGTGCTACCCTAGCTGGGCTGATAACCTAACCACCATAACAAACTTAGTATCGGATGGCAGCTGCTTTGCTAAGTTGCGAGGGAAATTAAAAACTGTGTGGCAAGGAGTTTAGTAGATGCCCGTAACGTGAACCTGACGATGTTCTTTCTATTGTACTTGAACAAACCTTAGCTTGCGATTGCCCCTCGGTGTTAAGCTTCCCAAAGACCTCGTGGTAGGCCAGTAGTTGCGACAGGTCTTCCACATTGACCTTGTACATAGCATGGAGGTCGTGTTCGGACGCACCGGCCGATATCTTCACTACGGCGCCTTCCATGTTCATCGTGCTGACATTCTGTCGGGAAGGAGATATGGGCTAAGTATTGTTTCCTAAAAATGGGTCAAATGCTACTTGGGCGTATTTAACGGGAAGACCAAAGTCAAAAGGGCTAGCTACGGGAGAGGCAAGTCATTACCACAATAGAGGCCAAAGTTCTTATGTCCGAAATTGGCCTCTTAGGTGACTTAAGAGGCCAATTTCACTGTGGCCAGCTAGATGAGAGGCCACGATCTATGTGGCCGACCAAGTGTGAGGCCAAACTAAATGTATTCGGCCAGGAGACAGACCAAAGTCAGGAGAGAGATGCCAATGTCAATGATTCCAGCCCCTTTATGGTCTTCCGACCTTAACTCCTTACCTTCAAGTCGATGGCGCCCTTGATCTACTTGATATCGGCGGGTATCGTAAACTGGGGCGCGGGTGTCAAATGTGTAAAAACGCATACGAAGTCGCGGGCACAACTAGTTTATTGAATAAAAGGTAGGTCCTACGTTCTGTTAAGTTCATCCTTCTCAAACTAAGGGTGTGGCTCTGTTGATCATCGTGCGCTGACCCTAATTTTTTGATCCGGCTCGAAGGACCACTCTGTCCATCTTCTTCTCGTCCTTGACGACTAGAGTCTCATTAGCGCTGGCCTCTATGGAGGTGGTGCCGTCAGGGTTGTGCGTCACGAGGATGCTGGCCGGCGTTAATGTGACCGGCCATATGAGAGACCAAGGACCAATTATCTAGCCACATGAAAGGTCAATGTCAATGTATCCGGCCACGGGGGAGGCTAAAGTCAATGATTCCAGCCACTTTATGGTCTGGAAAAATCCTTACTTACAAGAGAGAGATAAGTGTCTGGCCGTGCGGCGCCACTAAGAAAGAGAGAGAGAGTTAAGTGTCTAGCCGCGCGGCGCCACTAAGATAGAAAGAGACAGAAGAATCTAGCCGCGCAGCGCCACTAAGAGAGAGAGTACTTACCTTCAAGTCGATGGCGCCCTTGATTTCCTTGATATCGGCGGGTATCGTGAACTGGGGCGCGGGGTCCATCTTCTTTTCGTCCTTCACGACTAGCGTCTCATTAGCGCTGGCCTCTATGGAGGTGGTGCCGTCAGGGTTGTGCGTCACGAGGATGCTGGCCGGCTCGCCGGTCGTCTGCTCGATACGGACCACGCTGTCGAGCACCTGCGAGGGTGGAGGCGAGAAATATTGAGTCAACTGTGAAATACCAAAGAAGAAAAGGTGAGAAGGTGGTGTCCTACCTAAAGACCTAAATAAGAAGTTTGACCGTTATGTGTTGTGTGTGTGTGTCTGTCTGTCTGTGGCACCGTAGCTCTTAAAGACCTGGGGCCTTAGCCTGTAAGACAATGGCGTATCAATGGCATCCTAGGTAGAAGGACAAAACCGGGATTTTTTCGTTGTTCTCAGCGAACTAATCCTCTAGGATTAGACTCCTAATATTCTTTGCTGTACTACAATAACATTAAAAGGACCGACACTGGACTGACAACATCAATAAATCGTAATTAAAACCGTCAACCGGAAGCCCATTTTGGCACCATTGTGTTACAGGCTAAGGGCCCTGCGCGACCACCACACCAGCGAACGGAAAGAGAGCGGAGGATAATATCAGTGGCGTCTTGCGTTTGAGGCCAAGACCCACTTTCGGTCGCCGCCGAGTCAACGGAGTACCTTTACATTTTATACTTTAAAAAATTCATAAACGGACATTTTCGTATTCTAATCCGAAATCGTTCACCTCACTACATTTAAGAAAAATCAGAATTCAATGTATATTTTTCGCATTTCGAAAATATTTATTCTGAAAAGTGGAAATCACACTGTTGGCGGTATTTCTGCGGCTATTTCACTAGCTTCACTGGGCAAGCCTATTCCATCTAAAACAACTCCCAGGCACAGCGCACAGTGGTCGATTTGTACGATTTAGGCGGCCAAAAGTCCATTTCTCAAAGTTAACTTATAACAAAACTAATTGATTCCAGGAAAAATAGACACCCCGACTGCCCAAACCCCACCCCTCCCCAGTTCCTAGAACTGCGTGCGCGCCCCCACAGGTAGTCGGAACTTGATCGTCGCGCAAGCTGTACGCGTTCGTTCTCGACACTCTTAGCGCAACCGATATTCTAAAGTGAATATTTCATTGGATATTATTCAGTTACAAGTGAAAGTGATGGAAGTCGAAAATTCAGGTAAGCTCCTTCAAATATAATTTAAATTAAGATAAGGAATATCAATATTTAGTGCAGTTACAACGTATCAAAGATCGCCCTTTTTCATAGAAAATATTATCATTTTTTTATTTTCAATAGTAAAAATGTTGTACTTCCGAGACCGTCCGAGTTAAATTCCTTATGGTTTCTAATAGTATAGCTCTTTGAGCAGATAACCACAAAAAAAATAGCCACCACCTTTGACCACTTCGCGAGAAAAATAATAATTCATTAACTTAGGCAAAAAGTGAGAAAAATTCCTTTTTTGTTTCTTTTGCGTTAAAATTCCTTTTCGTTGTTCTAGGTTCATCAAGTTACTCGGGCATGGAGGTAGTAACTCGCAGATATCTTTTTGATAAGATGATTGAGGAAAACTCTCCATCAATAAACGACAAATTGGAATACTTACAAAATTATTTGTTAGTGTCTTACGGGGACTCCGACGAAGACAAAAAGTATATAAATCATAAATTTTCATATTTTAAAACAGAAATAAAAAAGAGATGGTCCAAAGCACGCAACACGCTAGAAAAATTTCTTATAAGCAATGATGCATGGTTAGCAGGAACGTTCGAGATGCCCATAAAAACGCATAATAAGTCAGGACGACCTAGCAAAACATTCAGTGAATGTAGTGAAAGAACTAAAAGGAGGAAAACAGAAGAAGTTCGCTCCTCTGTAGGCAAAGAAGTGATAGTTCACGCAGCGCAAGTAATTTTACAAAAAGAAGGAAAAAGAAACGCCTCGCAAGTCCTAAAAGATATTACAAATTCGCCTGCAGCCGCAAACGAATGTAAAAAAAGACATTCCAAATCAAAGGCACAAGATCCCCTTACGCCTCGGGAGGCACTGCGAATGTGCGTGGACGCTGATTTGACACGAAGTCAATATGAAATTGTGCGAGCAACCAACAGAAGCTTTTACCCGTGCTACGAATTAGTGTTGAAGGCTAAACAGGAATGTTACCCACCCAAAGAGACGCTACGAGTGACCGCTTCCTGTGCTGAAAGTGATCTACAATCTTTGTTAGATCACACCGTCACGCGATTATCAATTTTCCTCGAAGAAGTACTAATGACTCTCACAGAAACTGAGAGAAATTCCTTGCAGATTATCTGCAAATGGGGTTGTGATGGTTCACAACAAGCTCAATACAAACAAAAGTTAATGAATGACGCCGACTCGGATGCAAATATATTTTTGAGCTCATTACAAAAGATGAAATAAATTACGTTCGGGACAGTGTGAAGTCCCTAAAAGCCACGGAATTGGAACTGAATGGGCAAAAATTCTCGGTTAGCCACAGTCTTAAAATGACCATGGTGGACGGCAAAGTTTGCAATGCGGCGACTGACACCAAATCAACGAGTAGATGCTACATATGCGGAGCCACTTCAAAAAACTTTAATGACTTAAGTAAAAAAAACGAAATTCACCCAGAATCGCTTGAATTTGGCCTATCAACTTTACATGCCAGAATTCGATTATTCGAGAGTATTTTACATTTAGCTTATAAATTGCCCGTTGGGAAATACCGTGAAAAAAGAACCAAAGCAGAAAAGATGCTAGAACAACAAAAAAAAAAAAGAGATTCAGCAAAGATTCAGAGAAGAAGTAGGTATCTTGGTAGATATGCCAAAATGTAATTTTGGTAACACAAATGACGGCAATACTAGTAGAAGATTTTTTGAAAACCCACATCTGGCTGCTGAAATAACGGGAATAGACTTTAATTATAAAATTAACTATAACTATAAATAAAATTAAAGTTATTTTGGAAGCCATATCAAGCGGTCACAAAATAGATGTCCCGAAATTTGATGAATACGCCATGGAGACAGCAAAACTGTATGTAGAGTTATATGGTTGGCATTCTATGACTCCTACCATGCATAAAATTTTGGTACATGGTGGAAAAGTTATAGAAAATTCTCTAGTGCCTATTGGTCAACTTTCGGAGGAAGCTGCAGAAGCTCGTAATAAGCACTTTCGCTCATACCATCTAAACTTTGCTCGAAAGTTTTCACGCGAAGACTGTAACCTTGTTATTTATCACAGGTTACTCTTGACATCAGATCCACTCATCAGTTCAATGAGAAAAAAAAAGAAGATCCGATCAAAACCATTTTTGCAGGAAACTTTGGAGCTTTTGCTTCCTGCAGAGCCAAATACAAAAGGCACTTGTGATAAATGCATGGAAAGTGACGGTGAGGAAGAATTGTCTTGTAAAGAGTAACATAACAATTTGTATGTTAAACTTTCATAAAATATTGTCTTATTGTTTATGATTCGGTACCTAACATTGTAAGTAACATTTAGTATAATAATGTAGTAATAACTGTTGACCATTTAATTTTAGTGTATACTGTATTTTTTTGTCATCCATATTTTATTTTCAATTTAAATAGGCATGCAGACTGTAGAGAATAAACATTTTTTTTTATGTACGGCCGTCTTTTACTTAACAAATTGTGATAATTCTTAACCCAAATATCAAAAACTACTAAGCCGATTTCGATAATTCAAATGAACTCAAAATATATATTTTACACCAAAGGGAGATTTAAAGAAAATTTAAAAACATTGGCGCTATTTACAAAAATATTTTCACAGAAATGTTTTTTTGTATAGAAAAATACGCTTTCAATGAAACGAATAGGGATAAACATATATATTCACTCTAAAATACCAGATTAGCATTTGTTGTCGTATTTATTACTGAAATAAAGCATAAAATAGTTTTGGCCGCCTAAATCGTACAAATCGACCACTGTGCAGCGTCGAGTGGTCTCTTCACCCATCTAGTGTGAGTGAAGGTGCCACTGGACGCTGTATAAATCATCTCATTACGTAGATGCAAAGGCCTTTGTACTTCACTAGCTTCACAAGGTGCAGAACGGATCCTTTTTTTTTAGAGAAAAATCATGATCAAGAAACTGCATTCAATAGTTGAACGAGCGAGCGAAGTTCTCAGAGTCTACTGGAACAATCCGGCATTTGTATGTATGTATGAATGTTCGTTCGACGATAACTTGAGTAAATGTAGTAGGATCGTCATGAAATTTGGTAGGCGGGTGAATGAGGCAAAGAGGATTTTTAAGTTCGAACATGAGCCAAATCGGTCGAGGGGTTGCTGAGATATAGGGTCGCGAGTTCAAAGTTCGGGGCGAACCACTAGTTATTATGAGTAGCATCAATCCACCATAGAAGTAAGTGAAACAGTACGCGTTACCTGTTGGCCAACAATCTGCTGCAACTGGTGGACGGTCAACGTGTGGTCTGAGGGCATCTTGATCGCCTCATGGATCTCCTCTTTGTCCACCAACTTGCCGCCGCCCGGCTCCACCACCGTCACTATGCCATCCTCGCTCACCGTTAGCTGGATCTGTAGACAATAGAGTTTTTGGTTGGACCTTATCTTATGAATAAGGCGATCTGGTTGAATCCCTTCCCCTGGCGCGTTTGCCATTCACCTGACTTGGTGTCGTAAAATTCAAGATATCAATAAAATAGAAGCTTTGGAGATGTGGTGCTAGAGGAGGCTGCTCAGAATCCCTTGCCAGAAGCGCCCTAAAGAGTTCATAATTAAAGAGGTCAACATCCAAAAACGCTTGTGTCACAGCCTTCTTTATCTGTCGCCAATACCCTCAGCTTCTTTGGACACATAATGCGGGAGACAAAGCATTTAGTCTAGAGGAGCCAAATCTGAATTACTATGAACTGAATAATAGCATAGTGAATGAACTCACCTCGCTAAGCTGTTGCTGATTGGTGACAAATTAAAGCAGCATGAAGAAGAATTTTCATCAAAATCATTTCAAGCACCAATACATACATACATAAATATTTATAAGGCAGATTGCAGTGTAGTGAATATTAACATTCGCATGATTATAGTGCAGCAACTAATTAGTAAGATTGAGCTTTATAGGCACTTTTAATTACTAAAAGCGTTCTTAATGTGTAGGCGTTCTATCTGTGACCTTAAACAAAGTAGTTTGTTACATTACCTTTTTATTCTAGATTCGATCTTACAGCGACACGCTGAGATACCCAATGGTAGGTTATATGAACCCACGGGCGACGTAAGTGGGTCAATAAAACAAATAGGTGTATCTTAGGGTGTCGCTTACCATATTCTTCATAACGAAGGGCCAACGGGGTTAGCATTGAAAGTATATTTGACTCCACTACTACAAAATTGGTCTGATGTTCTGAGGACATGCTTGTGTCGGCGGAGGGTACATTGGTGCTGATGGAGGGACTGTGAGAGGGCAAAGGCCTCTACCCAGCAGTGGGCAGTGGTGGGCTGATGATGATGACTACAAATATTTGCAGTAGCCTTTAGGTATAGGTTTAAAGTAAATGAAACATGCCATTTATATTCGAGTTTGGTACCCACCTGTTGATTGGTATGGTCGGGCCGGGTTGCTGTCATAAGCTGTTGCTGCATTATATGCTGCTGTTGTGAATGGTGACCCTGTACAGGGAAGGAAGTGTAAGTTCTTAATTTTTTTCAGGGAGATATTGTTATATTTTTGGACAGAGCTTCAAGGGGTGAGGAAGGAATCTTACTTTTGAATGATAAGTTTTAGATCATTTGGATAAAAGTTAAACTTATTTATTTTAATAGGTATTTTAGGGAACCCTGTATTATTATTAAAAAATAAACGATTTACCATAGAGACATGCACAATTAAAGGCGGGAGAATTTCCTAGCTATTCCGTCTAAACTAACATTGTACATGCAAACATGTTATACTTACAAGCTTGGAAGATAGAAAGTATGTAAGTACCTCTACTAATTCAAAGAAGAATAATTCTAATAACAACAACCTACCTATGACAAAAAACTAAAACTACTCCGATATACAAATTTTAATAATTTAACTTTTGACTCGTCCATAAAGGGGAAGATATTGTGTCCACACCACTTGTTTTTATTTATTTCATTTATTAGGTAATATTCAGGTACACACGACAGCACGTTGACCCTTACACGCTAGCACTCTACTCGGTTACGTTACGGGCGACTTTACAACAAAAGTGTACAGTCTGACGTGCTGTCGTGTGTACATACGATGCCACGACGCGCTACCCCTTTTTGTACGAAACTCGCACTTAAGAGGCCCCTTCAGGACCGTGGGAACTCAGTGACGGCCAAGCGCGTGATACACTGTTTTCTATATCTGTTTCACCCAGAGCGAGACGGGGCGCGGGAAAAGTGAGAGGCAATGCGGCTGTATGAGTCTACGTGTGTTCGTGTCCTTTCGCGAGTATCTAGTTGTAGTTGTAATGTAATAGATCAATTTCCCAATAAAATTCGTAGTTCAGCTGCCATTTCTACATTTTATTAGGTATTTCAAAAATCATTTTTTTTCTGACAAGTAAAACACATTGATGTTCCTAAGGTAGTTAGACTCCAATAGACAGTGTAATAATGTAAGTAAATAACAGCTGAAAGTGACCCGTTTTTCGGCGCGAAAAACGTATCACTCTAATTTCTTTCAGGCTATTTTTTTTATTATAAAAACTATTTGCAAACCTCCATATTGGTCATTATAAAACAAGTTTCAGCAAAATCCAGCCTGTAGTTTATAAATTAAACCGGAACTACGTTTGTATGGGAAAATGGTGCTCTAACGCCCTCCGTTAGGAGCTGCCGTGGGGTATAATTCGCGCGCGATGAGAATGGGATGGAACCTTGTCGAAGTCAATCGAAATTATACTTTATTTTACTTTGACAAGGTTGCTTCGACGGGAGTTTGCTTACAGCGCGCGTCTCAGTTCCAAAAGGTTGCATGTTGCATCCCATTCTCATCCCTCGCGGACTATACCGCATCGTGTCGATGACCGTACATGGAAAATATCTTATTTTCTTGTGACAAACTACTCCGTCCAACCATGCATCTGACCCTAAACTAAAACTAAACATTACTTCCCAAAGACAATAAAGTTACAACTATAATCATTCTACACAACAGCCAACAACGAAACAGCATTCCCGCTAGTAAACAGGGATTGTTACCACGTGATTTACCATATCTATGTTATGGTGTTGTACAAACTCCACCCGGTTATTGGGTACCTGGTGGTGGGCGGAGCCGGAGCTCACGGACACCGCAGCGCTGGAGCCCTGCTGGCCCAGATCCTGTTGCTGGGCGATCAGGGCTTCTGAAACAAAGGGACAGAGTCACAATCATGCACATTAATATTAACCCATTCTAATGAACGGTGACCGATCATTAAAGTCATGTAAAGCAAAGAATTTTTGATCATATAATTGAATGACTTTAGGGTACATGTTTTATTTAAACTGTTTTTTTTTTGTGTTTTTAAATAAATACTGTTAACCAGCTTGCTCGTCGCCAGCCAATCTAGCAGGATAATACACTCATTAGCAAACTTGGATGGTATAGATCTATATCAAAATTGAATGAGGCGGTTAAAGATAAATAATGCACATAAATAGGGTACAAAATTGACAGGATATGTTTACGTTTAGCACCAAAACTTCATTTTCTATTGAAACTGAAAACATATTTCACAAAACATACTGTTGAAGAGAAAATATTGATATTGCATAGGTTGGCATACTCCTGAGTTGATAATAAACACTACTGTCTATCCTTTTCTGGATTAACAGCTGTCAAGCTCAATATGGTCCCTTTGACTAGACGCATAGTACTTTGTAAAGTCCATTTAGTAGTATAGGATAGCAAAAAGGAAACTTTACCATGACTTTGTCCAGCCTGCGAAGCAAGGATCTGAGTGACCGGTATCTGTTGGCCCCCCGGCCCCGAGACAGTGACTTGTGACTGCCCTCCGGCATGGTGGCCAAGGATAATATTGGGGTCTCCATTGAGTATACTGGCATGTTGGCCGAGAGCATCCTGAAATGTGTGTTAAAATTGTAGCCATAACACACAAAAATTTGAGATATAGTCAGAGGTACTGTCGGCCAGTCACAGATACCCCATGGCAGCTCTTACTGCGCGCGGGATTGAACAAAAAGGGGTATCGTAGCGTGTGGCTGACTGTACACCACGGATTATTATAATACAAAATAACTCTTCATGTTTTACAACTCAAACTGAAATTTTTTACAATACTTATTATTTTTTTTATTTGTAAAACTCTTTTATGTTTCCCGCAGCAAAACACAACCTCTTTAGTAATAATGTTTATTGAAAGTATCCTCACCTGAACAGGCTTTCCATTCTCTATCCGAGCACCAGTTGGTAGTCCGTACACAGACACTTGTGGTATAGGTCCAGGAAACAGATTGGTGAACACCCAATACTTGGCGACACTGGACAAAGCAACGTTGACTGCCGAGTTAACTCTCAAATCTGTTGCCGATGTGGTTGGCGTCAACGTAGCAGTCTGCTGCTGAGAAGCCTGGGCTCTCTGCACCTGCGACTGGAATAATGCAGACGAATTAGCTACAACAATAACGCCAAAAATAACAAGCAAAAAAACAAAAAAATCCGCAAACCTCAGTGTTCCCTGGTGGCTGGCCACCACCCGTATTGATAGAATGATGTTCCGGATTCATTTTGAGTCCTTATTCTAAATCAAATTGCTGCACTATCACAAAATATCGTAAATATACACCATAATTCAAACTTCACATCGGCATTGTCATAATTTGACTGTCACCGAAATGGAGGCGCGGGGGACGCGACGGGCCGCCATTATGAAATTTAACGCACAATAACACTTCATTCATTTACGGTTTTACGCGTATTCCCCGGGTTACAAACGTTATCTTTTCATTATCAATGGAGTTGCACATGCACATTTAACAATTTAGGAAACACAAAATACATTCAGCTACTGTTCAAAGTCCAATTTTTTTGGAAAATCTGCACAAAAACGTACTTTCCGCATTTACTCATTCAACGCGAACTTCAACGTGATTGACAGTTACACCAACATAATAAAATAACGAAAACTCAAAGCGACTGTAGTGAAGTTAGCGAGGTTGGTTCTAGTTCAAGAACAAAACTTTTAGTTAAAAAATAAACAATGCCGCGAAAAAAAAATTACATGAATTAATTTTTAAAGTAGACTAATATTATTTGATTCTAGCTTATACAATTTATGTTTCACGAATTTCCTTTAAAATTGTATAGTATCTTATTAGTAAATAAAGTGCATCAAGCACTGCCAGTACTGACAACTTGAACTAAAATAAAAAATGCAGGAGCGTTCCGTAAACCAAAAATGTAAGCTAGTTGTACAAGCGACAGACTCTACCCTGGCTCTGCTCTACCAAATAAACATTTAGGCTCTACCCGACTACCCGCACGCACGTTGTGGGAAGACAGTGTACCTACGTTGATTGAGAAACGATTGGTTGGAAGACTCATATGAAGTATAGACACTAAAATTATATACCGACACAATCCGCTACAAAGGTTGATGACGACACACTCACCGGCGGCGGCGGCGCCTGATTATGTACCGTATCTTGCAGTGATGGTGCCACAGTCGTGCTAGCACAGCGCAACGGCGCCACCGCTTGCACTAGGCACCTTGGGCATGATGCTACTAAGGTGATTTGATATGTTTTGATCGCTCTTCCTAAACTCTGTGATTTGATATTAATTCTACATTTCTTGGCATTTTACGCACATACATTTAGATAGAGAGTGGCGCCTGAAGCGATCGGGACTAAGCAGTACGGTCAGCGCCACCTAAGGATACCTACCCCAAGGTAGCTACCCAAATACAGCTCATATTGTGCAGCCGTTAAAGTCAACAACTCTACATATCTAGTAACGCTCTGAGTGTCTATTACCTATGTAAAAAAATCCGCACAGTTGAACCACACACAAAAATAACCATTTTCCCTAAGATACCTAAATATTGTATGTATGTAACTCGTTCACTGAATTGGTCACCAGTTTAAGAACAAAGTCAATGGTTCATTTTAGCAAAAACAAACTCACAAAAATGGATTAGTAACCCATATTGTGCTAGGCTAGCAGTTGAGTTAGGACAGTATGTTAGATTAGGTCATAAGGTTTTTAGCCCTATCTGTACCACTCTATGTAGATCAAACTAATAGAGGTATCGTAACCCTACATAAGATATACAGGGAAATTTTTAAATAGCTTTATTCCTGAAATACGTCAACTTCTACCTCATTGTGATTTCCAACATCTTGTGTTCTAAGACTTTTCGAATAGCTCGATACTTTTTATTTATTTAAAGTTGCTTATTCTTTAAAAGTTTGCTTTTGTACACGACAGCACGTCGACTCTTATACTCTAGCACTCTACTCGGTTACGTTAGGGGTGACTCTACAATAAAAGTGTACACTCTGACGAGTTGTCGTGTGTACCATTCAGCGCTGCCTGCGCGGCTCGTTTTTGTTCTCCTCCACTCACTACCACCTCTAGACTCTCCAGTCCCCGTAGCATGACTTTTATCGAGGCGGATTTATCCAACAAAATGGCGGTTTATCAGCATTTTTGACGTCTATAGTGGGTTATATATCGGGTTATATATCGCCCCCGCTGCTCCTATTTGGTATTTGCTGTGAAAATATTATGCCAAAAAATATGTAACAGTTACGGTTATTTTATGGAAAAATCTTATTGCGCTTTCACCGAAATCGTAGAACAAAAGTTGTTGGAAATCAATTTAAAAGTTGACGTGTTTCAGGAATAAAGCAATTTAAAAATTACCATGTCGATTTATGACACCTTTAGGCTTAGCATGGTCATTTTGACACTCTCTCAAACTCGAGTGACAGACGTGCCATGTCTATTGTGCCAGCATGGCAGGCGGGACTCGAGATGGTAATAGATTAGGCTCAAGTCGAGTAAAAAGTAGTTATTGCCAATTTAATAAAAATGTTGTATTTTTGTCTCCATCGCCATGTTGGCGTAGAGCCAACTCGAGCCCGACCGACAAGTTGACAGTTTTGCATAGAGAAGGGCCTATCTCGGGCTTACCATGCTGCCCGTACTAGATAGAGATAAGGCCTGCCCTTTGCCTCCCCTATACTCACGCTAAGCTTGCAGGCTCTACACAGCTTTCTTAGTGATAGGTGACAGATAGTGATAGCTAGCCTTACAGTATCGAGTTGTCAAGGCTCAATACAGCATAGCGAGCTTGAACATCTACGTCAAGCTTTGACTCTATCTACAAGTATTTATCCCGCTCCAGATCAATAGAATGTGAGAGAGTTTATATCGCGCGCTTTAAAGCATTATAGAGCCTTTGTCTTGGGCCCTGATTCTAGATTTGCAGCAGATGTTTCCGATAGCTAGCTAACTAGATACCTACTGTGGCTATAAGGAAATTTCAAATGCCAACTTAACTACGCAGCTACGACGTAATTGACGTAAATCGATCGATGTTATGTTTCTAATCCTAATTCTTGATTCAAACCGCATTGAAAGTATTATTCGGTATTAAGAAGACCCCCACGTATGATTCACAACAGGCAAAAACAATATCTTCCACCCTATGTGAATAAGTTTAAGATGCACTTTGCAACATTCACCGCAAGAGGTTAATGCTAAGTGATCGTGCCGGCGAAACCTCAGACTCTAGACATCGACCCGCGGAATCAAAGGTATGAACATCGAGGTCTCCATAGCGTTTTCCCTTAAAGAGGCGGTGGTAGAGACCTCACTGAGAACCCACCTCTATGGGCCCAGGTACTAAGGCAGGTTATGACTCGGCAGACCACGTTCTAAGTAGTTGACCGTCAACACGGCGGCAAACCGAACTATTACGTGAGCCAGTAACAACTCGGAGGCTACACGGTACGCGCGCCCTCTTCGTCGCATTTTGCGTAAATATTTACGTCGACTGGAAAAAAGTTTTCGCGTATTATTTTATTCGGTTCAAAGGCATTTTCCTTTAGTTCGCTTGCTTTTCCGGTCCTGTCGAAAGTCGTTTTGTTGTGTTATTTTCCGTGGAACGCGAGGGGGACTTTTGCGTCGGCTGTCATTTGTTTTGATTAGGAAACAACGTGTTTCGCCGGTCATCTCTGTGAGGTATGTTTGGTTCACTCTACATAGCTTTGTTAGTATTACGACATGTGATTGGAATATTTATTGGGTTTTCGTTGCGTTTTTCATTTCTTGTTTCTGTATGCGCAATAAGTAATAATTGGCGGGCGTTATAAAAGAAAACACTTAAGTAGGTAACTAGTTACGCATTACAGGTAGAGTCGCAAAGAAAAGGAAATTACTGCGGTTTTCCACCGCAAAGTTTCATGTGCATCGCGGATTGCAAAAAACAAATTCAATTTATGTAATAAAGGGCTTTATGAGCCAACATTTTCCAAGTGTGACGCAAAAAGTTCTCTCTGTCAGTTTACTAAGGCTGTTATGTAAGAGATAAAAATGGGCCTACCTTAGTCGATTTCATAGTGTCTGTTATTGTTGATTACAAAGACATAAACGTGCTCCACCGTGTCGAAGCAAGGAATAAACAATTTAATGGGTTACAGTAGGTAAAATGTATCGAATCACTTTTATCTAATAAGATGATTGGTTTGGTTTGAGGTAGATGCCTAATACCTAATGGTCAGATAAACACCGAGGAAGAGCAGGCCAGTGGTCTATGTTAAATGTAGAGCACTCACATATTTTATCCTTTTCGATACTTATGGGAAAAAAAAATCCTTACCTAAGAAAAGTAGGTAAGGAGTTTTAACTTTGTTAAACTTGTAAGTATTATACGTAATATAAATAACATGAATAAGCGTGACTACTACTACTTTAAAAATCTACAGGTAACGCAAATACCTACGTTTTATCAGCTAAACGCACTGAACCATACTTTTTTTATTTGATCGATAATTAACTACATGCTAACGACATACCTACTCATGCTAAAAAAGTAAAATTCTTTCGGTAGGTACGGAGGTAGGTACTAATAAATGTAAATGCCTAAAAGGAAGTTTTCAAAGACGATTTGGTACTTTACTTACCCATTCCGGATTCCGGTGCATTTTTTTACCGTGTGGTTGCCGGTTTACTTACCTATTATAATATCTTATCTTACAAAATAAGGGAACGTGCTACAGAGTTTCAAGTTTTCAGGTTTTCAGTTTTCAGCAAAGAAAAAAAAAACTTATAAAAGTATGAAATGAAAGTCTAACAGCAGCACGCAACAGGTTAAAAGTATTTTTATTTTTGCGTTTACTAGTGCCACAAAAAACTTTTAAAACTAATTTCACCTATTTTAGTCCCTTATAATAAATTTTAGTCCCGTAATAAATACCTACCTACCAAATTGTTGCCAACGGGTCTAGCTAGTGAAGGTCTTTGGGATTGGGATGAGTCCGTCAAATTATTTTCCGAAGTTTCAACCGGTTGAATGATGGAATAAATACCGCCGCCGCCGTCTGGGGTTCCCTACGTGAAATCGAAACCTGTTACGTATTCTAAACTTTTTGCTAAGAACACTGATGTTCGATTTTTTTTTTAAATAAGTTCTTAGTAAAAAAAAACAATAAAATCTTCGATTATTTTGGCAGCACTCGCCACTAAGTAAGCAAATGCGGTTACGCAAAAAAACCCGATTGGCACCAAAGACTGTTATAAACATACCGTCGGCAGTTTGTTTACAAATTGTTACATTACTGGCGACTCAACGATTGTTCCGCGTGATTTGTTTGTCCCGATTTTTATCGTGTTTCTTTGTTGCCCTAAAGTGTGTTATGTTATCGTGTTTCCTGGGACAAACTGCTACATAAAAAACCAGCGGGCGGATTAAAACAATAATAAAACAACAATAATAGTCTTTGACAGAGAAGTAAAAACATATTGTTTATATAAATGAACATAAATTTTGAGCAGGAAACTGTAAATTTTCCCTAAAAGAAAACACCGTCCTTATTTTTACAATTAAACTTTCGTAAGCCCTGCACATTTTCTATTTAGTTAACGGTTAAACTTGCTTGTATATTTTTCGGTGTAGTTTCGGTTCCCATTCGGCTAATTTAAAAACACTGTCCATAGTTAGAAATTGGTAAGTGATTTTATTTAAAACACTGCCCCAGTGACAAAATGAGTCAAACCGAGCCTTTTTTGTAAGGTTTAAGCTATCGACTAAAATGATAATAATATCATTAACAGAGTTTCAGAGAGAATATATGATTTATCTATGACTTATTTTAAAAGACAAAAAAAATATACCTTCTCAGGTAATTTTCTTGACAAACGCCGAATTGCAATAAGGTGATTTTTCTTGCCCTCTGTGGGCCACATTATAAATACTAGATATACCTAACCGTTGCTTCCATTATTGAGGGAGTACTCCTAGGTACATATCTAACGCAGGCAGCTATAATCAAAATCATAGTAGTAAAACAATCAGAGTCCCTCGGGAAAGCAAGTGCAAGCTCAACTGATTGATCCAGTCCAGCCAGACCTTTATTGAATTAATTTATAGCTAACGGAAGTCGAGTGGGTTTGTTAAACGTTGGTACCTATGTTGGTACCTACTCTACTTTCTATTCTATTCTAATATAATAAAGCTATCCAATAATATTAGAGTATCTATATTACTTACAGCTAGTTTTTCCCCGCAACTTTATTCGGTAGGTACACACGTCAGCACGTAGACGTTTACAATTTATTTCGTAGCAAAGTCGCCCGTAACGTTAGTGAATAGAGTGCACGCGTGTACTACTATTTTTACCCGACTGTGCCAGAAGGAGAGTTAATCATACAAGTTTTTATAGCTACCCCGTTTCACCCTTGTTTTGATGATATCCTTTCTTACCTACACCCTTCAGTGGTCGTGTAAGTTCTTTATCAATCTATATGTTGTTAGCTTTAAGATTTATTGATTTTTAACTTAAACTTTCGTAAGCACAACACATTTTTGCACACAACTGAGTTAAACTAAATAGAAAAATGAATATACTTCATATTCACATTGGAATAATAACACGACCAACCTACAATGAAACACCAAAGGGGGTGAAATTCCATTACAAGTTCAAGTAAAATACATACTACCTATTATTACCTAGTTACAAAAAAACAAACGTTTTTCCCTTTTAAAATTGAATTTCAAAATGGCGTCTGTCATGGTGGCTGCTGTTATTATCCCCGCTGCGGCCTAATGACAAGGCATACTTGAGTTGAAACACATTTTTTTCATGTTCTACTTGATTCGAGTGAATTGTGGGGTCTGTATTGTAATTAGGCCTTTGGCCCCCGCCCTACCATCGCTTGATAGAAGCCTCTAATGAGTGATACGATTATGAATTGCGGACGACGTTACGAGCAGTTATGTAGAGTCTTTAGTCTTCCTGTTTGTGTCACTTTTATAGACAGATAAATATGTGACGATTTATTTTTATCAATAAATATAACCAGTTGCTGAGCGCCTGCAAAAAAATCTAAGTAGAATGAGAAGAAACATTCTCAAGTGTTGAGGTTTCTCCACGATGTTTTCCTCACCAGATAATAATATCATAAATTAACTACCCACTCACCAACTTATTTTTGTATTGTTAAATGTGTGTTTAGAATCTAAACATATTATCCGAGTAATCACACTTAGATATGTCTAGCCTGTTTTATAAACAAGCTTCTAGCCATTTAATCTGGGTGGTCTGATCATGGCAAAAACGAAACCTAATTATCGCAAAGTTATTGTTATCTAACGGCTAAGAAAAAGCGAAAGTTGATCAATTACGGAGTTTTGTTACTTTTATAGAGCGCGTCAATTTTTATGGTCACACTCAGCGGTCGGACCCTAGCCGGCAAAACCCATAACCTAAATGTAAATCAAACAGATTGCAACTTATTTTTTTTTACTGTAGCACAACAGTTAAAAAAAAATCATTTATTGGAAAAAAATGAAGATTTATAGTTGCGTTATTCATTGCATAATTTCACTTATTTAAATTCAGCTATTGTATCGTATCTACAGATTATGTAAATATAGATACAATAACAGTTTTTTTTTATAATCATTGTATGTTTCAGGATTTAGCATTTAGCTTGATTTTTCTCGTGACTTTTAAATAAGTGCAAATTCATCATGACTGTTAATGGTAAATATATTGCTAAAACCTAAAATAAATATTTTGTAAAGAATTAGGTGGTCGGGCCCACTCCCCACTGAGTGACTCTACCGGTGACTCGATGGTCTATGACTTTTAGCTATATGGGATCTTAGACTACAAATTGTAATGGGGTTTTTTCCAGGCATCAAAAATAGCCCGAATAACTGTCAAAATTAGTCTATTAATCTGTAGTTTCCATACAAACCACAGATTTAGTTGCGAATCGCTGTCAGATTTGACACTTGGAAAAATCCCTATTGAATGGCATACGCTTTATAATATTGCAAGCTAACATCGCGTGCTATGCGGCCGACTAATCTGTGTGAAAAAACGGTATTACAGTGTTTTTTTTTCTTATTTCCTGTTAAGTATATGTCTAACTCTTAGATGTTTATGTTCAATGAAAATGACAAAGAAGAATGATAATATTATTCTCTAAACATCAATCTTTTGCATGCTTGCTTAGGTATGTTAGGTACCTACCTATCTACTGCAACAACGTAACATATTATTGACTTGGAATGGAATATCAGTGAGAATTAGATAGACGTAACTCGTGTAAGCTCCGCCGAGTAATCCCATTGTAGACGATTTGTCAGGGTTGGGATGATCGCGGTTTACCTGCATGTTTTATAGGATTTTTTTTTGAAAAATCTTAGTCGTAAATTGCACCCTCAAAGCTAAGCTAGGTAGTTCAATATTATACTATACCTACATTTTTATTTTGTGTTTATAGAGCCTCCGTAAGATAGTTTTACAGATTTGACGATTTTTCTCTTGTCGCCTCCAGTCTCGTCATGGTTCAATCAATCGGTTAGCCACTCGGTTTCTAATTAACGTCTCATTACCATACATAATCACTAAACGCCGTTCACTCGTTAAAGTTAATGAAGTAGAGCCAGTATTAATCACAATTTCCTCGAACTTCACAGGAGAGTAGGTACCTACAGGGTGTTAAAAGACCGCCAACAGACCCGAAAGCCACGCATACTAGACACCAAACCAAAGTACTTTTTCGATAAATTATTGCTGGGAAATAATTTTGGTTTTTTAGGTTATAATTTTGAAAAATATTTTATCACGCAATGGACGTGTAACGCACAGAAGTCATATTGCGCAAGCGTAGGTGTAAGTTTATGTTACTTAAGCTTGAAGTGCCGATGTTTAGAATACATTGCGGGTTGCAATTTTAACGTCGTTTTTTGAAAGAAATATTCATAATTTTGATATGGCTTCTTGAGAAGATATGTTAAGGACTAGATACTGAATACATTTCTGCAAAAAAAAAGTTTTGAAAAGTCCGACTTTGAACCTCATTATCTCGGAAACCGTTGATTTCCCAGGCATAGTTCCTTGGGCAAAAATGTTCCTTATGATGAGGAGAATACGTGGTTTCCCGCTTTGTTGGCGGTCTTTTAACACCTTGTATAAATTATTGGAATATGCCCTCGGTAGGTATATTTATTTGCACACCAAAAATATATGCTAATAGCACTACAAAAAAAAAACTCATGAATACTACGAGCACAACTTCAAGATAAAAGTTTTATCCCTCTATCGGTAGCGGCATCTCGCTTCACGCGGTGAAATAAAGCAAGATGGTGATAGCCGATAATGGGATAAAACTTTTATCGTGACATTGTGCTCCGCTAGCAGGTTACCATAAACTAGCTAATAGAAACTAAAACACGGGAAAAAAAACAATACATTTGGTGCAGTCCTGATTCTACCTTAGATATGTATGGAACAGCTGTCCCATTTTATGAAATGGGAGTGCTACTTACTAGAATTTGTTTAAGGGTAGACGATAGCAACGTGGCGGGAAATTCAAAATTTTTACAGTTTTTTACATTTTGTAGCTAAACTGAGCTATTTATGTTCAGAGATTTTTCGTTCGCGGAAATAACATAGTATTCTTTTCATTACTGTAAACAAAATAACAAAAATAATTCAGCCGATTATGTGTTCTGGTCTACGAAGCAGTAGCACTGCCCAAAAAACTTGTCGTAGACCAGAACACATAATCGGCTGAATTATTGTTGTTCTTTTGTTTACAATAATGAAAAGAATACTATGTTATTGCCGCGAACGAAAAATAGCTCAGTTTAGCTACAAAATGTAAAAAAGAGTGAAAATTTTGAATTTCCCGCCACGTTGCTATCTTTCCACCTTAACAAAAGTTGGCTTAGCTATCTTTGTAAGCACAAGGTAGATCCTCGCACGCAGTGTGTAAGATTCGGCAATTATTATTTTTTTCAGTGCACAGCGCAGCGTTCAAAATCTAGAGCACCCGTCAAAAATATTGATAGTTGCGTATGACGTGCCGCCGTAGGGTAACCATGACTACCGGAGACTGTCTGAAGTAAGTGTCTCGTCTTTGTTTTCACTTATAACGACTCCAAAGAATTATTACAAAAATATACTAGGAAGGTCCCTAAAAGTTATGGAGTCTAGGTGAAAATGAGAATAAGCCTGCCTTAGATATAGCAAATCAGGCAAGCTAATGATGTAATAATAATGATGAGGTACTAATGATGGTCATATGAGGTAGTGGCCACCCCTGGCCACCTAATCCTAAGTAGGTACCATGAATACTTTTATTTAGTAAATGGCTGAAATAGGTATGTATACCTAGCAGATTTTTATCGTATCCTATTGCCATGTGTAAGCAGGCACATAATAATAGTCCCAAATAGTGCTTCGTTGATCAGAGTAAGCTGTGGATTGGACTAAGTTACGAGTACTTACCTCCCTTCCCTATTAATTGAATTACAGTAGAGCGTCGATTATCCGAACAAATTGGGGGACACAGGTGTTTGGATCTTCCTCGTTCGGTTAATCGAAGTTCGGATAATAGACATTTTACTGTACTTACATAATTAAACCGGAAATCTAGTTTAGACAACTAGAGCTGATAGTAAGGTAAATAAGTAGGTACTTCTACATTCCAATACCATTATGTAAATCCAGGCGTTAAGTTATAACAATTTAATCCGTCTAGCAATAATTGCAAAGTTTCAATACTTCGTATCAGTTAACTTTTGAGTTCTAGATAGAGTGGCAGTTGTAGTAACGATTATCAAATCAGTTGTCGTTCCTAAATCTTTAAATAAACATTGTCTCGACTTTACTTGCTCCGTCCCTCGATTATCTAGAGCAGTGTTTTTCAACCTTTTTCATCGCGCGAACCAATAAAAAAATATTTCGCGACGCCCAGTGTATTTTTTTTTAGGGTTGCGGCGTTGTTGTTGCGGCGGAGAGTCCATGGATGCGGATGGCGAGGGACCGCGATGTCACGCGGGTGGCGCGAGGGGAAAAAGGCCTATACCCAACAGTGGGCAGAAGTGGGCTGATGATGATGATGATGATGAGGGTTGCACTATAAGGGATCCAGGACCAGTCACAACCCACACGTTGAAAAACACTGGTTTACAGCACGCGGGTACATGACCGACCCGATAGAAAATTTTGTCCCTCGGTACAGAAACTACAATTTTTTTGAAAAAGCATGCCAACACACACCTTTGAGCCCATTTCGCTCGAAGGGGTAAGCTTAGGCACAGGCTAAGTAATCGGGGGTTTTCCTTCATAATGCGGCATTAATAAAAACTGAAAAATGCATCGGTGTCACCCAAATACTCTGGTTTTCGTAATGTCGTATCATACGATGATGTACCGTTGAAAACTATTTATGAATCCGTATTTTAATGAAATTGTAAGTCATTTCGAAAGGAAGGTCACTTCACTACGTAGGTAGTGGATTGGCTACTATTAGATTCGTTTTAATTGCTTTAATAATAGTAGGTACTTACTTACATACGCAGTTCTACTAATACTTACTTTACACCTGCACTTTTGAAATCAGGTTTATTTTTGCTTTTGCCTACTGAATAATTGAAACACAATTTGCGAAATTATTGATTTGGAACACTTTTACAGAAGTTACAGATATTGCAAAGGTTTTAATCGCTAGATAGCAATATAGACCACTTTATCAGTGCTATGCAAGTACACACGACAGCACGTCGACCCTTACACGCTAGCACTCTACTCGGTTACGTTACGGGCGACTTTACAACAAAGGTGTACACTCCGACGTGCTGTCGTGTGTACATGCACATTTTAACACATGCAATTCTATCCATTCCATCGTTTTCATTTTTAGCAAATCAAAATGGTTCATCAAATACAAATAGTCTGAATATGTTAATGTTACGTTCGGCAACACGCTAGGATACCCCAGGGTAGCTCTTACCGCCTGCGGCATAAGGGCGCCAATCGAACAAAAAGGGGTATCCTAGCGTGTGGCCGACTGTATCTACATGTAATGTTCCATAGTGTACCAAAACATACCTTCTAATAATATGGCATGAGATAAGATCAAGGGTGCAGTACATACTCGTACATACGATGCGCTTTAATTTCAATATTTTGCATTTACAGTCAGCGTAGGTAATATGCACCTTATTTGCATAAATAATTACAGTTACTTATTTGCTACAACAACTGGATCGAGGACTCAAAGATATCTTGTAAACTTGAAGATATCAACTTTTGCCAATGACATTCTAATACAAACTTTTGCTCTATTTTATGTTGTGGGCACTAAGAGCTGCACAAGGCTACGCTTTTGCTGTTAACTGTACCTATAGTAATGAATGGTTCTAAAGCTAAAACACAATGCAAAGTGTACCCGCGTGCACCCATTAAGACTTATATTTTCTCACGGATGTGTCGAAATGCGACAACAATCTCTCTCCTATTGAAACAAGATGCTGTTCTGAGCGTCCCCCACACGGGCGTTTTCTACGCGCTACAACTGCAAAAAAGTGTCGCCGGGTGGGTGCCATTCCAACCAAGATATAAAACTCTTTGTAGAAATCTTCGCCCAGCAACGTTATTTTTACCCGACTACGCGAAGCAAAAAGGAGGGTTATGATTTTAGCAGCGTATGTATGTATGTATGTATGTGGGTATGTATGTTTGTGTGTTCATCTGTTCCCTCGCAGAGCCTAAACTACTCGGCCGATTTCAACAAATGAGGTGTCGTTGGATTTGTCTTAATCACCCAGGTAACATAGGATAGTTTAATTTTGAAAAAAAAAAACAAGATGGCGGCTGTGCTGCGCCCTAAAGTGGTGGACCTAAAAATAAAAAATATCGGATACCATCGTCATGGGTATCAAATGAAAGGGCTTTAAAAGACCTTTTCAAAAATGTATAACACATGTAGCGTCAACATAACAAATAGAACAAAAAAATCCAAAATGTGTTTTTTTGCCCTTATTAATTGTATTCTGGGTGATCGTCCAAAATGACTTACTAATAAACTCAAAAAAAATAGAAGTTAAAAACTAAAACCCGACTACTAAAAGGCTTAAAACAAGACCTGTTTATCCTTAAAATAGACTCATAGATAATTAATCGTAGTCGGAGTACACCACATTCGCATTTGATAAACCGATGGCCTCCGACTACGATTAATTATCTGTGAGTCTATTTTAAGGATAAACAGGTCTTGTTTTAAGCCTTTTAGTAGTCGGGTTTTAGTTTTTAACTTCTATTTTTTTGTAATCTTATTCGATACGGGTACGAATCGAGATAATTATGCTTTTTTTTGTTTTTTTTTTGCGTCAATAATGGGTAGAATGTAACGGCGAGTGCTATAGCTGCTATGACTTGAAACGTTAATTTAATAAGGTAGGTAGGTAACTGCCTAATTTTGCCACAAACATTCGGCTTATTTCGAATGTAATAATAGGTAATTACATTGTGAATATCGAGGACCTTTTTTGTTGTCGTAGTCGTTGTATAACCGCTCGTGTGGCGGGGCCCTTATCAGTTACGAATTCAGTTTCAAGGCTACGACGCAAACAATGTAGTCGGAACAATGTTACTAAACATTATCACACAGATTAAAAAAAATCTAAAAACACACAGCAGTTATAGAATTTTAATGATTTGTACGCAAAGCGAAACAAACTTATAATTTAATTCCCCTATCACATAATCACATGGCTGTAGTAATAAAAAATCTTAATCTATGCATTCTGTTCGTCAAAAACAAGGCTTTTTCGAAGGTGATTATTAATTAAACCAAAAATTTTCAATAATTTATTGCCAATTTTAACGCTTGGCGGCATCATGCATTTTTATTCTTTGAAGCAGAGTTCCGACGATCCGTGCCGTCGGCGAGTCATACTTCGTCCTACAAATCTTAAGCCGGGTCCAGACGAGTGTAATGTGTAATGTAATCCGCCGTATAATGTAACACGAATTCTACGTCTGGACGGCACTACGAGCATCAACTGCTAGTGCCGACTACGAGCATTACATGTAACGCTTGCCCCGGCGGCGGTGCTCGGGATGATCCATCGGCTGTCGGTTTTTCGCGCGAACATATAGGCCCGGTTTCTGAGTTGAGAATTTTGCTAAGCAAATGGTTAAGTATCGTCCTGTCTCTGCAGATTTCTCACAAAAGAGCGTGACAGAGCGATACATAAGTATGTGCTTAGTAAAATTCTCAACTCAGAAACCGGGCTTAAGGCACCCAAGTCAGTGTTGCCGTTTTAGCCACTTTATGGCTAGATCTAGCGGATTTTCAACGGGTTTAGCTACAAAATAATCTGTTTTAGTCACTCAATGTTATATAGCCACATCTGGCTACTTCTGGAGTTTTCTTGATCACAAGGTATAAACGAACCTCCATTACGCTGAATTCAACTAAAATGATCAGAAACCAGCTCAATATCAGAAAAAAAGTTGTGTTATCGCCTTTAGTTCTAGCAAAAGTTGCAAAATCAGATAAATCAATCGTTTCTGTAACACAAAACTCGTCATCAAACGTCGAGGAATAAATTGTGGATGACATCGTGAAATAGATTCTTTTTTAATTATGTAAATTCAACAGTGTATTTTTTGTGGTATACCTAAATCTTTGAATTCAGCAGTATAATGAAAAGTATTAAAATATAATATCCATGTTTATTTTCTATTTTTATCCAAGCCTCAGTTGCAATAATTTTTAGCCACTTCTAGCGGAATTTTGAAATCGAATTTATTACAAATCTAGCAACATTTCCCTCTGACATAGCACCAACTAGATCGCCCTGGCGGCAACACTGACCCAAGTTCGTGTGCCGTCCACACTGTTAATGCTAAATTACTCCTAATCTTACATTACACGTTATACTCGTCCGGACCCGGCTTTACATTTTACGAGTTGCTGGATCTGATACAAAATGACTCGCGAACTCGTTGCGCACGTTGCGAACTCGCCGCGAATTCTCTTCGCTTTCAACTCGCTAGTGTGATATTATGGCCCGGTTTCTGAATTGAGAATTTCACTAACCAAATGCTTAAGTATCGTCCTGTCTCTTCAGATTTCTCACAAAAGAGTGTGACAGAGCGATACGTAAGCATGTGCTTAGTAAAATTCTCAACTCAGAAACCGGGCCTATGGCTCTTACCTAAGTCATCTCTTGCTTATGCTGTCTCACGTCTTTCATTCACTTAATTCTCTAAGTAAGATTCAACTGTATTTGTCGCGAGTCGCTCGCGCTCTCCAGAGCCGATTGGTATTCCTCGGCAGGGGTCAGCGCGAGACAATTGATTCATCGAGACGAGCGAAATTACTTGCGCGGGCGCAGGCGACGGATCTATTCTGTTTGTAGAGACAACGCGCGTCCCAACAAAGGTTTTTTAATGGTTTGCTACGGCTTACTGTTGTTGGGGCATTTACGGGCCACTTTAGCATCAACAAACACCTACTCGACATGTGGCTGTCTTGTGACTCCCTCAGTCTGCAGAGCGTGAAAAGAAGCGCCAGAGCCCAGAGCCCATGGATGGAACACGAATGTGTGACTTCGACGCGCTCTTGCTAGAAAACGCACAAGTCTTCTCTGGATATTCCTTAAATCCTGGAGAACGTTCTGAAGCTGAGTCCTGAGCAGGAATAAAAATCAAAAGTTCCCCTGGATCTTAGTGTCCTGTGTTGAACGAGAGGCGTTCACTATTGACCTCGTATTAAATAAAAAACAAAATAAGATCAACACTTTTTTTACATTAAAGTCTGTTAAATTATGAGCCGGCCAGTATTTTTTTCATTCCAAACTATTTTATAACTCATTCTCACTAAACTTTTACGACCTTAGTAAAGGCTTACTAGCCTCAAATTCATAATAAGAAGAGTAAGGACCTTTTGTTATACTTTGTATACCTAACTATTGTCGTATCCCGGAAGACCCCGCCAACACAATTAATTGCGTCTACGTTTCGTCGGGTATTCTATCCAACGCTACGTGACAAGTGGCAATTATTTTTCGGATGGTCTACTTTAGCGTCACTTCGACTCAATCCGGTTTTGTGATGGTATTGCCGAGAAGAGACATAAACGCATGCGTTTGAGGAAAATATCTGAGAAAACTCCGCACGGTCAAAAATGTAACTCTTCCTGCTGGCTTACAATACAAATATCTACCTACCATGCGTGCTATATCCATGTGATTACGTACACACGACAGCACGACGACCCTTACACGCTAGCACTCTACTCGGTTACGTTACGGGTGACTTTACAACAAAAGTGTACACTCTGACGTGCTGTCGTGTGTACGATACGATATCTCTAGTAAACTGGTGCAAAGGTACACTGTTATTAAGATACTGCACTGATTGCGAGTTACCCGATAGCTGTATTGTACACTGAGTTTTTTTTTTTCTATCTTAGAATGTTGAGTATTGTATTTCCATTTCCATGGTAATTATTTTATGGTATAGCGGTACGGTCAAGTGATGTTCAATGTGCATTCGGTTTCGGCTGGCGTAGCATGACCAGTCATATCGAAGTTTACAGCTCAATACGCCTAAGTTAGTATGGCCCGGTTTCTGAGTGGAGAATTTTACTAAGCACATACTTACGTATCGCTCTGTCACGCTCTTTTGTGAGAAATCTGCAGAGACAGGACGATTCTTACCCATTTGCTTAGCAAAATTCTCAACTCAGAAACCGGGCCTATGTCTCGTACCGCCATAATCTATGTATTTCAAAAGAATGGGATATAAAGAGCGTTGTATTTCAGTGTAAGCTGGTATGGCTGGCGTTCATCGCGTTTCGTTAAAAATTATTAAAGTAACATAGTAACATCAAACCAACAATACATTTTTACTATAGTGTATGTGTGTGATTTATCTTTGCGGTTAAAACAAATGGATTTTTAATTCAAACAAGTTTATGGCCCGGTTTCTGAATTGAGAATTTTGCTAAGCAAATACTTAACTATCGTTCCGTCACGCTCTTTTGTGAGAAATCTGCAGAGACAGGACGATACTTACCCATTTGCTTAGCGAATTTCTCAATTTAGAAACCGGGCCTATATCTATGATGTTGTGGTGTTGTGTGTCATGCATATTGTGTATTGTGTGTGTGTGACGTTGGGAGCTTAGACTTTGTTAATCATAATTATTTTTATAACATATTCATATTGTTTGCCTACCTAAGTATACCACAATTACCACACCACTGTTAATACATACCTATACCCAAAGGGGTAATCTAAAACTTAAGGCATGCTCTGGAGCGTCGTTACAAGCATAAACCTTTTTGTTTTACACATAAAATAGATAGTTTCTTCTCTGAGTAACTTTTGCAATAAAAGTGACAGTTAGGTACTTAGTTTGGTATTTACATATAAAGGCTGATTAGATTATACGATTGTTTTAAAAAACTGGAGGTCTATGAAAACTTTTCTTTCTTTTGACGTAAAAGGCGCGGAGAACATATATTACTTACTTACCTACAAGAATGTTTAGTATTTTTTTGTGTCCTACTGCCTGGCAAACACCTTTCATGTGAAAAAATACTTACTTAAAGAAGTTATAAAAGGATTACAATAAATAAAACAATAGGCACTTAGCTTTCCGGTCAAAAAGAGGCAGGTAACCCTGAAAATACTAGCATACGCTACGCTACGCAAGGCCTGCATGAATGCCATATAATTTTACGTATAGTCAAGACTCGGCAGTGATCTGGAGATCATTTTACAACCATGTTTACCTACTGACCGTGGTCTGAAATAGAACGGTCTTCCGGCTTGAGGTGGGCTTTGCATGTGTGTGGGTGGACGTCCATAGTAAATAATGTTAATTATGTGCATTGTGCATCTCTACTTATAGAATAATTCTATAGAGCCGAAAAGCTGTAGATTTTTCTGTCAGGCAGTCTTAGTAAGGGGAAATTCAAAATTTTCACAAATGTTCAAAACAGTTGCAGAGCGTAAAAAACTTGTTGAAGACCAACATGAATTATTGTTGTTCTGTATGTTGTTTACAATAATGAAAAGAATACTATGTTATTGCCGTGAACGAAACATCGCTGAGCAAAAACAGCTCAGTTTAGCTTTAAATACCCCAAAATATTTTTATTTTAGATTATTACAACATCATTAAAACATAATAAAATCCAAAGTAAATAACTGTAAAAATGTTGAAATTCCCGCCACGTTGCTATCTTTCCACCTTAATTGAAACATCCTGAAGATTAAGTTGGTTGGCTCCGCATGATTTGGCCTTGTCTTTCCACTGCAACGACTATGTAAATTGAGAGGACGGTATCAAACCTAGAGTATCCAAAACCATGTTCCAGGCATTTCGGCCGGTCACCCATGTAGTGGATTGATGGATTAAGTAGAGATACTTTTAACGGCTGTATTAATCATCAGACATGGGTACACATGACAGCACGTCAGAGTGTCCACTTTTATTGTAAAGTCGCCCGTAACATAACCGAGTAGAGTGCTAGCGTGAAAGGGTCGATGTGCTGTCGTTTGTACATTCAAAGGTTTTTGGTGATAAAATATAAAATGTAGAGATTTTCCTCTAGACGAGAGAGAACGCCTAAAATTAGAAGCCCAAACGAGCAAACCAATCCGTAAAAAGAACGCTATCACAGCCGGCCTTTCCATGAACGTATACATACATGGTGCCGATTTGCGGAGAACCGTGAAGAGCAATAGCCAACGGGCGCATTGGTTCCGCGCGAAACCCGTATAGTACACCGGCTCTACACGTGCTGTATGTACCTAATGCGATCCGACCCAGTGTCGCCAGAGACAGTTACCATGATTTGTTGCACGGTTGCACCCCTTTTTGGGCAGGGATCCAATGACAAAACAGTACGGTAAGCGATACACTAGGTTGTACTTGATCTTATCGTTCTCGGCATAAGAGCGTCAATCGAACTAAAAAGGGTATCCCAGCGTGTCACTGGCTGTTGCTAACGTGACACACAGACTGACAGACAACGCATAGCTCAAACCTCTGAAGATAGAAACGGTCCAACTCACTCCAGTATAGAAACATTATATTCTTTTCTGATTCTTACGAGTACCTACCTACGTTTTTGGATAAATCAATCCTAGTAGCTCTTTCAGAACCTTGAACATATTATAGCCAAGATATCCTAACATATCAACTGTAGTAAAATAGAAATATTGACAATGGATGCAACTGACTAAACCAAAGCAACACCCTGTCAGTGTCCACTCATGGTTAGTTCTCCCCACATACAAGCTATAGAGCTGCTTGTAACTTCGTTACGTCAGTGGTCTACTTAACTCCTCTTGAATCGTGTGACCTTGTCGAGCGCAGTGCCGCGAAACAATGTCAGTGGAAGCTCATCTTTATGCTGCTATATCACAATGTGAACTTAACAGAGGGACTGCTAGGTATATTTATGCATTTGACCATTCTATTCTCTGACTACTCCTCTCGACCTCTCTCTTGCACTCTCTAATATGACTGAGATAGAGACTGATATAGAATCATCAATGACCTTGGTAAAGGTCATAAAACTATGTTTACCACAGCTGCGCGTGCACATGGAAAGCTCCATCCGCGAAAACGATTTGAAAACCGTACTTCTGTGAGTGTTTACTTTGTCGCTATGCATAGCATAATTACCGGTGAGTAAAATAATAATGTGTATCTGCAAGCGTAGCATAAGATTGGGTTAGAGCGTATCCATGAGTTTACATACCACTCTGCGTCAAACAAAAGAGTGAGATAGCTAGAATTATAACCCATGGAAACGCTCTATCCCAGTCTTATGCTACACTTGCAGCATTGCCTATTGTTTCTCAAAGTTAAGTGTCACTCGGATGGGTTCCTAGAAAATATCGTGTTTGGAAACGAGAGACGAGAATATGCCGATAATACTCGTACTCGTATCGTATGCAACAATGCAACGGAGGCTAGCTACAATTGTTTACTTAAACTTTCGTAAGCACTGCATATCTCATCTGCACGGGACCGTCTCAGCTCCATGATTAAGGTCTCCGAATGAGAACTGAAACTAGTCGGCTACACCGACATAAATACAAGTAAGTTTAGCTGTTTACGAAATATAATATTTATTCCTGGTTTGGAACGTTTAACCGGTAAAACGGTTCGTTACTAAATTTAGTACTTAAACTTACTTTTGTTTTTAAAAAATTTAAACACGCAACGACTAACATTGTTTCTGACTACGAACAGTTTCTATAGAAACTGCGGGGGTTAGTGCACTTTAATCGCTGTGCGTTTTTCTTTTGCTCTATATTTTCCTGTAATCTGGGCCTATACTGATTGGCCAATTTATAGAGAGTTTAACGTCCGATTCGATTGATAGAGGAGACGTGTGTAATTTTCAATTTACAAAAAGCCGGTGCGGAACCCTCGGTGCGCGAGACTGACTTATACTAAAATTTATTTATTCGCAAAAGGGATACATACCCGACGAAAGAATAGTGATGGTGCAAAGAGATAACTTGATTCAGTAATTCGTTCAGTCATTGAATCCATTATGGTTTTTACTCAAGGTAGAGTTAGGGTTATAAACTCATAGATACGCTCTAACCCAGTCTTGTACTACGGTTGCTGTAGGTAAGTACTTGATGTGTTACAAAAACATACAGACATTATCAACAATTTAAACTCTACAAAACTTGTAAAGAGCTGACTGCTACTAAATTATTTTTAGAAGGATCTCTCTTTGTGAAATTATCAATGGAAAAGTGTACGCAATGGCATTTAATGACTGAGTGCGGTTCGTTCGTTTTGCTCCGATGACACAGTGACGCAGACAAGCGTGCTGACTCTACCTACAATTTTTGAACGAGTGAGCGAAGCGAGCGAAGTTCTCCGAGTCTACTTGAACAATCCGGCGTTTGTATGTTTGTATGCATGTATGTATGTATGTATGTATGTTTGTATGTATGTATGTATGAATGTTCGTTCGACGATAACTTGAGTAAATTTGGTCGGATCGTCATAAAATTTGGTAGGCGGTTAAATGACGTAAAGAGCATTTTTAAGTTCGAATATAAGCAAAATCGGTCGAGGGGTTGCTGAGATATGGGGTCGCGAGTTCATAGTTCGGGGCGAACCACTAGTATTACTGGGATCAAGTTTTCAAAATGCAACTTAGGTAGAGCACTAGAGTAAACATCCTAGGTGACAAAAGGTGTCCAATCAAATCAACGCGAATTCATCATACACGACTACACCGATAGAGCTATCGAATCATTGCTATAAGAATGTTCCTAAACTTTTGGGCCTCGTTTCTATGCTAGGCTAGTTAGTAATCTAATTTGATTAGTGCTCCACCTTTTTTATGGGCTCTTTAATTTTACGAAGTGTTGAGCTACTCAATGACTGGAGCATGTAACGAACGGGATTGGATGGAAAAGGGCCTATTGCCACATGGATACAGGGCATCTACCTACTCTACTTTCCTCTAAAACTACATGTTATACATCCGCAATAAAACAAACGCAAGTAGGTGGATTTAATCAAAAATGCCTGTTTATGGTCCGTTTTTATGTTCCACTCTGTTGCGAAACTCAATATCGCGTTGTTGAAATTATAATTTCCGATTTTTCACGCATGGTGGTTGTTAGAGATTCTGTCATACGGTACCTACATGTTTCACAATAAGGCCCATTCCCTGTATTCTTTACATTAGTGCAGTCGTGCTTACGAATATACCATGACAATAATGACAGAATGGCAAAAATACAGTCATCGTACCGGAGGGCAATGGCAATCCTCGGAAATGAATCGAATTTACAGAATATTTTTTTTACAGAATAAGCTCACAGATCCTTTTTAAGTTTTGCCTCAATTTATTTGGCCCAATTCAATTGGGCCAATTTGTATGTAGGTAAGTTACCTCATCTCCGCGCGAGAGACAATCGTCTCCAGCAACCTTGCCCGCAGGGCCGCGACACACCGAGCGGCTCTTTAGAGCACGCGTCCGACTTGCGTGGGCGCAGCGGGCGGCTCCGCTCAGATGCAATAATTTTATTATGTGCGAGTAACGATCACCCAGTGAAGTGGCGTCGCGCGTCGCCTTTACAAAATGACAAAGATAAAATATTCTTTATCGTACACCAATACGAATAATTAAAATAAAAAAAAAACAGATTTATGCAAGAATAATAGCAATTTCTTCTCGGCCACTGATGGAGATAACTACTAAATTAAGTAATTTATAATAACTCCGACATATTAGCTTAATTCAGAATATTAAAAAAAACGCATCCAAATCGGTTCACCCGTTGAAGAGCTACAGTCCTACAGTCTATAGTGCCACAGACAAAAAGATAAACAGATAGACACGGTTGGCAGTAACTATTGCTAAAGAGTATAAAGACTGGGGGGTTACCCTTGACGCTATTGCGATCAAATTGAAAAGGTTTAAAAATTTATTTCTCTTTGAATTCGCATAGCAATGCTTTGATTTTAAATACTTTGTAATGTTTATTCAAAGGTAAGGCTGCTTTAGTCAATAAAAACACAAAATGCGTCTTAATTTGTAAAATATTAAATTTTGAAAATTGTGCCACATTGCGGCCGTATTGGAAAAATGCGTCAAGGGTAGAGGGGCAGTTCGCCTCTACTCTCACACGCTACAAAAGTAAAAAAATTGTTAGAAGTTTTGAAATATTTGTGCAAATGTTGCCTGTAGATACCATACTTTTTTCTGGGGCTAGCAATATTTTTAAAGCTGAAAAGATGACATAAAAAACAGCAATATCAACAAAATGATATGTTGGGAAGTGTCCAACGGATTTTCTCAACACACACACAACACCCTCGCTGATTTGCCGAAAATACAAGTCACACGCGTTCTCGTATCGTTTTACAACAGTTCACTTATAAAATTATTTCCACAATGCTTCGAGTTATAAAGCAAATAGTGTAATTTTTTCTCCTGAAAATCTTTCAAAGTGTGTGTGCGTGTGCAAAGTGGTTATGAAATAGTGTAGTAGATTTTACGATGCTATAAAGTACTTTTGTAACTGGTAAATTAAATTTGTTGTGATGAAGTACATGCAGTATTTTGTGGTGATTTTGTTCAGGTAGGTTATTGATGAGTAAATAATAATAGCCTTACGCTATCAAGCTATTAAGATAAGGCAGAGGTTTCAAATTGAGGCTTTTTGCCACGTATTTTTCTGAGATATGGACTGTTGTAGTAGTTTATTGAGCGGAATGCATTATGCGGGTGATGTACGTTCAAGACTCGGTCAAGGCCGGATTGCCGGGTAAGCATTTCGACACATTCGGCCATAATAATTACAGTTGCATAGTTTTCCACAAAGTTATTATGTTAACGAGGTATTGACCTCTTTATAAAAATACCTGATGATGACGTTAAACACAATAGTAAACCCTACGTCAATACTTGCAATATAGCAACACAATGTATATTTCACGATGAAAGTACGTACTGTCCATCCATCTATCTATCTATAGTTAAGTTACATGTATTTATTACCGACTTCAAAAAAGGAGAAGGTACTCAATCCGACCCGTTTATTTTTAGTGTTACCTAAGAACTTTTCTCTAGGTGAGCCGATTTTGATGATATTTTTTTTTGTTTCAAAGGGTATTACTTCCGATGTGGTCCCATATGGTGGTGAAGATCTGATAAAGAACTTCAGATATAGAGAACATAACTCCTCAACGGACAGCAGCAAATCACTCTGAATCAGTGTGTAGCTTTCAAGAGTGAAACCGTATTTTTTTAATTTTGTAATTTTTGTATTATTTGCCAAACATACAGTACGATCTCTCTCCCTATCTCTACTCTAGATAAGTCGATTGAGTTAGAGAGAGCATCGTATCGCGAAATGTTAAGCTCGATATGATTTATGCTAGATGTGCAGACTTCGTTCGTACATAGCCACGTTCTAGTCAGTGCCGCAAAGGTATGGCGTGAAGTTAACGACCATGTTTATTACTATAAAGTCCAATTTCACATGTTTACGGTCAGTATCACTTTTATTGCGTCGGTCGGATGAATTTTGTACGAGTGTCACGCAATGGACGTAATCTCAGTTAATAAAGCGGGAAGTGAGCTATACTCTAGTAAAAGTATGGGGGAAGACCTAGGTACTTTAGTCAATGAAATTCCTACCTACTTATAATAAAACGGAGAAGGTACCTCTACTCACAGTACATGGGTGGTGTATCAGTGCACAAGGAAAGGATTTCCTGAAATGCATCTGTTAAGGGGGTGAAACGAGGCCGCATGTTTGTCTCAGAGATGTTCATTTACACTTTATAAACATTTACACTTTATAAACATAAGAAAACGAACAGAAATAAGAAAGAAGGAGGATGGTGGTCGATGGAACTCACTCTGCCGGAAAAACTAAGCACTGACTGACATACTATAAAATAAAAATAAATCTGAGTTGCTTATTGTAGTCTTATAACTACAGATCGCAATGTTGCAAACGAAGAAAAAGATGATTAAAAAAAAAAACATTTACCAAAACCTTCCTACACCTACACACACAACACATACAATGACGTCGGACAGCTCTATACAACGTGTTACAAAACATCCTAACTCTTTTTACAGGGTGTAACCTACTGGTCAACAGGATGTCAAATCTGTAAAAAAAAGTTGAAAAAAACAATTTTTATTTTATAACCTCAAAATTGAAACAAAATCATAACTTTTTTGTTTTTGGTATTAGCTGAAATTTTAAAATATGTTTGTATGTGTTAGCTGAAATTTTAAAATATGTTTACATAGCTTTGAGTTGTTAAAACATTGTAAAACTCAATGAAAACAATATTTTAAAAATTGTTTTCTCTCGCCACAGCGTTCATATTTTATTAATTTAAAAATCAACGGAACGTCATAGAGCAAAAAAAAAATTATGTTGTGATCCCTATCACCGGGTGCTATTACCCTGTAAAAAGAGTTAGGTACTTTTGTAACACCTTGTATATTGCGCTGAATGTTACCGGGTTTTCAAAACGAAGTTCGGCCTGTCCAGCCACATCAGAGCACACGCTAGGAAGCAGTGACGGTCGCTGTCATCGAATACGACGAGGAGGCCATCATCATCATCATCATCACTTTAAATAGAAGACCTGATGATAGCATAGAAAAACTTATGACCGGAAAGGTGTGTAAGGGAGCTCCGGTCAGACCACCCGCTAGATGGACGGATATTATGATCCACATCGCGAGTGATAGAACGCAAGGAGAATTCAGCTTTCCACCACCTTCAAGGTCATAACCCTCAGCATTGATGGATGGGATAGGATATTGCAACCATTAGCGGAACGTTCCCTGGGTACCACGATGATACAAGAATAGAGTCGTCATAACTATTATGTGATGGTACAGTACAAATGGAGTAATTGTGCTGATAATGTTGTCAGATTGGTAGGTTCATTCATGATCTACGTAATGTCAGAATGGACATCGAAAAGGCATGACGGCATAATTTTAGCATCACTGTAGGGGAGCACAATGAGCTCGACATTATTAGGTCTATTTGTGACCGTTTTTAGGGTTCCGTGCAGCTGATTTAAAAACTGAACCCTTGTAGGATCATTATCGTGTTTCTGTATGTCTGTCACAGCCTATTCTAACAGATCTAAGTTGATGAAAAATGTTGGTAATAAGGTTGGTAATAAATACAAAGATGAACACCGAAGGTCATAACCCTCAGCATTGATGGATGGGATAGGATATTGCAACCATTAGCGGAACGTTCCCTGGGTACCACGATGATACAAGAATAGAGTCGTCATAACTATTATGTGATGGTACAGTACAAATGGAGTAATTGTGCTGATAATGTTGTCAGATTGGTAGGTTCATTCATGATCTACGTAATGTCAGAATGGACATCGAAAAGGCATGACGGCATAATTTTAGCATCACTGTAGGGGAGCACAATGAGCTCGACATTATTAGGTCTATTTGTGACCGTTTTTAGGGTTCCGTGCAGCTGATTTAAAAACTGAACCCTTGTAGGATCATTATCGGGTCTCTGTATGTCTGTCACAGCCTATTCTAACAGATCTAAGTTGATGAAAAATGTTGGTAATAAGGTTGGTAATAAATACAAAGATGGACACCGAAGAACGTTTTCGTGATGTCAAATTAAGTGTGCATGGCATGACACTATTTCAAATGACAATTTAAATATTTCTAAACTAGAAGAATCTTTGATAGGTAATCGAACTCTCCTTTGTTTTTGTAGCCTGAATAACATCCGAAACGCGGAAAACTGAAAAAAAAAAACGTAAAATGCGCTACGGAACCGCCTCTACGCGAGTCCAACTTGCATTTTTAAAAACGTTTATATTGCACTTGAGTTGACCTTCTCTGTCAACATTGTTATTTAGTCTACTACGTGGTGCGACAAAGAAGGTCGACTGTCATGCGGTGAACGAAAAATCGTCTCTTTAAAATATTTAAAAAACAGCCTTGAATTTTTGTCATTTCATAATTTAGCAAACATTCTCAGGGAATCTCGAATGCGACTTTTTTATGAATGTTTTTTCCGAGTCTCGAATGCGATATTCCCGATAATTTCCTTATCCTCAGACGGCGTCATTTGCATATTATAACAGTGGACGACACTATATTATAGTGTCCAGTGGCGCCTTCACTCGTACCTACTAGATGGGTGACGGGTCTATTCGGACGCTGGAGTGCATGATGTTTTGTTTGTTTTTCTAACATCAAGATATTATTATTTCGTTATAGAACCACTGACCATCGAAGATATGAAAGTTGAAATAAAGAAAATAAGACAATAAATAAATACATACTAAAACCAGCCAGACCAAAAAAAGACCTCGAAGTTATTTTGAATCTTGGTCATAAAGTGTAGGATTAGCCAAACTGGATTCGCAACAAAATGCTTTATGCAAATACTGGTCAGTGATACTGGGTTATTTTGTAATTAGAATACTAGCTCATGCCCACGACTTCGCTTTTCTAATTAAGGTAAGTAAGCATAGGAATTACCTACTATTTCTTAAAAGAAGCACCATAAAACTTAGGTTGTTTGAGTATACATACTCAGAAGCTCTTCAGTTTTCATTGACCGATTGGTTATCTACGAGTATTATAATGTAGCAATTATAATGTGAAAACCTTATCCAAAAACCTATCAAATTATTCAGGTGATAAAGATCTGCTTTCCGGTTATACAGTTATAACAGTTATAATAATAAAAAAAAAACAAACACGGAATTGCAAAAACTTACTGAAAGAAACTGCATCAACTTAGAAACAAAAATTATGTTTTACCATTTACCTGCCCACTTAACATGCACAGTATTTTTGGCTTTAGTAGACATGAAGCTTTAGTTTCTCAAGTGTGGTGACGTTCTTAGATAGAGAAAAAGTATTTCTCGCCAAGAAACTCTGACAATAACAAAAAAGAGAAGAAGACCTATAATACACCAACAACCAGACATAACAGATTCTTGCTACACACAGAGCGGGTTGATAAAATGACTGGTAACGTGTCAGACCTGTCTCCGACCTTGGGAGGTGGGCAGCGGGCAAAACCGGTAGATTAAATCACTCAAACTATGCTATGGCTACGTAATATTTGTGTTGGTATAACGCGGCAGAGGTATGCCCCAGCTGTTTGATTGCGATGATGGCCCAAACAATTGTTGTTGCGGCAGTCGCACAATAGAATAGAATAGAGTTGAAGGCTTGGATCTATAGTTCCAAGGTTAAAGATGATATAGTTGTTAGATAGGGTGTTTAGGATACATACCCGCTGATGCTCATAGGTACATATCCCCCGATGAGGGAATATGGTATATTGGTTCTACCAACTCTTTGAAGAACAGCTGTTTTGAGAAACAAATACCAATAAACTCGGAAATATCTTGTTTATAAACAATTTAAACTTCAGTCTGCAAAGTGTCTCTAAAGGCTCGCTGCATACCTACAATAAGTAGAGTTTCTCGAAAAAAAAGGCAAGTCAAATGGAAAATTCCTTACATATGTCGCTTTCTCTGTTTTCAATGAGCAGTTTTCACTGCGCTCAAATTTAGCTTTTTCTGAAGATATTAAATTTGACAGCCACATCCCGGTTCTTGTATGGCCAAGCCTATGAGCGCCATCTACCAATGGCTTTGAATTCAGCTTTTAACTGTCAGTTACATGTGCAGCATTATTATCCGGTTCAAATGCTATTAGAGCTGTCAAAGCATCATGTGTACTAGTGTCTATTTTATGGGCGACTGAATAAAGCCTCCAATAGACACAGATAGACCTTTACTGTGATTGAATAATACAATTCCTCTTGGAGTAAGGAACCTTATCCTGGCTTGAAACTTGCCACGTGTACTTTTACCTTTACCGAGCCTTTACAAAGCAGAAAAAGTCCGTTCATAAGTTTATTTAGGCTGCTCGCTAAGGCTGGCAATTAGAGGCGCTGTTGCCTCACTGTCAGTGGCGAAGACTTGAAAGTTAATGTTTAATTTCCGAACTGTTCCCCATCGCTTTTCCTCTAATGACTGATGCTACCCTCGCCCTCATGACTAGATTAAAAGTTCCAGATAGTTAGTTGACCCTGCGTAGCAAAAGGTTCTTGAAGAGCTTGATAGAATGCGTCCTATGCGTAATACAAAGAGGAAAATAATGTAGAGACACTAGCCAGAAAAAAATTACTAAAAAGGTGGGTTTACTAAGTCATTGTGTTTGTTTAGTATAAAAATTGCCCCAAGAACCTATTAGTAAAGTAACCGAAGGACTTTTCAGGGTTATTTAGTGTACAAGTAACCCTATTTTAAGGAATACTATTTCTTCTGTTCGTCCATTTTTTCCACGTCCGAAACTTATAAACTCAACCTGAATAAATTCTTGCCCGGATGGTCAGAGGTGGCTCAGGACAGAGATGTGTGGAAAAAAGACAAGAGGGACACAATACCCGTGGCTAACAAAAAAAAACTCAACCGCAAAACAAACAATTTATTGAATTTTCTTTAGAAGCGTATTTTCGGAGTGATCCTCAGGATCTTAAAACGAATTAAAACGAAGTGGGCCTACTGTATTTACTTCATTTGTGGTCTACTAAATGCCACTCGTTAAATATGCTATCGGTCGCGTTCGAACCGTTTTGATGCTATTAACGTTAACTAATAAAGTAGAGTAGAGGGGCTGCTAATGGACTATTTGTGGGGAACGCCCCGATCATAGATTGAAAAGACCGATGAAAAGTTCTTCGCTACCCATAAGTACTTTTAAAAGGAGTATTTTCTTTTATGACATGGCGTTATAAAATTAATAGTAATTTTTTATGCAAGAATGCAAAATTATTGTTTGCGGCGAGTGCTTGTATTCAGAAGCACAAAACGCAAATAATATTGCATTCATGCGAAACACAAAACTTTTCATCTCACAGAAGCGAGGAAATGACTTTGTTAGCCAAGCGAGAAAAACAATAGTCATAGGTACCTACATAGAGGTTAGTGAAATGAGTTTCCATCTTCTTTGCTTCTTCACAAAAGAGGTCTGTGGCGTTGCCTAGCAACGGGTTGTTGATTACAAATCGTGTCTTCTTGAAGTGTCATAAAATCAACAACCCGTTGCCAGGCAACGCTACAAGTTAAAGGAGTTCCTTTTATTTTATTTTTATTAGGGCGTCGAGTTCTAATTTTGAAGCGCACATAAATGCAGATAGTTTAAAAATTGATTTTCTAAGATCGCATGTTTAAAGTAACAGCGTACTTTCAGAGCATGGGAGATGAAAATAGTTATTTGTTATGCAAGAATGCAAAATTATTGTTTGCGGCGAGTGCTTGTATTGAAAACCGAGCTAGCGAAGGTTTCTAAAATTGAGCCACGAGCGTAGCGAGTGGTTCAAAAAAAGAAACCTGAGCGTAGCGAGGTATTCAGAAGCACGAGACGCAAATAATATTGCATTCGTGCGAAACACAAAACTTTTCATCTCACAGAAGCGAGGAAATGACTTTGTTAGCCAAGCGGGAAAAACTCTATAGACAACTACTTACAGGCAAAACAGGTGAGTCAAATAAGTTCCTTTTAAAAGCATATTTTACTGTAGTTACGGCTGCCGCACTAAAGTTTTGAGCTTCGTTGGTATTAAAACCATTCGTTTTATTAATAATTTCCTGAAGTTTATTTATCCAGACACAAAAATAATGTAAATAAAAGAATGTTTTTTTTCCGGGTGCATTCTCAACTTTTACCATATAAATTAAAAAATTCTAGGAGATAAAAAATGAAATTAGTAATATCGTTTGAAAAAATGTATTTAACAAACCAAAACATAATTATCTATTTGATAAAACAGAAGCGAAGCCTTTTTTTTATTTACTGGTATTATAAAATAAATACGTGTACAAAATATTGAAAAGACTATAAGAAGAAACCGCGTTTCTGAATGTTCTATTCCGTGACTTTACCTTTTTAAAAGATGCTTATGCACCATTTACATTCACAGTTTTGTATAGAGAATGGGCACGAACAATCACTTTCGCTGAAGTACGCGTGTAAACGAACTATGAATGAGGTTTTATTTTCCGTCGGGATTCGGCATCTACTAAAACGGCCAGTGTTTTTTTCTTTTTCAACACCATAGGGCGCGGGAAAGACTGTCCCGGCGTCACGTTCAAATTTCGAAGCGCACAAAAATGCAGATAGTTTAAATCCGGCCTTTACACGATCGTAAGTTACTAGTAACAGCAAACTTTCCGAGCGTGGGAGATGAAAAGGTTTTTTTTTCTCTTGCTGACAAGAAATAAACAAAAATGTTCTTCTACTACCTGTCTAATGTTTGTTCTTATTAATATCACAAAGTTAAGTATAGGTTATCAGTGTTTTATCCTCTTAATGAACAAAGAAAATAACTGGTTTTTATCTTTTCCACAGGAACTTGGGGGCGGCCTTATACTTTTGTTCTAGGTAAGTGTATCTTCTCTTCCTTCTCCTTTAACCAATTGCCACCCAATGCTCGATCGGTAAAAAAAGGAAACAACAGGACAGAAATGGCAAAAAACTTTCCCATACATTTTGTTACGATTTTTTTTCTGTATGCCATACGGTTACATTTTGACCACTAAGCTTGTGCTAGGCCTACTGGTGTTATTAACAACACGCAAAAATACAAATGTTTATTCAATTTCCGAACTTATGCTACGCGCAATCAGAGTTACGATGGGGGTATTCTACACTTCGTGTCTCATGTCTAAACAATGCCCTCTTATGAGGTCAATCGAAAAAAAAGTGAGAGCAAACCCGATCCGTAACATTTCTCTGGCTGAGAGAAAATGGTGTCAATAAGTTTATAATTATCGTCTCACGATATTTCAATGAGCCGTTTTGAATAAATTTCTTTGCAATTAAACTTGTATCGATATGTTTTACTTAGCACGGGTCTTCCCTCTGAAATAGATAGGTACTTATGTATAGCAAAATAATGTAGAGTTCCACTAAATCAATCATTATATTTAGATTGATTAGTATAGCTCAATCTTCAACTAATTCAAATAAAAACCCTGCAAATTGTCACCCGACCCGCCAGCCTACGTTGTCAACCTCAATTACATCGGCACGAGTTGAGTTTATTGAAATAAAAACCCGACTGCTTAAAAAAAAAGGGAAAGATGCAAATATTGCACCTGAACCATTATTTCGCCTGCTGGATATTTGTTTAAATAATCACCCACTTATTGTATGACACACGAAATTCCACAAAAATCCAACAACACCGCGGCCAGTGGTCTTCAGGTTTGTTCAGGATTTACTTAGATAGTCGTAAATAGTAGTAATTGTAAAGTATTGTCTGTGGGCTTGCAGCAGAGACAGATCTGTCTTTCTCCGCCAAACTTATCTCCGACTCTGGCTTATATCAATCTTTACGCACAATAGATTGGTACAATTACCAATTAACCACTCAACATACGCTATATTGCGCTGTCGTAGTCGCATACTGTAAGATTACCCTTCCTCGCAGCTATCGGTTTATAAGACGAAACAATAAAAAAATCGACTTCTCTGGTGAAAAGGTACACTGTTATTAGATTCCGAGTGATTTGCTGCTTTTCGATGAGGAGTTCCGTTCTTCATCTCCGAAGTTCTTTATCATATCTTCGCCATTTTTTTATGTAACCACATAGGAATCACAGTATGCACAGTATCAGTCGAAAAAAGAATCATAAAATCGGTTCACGTAGAAAAAAGTTCTGAGGTACCTAATATACATAAAAAAAAAAACATACGAGTCGAATTGAGTACCTCCTCCTTTTTGAAGCCGGTTAAAAAGCCCCATCATCAATCCATGTTGTTGTCGGTCAGTGACTGCACCATATAATTTTCTGGAAAGCCGGTTGCTTTACATGAGTGAGTGCACTATGAATAGGCTCCACTTTCTAAGTAGTCGTATATGAGGTTGTTTGCGTGTTGACATTGTCGTGACGCCGTGGTCCCATTGTGTGGAAGAAGTTGTTCTTTAGATTTGTTTGTCATCGTCTGGTAATACTGAGTTTTCTCTCGTGACCTTTGAGTAATTTTGGCACCTGTATCTACATAATAGCTGGAGAGCTGGTGACCATTCGACTTATTTTATCGTATAAGGCTGGCAGTTGGTAGGCTGATAGGGTAGACATCGCCGAGTGTTTAAAAAAATTTTTTTTGGCCTCTCTTGATAATTTGTTTTTTTGTTACTTTGTAAGTGTAAATGTATGGGTGCTCAGTGGAGTCTAAACAACCAGCTTAGAAGTTCCCAGCCTTGTACGACAAAAAAAATTCACCCATACATATAAACTTGGAAAGTAAAAAAAACTAACTTAGAACCGACACCGGCAAAAAAAAAATGTTTACAGACTCAGCGAAATCTACTCTATCAGTCTATCAACTCCCAGCCTAGTAAGATATAGGTAATAATTCAAATGGCCACTAGCTATAATATATTTCAATTGGACAAGCTATATCTTCGAAATTATTATGACTATGCCGGCACTAACGTGATGTGATGAGTTTGACAAATAATTAATCCTTATGACCAGGGGCGTAAGGGCCAAAAGGGCCATGGCTCGGGGTTTTTGTGACTGACTGTTCTTGGTTTGAATGAAACCCTTTTAATCTGGCGAGAACTCTAATTTTACTTGGACCTGTGACTTGCACCTAACCTTGTAGCGACGATTTTACTCCAACGGAAGCCATCCATGTAATCGGTTGTTTTTGTTTGCTTTCGGGTCGGCGCGGTATAGCGGGGGCTTGATTACATTTTAATAATAACCGTAGTAAGTACTCTATGTAGGTATACCGAATACATACATATGTGTTGGATGCGGTCAGATGTCGGAAATAAGCTATTGTGTAATAGATACGGGTTGACCAGGCGTGACGTGAAGGTTACAAGTAGCCTAGAGTAGTGTTTTTCAAACTACAACGGAACTTTCGATTATAGTGGAGTGTATCGCTTAAGATAATTCTTTCGATACGTACGCAAGTTAAAAAGTTCCCAGGTTGAACAGAAATTGGAAGTTCTGGACAACCCATTTAACTCTATCCTATGCCGAAATTGTAACAAGGCTGGAAAAATCCTACTTCCTTTTTTTTAAAAAAATGTTTTTCCCATGACACAATTTTCAAGCTAGGATCCTTTAAATCCCTTCATAATTGATTGGGGAATAATTGATTTATTGATGTCGTACTAAAACTTTTCAGCTGTTTCGCGTTGCATTCAGTCGTTTAATAATATTTTATTTATTTATTTAAATTGTATAACATTACAGCGTTATACCAGCGTTTCCCATTTGTTGGATCGCGACCCGGTATACCGGACCATTAAAATAAAATACCGCGTCGTAGCATTAAAATAATACTATCGATCACGTTGACTGACAAGACACGTTTAAACTTATTTGGCCAAGTTATGCTGAAATCGGTGAATTTTCGGGCAGTATGAAAATTAACGGGCTACTTATAGCAGAACAAAGTTTGGGAAACAATGCGTTATACAATTGAATTATTATATTCACTTTCCGATCTATCAGACGTAAAGATTCGTTACTAACGTCTGTTCTGTCTGTTACGTGAACGCGCTTGTATCGATGCGTATGATCCAACAAGGAGGATGCGATCGCGTGCGCTCGTTGGTTCCGCTTCCGAGCGCCCTGCGCAAGTGCGCAACGCCATCCGATCGAGCGTGTAAAGTAGAGTTGTAGCTCTCTTGTCGGGAAGTTGCCTTTTTGTCAGCAGGCGTGAAGTATAGAGTCAGAAGGCGTGAAGTAGATACTTAGGGCAACTTATTTGACGCAAAACTAGCCTCATCAATATCTTCTACACGGCTAAGCTGCCTTTTGACGGAAATGCTTTAAAGACCTAAAGGTAAAGGTCCTAAAAATATTGAGATTTGTACCGTATAAAATGTGCAGTGATACTGTTGGCAGTAAACTTTACTGCCTTATAATGGGTTCAGTCATCCTTATTAGACTGTTCACGGCTAGTCAAACAGTGTTTTTTTTTTTATCGAGTAGAGACAGCTAAATAAAAGCGTAAAGGATTGCCAGCGTGCCATGTCTAACAGACGCATATTACACAGATGCGAAGCTCACTTCTCGGCAAAGATGGTTAATTTTATAGTGGGCTCATGTGAAGACAATATTCTGGTCATCATTAGCTTGAGCAACTACCAAAGAGTTGGCGGCCACCAGCGATAGAAACTTTATAGATCGTGGGAAAAGGGCAACATTTATATTTTATTAAAATGAAGGGCCCAAGTTACTGGTCTAGTGATCATACGACGTAGTTAGAGGTAGTAGCCACCCATGAATAAATGATACTTTACCCCTGGTGTCGGACATGACTTAACCGAGACCAACGGAAACGAAAGCACTCAAGATTAGCCACTAGCGGTCACCTTCCATAGACTGACCGCTGTGATCCGCCTATGATCGGTCAAGCAAGAATCGGTAAAGTTATAGGCTGTGAGCAGTCACGATAATAATAAGATGCAGACGAGGGTAGGTAGGCAGACGCACCAAACTCATTGAACTGGACCTAAATTTTGAAGTGTTGCTTAAGGCGCGATTAAATTACGAAACTACTTTCATGCATTTTCGAATACATTGATGTCACAAAAAACTATTTCATGTCGGACCGTCTTGTTCAATCGGTAATGTATTCGAAAATGCATGAAAGTAGTTTCGTAATGTAATCGCGCCTTTAGTAAATAATCCTTTCTACTTACGTCTCACGTCTTTATCCCAAAGGGACATTCAAAGGCCTAGAAATGTCACTTGCCACAAGCAACAGCATCTCACAATTATGCTAATGTGCCTTTTCTAGAAAAACGTTTACATTCAGTGTCAAAGCTTAGGTTAAGATGCTTATCTATGTTATATGTACCTTTGTTCTCGATAATAAAATGAGAAAATTAGTAACTACACTGGTGAAACAACGATAAAAAAAAATGCTTGATCCAGCCTTGTACTTTTTCATCCAGCATAAAAATGGTGGGTCCATACCCATAGGTCCAGGTGGGTTAGTAAAGAGTGTTCACAAGGAAACAGGTTTTGATTTTCCCAGTCTTCTCGGTACAGTATTGCCGAACAATAGTCGATTCACCCAGTTTTCCCGATACAGTTGCACCTAAAAGGCGAAGACTTTTGCATTAGTTTCGGATTGTTTTATCGGAACTAATCAAATGTTTACTGCCAGTGTTTTATTTCTATGCAGCGACGACTGTTGATTTCACGGTGCATTATAGTGCCTACGTTCTTAGGTAAGCTATGCACTGGTTTTTATTTTATTTCTAATTTACACACGATCGAAAGTTGATTTCGTTCACGCTATTCTTAACTTTCTTTGTTTCTGTGTTACGACATTACATTGTTACATAAACTTTTCTTTATCATTTATTTTTATAAAAAACAAAAACAGTTTTGTTACTATACCTAAAAATTAGTTAACAATATAGAGTCTGGCTACCGAGAGTTGGCATTGGAAAAGGGCGGCAAATTTAAAAAATCTCACTGTGGCAACATCAATATTACTATGAGAAAATTGGAATAATCTGTTTTGATACTTGGTAGTATACAGTTTTAATTAATTATTTATTGGCTGACTGACTGACTGATCACGAACTCTTAAACTACAAGAGCTACAAATCTCAAAATTCGTATGGGGATTCGATTTAGGACATAGAAGATGCTTACTAAGGGATTTTGAGAAATTACCACATTGAGACTGGCGATTAAAACCGCGGAGCACAACTAGTATAAATGGCATATGATTGACGTTGACATACCTTGACGTTACCTTAGAGTTGCCATATAAAAAGTTTTCAAATAAATCTCAATGCCAACTCTCGGCAGCCAGACTCTAGTTGATTTTTTTAAGGTAAATAATCTGGGCATTGACCGGTCCAGTAGAGAGCTCCAGATGGAGGGTTGGCCCTGCAATCAGAGTCCTGCGCCAACTCCCAGCGCAGGACGACAAGGCGCCTTTTGATTGAAGAGTCAAGATCCACTTTGGGTCACTGACACAGCAAGAATGAATGAATGTATATGTCACCGGAAGATAACACGATCTGCAAATTTATAAATTTCCTAGGAAATTTATAAACTTTCGTAGGATTCTAAACGAGGGATAAATTGTATTATTTTACGCCAGCATTTACGCAAATTTATCAATTTGCGACGTCTCGTGGTAAATTTATAAACTAACGGATATCCACCCGTAAGATTCTAAACGGTTCAACCATTCGTAGAAGTCCTTTTAATTTTAGGGTTTTTAAAAATACGCAAATAACACACTGCTCTCTGATTGGTCGATGTTGACAGTGTCAATGCTTGTGTCCATAGACTTAGGTACGATCAGACTTGCCAAACTATACATTTATCAGTTTCGACCTAACAGTATTTTTACTTTAAAACTAGGTAGGTACCTATAATACAGGGTTACTTTTTTACATAATGTGCTAATAAACCCCTACTTTACTCTACCAAGATAAAACAACATAAATCGTGTTGTACGATATTAAAGAGGTATATTAAAAAAGAAAAAAACATCAGAAAATTTAAAAACCGGCCGTCTAAAAAAAAAACTGACATTAAAAATTAAATTTAAAAAAAATCGTGAGCCTAAGGTGAATTGCCAAACAGACGCTAGGTAAGTAAGAGCTTTATACAACGTGTTACAAAACATCCTAACTCTTTTTACAGGGTGTAACCTACTGGTCAACAGGATGTAAATTCTGAAGAAAAAAATTTGAAATAAAAAAAACTATTATAAAATTTCAATTGAAAATATCCGACTTTTTACTATTTTGGTCATGGCCACTAACTTTAGTAGGTCTGTGGTAAATTTCACTTCGTCGTTTGGTTATTGCTTACTTATTATTTTACGCTTGAGTTCGGTAATACAGTTTATCTCCCGTTTAGAATCCTACGAAAGTTTACAAATTTCCTAGGAAATGTATAAATTTGCAGATCGTGTTATCTTCCGTTGACATATATAAAACTACAAAGCGGGGAAGTCGACTACAGTCAATGCGGATAAAGGTCGAGGACAAAAGTGGTGCAAAACAAACGGTGTCATGCCTTAGAATAACCTAATTGAACGAGCGAGCGAAGCGAGCGAAGTTCTCCGAGTCTACTGGAACAATCCGGCGTTTGTATGTATGTATGTATGTATGTTTGTATGTTTGTATGTTTGTATGTTTGTATGTTTGTATGTATGAATGTTCGTTCGACGATAACTTGACTAATTTTTGTCGGATCGTCATGAAATTTGGTAGGCAGGTAAATGAAATTAAAAGAATTTTTAAGTTCGAACATGAGCCAAATCGGTCGAGGGGTTGCCGAGATGTGGGGTTGTTAAGTTTATATGGGATGAGAGAGGGCGCCACTGCTGCCTCTCAGTAACATTAAAATAGTGCTAAAAAGTGATTTTAAAAGTGATAAAAACGTAAATCTAATCAGTAAACAGTGAAAGCAGTGGTAAAAACTAACAAAAGTGAACTATAAATACAAATTCTGTTTGGAAACAATATTGTGGATATCGGACGTAAAACTCAGTGGAAACAATAAAAATAAACTTTTAAGGGTCGCAAAATAATCCGTAACAAGAACTCTATTTTAATCCAATAAATCCTTAAATAACCAAAAATCCAAAGTACACCAGATTAGAAAATTCAAAACAGCGCCATCTATTTAAAAAAAAATATATTATATTGTTATTCTATTTCCTAACAGACGGCGTGACAAAAAAAAATATCAGAGCCATCTAGTGTTCAAAATTATAAACCAAAAAGTCCTTATGCTCAACAATAGAGGTCGCTTTACTTCAAAACTACAAGAGAATCCAATACAAAACTTAAAATGGAAGAAATTCTAGATAAACTACAAAAAAAACCATAAGAAAAAGCGGCGAACAAGTTACAGAAAACATTCAAAGAATGTTTGGCGAAAAACTAAAAATGCTAGAAGAAAAATCTGAAAATCTTGAAAAACGAGTGGAAAATCAAGAGCAAAGTCTGTATTATCTAGAAAAAAATGCTAGACAGAAAAATTTGGTTTTCTTTGGCGTCGAGAAACGTGAAAAATCGTAGTTTGAGTTGGAAATGATAATTGCAAACTTTGTAAAGGATTTTATGAATATTGAACTGGACCTGAAGGATATAGAAGCACTATAAGAAAGATAGGAAAGAAATCAACTCGCGTCTTATGCATCTTTCACTTCCATCCTGCGAGCATATAGCTCTTGCGCTCCACTCTGGACGGCCGGTAAAGGCAAGCCAGAGGTGAGGGTCCCGGTCCTCTTGGATTCCAATCCACTCTTGTACAAAGACTTGGATGCGAGGACCAGTTTTCGACCTTCGGAAGACTCGGATCCGTGGTACCGCCACATACCAACAGCTCCCCACAAGCACCCCTGCGGTGGAAGAACCATAATGGTCCCTCCATTCCCTTAGTCGCCTTTTACGACACCCACGGGAAGAAATGGGTTGGTCCAATTCTGTACCTTCCGGGAACCACACGGGGGTTATTATTATTATTAAGTTTATATGGGGTCGCGAGTTCATAGTTCGGGGCGAACCACTAGTTATTCCGTATCGTTGTTCGATTCCCAAAGCCCACCCCAAGGTCGTTGGCAGCCATCATCGCCTTAAATGTTACGTCTAATAAGCCGTCTGACGTATGTGAGGGCTAACGACAGGCGACAGGTCGACGACACCTGTAATCTATGCACAGAATAAATATTACAGACTAGTTGTGCCCGCGACTTCGTATGCGTTTTTACACATTTGACATTTAATTTAAATTCGACTGCGGAGGAAAACTCAAAAGGAAGGTTTTTTTTAACCCCCAACCAACAAAGAGGGGTGTCATAAGTTTGATAGCTTTGTATGTGTGTCTGTTTATGTGTTTATGAGGGTGTGCCTGTCTGTGTGTCTGTCTGTGTGTGTGTGTGCCCTAATCTAAACAATACATTTATGATAAAATATGTTTTGTTTAGATTAGGTATCGCCCGTGTAAGATACCAGGAAGCTTAGCATAAGAATTGCCTGGGAAGTATGGGGGTTTATATGTATCTCCCTCGACGTAGAGTGGGATAGATAAAGTTATAAGCCCATAGATAAGGACTTACCCATTCTCATGCTAAGCCAGCAAGCAAAGCATAAGATTGGGTTAGGGCGTATCTACCGCAAATAACTCCGTCTATCCCGCTCTACGGCAAACAAAGTATATGTTTTTCATATCAAGTTGGGCTCAGTAGAGTAAATATTTTGAAAAAGGCACAAAAAAAAATTTCAACCTCGCGTGGGTTCAAGCCCAGAACATTTCGACCGCGACGCAACAGTACTACATTTCTAACATCGATAAACTTTGTCCGACCTCCACCGAAAACCACTCACAATTCCCTCCAGCAAGCATCATAAGGCTGGGCTAGAGCGTATCTATGGCTCTGTCCATCCCGCTCTACGTCAAACAAAAGAGTGAGATACCTATTGTTTAAACCCATAGATACGCTCTAACCCGGCCTTATGCTATGCTTGTAGAACTAAAATTTTCCGCTAAAATAAAATAAAAACAAAATAAAATATACGTATAGTCCTCATCATAACGAACATTTTTGCCCAAGGAACTATGCCTGGGAAATCAACGGTTTCCGAGATAATAAAGTCTGACTTTTCATTTTTTTTTTTCAGATATGTGATCATTATCACGTTCTTAACATACCTTCTCAAGAAGCCATATCAAAATTATGGATATTTCTTACAAAAAATCAAGTTAAAATTGCAACCCGCAATGTAGGTTTTCGAGAGAATGTGGTTCAAAGTCGGACTTAATTTTTTTTTTGCAGAAATATGTTCAATATCACGTTCTTAACATACCTTCTCAAGAAGCCATATCCAAATTATGAATATTTCTTACAAAAAACAAAGTTAAAATTGCAACCCGCAATGTATTCTAAACATCGGATAGCCTAAGTTACTCCCAGAAACGTGAGTTACGACCATGTTAAGTTTGGTTGAAAACTATTCAGCGGTGTTCGCGTTTATCGTGTTCATACAGACAGACAGACAGACAGACCGACAGACAGACAGACAGACAGACAGACAGACAGACAGACAGACAGACAGACAGACAGACATAAACCGTTTTTTTTGCATTTTTGGATTTAGTATAGTTTACTTAGTAACCCCTGCTAGTTTTTTTCTAAAAATATTTAATGTACAGAATTGACTTCGCTAGAGTTTTATTATAAGTACTAGCTTTTCGCCCGCGACTTCGTCCGCGAAGACTTATAAGAAGTTGCCTGGGTACATCTTTCAGCATTATCAAATTAGCATGAATAGAGTCATGGGTGTGTATTTTTGTAAGCTATCTCTATTCCAAATGTCATCCAAATCCGTCGTGCAGTTTCAGCGTGGAAGTGTATGTGTTGTGTATGTGTGTGACCAAATTGGTAAAGATCAAATGAATCCAACAAAAAAAAACATACTTTGAACCTTTTTGGCCGTTTTAGGTTTATCATTATTATTGTTTTCTTCATGCTTAGTAGATTTGCTATAAAACGCAACTGTAGTTAAATGTTCATTGAATAGTTGTAGCTTTAATGGTTCCGGCATTGTTATTGATACTAAATCAGGAAAACTCTTAAAATGTTTCCACCCTTTTTGATGCTGAAACATGTGTTTAATTATTATTTCTGATTTAATACACGACTACTTAGTTTCAAGTTAATCTGAATCCAATAAAATGATAATTTCATTCATATTTTGAACCCCGTTTTGGCCGTTTTAGAGTTAACATTATTACTTTTTTCTTCATGGTTGGTAGTTTTGCTATAAAACGCAACTGTAGTTTTTCAAAGTTGTAACTTGAATGGGTTGGGCCCAGCATTGCTACTACATCAGGGAAAAATATTCAACGTTTCCACCCATTTTAACCCTTCATTCGCTGAAATGAGAAAAATGCTGAAACATGTGTTTGATTATTTCTGATTTAGCATACGAATACTTAGTTTCAAGTAGGTATATCAGACAAAAAAAATGTATTTCATACAAACTTTTAACCCCGGTTTGGGCATTTCAAGGGTTAACATTGTTACTTTTTTCGTCATGGTTGGTAGTTTTGCTATAAAACGCAACAGTAGTTCAAATTTCAAAGTTGTAACTTAAATGGTTTGGACCCAGCATTGCTACTATATCACGGAAAAATCTTCAACGTTTCCACCCATTTTAACCCTTCATTCGCTGAAATGAGAAAAATGCTGAAACACGTGTTTAATTATTTCTGATTTAGTATACAAATACTTAGTTTCAAGTAAATCGGACCAAAAAAAAATTTTATTTCATACAAACTTTGAACCCCGGTTTGGGCATTTGAAGGGTTAAAATTATATTTTTTTCTTGATGGTGGGTAGTTATGCTATGAAATGCAACTGCACATTCAATTTAAAAGTTGTAGCTTCAATGGTTTGGGCCCAGCATTGCTACTACATCAGGAAAAAAACTTCAACGTTTCCACCCATTTTAACCCTTCATTGGCTGAAATGAGAAAAACGCTGAAACACGTGTTTAATTTTTTCTGATTTAGTATACTAATACTTAATTTCAAGTAAATCGCACCAAAAAAAATTTTATTTCATACAAACTTTGAACCCTGGTTTGGGCATTTGAAGGGTTAAAATTATATTTTTTTCTTGATGGTGGGTAGTAGTTCTATGAAATGCAACTGCACATTCAATTTAAAAGTTGTAGCTTCAATGGTTTGGGCCCAGCATTGCTACTACATCAGGAAAAAAACTTCAACGTTTCCACCCATTTTAACCCTTCATTAGCTGAAATGAGAAAAACGCTGAAACACGTGTTTATTTTTTTCTGATTTAGTATACTAATACTTAATTTCAAGTAAATCGGACCAAAAAAAAATTTTATTTCATACAAACTTTGAACCCTGGTTTGGGCATTTGAAGGGTTAAAATTATATTTTTTTCTTCATGGTAGGTAGTTTTGCCACAAAACACTACTGCAGTTTCAATTCCATAATTGTAGCTTTAATGGTTTAGGCCTGGCATTGATACTAAATCAGAAAAAATCTTCAAACTTTTCTACCCCTTTTAACCCTTTAGTGGGCAGAATTTTGAAAAACGCTGAACACGTGTTTAATTGTTTCTTATTTAATATACAAATACTAAGTTTCAACTTAATCGGACCAAAAAATTTTTTTATTTCATACAACCTTTGAACCCCGGTTTGGGCATTTGAAGGGTTAAAATTATATTTTTTTCTTCATGGTGGGTAGTTTTGCTACAAAACGCTACTGCAGTTTCAATTTCATAGTTGTATCTTAAACGGTTTAGGCCCGACGTTGACACTACATCACGAAAAATATTCATACATTTCAACCTCGTTTAACCCTTAAACTGCTAAAATTAGAAAAAAGCTAAAACAGGTGTTCAATTATTTTTGATTTAATATACGAATTCTTAGTTGCAAGTAAATAGGGACAAAAAAAATTTTTTTTTCATACAAACTTTGGACCCCATTTTTACCGCCTTAAGGGTTAAACTTGAAGTAAATCTGTCTTAACCCGTAGCGTGTTCACAAATTACAACTATTGTGAAATTTTCATTGTTTTGGCATTAGCGGTTTTGTTCCAGCATCGATCGTAACTGGTGAAAAAAATCGAAAAACTTTGGCACCCATTTTAACCCTTAAGAACATAGAAATGAGAAAAAATCTGAAATAGGTGTCAAGTCATTTTAAAAAAAAAGTACAAAAAATCAAGATTTAAGAACAAAAGACCAAAAAAAAAATTTTCCCATACACACTTTCAGCCCTATTTTGACCCACTTAAGGGTTAAATAAAAAAAAATCGCTTCTTAAATGAACCCTCCACCATATAACGCAACTATTGTCCAAATTTCATACTTATAGGTTCAGCCGTTTGGGCTGTAGCGTGATGAGTCAGTCAACCTAAGCCTTTTATATATATAGATAGATAGATGACATAAATATAACCACAGGGTGATTTGAAAAATACTGAAATGTATTCAAGTAAAATATCAAGGTTGGAAATGTCGAAGAACAAAAGTGGTTTCAATCGAAGTGTTTGAACTTTACAGTATTTCCACTGCACAGTGGTCGATTTGTACGATTTAGGCGGCCAAAAGTCCATTTCTCAAAGTTAACTTATAACAAAACTAATTGATTCCCGGAAAAATAGACACCCCGACTGCCCAAAATCCACCCCTCCCCAGTTCCTAGAACTGCGTGCGCGCCCCCACAGGTAGTCGGAACTTGATCGTCGCGCAAGCTGTACGCGTTCGTTCTCGACACTCTTAGCGCAACCGATATTCTAAAGTGAATATTTCATTGGATATTATTCAGTTACAAGTGAAAGTGATGGAAGTCGAAAATTCAGGTAAGCTCCTTCAAATATAATTTAAATTAAGATAAGGAATATCAATATTTAGTGCAGTTACAACGTATCAAAGATCGCCCTTTTTCATAGAAAATATTATCATTTTTTTATTTTCAATAGTAAAAATGTTGTACTTCCGAGACCGTCCGAGTTAAATTCCTTATGGTTTCTAATAGTATAGCTCTTTGAGCAGATAACCACAAAAAAAATAGCCACCACCTTTGACCACTTGGCGAGAAAAATAATAATTCATTAACTTAGGCAGAAAGTGAGAAAAATTCCTTTTTTGTTTCTTTTGCGTTAAAATTCCTTTTCGTTGTTCTAGGTTCATCAAGTTACTCGGGCATGGAGGTAGTAACTCGCAGATATCTTTTTGATAAGATGATTGAGGAAAACTCTCCATCAATAAACGACAAATTGGAATACTTACAAAATTATTTGTTAATGTCTTACGGGGACTCCGACGAAGACAAAAAGTATATAAATCATAAATTTTCATATTTTAAAACAGAAATAAAAAAGAGATGGTCCAAAGCACGCAACACGCTAGAAAAATTTCTTATAAGCAATGATGCATGGTTAGCAGGAACGTTCGAGATGCCCATAAAAACGCATAATAAGTCAGGACGACCTAGCAAAACATTCAGTGAATGTAGTGAAAGAACTAAAAGGAGGAAAACAGAAGAAGTTCGCTCCTCTGTAGGCAAAGAAGTGATAGTTCACGCAGCGCAAGTAATTTTACAAAAAGAAGGAAAAAGAAACGCCTCGCAAGTCCTAAAAGATATTACAAATTCGCCTGCAGCCGCAAACGAATGTAAAAAAAGACATTCCAAATCAAAGGCACAAGATCCCCTTACGCCTCGGGAGGCACTGCGAATGTGCGTGGACGCTGATTTGACACGAAGTCAATATGAAATTTTGCGAGCAACCAACAGAAGCTTTTACCCGTGCTACGAATTAGTGTTGAAGGCTAAACAGGAATGTTACCCACCCAAAGAGACGCTACGAGTGACCGCTTCCTGTGCTGAAAGTGATCTACAATCTTTGTTAGATCACACCGTCACGCGATTATCAATTTTCCTCGAAGAAGTACTAATGACTCTTACAGAAACTGAGAGAAATTCCTTGCAGATTATCTGCAAATGGGGTTGTGATGGTTCACAACAAGCTCAATACAAACGAAAGTTAATGAATGACGCCGACTCGGATGCAAATATATTTTTGAGCTCATTCGTGCCTCTACAAATTGTTTGCGGCGAAGACAAAACAAAAATGGTTTGGCAAAACCCGACTCCTTCTTCACCACGATATTGCCGCCCGATACGATTCAGATTTATAAAAGAGTCTACAGACATTACAAAAGATGAAATAAATTACGTTCGGGACAGTGTGAAGTCCCTAAAAGCCACGGAATTGGAACTGAATGGGCAAAAATTCTCGGTTAGCCACAGTCTTAAAATGACCATGGTGGACGGCAAAGTTTGCAATGCGGCGACTGACACCAAATCAACGAGTAGATGCTACATATGCGGAGCCACTTCAAAAAACTTTAATGACTTAAGTAAAAAAAACGAAATTCACCCAGAATCGCTTGAATTTGGCCTATCAACTTTACATGCCAGAATTCGATTATTCGAGAGTATTTTACATTTAGCTTATAAATTGCCCGTTGGGAAATACCGTGAAAAAAAAACCAAAGCAGAAAAGATGCTAGAACAACAAAAAAAAAAGAGATTCAGCAAAGATTCAGAGAAGAAGTAGGTATCTTGGTAGATATGCCAAAATGTAATTTTGGTAACACAAATGACGGCAATACTAGTAGAAGATTTTTTGAAAACCCACATCTGGCTGCTGAAATAACGGGAATAGACTTTAATTTTATTTATAGAATTAAAGTTATTTTTGAAGCCATATCAAGCGGTCACAAAATAGATGTCCCGAAATTTGATGAATACGCCATGGAGACAGCAAAACTGTATGTAGAGTTATATGGTTGGCATTCTATGACTCCTACCATGCATAAAATTTTGGTACATGGTGGAAAAGTTATAGAAAATTCTCTAGTGCCTATTGGTCAACTTTCGGAGGAAGCTGCAGAAGCTCGTAATAAGCACTTTCGCTCATACCGTCTCAACTTTGCTCGAAAGTTTTCACGCGAAGACTGTATTCTTGATATTTTGTCACAGGTTACTCTTGACATCAGATCCACTCATCAGTTCAATGAGAAAAAAAAAGAAGATCCGATCAAAACCATTTTTGCAGGAAACTTTGGAGCTTTTGCTCCAAATACAAGCCATGCAGAGCCAAATACAAAAGGCACTTGTGATAAATGCATGGAAAGTGACGGTGAGGAAGAATTGTCTTTTAAAGAGTAACATAACAATTTGTATGTTAAACTTTCATAAAATATTGTCTTATTGTTTATGATTCGGTACCTAACATTGTAAGTAACATTTAGTATAATAATGTGGTAATAACTGTTGACCATTTAATTTTAGTGTATACTGTATTTTTTTGTCATCCATATTTTATTTTCAATTTAAATAAGCATGCAGACTGTAGAGAATAAACATTTTTTTTTATGTACGGCCGTCTTTTACTTAACAAATTGTGATAATTCTTAACCCAAATATCAAAAACTACTAAGTCGATTTCGATAATTCAAATGAACTCAATATATATATTTTACACCAAAGGGAAATTTAAAGAAAATTTAAAAACATTGGCGCTATTTACAAAAATATTTTCACAGAAATGTTTTTTTGTATAGAAAAATACGCTTTCAATGAAACGAATAGGGATAAACATATATATTCACTCTAAAATACCAGATTAGCATTTGTTGTCGTATTTATTACTGAAATAAAGCATAAAATAGTTTTGGCCGCCTAAATCGTACAAATCGACCACTGTGCACTGTTTATTGCATTCACAAGTGAAACCACTTAATTTATTGAGCACTTTCGACCTCGCCGGGAAGTTTGAGTCATGGAGGAGAGACTGTGCTCGCGCCATCGTTTCCAGCTTCTTACTGCAGACCCGATGACGTTTGCGGCAAATCAATATACATTGTACAGTAAAGTTCTCTATGACAGGCGTAAACATAAATGATTAGCCTGTTACTGATGTCTACCGTCTAAATGACACTTAACTAGAGCAATCCCTTTGTTGTGTTTATTTTGTGGCCAAGAAATGTCTGCCAACCAAACCGCTGTTCCGTATCGTATTCTATGTCACATGCTGTTACGTCAAATACATCAACAATGGGCAAATATTATATCGTAGCGAATTAATTCGTTTGTCAGAAAATTATGCGCGCTGGCAAGTGTATTAATGGTTTATTATTTTTGGACTTAATCGTAGCGCGCGGGCGCGGTTTTCAATCATTAATTAAATAGACGGCTACGAAATGTTTTTAATTTAATTTTAGCACTAAAAATAAAATTAATAATTATTAACAAACAACTTGTCAACAGTTGAACAGTGAATCTTTTCCTTTATCGGAAGAAGGTAAAAATTTTTTTTAGTTCGGTGGTAAAAACTAACTTTGTGGTTTTATTGGTACTGATCTTGCAAGTCACGAATGCGACTGAGTCATAGATGTGTGCATTCGTATACATCATGCACTTTGTGATCGTGTGCGTGCTTTGTGTGGGGACATAACATCGAATAGAAAGTATCGATACTGTACTCATGAGTAGTCATGAGTAGTATCGAAAAAAAAGTATCGTACTCATAAAAGTATCGAGACAAAAGTATTAATACTTCAAGTATCGGGTACTTTTCCTAAGGCCGTCAGGACGTCAATAAAGGTTTCCTCACGATGTTTTTCCTTCACCGTTAGCGAGTGGTATTTGAGCTTAATCACCACGCGTGCTCAATGCGGGTTGGCGATTTTTGCGTTGAGGGTATAATGCCTCATACGCTCAGGTTTCCTCACGCTGTTTTCCTTCGCCGTCAGCGAGTGGTATTGCTACTACAAATTCACCACTCGCTAACGCTGAAGGAAAAACATCGTGAGGAAACCTTTATTGACGTCCTGACGGCCTTAGGAAAAGTACCCGATACTTGAAGTATCAATACTTTTGTCTCGATACTTTTATGAGTACGATACTTTTTTTTCGATACTACTCATGAGTACAGTATCGATACTTTCTATTCGATATTATGTCCCCACACAAAGCACGCACATTATCGCAAAGTGCATGTATACGGACACACACAACTAAGGCTCAGTCGCATTCGTGACTTGCAAGATCTGTAGCAACAAAAAATAGAAGTTAAAAACTAAAACCCGACTACTAAAAGGCTCAAAACAAGACCTGTTCATCCTTAAAATAGACTCATAGAGAATTAATCGTAGTCGGAGGCCATCGGTTTATCAAATGCGAATGTGGTGTCCTCCGACTACGATTAATTATCTATGAGTCTATTTTAAGGATGAACAGGTCTTGTTTTGAGCCTTTTAGTAGTCGGGTTTTAGTTTTTAACTTCTATTTTTTTTTGTGCTTTTTAGTAAGTCATTTTGGACGATCACCCAGAATAGAACCAAGAAGGGCAAAAAAAAAACACATTTAGGAATTTTTTGTTCTATTTGTTATGTTGACGCTACATGTGTTATACATTTTTGAAAAGGTCTTTTAAAGCCCTTTCATTTGATACCCATGACGATGGTATCCGATAATTTTTATTTTTAGGTCCTCCACTTTGGGGCGCAGCACAGCCGCCATCTTGGTTTTTTTCAAAATTAAACTATCTTATGTTACCTGGGTGATTAAGACGAATCCAACGACACCTCATTTGTTGAAATCGGCCGAGTAGTTTAGGCTCTGCGAGGGAACAGATGAACACACAAACATACATACATACATACATACATACATACATACATACATACATACATACATACATACATACATACATACATACGCTGCTAAAATCATAACCCTCCTTTTTGCTTCGCGTAGTCGGGTAAAAAGTAGAGACGCAAATGCTCTCTTTCCCCCTCCCAGGAACTTCTCCCTCTCTCCATCTCTTAAAGAGAGTAGAACGATAACAAAAAGTTTGGCAAGGTCGTTAAAAAACAGCCTGTATATGTAATTTATTTATTATAATTTATACACGGTCACACTTAAATGAAACAGTTCTAATCCCAAGATGAAAATCTCAAGATGGTTTACACACATTTAACCGTTCTACAATACTGACGGTTTTCTCTGTTTATAAACACAGTTCTAGGTCAAGTTTCACTGGCCAATCGCCAATCTCCGGATTACCTTATGCACCTCTCAAAGGTACTTTAGTATATGAGGTGTATACGTGAACCAAAATTCACAATGATTTAGTGGTCTAATTTCAAGGCTTCAAGTCTGTAATTTAAATTATCTTTCGAAAGGATCAAAATTGTATGAAAGAGCATTGCCGAACTGGGAAAATGAGACACTTTTTCTTTATTGGCCGAGTGCAGATTGACGATTATGACTTTGAGGGTATTACGCTAGTGACAGTACATTTCCTACTAATATTGTTTAGAACTAAATCGGGCTGCTAAAGTGTTGCACGAATTTATCAGAGACATTAATTCATTAGCAATTCATTAATTATCTTAATAGTTTTCTTTCTGTCTATTTATTCTAGTACGTATAAAGAGCTCTATGATGTGGGTTGTGCGTGACACGTCAAGATTTGTTGTAACTACTGATTGATGAATCAAACTTATCAGCCAACCACCGTCGCCGCCGCAAATGTCACATTGACAGCGACGCACCACTATACAAATGCTGCCTCTACATTTGTAAGTAAACTACTCGTATTCTTCAACCCTTTTTTAACCATCGCACCCAAGTGTTAGCATCAAAAAAGGCGTGCCACATTTTAGCACTTCTTCTTGCAACTGTAAGTAATTGTGTAATAACAATCTAGCATTGAAATATTTCAGGTGTCCGCGCTAAAGAGCGAAATTGTTTTTGGCCACGTTCCATTTTATTTGTTGTTCTCGCAATGTGTTTATGTCAATAAACACAGACGCACGAGTATATTCTTAGTTAAAATAATGTTAAAATACGATACTATCCATTATCAAAATAATATACGTCCCCAGAGTACAATTTTCTTTTACTCTACAAAAATAAAAAAGTTATTTTTGACATTTGGAAGTTGGCAGTAATATTAATTGTTTTATCAGTGTGGATGAGGTGTGGTGTGTGTGGATAGCATCTGTCACTTTTACTGCATTTTATTATGTTCTGCTTCGATACTGCAATGCAAATCTTCTCTCTGTTTAAAATTTTAGTCAAATAACTATAACCTAGATCACCTTTCACCATTTTCTCGTAGCCAATCTAATGCCCTCACTATGAAAATGAAACTCAAAGATCATGTTTAGAAACTTAATTGTCTAATCGCACCCCAAATCTGTATCTCATTCCTGATAGAGATCTTCCGTGACACATTGTTGCGACGTGATACTTGGGCCAATGGAAGTAGATTAGGTACTTACTTAGTATGCACATCAGCGCTGTAGGTTACCATCAACATGGAAAGACGTTGAACGGAAGTACCATCTTACGTAGAATATTTGGAATAGGCCCTCAAAGAAATAATAAGGCTCATACTAGGCTATCCGACATTATGATAGATAGATAAATAATTTATTAAATTACCAAAACACATAATGAGAGTTATACGTCATCATAGGTAGGTACCTAGGATTCCATAATTCCTGTCTATGTCTGTTTGTGGCACCGTACGTAGCTCTTCAACGGGTGAACCGATTTGTATGTAATTTTACCCCTATTTTTTCTAGCGAGTGTTCTTAGACATGTTTTATCGAAATTGGTTCAGCCGTTTATGAGAAATTCTAATTTAAAGGTAAAATAACGCTGGTTTTTTATATTTTGAATTTAGCAGTTATGCATCGCATTTATGGATACTTTGACGTTGGTTTGCTTAGTACGGTCTCTTTCATCGATGTAGTTGAGGTGATTACAATCACTAAGCCTGCCCCTCTACCCTTGACGCATTTTTCCAATACGGCCGCAATATGGCACAATTTACAAAATTTAATATTTTACAAATTAAGACGCATTTTGTGTTTTAATTGAATAAAACAGCCTTACCTTAGAATAAACATTACAAAGTATTTAAAATCAAAGCATTACTATGCGAATTCAAAGAGAAATTAATTTTAACACTTTTTTTAATTTGATCCCAATAATATATCGTCAAGGGAAACCCCCCTGATCAGAGGTGGCCATGCCTCATAAGATTACTTACCTATCTGATACTGGACAAATTCTTCTTCTTTGCGTGCCGTCATGGGAGGTTGGCGATCAGTTTGGCTATCTCAATTCAACACGATTTGACTATTTCGTCCTTCAAGGCTGTCAAACGAAACAATATCCCGGTACTCCTGATATCCTGGTTACCAAACCTGCTTGAATGGTACCAGCATAGTACTGGACAAATTGACACTCGAAAATATAATCTCAGGTGAATACTAAACTTCTGTCGCTCTCTCATGCTTGCTTGCAAGATGTATACAGCATGCCTTATTAACCGTATGGTATGACACACTTGTTTCTGGACAAAACTTCCGTCTAAACTAACTAAAGACTAAACTATACTAAACCTGTCTAAACTAAGACTAAACTTCTGTCTTCTGACTAAACTTCAGTCTAAATATTTGCCTAAACTGGAGATCTGTCTAAACTAATATCTTTCTAAACTAAACTTCTGACTAAACTTCTGTATAAATATCTGTCTAAACTAGAGATCTGTCTAAACTAAACTAAACTCAACAAAACTAAAGATCTGTCTAAACTAATATCTTTCTAAACTAAACTACTGACTAAACTTCTGTCTAAATATCTGTCTAAAACTCTAAACTAAAGACTAAACTTCTGTCGCTCTCTCATGCTTGCTTGCAAGATGTCTACAGCATGCCTTATTAACCGTATGACACACTTGTTTGTGGACACACTTACGATCGGCGCAACTCGTGGGTTTACTGGGAAACAACCTTTACTTTTTTGAGTGTTTTATAGAGAAAGGATAGCTTTCTAGGTATACAATTTTCTGTACCTATCAATGAAAACACATTCGTTTTATTGTTTGATTGATGAATAAAATTAATAGCAGAGCAAATTATAAACGGGTTGAACAATTCCGAAAATGCGAAAGTTTGTAAGTGAGTGAGTGTGTGTGTGTTTGTTACTCTTTCACGCTGAAACGGCTGGATGGATTTGGATAAAATTTGGTCTACGGTAGTCTGCTCACCAGTCTACGATTTTAGTAAATTTTTTGTACAAAAGACTTTTGAATACCTACACAATACAACTCAATAATGACAGCGACATTGACATTGAATTTGGTAATTATATTACGTATCTACCTACCTAACTCATTGTAATTTTAAATCCAATCTTTGCGATTGCCGTTCATAATTTGAAAATTCTGAATGACATTCTTCCATTATTAAAATCGAAATGAAAACGAAGTTACGTGACATTCATTTTAATTCACTCTTCTGGGATTTATGACTATAAACATTGAATTAATGTTCCGAAGCCAAGGGATTGCTTCAACTTGACGAATATTACGTAAAAAAAAAAGTCGAATAATAAAAGTTTGTCGAGTACTATTAATCCACGAGAGCGTTTTTTGTCGATGCGAACACTGAAAAAAACTCTCTATAGTACAAAATCTCGCAATTTAATTCACATAGGCACTTTTTTATCAGCTACAGACTTGCTACAGAGGTGTCTTCATAGAAATCTGCATCTGTCCCTGCGGCAAGAATAAAATGACTTGATTGTTCTTTTTACCCGAATACGCAAAGTAAAAAAAGAGCGTAACGATTTTAGTAGCGTAGTAGCGTATGTTTGTATGTTCATCTGTTCCCTCGCTGAGCCTAAACTACTCGGCCGATTTCAACAAATGAGGTGTCGTTGGATTCGTCTCAATTATCCAAGTGACATAGGACCATTTAATTTTCAAAAAATCTAAGATGGCGGCTGTGGTTCGTTCCAAAGTGATGGAAACAAAAAATAAAATTATCTGATACCATCGTCCGTCACGGGTATCAAATTAAAGGGCTTTATAAGACCCCTTTTCAAAAATGATATTACTGATCTGATCGATGTTGCGTCAACATAACAAGTACTTACTTAGAACAAAAATACCAAAATGTGTTTTTTTTGGCCCTTCTTGTTTCCATTCTGGGTGATCGTCCAAAATGACTAAAACTTAAAATAAAATTGAATAAAAAATTAATATTTACTTTATCTACAGATAAAGTCTGATGTAGAGCTGTCTGCATTTATCAACAGACTAGACATTTTAATTTTGTAGGTACATATAACAAATACCCACTTACTCATTTAGTGCTGTAAATAAGCCACTTACTATTATTGGAGACAACCCCATTTATCCTCCTTGACATAATGCTACATAAATCTGTTCAATACATAGCTTTCTACTTACAAAGGTAAGGAAAATGTATCCTCATACGATAGTGGTTAGGTAATAGCTAGGCGACTCATCTGGATTAGCGACTGGATTGAATAAATTCCCCGCGACCTTGTGCTAGTGGGCTTACTCTTGACAAAACTGTAATATCGATTCGGTCGAAATTTCAAAGAAATTGAAGCTATAACCTTTACTACACAATACTTACCCGCAATAAAAAAATATAGGTATGGCAATTTATAAAGCAAAGGATTTAATTGACCATGGTACGTTGCTGCCAGCGTCATGGAAACTTTTGGGTCAGATGGAGGTTGTTTGATTTTGTAACTGTATTTTAATTTTTATTGAAGTTTTGCCAATGCTTTTTACGCTCGGTCTCGCAGAAGAGATGTTTGGGCCATGAGCTGCACAAGTGCACATGCCTTTAAGGGTAGACGATAGCAACGTGGCGGAAAATTCAAAATTTTCACAGTTTTTTACATTTTGTAGCTAAACTGAGCTATTTTTGTTCAGTGATTTTTCGTTCGCGGCAATAAAACTGTATTCTTTTCATTATTGTAAACAACAGAACAACAATAATTCAGCCGATTATGTGTTCTGGTCTATGAAGCAGTGGCACTGCCCAAAAAACTTGTTGTAGAGCAGAACACTTAATTGGCTGAATTATTGTTGTTCTGCTGTTTACAATAATGAAAAGAATACTATGTTATTGCCGAGAACGAAAAATCGCTGAACAAAAATAGCTCAGTTTAGATACAAAATGTAAATAACTGTGAAAATTTTGAATTTCCCGCCACGTTGCTATCGTCCACCCTTAAGACGAAACGCGGGTAGCCGGCTGCTCCATACCAAAAATACAAAAAGGGAGACCTGTTTCCTCCCTGGATAATTATTTTAGAAAAAATATGTTTATGCCATTCAATTTCTGCCATGGCCCTATGTTTTCCTTTTTTTTGTTATTTTAATTATTTTAAAATAAAGAAAAAAAAGGAAACATAGGGACATGGCAGAAATTGAATGGCATAAACATATTTTTAAGGACATAGGGACGAAGCAGTGGTACTGCCCAAAAAACTTGTCGTAGACCAGAACACATAATCGTCTGAATTATTGTTGTTCTGTTGTTTACAATAATGAAAAGAATACGGTTTTATTCTCGCGAACGAAAAATCGCTGAACAAAAATAGTTCAGTTTAGCTATAAAAGGTAAAAGTCTGTGAAAATTTTGAATTTCCCGCCACCTTGCTATCGTCTACCCTTAAGCAATTAATTCCAATTTCAATGGCAATGTCGTTTGAGAGGAAGAGCCATATATTTAGAAGCCCATAATACCCAATCACTGTGACATATTATTGTGGCTTTACTCCCCTGAAAGCCTTTCGTTGTTTCCCGCCTTCAAACCGTATGAGAAGCCGGCGGAATTAAAATTCCTCACTCTAAATGCAGGCGACTTTAAGAAAAAGTATTTAAATGAAAATGTATTGAAAAAGTCGGCGACGGAAATGAGGTTCTTTCAGCGCTGCCTCACTCCCACTTTTGACTGTTTCTCAAGTCCGAGCCGTTGATATTTTAGGTCGGACTGAAAAGGGAAAGAAATAAGCTGGAGTACGCAAATGAAATGCAATGAACTTTATTGATATTTCAATCACACTGATCAACAGGCTCGCGTACCCAAAGAGGAGGCTTGAAATTTATTTTCTAACCTATTTTAAAAACGTTGTTACTACTTTAAGCCATTACTTATTTATATCCCTCGATTCTATCCGATGCAGCCCTTTGTAAGTATATTCCTATTTTTATTTAGTGTGTACCTAAACGAGTGGAATCTATTGTTTTTGGCTCAATCATCGGAGTAGTAGTAATACATAGCAATGTTACTACGAAATGACGCGTATCCACATAATTTCTCCATTCCACCCATATTCTACAACTTAGACAGTTTCTTTTTGAACCCAGTCATCGACTCGCGATTGTTCCAAGCCAGAGCAATGTGTTGTGAAAAAGTGCCCTATTTCCCATCAGATTTTCCTCTTTATTGTCTGCTGAGGTGACTGTGTTAGCCTGCAGTTATTTATGTAACTCCGTGAGGAATTGGACGGTGCAAACTTTGATGGTAATCGTGGAGTGTATTGGTTTCTCATCTGAATTAACTCATTTGAAGTTAGTGGCGTCCTTGAATTTGTTAGGTACTCAATTCGTAAAACGAAGACTGGTGGCTTATTATGCTCGTCTTCCTCGCTCTATGAAGATTAAAAGAATGAATAATAATAGACAAACTGCGTAACGTTCTTAGTGCGTATTTAATTGGAATCAAGAATGGGTGGCAAAATGTAACTATTAGGTACATAATATAGGCGCAATGATTAGTTTAGGTTAGGTTAAAGCTCGATACACCAATGCCTTTCTATGGAGATTATAAGAGTGGTAGAGACAAAATTAAATAATAGACCAACTGTTAATGTTCATAATGCGTATTTCATTGGAATCAATTGTATTTTAATTGATTTATTCTAATAAATTTAATATAAATTTTATTCTAATTTTAAATAATAGTTGTATGTTGTACCGAATAAAGACTTTTCTATTTCTATCAAGAACATCTATAACTAGATAAAATATAAACGCAATGCTTAGGCAAGAAATAATTAAGAGTCAATGCAAAGGCAGCTGTTTCTCGGAAGAAATTCCCCTCTTTTTGTGCCATGAAGATCTATAATGCAGATTATCCGCTGATTATGGTTGTAACACTTGAGTGGAATTCTTGTGGCGGCGGTGTCGACGCAACATCTTCGTGAGACCGTTTTTAATTGATAGTACATTAAATTTATAGTTTTTAATTATGAAAAAATCACTATACTTAATTGTAATTGCACCGTCATTGTCCATCAGTAATTATTGAGATTAACAAAGGGACATGCAATAGTTCTCAATGTTCTCATACCTGAGTGACGTCATTCGTTTTTGCAAAAGCTTGACCTGCCACAAATTGCATAGCTCTATTAATTTATGTCTTATTGTCACCGATTTTATGTATTTTCGTTATTAACTAAGCAGGATATGCATCAGAATGGTGTTATTTATCCCCTTTAAAAAAAAACCGCGTATTATTTGTGACGCTGCAGGCGCGATTATACATTACGAAACTACTTTCATGTATTTTCGAATACATTACCGTCCGACATGAAATGGTTTTTTGTGACATCAATGTATTCGAAAATGCATAAAAATAGTTTCGTAATATGTAATCGCGCCTTTAGTGTATTTTATCGTAAATATTAGACGATTCCAGCCTTTGATTCAGAAACAACTGAAGATCTCCTAAAATCGCCAAATGGCGTGATCGAAGCCGCAAGAAAAAGCGATAGTTGCTACATACAGCACATGAAACTTATAAAGACAACTAGTTGTGCCCGCGACTTCGTATGCGTTTTTACACATTTGACATTTAATTTAAATTCAAGTGTGGAGGAAAACTCAAAAGGAAGGTTTATTTAACCCCCGACCAAAAAAGAGGGGTGTCATAAGTTTGATAGCTTTGTGTGTGTGTCTGTTTATGTGTTTATGAGGGTATGCCTGTCACAGCCTGTCTGTGTGTGCCCTAATCTAAACAATACATTTATAATAAAATGTGTTTTGTTTAGATTAAGGTATCGCCCGTGTAAGATACCGGGAAGCTTAGCATAAGAATTGCTTAGGAAGTAAAGGGGTTTATATGTATCTCTCTCGACGTAGAGTGGGATAGATAAAGTTATAAGCCCATATATAAGGTCTTACCCATTCTCATGCTAAGCCAGCAAGCAAAGCATAAAGTTGGGTTACAGCGTATCTATGGATCTGACCATCCCACTCTACGTCAAACAAAATAGTGAGATACTTATTGTTTTAAACCCATAGATACGCTCTATCACGGCCTTATGCTACGCTTGTAGAACTGACATTTTCCGCCAAAATTAAATAAAAACAAATGCCGACTTTTCATTTACAATATGGCGCCCCAAATGCCAAAAGTCGTAGCGTGATATTATACAGAGGGTTAAAAGACCGCCAACAAAGCGGGAGACCACGTATAGTCCTCATCATAACGAACATTTTTGCCCAAGGAACTATGCCTGGGAAATCAAAGGTTTCCGAGATAATAAGGTTGGACTTTTAATTTTTTTTTCAGAAATGTGTTCATTATCACGTTCCTAATATACCTTTCGAAGAAGCCATATCAAAATTATGGATATTTCTTACAAAAAATCAAAAAATTGCAACCCGCAATGTAGGTTCCCAAGATAATGATGTTCAAAGTCGGACTTAAAATTTTTTTTTGCAGAAATATTTTCAGTATTACGTTTTTAACATATCTTCTTAAGAAGCCATATGCAAATTATGAATATTTCTTACAAAAAACGAAGTTAAAATTGCAACCCGCAATGTATTCTAAACATCGGATAGCCTAAGTTATGCTCAGAAACGTGAGTTACGACCATGTTAAGTTTGGTTGAAAACTATTCAGCGGTGTTCGCGTTTATCGTGTTCATACAGACAGACAGACAGACAGACATAGACAGTTTTTTTTGCATTTTTGGATTCAGTATAGTTTACTTAGTAACCCCTGCTAGTTTTTTTCCAAAAATATTCAATGTACAGAATTGACTTCGCTAGAGTTTTATTATAAGTATAGAAGATTTCTACCATTTCACTTAGGCATAACATACAATAGCATTTTCCACAAACAGACCGCGTATGAGGGCAGCGATCAGCCGCACTAATGGCCGCTTCAGCCATTGTTCCTGAAATAAGTGAAGGTTTCTTAAAATCTGAAGGCAGGGTTGCGTGTCCGCTGCGCTTACGCCGGCCGGCCAAACGTTTCCGCGAATTGAAGACAATGTTTTAGTTCAGAGATAATAGTGAAGTAGGTACACTCACAATGGTACTGTTCTTTCCTTCTCCCTTTCTTGTTTTGATTGCTTGAGCCTATGAGTTTTGAGTTCATAAGTACAGCCTTACTACCTGGCATCTTTTTTCCGACCGCATACTCATAAATATACGTACCTAAGTAAGTTTGCCCGTCTTTTCGGTTTTCACTGGACTTTAGAAAAGCGTTTTTCGCTCTTCCTGTAAACGCTCGGAATACTTATAATACGAGTATCCTGGAGTACATTTGAGTATCCGCTTATCAGTGCGAAGTACCTGTATAAAAACTTAGGCCTTTGCATCTAGAACAGATGATTTGTACAGCGTCCAGTCGCACCTTCACTCACACTAGATGGGTGAAGCAATGTCTATACAGGTAGGTACGTCACGTGAGACAAGTCAAAGTGTGCGACAGCCTTCGCCCAATAACTAGTTCAATCAGTCAAATGTCATGCGATGAATAGTTATTCGGGCAATAGTGTTTCGAACTCACGTACGAAACCCTGCATAGATAGGATATAGAGTCGGTAAACAACCAGAAATGTCCGTTTTAACGAACGGTAATTTGATCATTTGAAATAACTGCGACTGAGCGCAATGATAGGAACGAAGCAGATAAATGGCCCCCCAGAAAGCCATGAAGCCTGCATCAAATGCAACATAATCTATCGACCATAAAATAATTAAATTCAATCATCGGACGGACCACCTCCTAATGCGTGGAATTGGTCAAGTGTTTTACGATCGTATTGGATAGGTAGTTTGCGTAGAAGTGAGCTGTTTTGGCACAATACGGTTAGCGACACTCTAAGATACCCCAAAGTAGGTCTTAGTTCGATCGCCCTAACTGCGTTAATTAAACAAAAATTGATATAGACTGTCCAGTTTGGAATCTATTGAGTTCAGAAGACCGCAATAGTCTAGGTACATAGAAAATTTAACCTCAAGATTGAGTAGTTCTCGAAGTTTTCAGGACAAAACATAGTTAATCCTCATCATTTCATTAAATTGTATCCTTCTACCGGCAGTCAACAGGGTAGTAACAGAATCTAACCGCGATTCAATCCATTCCAAGTTAACTTTATTTACGCTCAGTTCTCTGAAATTTCATGATTTTCATCATGTGTATCTTGTCTCGCCTCATCCATCAATGACGTTTGCGAAGCTCGCTCGTCAGCTTAGGACCTGTACTGCAATTTAATGTTGTTGCCAATAGTTCTAATTGCGCAACATCAAACAATGTAGGTCCCATTAGGTCATCCTGGAGGCATGCGCGATGCAAGTACGCATTTTGAAATTGTCGCTGCAGCATTACACGGACCAATGTTGACGCAGAAGGTTTAGTCCATTGAGATATCCGCAAGACATCTTTATGACAAGTCGAGTTTTGTCTGTCTGTCTGTCTTAATTTGTGATTTGATTTTGCGTGTGTTTTTTTTTTAGTCTGACTTGCCCCTTTTCGTTTTGACGAAACATTGTGTGAATTTGTATTGAATCAATTGTGTGAATAAATAAATCAATATCTCAAGAGACAGAATAAACAACTTCTTTCATCCCTCGTCAAACAAAGCAAAAATATTTTATGTACCTTTTTAAGAAACAAACGTCTGGGAATCATCCTTGGCGTGAGTACCTACTTTATTTAACTTTATTTTCAACGCTATTCCAAATCAGTTGATTGGTTTAGGAACGGATGAAAAACTACATTACGTATTAACGATTGCATATATGCTACTGATAAAGTAGTAGATTACATTTACTATCTTGCGATAATACCCTTGCAATATTACTTAGCTGTTAATTAATAATGTTTTTGCAGATAAATATTTTGAAGTCCGAGGAAGTTCAATAATATTCTGCAATATTTTCAATACAAGGCCACTCTAAAGCAGGTTTATATAGAAGAGGTCAAAATAAATATATTTTATTGTAGGTATACAGTTTTTTTGCTATTAAACTTTGACGTGGACTGGTATAATTTTTTTGTATTTTCAAAACCGTTGAGTTTTGGTAAAAACGTTATAGAATAAAACCTATTTGTTTTGACCTCATCTATAACCCCTTAGTAGGAAGGAAAATACATCCTAACCAGTCAGTCACCCTGTTTACGACACCAAACTCAGTATTATTCGAAAATGTACGTGAACCGGTTAACCCTAACTAGAGAAGAGAAGAGAACCACCCGGCCACTACTGCTCAGACCAATGTCTAATCTCCTCTGTATGTCGCAACCATCTAATTTCAAGGAACTGAAGTTTTCAGTGCATAAATAGTAGGTATACACTGATAAGTGATAACTACTAAATGGAAAATTTAAAATACCCCCGACATTTTAGCTTCAAATTAGCATATCTAATAAACGGCTGAACCGATTTTGATAAAACAGTTAGTTAACACTCGCTAGAAAACCTGTTTAAAAAAACGAAACCGCGTCTAAATCGGTTCACCCGTTTATGAGCTACGGACGGTGCCACAAACAGACACACATACACACACACACACATAGCGGTCAAACTTATAACACTCATTTTGGGTAATACTAGCGAAGCATGCAGTTAGGAACATAAACTTCTGTTGTTTACCGTCCAACTGTCACTGCTGAACAAATAATGCGTAGTTCCACGTGCAAGTGACCGGGCAATGCACACGCATAAAGGCACTAATACATCGTCAGCACTTTTGCACAGGTATTTTCTCGGAACTGGATAGTGCCAGAAAGTTTTCTAGAAAAATAACCCTGATGTAAGAATATTCGCGAGGTCAGCATTCTAAAGAAAATATGCGTAACATTATCAGTGAAGTCGATATGTGCTTGTTTGCTAAAGGTAAAAGAAACATCGTAAAGGAAATTTTAGCATAAATATGAAGTGTTGCACAGTTGATGACGTACCAAATTATTTAGTTCGAGTAGTAATGGCTTGTCGTTGCCAACTCAGTAAGGTTTTCTGAAAAAAAAATCTCTTAGAGAGATAAGCTCGCCGTTGTGGAATAATTTTCTAACGTAATGTCCTGTAATTTGGATCACGCGCAGTAAAGTATAATACAGATAAACCGACAATACAGAACATCCCAAATCTACTCTCTACCCGGCAAAGGCATGTCTCGGTTCGATGACTCTGTCCACAATAGAGTCAGCTCCAAATTGTTTTGTAAGTGAACGGCTTAATGTGCGTGCACCCTAATGATATGCACCGAGGCGGGCATGCACCGCGGCCCGTGTAATAACACCCTAATGCAACGATTTTCAAACAGTTTCCCTCAACGCCTTATTCCGAGGTACTACTAGTAGGTACTACGTGAGGTCGACAGGACGTCGACCTTTACAAGTACGTTGAACATTATAGTTATCTACTTTACACATTGACTTTAAATCTTTAATAATTGTTTCTCAGGATCACTGCATCACTTTTAAATTGCCTCTAACAGGATTAAGCATAGGTATACAACCTACTATAACGTCCCTAAAATCCGTAACACCTTGGTCTAATAGCTCGATACACCAGAAAAAGTAGGAAAGAGATTTTGTATCTATGTGGATATTGCGCTCAAGCTACACCATCATTTTTTTTATTATCTTTGTGGGGCTTTACATTTTCCTACATATTATCATTGTGGGGCTTTTACACTTTCTTACACGCTTTTTATTAAACCCACAGGCGATGCTTAGCACTTAGGTGAATATTTTTCAATAACAGAGGTAGGCCTACTACTATGGACTGTTTTTCAACGTATTTTCTTTCACGCCTTTATTTTTGTGAATGCGATCGGCCAGTCATTCTTTCTTGGTCCAAAATATTTTGGACTCTACCTTTTATAGGGTGATTCTTTGATAAAACTCACCTATAGGACTGGATATTTTGGCAGGGGAACTAATCATAGACCTTTGTATCGCAAAGCCGTTTCGATAGATTCCCAGTAGAAGGACAAAACCGAGTTTTCCTCGTTTTACCCCTACAACCAGTGAACTAATCCTCTAGAATTAGAATCAGAATAGTCTTTGCTGTACTAGAATAACATTTGAATTTTTGTACCTTGTTATAATTATTTCGTGTAAAAGGTAAGATTAGATTATTAAAGATTTATTATGGTAAGCTTGGCAAAGAACTTCTTTGCGGATTTAGTGTTCTTCTCCATCTCGAGTCGAAAACATTTTTTTACGCATTTAGCGACGAAGAACTTGCCACTTCAAAAACGCCGGGTGAAGCTTCCATTCGTTATTCCTATTGAGGGTAAAAGTATTATGCCGAATATTATGACTTAAGATTATAACTTCGTGTCACAGATAGATACTTTTATTTTATTTATTTTGTTTATTTAGGACGACCAGTAGCTAGTACACCAATACAAATGTTAAATGAAATTAAATATAACTAAGGGGTAAGTGCCTAGCTTGTTAAGGTCGCCACAGCATGCGATCTTACATTAATTTACATTTAAAAATTTAAAACTTATTACCTAATTAAAATACTTTTTACAACTTAATATAATACAAAAATATAAAAATGATTTGGTTATACGAATAAATTAGTGACTTAATTACCTTAATTTCGAAAGATTTTGACAATACAATACAATACAATTACTACGTGGTTAAAAAATTTTTATTTTCACTCTCCCTTAAGGAGGTTTTTACTTTTTTCTTAAACATTATTAGACTGTCGGAGAAGATATCGATAGAACTTAGTGATAATTTACCCGTGATATTGTATAGGTGATAGTGATATACTATCACCTATACAATATCACGGGTCAACTACTACATGGTGCACTCTAAGTCGATAGCGGAACTTTAGGCAGGCCATATACTGATCAATACAAGCAACTTGTACTATAGGTGGCGAAAAAAATGGAGCGAAAAAAATATCAGCTGTTCCATACAAAAGGCCGACTCAGTACTGCGCCAAATGTATGAAACAGCTAATATATTTTACGCTCCTATATTTTCTTCACCTAGTGTTTTTATTGATCAGTAGAAAGCCTACTTAAAGTTTCGCTATCGACTTAGAGTGCACCCTGTTTGTAAGTCACATTTATAGATTACTAGTTTTTGGCCGCGACTTCGTCCGCGTGAACTACAGAAAAAAGATATGTGTTTTACATTGCCCCTAAGTGTAATAGCGTGCTAATATGTAGCCTATGTGTTATTCTGATGTCTAAGCTATCTCCATTCCAAATTTCATCCAAATCCGTCAAGCCGTTTCAGCGTGAAAGAGTAACAAACATCCATCCATCAATCCATACTTACAAACTTTCGCGTTTAATAATAGTAGTAGGATCAAAGGTAGAGATAATCTAGGGTGAATCATTATGAGTCTAGTCGTTCTATAAATAATCAATTCGATGGTGATATTTTGACGAAGAAACAAAGAACGATTTGTAAAATGGTTCTCAAGTAGAGACCGAAAATAGGTCGACACAGGATAGGGACTGCACACTTTTTAGACCAATAATGGGCCCCAAACTTAATCAACCATATCAACACTATTTTATTGCATTTCACCTAATATAATCCCACAAAGTAAAAAATCGGTACATTGCATTTCTACCGAGGAAATATTTTATGAATATCGTACAGTCGGCGACAGTCTCAGATACCCCTTTTTGTTCGATTGGCGCCCTTATGCCGCGCGCGATAAGAGCTGCCATGGGGTATCTGAGATTGTGGCCGACCGTACCTATAGTCAGCTGAATGGTATAGAAATCATCCCGTCTCGAGTCAAAAATGTTACAGAACTCTACGCCCACATGCAGGGATGACTTCTCGGTGAAAGATCTACGATTCCAGTTATCATAACGTGATCATAACACGCGCAACAATCCAATTAAGTAAAGCACAGCACGCATTGTTAAGTTTGTTAATTTAAAAACTACACGGAAACCAATTAAAATTGATTATGACGTGTCTCTACGAAATTCAGTGCTCGCCCTCCGCAAGTGGCTTTTGGGAAAACAATGGAGATACAAGGGAACAGTTGCATAATACATAATTTATTTTTGATAGAGATTTTATTGGTTTTTCAGGAAGGAAATAGTAAATGAAGGGACACGTATTTTTTCTTTTGTTGAAATTCTTTGGAAATATTAGTTATTTTTAAGCTTTAAAATTGTTTTTTTTTTTGGGCCGGAAGTGACATGCCCGGTTTCTGAGTTGAGAATTTTGCTAAGCAAATGGGTAAGTATAGTCCCGTCTCTGCAGATTTCTCGCAAAAGAGCGTGACAGAGCGATACGTAAGTATGTGCTTAGTTAAAATTCTCAACTCAGAAACCGGGGCCGCAGGCGAGTTGAGCTCACAAAAAAACGAGCATTATTTATTTGACTTTTCGTTTTGTTGAAATTTTAGAGCAATGCAGCGAAAACGTTACGTCTTTGCTGCGTTGCTCTACCTAGGGTTAAGCACTATGGCTAGACCATCTGCACCTAACTTAGCATATCGTCTGCTAGACCTCTACAACACAGATGTAGATCTAGCGTGGAGACAAATGGTTAACAACTACTACACTGTAATATAACCATTATTATCTTCACTGAAACTGTAACTACATATAGTTATCTGTATAATATAATATGGGTGTTTTTTTTATCCACCACGCGCGCTCAATGCGGATTGGCGATTCTGAGAGAAAACATTTGCCCAGCTAGTAGGTACAGGTCCTACTAGCTGGGCAAAGGCCTTTTCTCAGAGAGACAGTCCATGCATGCCCACCCCGGATTGGTAATTTTCGCGTTGAGGGTATTATGCTTCAGACGCTCCCGGTTTCCTTACAATGTTTTCTTCGTCGTTAGTAGAGCCCAAAAATAGGGTAATTTGTGTAATACATTAATCGTCGCCTCCTTTCATACTAGCGGTAAATTATTACCTAAGCTACATCTAGACCAATGAACAGTCTTAACTACGGTCTATTACATTCCAGGAAACGATTACTTAATTTATAATAATTTGATTACCTAAGTAACTGTTCTACTCAATGATGCATTAAAAAAAAGAATAATTAGATGAGATATTACTTTAAACTATTTACGAGTGTTGATATAATTAGATTGTCTTCTAATTATAAATTATTCAAGTTTAAAAACATGGTTGACAGGCAATAGAGTAAAAAAGGCACTTTAAAATTGGCCGTTTTTTTCAAAAATATGCCTATTATTACCTTAAATACTATCGGGATATTTGGGGTCCCGATCAAGAACCCGATAGGTTAATACTATCCTCAGATCCACTAATATACTCGTATAGATTATTTGCGATCAAGAAAATATCGCAAATCAAACACTGTTTGAAAAATACATACCAAGGGTTCACTGGAAGATATTTCTACAGAAATAAGTGCACCGCGCAGACTTACACTGTTTACTTTTCTAAATACGTTATTTAAGTCGGGGCAAAAAGCTAGCAAAGTATTGCGATTATATTTAAAAATATGTCATCTCAGTTTTTCTACCTCTATAACATCTGTGTAGACTTTAAACTTTTAGCGGCTCTGAGTTCCAAATACATATTTCAGCATCAGAGGAGCGCAATACAAACAAAATCAAATTTTAGTCCCGCATTTTGTTTGTGCGGACTCGTATCAGTATAAAGTTTGAGCTTTATGCGTTTCCAATGCTATTGCACTTGGCGATTTCGTTGCTCAGCATTGAGTGCGAATAAAAATATCGGGATACATGCTTTTTCATGTTTTAAGAGTCAAACGACCGACTGTTTTAAAATGCTTTTCTTTTTCGACTTCTTTTCAGCCTGTAGACATCGTCTAATCTAAACTCAACTAAAAGTGCACGATTGTAGCTTTTATCACAAGTAGTCATGTAAGAGTACTTTTGTAGAGGCACGCCAAATTTAAATATAGTGAGACTATGAGTGATATCATCAGCTGTCTCTACCTATTTAAAAAAAACTTTTCATCTAGGATATTATGACTTATACAGCGTCTAGTAGCATCTCCTTGCACGTTGCTAGTCTAGTACCCAAAACAAGTTTAAATGCGGAGAAAAAAGAAAAAATATTGTATATTCGATAAGAGCTATTTTTCGGATAGTGTTTTTTTTTTACAGAATAAGCACACAGTTGGAATAAGCTACCTATCGGACACTGTAGTGCCTACTCCATACTATTAAAGACCCGTTAATATTTTATTATACGCAAATGCACACGCCTTTTCTGGGAAAGAGACTCAGTAAGGACTGTAATTAATAAGTTGAAGGCAATTAGTAATCACAACTAGTTATTAGTCCCTTTGATACGCCTTTTCTAACTTAAACGTGTAAGTTTTTATTAGTAGCTAACTCGTTTATGTTGTTTACTTCATCGTGAGGAAAGCCGCGGCTTAGTTGGCTCCGCATCTATTGACACTGTCTTTCCTGTAGACCTAGGTCGACTAAGCTAAGAGCATGAATGGTGAAGGTGCTATGCAAGCCTTACTCCATCTAAATATGTCCCAGGCACTGTCCCAGGGTAAGAGTGGTATCTTCACCCATCGAGTGTGTGTGAGTGAAGGTGCCACCGGTCGCTGTATGAATCATGTCGTTACGTAGATGCAAGGGCTTAGGAGCCGCTTACACTGCCCCGGAGTTCCACGTTCCGAGATCAGAGTTCTGCGTTCGCGTTCATTGTAATCCATTCATTCACACTGAAGCGGTCGGACCGCGGAGTTCTCGTGAAGCAAATCTGAGAAATCTGAACTTGAAACGCAGGCAGTGTTGTTTGTTTTTAAGTAAATTAGGTCGCATCGCATGTAGAGATAGCGGCGAAACCGATCTGCTTAGCAGGCAACACGTGTCCGTAAGACTACACATACCTACAGCGTGGTTAAGATTAGAAGCAAGACAATGTAGAGCATGGAAAAGTTTCATATTTAAGAGACTTGTTTTAAATTCCAGGACCTTTTTCCGTAGCAACAAGGCGCGGTTAAGACTTTAAGGCCCGGATTCTGAATTGTCAATTTTGCTAAGCAAATACTTTACTATCGTTCTGTCACGCTCGTTTTGTCGCGGCAAGACAGGAAGATACATACCCATTTGCTTAGCGAATTTCTCAACTCAGAAACCGGCAGTAGGTATATGTTCCATTACTTACTAGGTGAGGCACATTTTCTACATTAAAATGGCAATTAGCTTAATGTTTGTAAACGGTAACGGAAAGCATTGTGGTTATATATGAGTGTTTGTAGTTATGATATACACATAATAATATCTACTAACAATCATTGCTTGAGGAGGAAAAAAATACGGTGGCGGTGGGCGTGGCGATTCTTCGGAAATCTACACACGCTAGCACTTTACTCCGTTACGATATGGGGAACTTTACAACAAAAGTGTATAGTCTAACCTGCTGTCGTCTGTACCACTGACACCTTATTTTGAATCGAACGAACTCGAAAAACACTTCGATACAATGTGCATGCAAAACAGGATTTGTACCTCAGTGGCGATGACCTTTATAAGTAATAGCATTTGTTCCAAAGGGTACGTTACAAGAACTGTGCAAATGGAGAAAAGTCACCTTCTAATACCTACATACAGTATGGTTGATGATGACTTTACAAAAATCCAAACACAAGCTTTCAACCAGCAGCCATGTCAGAGGACCTTTGGACGGCCTAAAAACTCTGACACCACTACCTCATACGATCACCTACCAACCACCTCCTTTTTTATTAGAGAGATTTGCATCAAGATGCATCAAATCAAGTTCAAAATAACAAAACCAGTGACAAAAACACACAATATTTTGTGCCATGTCCAAAAAACAGCTCAATGAATCAGCGCCGAATTGATAATTTTGTTCTACATAAAACCCGACTACTAAAAGGCTTAAAACTAGAGCATGGATACCGGTTTTCGGTAATACCGAAAAACCGGGATCCCGGACTAAATATCTACATTTGAAAAACCGGTATGGTATTATCTTAATACCGGAATTTCGGTATTTTCGGTATTACAGATAAAACTCTGAAACAAGTGTGGAATATCAAAATTTCGCGCGCATGCGATGCGTGCGAGTGCGCCGTGCGGAATAGTGATGTGAACCGGTTTTAGAAACCTACAAAAAAAACTTTTTTGTAAAAACCTATAAGTATAAACGCCGGTTTTTGTTTATTAATTAAAACCGATTACTTTCTTATTTTGGACTGCAGTCCAGGGGCCTTAGCCTGTAACGCAATGGTGCCAAAATAGGCTCCCAGTTGACGGCTTCGATGGGGGATTTTCTGGCAGCTTTAAAAAATAAATAATAGTTATAAAAGCTGTGACAGATGGCGTTGATCCGACATCACAAAGTAAATTCGTGCTTAGTACAGCGAAAATACTTTTTCACTTCATTGCTCTGTGACTTCATCTTTCACCTCATTCCATTTTGGTACATGAAAAAGTGCACGACTTTGTTATTGTTCTTGTATGAGTGAATGGTAGAACCGGAAACACTACATTTTGCTCCATCACCAATACCTAAATATTGTGTTTGGACGTATCTACGAAACCCAACGAGCGCGAACTGGCCTATGAAAAACATATCTCGTCAGCGACATCCAGTTACAAATTTGGAACTACAACTCATGAGCTGTCAGAAAATTGTCTATTACGATTTATTAATGCGGATTGCGGACGGTCCTTTTAATGTTTTTGTAGTAAGTACAGCAAAGAATATTCTGATTCTGCAACTTTTTCTCCGGGTGCGCGGACAGTTTGTAAGTGAGTGAGTGTGTGTATTTGTTTTCACGCTAGAAGTGCAGGACGAATTTGCCTGAAGGAATGGAGATAGCTTAGAAACCAGACTAACATAGACTATAAATTACGAACTAAATTCGTCTGGTAATGTCGATAACGGAAAAAAAAGTTTACGCGGACGAAGTCGCAGGTAAAAGCTAGTATAAATTAATATTATCGTTCAATTAAATAAACTCACTTATTTTAAATTTTCTATTTGACTATTTTATAACAATTCAATATTTTTTAATATAACAAAAATGTAATACCGAAAAATACCGAAAAACCGGTATCCCGGTATTTAAAATCTTGATACCGAATGAATACCGGTATTGGAAAAAGGGTCCGGTATTCCTTGCTCTACTTAAAACAAGACCTTCTTATCCTTAAAATAGACTCATAGATAAATTAATCGTAGTCGGAGGCCATCGGTTTATCAAATGCGAATGTGGTGTCCTCCGACTACGATTAATTATCTATGAGTCTATTTTAAGGATAAGAAGGTCTTGTTTTAAGCCTTTTAGTAGTCGGGTTTTAGTTTTTAACTTCTATTTTTTTTTGAGCTTTTATTTTAGGTAATCATCCAAAATAACTAACTAAAAAGTTCAAAAAAAAATAGAAGTTAAAAACTAAAACCCGACTACTAAAAGGCTTAGAACAGGACCTGCTTATCCTTAAAATAGACTCATAGATAATTAATCGTAGTCGGAGGACACCACATTCGCATTAAAATTTGATAAACCGATGGCCTCCGACTACGATTAATTATCTATGAGTCTATTTTAAGGATAAGCAGGTCTTGTTTTAAGCCTTTTAGCAGTCGGGTTTTAGTTTTTAACTTGTATCCACTAGAATGTACGACTTTTTTTTCACTATTTTACTACAATGAATTTTTGCCTTAACGAAAAAGACAAAGTAGAAAACACAAGTGCCGTCGTATAACGATGCTGGCTGTTTGAACTTTGTTCTGTCGGTGTCCGATTTTGAGGAGTCAGTCGTTTGCTCAGTTCATGCGACACCGCCCTCTTCGTTTGCATTTGCACAAGCCACGCAATGGCTCTGTTTTCTTTAACATCTTCGTGCAACTTGAGAAATAGGTTTTTAACGATGACGCAAGCTGCGACGGTGATAATTTTATTTCTTCGGCGAGCGTAGCATAAGGCTGGGTTTAGAGCGTATCTATGGGTTAAAACTCCGTACTTGCTTACTTCCGTCTAACCCGCTCTACGTCAAATACGATACGCGGTCGGGTATGGAACTATTTTGCTTCGGAAGACGTCAAAGCGGAGGTGGGTGTAGAGACGGATGTGGTTTCGGACTTAAGTGTGCTAAAACAAGAAAACACTTCTCTTCCGGTGGATTTAGGTTGACCCTACTTGTGAAAATTGCATTAGGAAAATTTATAAGTAGACTCTATAAATTATGAGCTAAATGTATTCATGTGTTTACATTCATATTATTACTGTAGTAAATACGAGCATGTTAACCGTAAAATTAACTCAGAAATAAGGAAAAGTAATAGTACCAAACTTGTTCGTTTATTGATAGCGGTTGTTCGTTTTTGTGTTATTATTATGAATCTGTCATACCGATAAATTCACTTGGGACTTGCCACAATTCATCAACATTTTGACTTGAAAATTACCAAAGAATTTTCGAAATGAGCCGTTTTTACGCCTGCCAAATTTTGTTTTTTCTGAAGATATATTATTAATTTGTGTAAGCGAAATCTGACAGGCACGTCACGGTTCTTCTAATGGCCACTCCTATGAGCGCCATCTATCAAGTGCTTTGAATTCTTCCGAGCTTTTAAGTGTCAGTTTATAACCTGCAGATGCCCATAAGCATCTGTACCTTTTGATTTGAATCTCGACAGTTTCCTCGCGCCAATTCATCGTGGATGTTATTTTGACATATCTTATCATTCGAGTTGCATGTTGCCTAGATACAAAATAATGTCACTGCCTCACGATTGTAGCATTTAAAATTGAATCTATTTCGGTTTAGCTCTCACAATCGAGTCTGTATTCTTAATAGGGTGTGACCGATTACCGCAATAGTGGATAGACATCTTAGTATGTTGAATTTGTAAAGCTTTTCGGCTTTGTTGTGGCTTTGTTGTCTTTAAAAAAAAACGCCCAGTTGCTAGTCATCAAAACCTGTTTATTTGCGGAAAATATATTTAAAAAAGTTTAATTCGATAAGAGCTATTTTCCAGAAAACAAACCGGTTTTGAGGACTGCGGTTTTTTTACAGAATATATTATAAGCACACTGGTCTTGCAACGTTTTGTTTCACAAATCAGTCCCGTTATCTGAATCTATTTGTTTCTGAGGATACGATTTTGCATCTAATCAGATAAATTTTTCACTACATACCTACCTACTCATAAATACATTCATATTCCTTGCCAATGTAGAGTTGGATATACACTTTTCTTCCCGATACCTTTCAAACCCTATCCAAGACCTAACCTTTTCCACCGCTCTCCTCGGACGACCTTGATGATCAGACCATAACACTGCCGGAATTCCATAAAAAACCCCGACTTGATGACACTAAAATAAGTTGACTTGAATTAAAAATAAAAAGCTGCCGGTCTGCTGGTTATGGTGTGTCACGACTGCGACAGTGCGAAAGTCAGACAGTACTCCCAAAACTCTCCCCAGACAATCACCTGGGGCCTTAGCCTGTAACGCAATGGTGCCAAAATAGGCTAAGTTGACAGCTTCAATTACGATTTATTAATGCCGTCGGTCCTTTTAATGTTTTTTATTCTGATCCTAATTCTAGAGGATTAGTTCTCTGGTTGTAGGAGAAAAACGAGGAAATCCCGGTTTTTTCCTTCTGCTGAGACGCCATCGACACGCCATTGCGTTACAGGCTAAGGCCCCTGCACTTCCCTGTGCACGAGTCAACGTCTTAATGATAATAATATTATAATCATTGTTATCAGGTTGAGCGCGCGCTGGCGCCGCCGGCGGTGGTGCGGCGGCTGGCCGCTTGCGCCCGCGCAGCGCCGCAAACGCTCGCCGACGCCGGAGAGCGATGCGCGCCCGCCGCGCGCGCGTACCATGCTTAACATGAAGCTGAAAGAGCGGCTCGCGCTGGCTCTCAGCGCCGGCGTCGTCCTCTTCACTCTGATGCTTGTGGTGGATCTACAAATGGACTATGGCATCTCTGGACACCGGGTCGCGCCGCTGCACGGAAGGGTTAAGATCGGCGACGAGGAGGACCGGGGACGCAGCGCGTATATTGAGTTCCGGAAGCGGTTTCTTCAGAAAAGGTGGGTTCAGTGTTCTTTTTCATTTTTGCTGTTTGGGCTGTAGAGGATTTGAATGCGTGTAGCACAAAAAACCAAGCTAAACAGGCTCTTGATTGTTTTTTTTTTTTCTTTTTTTTATGTCGTAGATTGCGAAAGCACTTATGAAAACTTATTGCTTTACGTTACGCCTGGGTAATTTAAATTACAGACGTTACTTGGACAGAAACAATAAAATTCCACTATTATAACGGTTGTACCATTTTGATTACTATTAACATTTTGTGGGGGATTTGGGATATTGAACGCGAGTGATTCCTTATCTCTACAAAGAACTAAGTGCAGAAGCAATGACCCAAGATAACGAATATTATTTTAGTATCTATCGATAGTCATTACATAGATACTGACCTCATTCATGATTACAAACAACCAATGTAGAGTTATTTGCGAATTTCAAAAATGAAAGTAAGTATGTACCTACTTACAACGTAATTTGACACAATTATTAGAAATTACCTATACATTAGAGGGCCTAATTTAAGGAGATGCTTGCATTATAAAGGTAGAGTACTACTAGGTACTCTACTCTCTGCGTACAGTTTGATGTGCCACGAGAAACAGACTAACAGCAATTTCTCAGAAGCTCCTAAAATCAACAATCAATCAATATTACTACCAATAAGTATATCTCTTGTAGTGAAGTTACGGTCGGCGACACGCTATTGTAGCTCTTATTGTGCGCGGCCTAAGAGCGTCAATCGAACAAGAAGGGAAATCCTAGAGTGCCGCAGACTGTACCTAACTATGTATGTGTGAATTTATCGTATGCGTACAAAAGCTGTTATCAGTATGTTCACGTGTTGTCAACGTCTCGGCCGATAATATACGCTTCTCATAATAATGTTTACAAGATGTCTACATACGTTCTCTGAAAGTGGATTTGTGATTGTTTACACTGACTATTGTTTGTTTTCGTGTCGTTTTTCGCATACCAATTAGGAAAACATTTAAGAAGGAACTTCTAAACTAGCGTTATCTCGCGTTGATTGCATCCTGTTGAGAGAGGAGGGCAGGGCTTTTGCAGTTAATCCTAAAATGTTTATTCCTATGGGTCACAGTGTAGAGCGTATTTTTTAATAACCTCTGATTTATAAGTAATTTTTGGCTATCTAATCAATGAACGATGCTAAACGCTGTTCAGCAAACTTGCAAAATGTGCAAAGGTTTTTTTATTGGATTTTCACACATAGCTGCTGCTCTATTATGTCCTATCGCGTTGAATGCATGGTAAATATAATAAATAGTTTATCAGCATAAAGAGAACAAAATGGTCAAATGGCATGAAGCAAGAATGTCTAGATATAATACGACCTAAAGTTATTTAGCCATAGTCATATCAAACAAACAAACGGAGGCATTTATCCCGCGTTTGAATTTGAAAAGTGCAAACAAATCAAATACCAGTGTTGGTGTAACGCAAACAGTGGTGCGCAGAATGTAATAGAACACAATGACACTTTGAGATAATTTTGTTTTTTTTTAATCATAAACATTCACAAAAGCTTCGTCAAAAGGTAAAATGATATTTTTGGTGCCCAAAAGAGTCATTGACAGATTTTGATTCTTTATTCCGAGGAGTCTGGAGCCAGCAAAAGGGCTTTCCATTTTTTTCTGTCAAAGTCATGTTGACCGACATCACAAATAGTCCAGAATCACTGAATCACCAGTTACCAGTGTGTAATGTATATGCAACACTCTAGAACACAAAATTCATCATATTTTAATGTCACATAGTGCCATATTGGCCGTATTAGCATTTGCATTGACCGTGCTTCTGTCGTAACAATTTTGCACGCACCTCCTTTTTTCTTCATTTAATCGAACAAAGCCATTTGATGCAATTGCGGACAGTTAACTGAATAAGCCATATGTCTCTATCGAACGTCGAACGGGACCTGTTGGCGTCCTTATTTCACACTTAGGATGCGGTTTAGAGTACACTCACTCACTACATTACTAAGGTCTGTATTACAAAACCTAACTCGAGAGCCCATCTCTATTTTTGAGGTCCGGAACCCTAAAAGTATAGCCAAAGCATTACATAAGAGCCTAGCAGGTCTAGCGTATTCTTTATCATGAATACCTACCTAAAACAACTATCTAGAAATGTATTAGAAATATAATAATTTATGTCGTCGAGAAACATCTTCCAGTCAAGAGAATCCTGTAAAGCGGCATCACAGCAATTTCAAGCGTTGCCTTGAACAATTCCAATTCGAATTCCGAACCAGAAAATGTAGAGCCACTTTAAATGAGCAAAGTCTTTGTAAAACAGTTTTTAATTAAGCCATAGGCTCAAATTACGTTGCCTTATTTACACTTAGATGTAATGTAACCATTACAACTCGGTGTAATGTAGTCGACAATTAGCTTGACATTTCGAAACAATCACTTTAATGTACATAACGTCAACAACATTCGCACCATGGGTACCCAATGAAATATTGCATCGGAATTTTCAGTTCTTATTTATGGTGAGTGAGTTTCCTATTAAACCAAAAATAGAAGTTAAAAACTAAAACCCGACTACTAAAAGGCTTAAAACAAGACCTGTTTATCCTTAAAATAGACTCATAGATAATTAATCGTAGTCGGAGGCCATCGGTTTATCAAATGCGAATGTGGTGTCCTCCGACTACGATTAATTATCTATGAGTCTATTTTAAGGATAAACAGGTCTTGTTTTAAGCCTTTTAGTAGTCGGGTTTTAGTTTTTAACTTCTATTTTTTTTTTGAGCTTTTTAGTAAGTCATTTTGGACGATCACCAAGAATAGAACCAAGAAGGGCAAAAAAACACATTTTTGAATTTTTTGTTCTATTTGTTATGTTGACGCTACATGTGTTATACATTTTTGAAAAGGTCTTTTAAAGCCCTTTCATTTGATACCCATGACGATGGTATCCGATAATTTTTATTTTTAGGTCCACCACTTTAGGGCGCAGCACAGCCGCCATCTTGATTTTTTTCAAAATTAAACTATCCTATGTTACCTGGGTGATTAAGACGAATCCAACGACACCTCATTTGTTGAAATCGGCCGAGTAGTTTAGGCTCTGCGAGGGAACAGATGAACACACAAACATACATACATACATACATACATACATACATACATACATACATACATATATACATACATACATACATACGCTGCTAAAATCATAACCCTCCTTTTTGCTTCGCGTAGTAGGGTAAAAAGTAATAGAATATTAGACTCTAAATATTCAGACAAGTGATAAAATATAAAACTAAATAAAAAAATTAAAATACCCCCGATATTTTAGCTTCAAATTTTCATATCTCTTAAACGGCTAAACCGATTTTGATAAAACATATCTAAGAAAACTCGCTAGAAAACCCGCTTTCAAATGTAAAAAAGGGCATCTAAATCGGTTCACCCGTTTAAGAGCTACGGTGCCACGGACAGACACACATACAGACAGTCACACAGACAGACACACCCTCACACATAGAATTTTTATGTTGAATTTTTATGGCTTCAAGCCCAAACTCTCTTTGTGAGAATGCTCAGCTTGTCGGCTGATTATGTACCTATGTTGTATGATGTTTACCATTGGTCACACTTTGTAACTACAAATCACAGTGTCGGAGGCGGCAAATATTTATTCTTACGATGATATCACACTTGCATGACATGATAACTCTATTAACAAGTTATTTTTACATAATATTTTTGTTACATTATGTGTATGTCTAGGGGGTCGATAGGCCCGGTTTCTGAATTGAGAATTTCACTAAGCAAATACTAGTATCGTTCTGTCACGTTCTTTTGCGAGAAATCTGCAGAGGCGGAACGATTTTTAGTGCTTGCTCGAATTTCTTAATTCAGAAATCGGCAGTAAGTGTATGATCGATCGCAAATATAAGGGGTCAACCTCGGAATCTACATCTACACTAATCTACACTAATATTATAAAGAGGAAAAGTTTGTAAGTATGTATGTATGTATGTAGGTTTGTAGGGGGTAATCTCCTAAACTACTCATCCGATTTTAAAAATTCTTTCACTGAAGCTACGTTATCGCTGAGTAGGCTTTTTTTATTGTGATAACGGGATCAAAATAAGCCAGCGCGGACGAAGTCGCGGGCAAAAGCTAGTGAGAGATAATATAAGGGAAACTCGTAATACACCTTAATTTTGGCGTTCTACAAGGTGTTACAAAAGTACCTAACTCTTTTTACAGGGTGTAACCTACTGGTCAACAGGATGTCAAATCTGTAAAAAAAAGTTGAAAAAAACAATTTTTATTTTATAATCTCAAAATTGAAATATTTTAAAACTTTTTGGTTTTTGTTATTAGCTCAAATTTAAAAATATGTTTGTGCGTGTGCATTTACATAGCTTTGAGTTGTTAAAACATTGTGAAAGTCAATATTAAAAAAATACTTTTCTCCCGCCACATCGTTCACATTTTATTAATTTAAAAATTAACGGAACGTAATATAGCAAAAAAAAAAATGGTTCTGATCTCTATCACCGGGTGCTATTACCCTGTAAAAAGAGTTAGGTACTTTTGTAACGCCTTGTATAAGTTGTCTCAAAAGTCTCAAAATGTCACGTCTACGCTGCGTCGTGCGTGAGTTATTCAAGATCAAACGTCACAAATATAGTTTTTTTATATTATCTAGGTTCCTATTTATAGCTCCAATGATGCTGACGTCTTTTTTGTCAAATTTTATTCCATTACTACCTTTTTTTTTTTTCGGAATTTTTTTTTACGCGCTCAACCGTTTTTTAGATGGACTTTTGAGACAACGTTAACATTCTAAAGAACACCAAAATGAAGGTTTCCACAGCTTATTATCTCTCATTTCGAGGTAAAACCCTTATATGAGTGGGTCAGTATGATTGTGTATGGCCTAAATTAATATAATAGGCAGATCTATTATTTGTAATGACTTGTGTTTAAGTATGTATGCATGCAGCAACTTATAATAGTTGCACCTCTACTCAGACTAGAATGCCACTATCACCTTAGTGGTGACTTCTGAGTCTTCTGACACTATCTACGTATGAGTATTTATTAACCGACTTCAAAAAAGGAGGAAGTACTCAATCCGGAAGGCAAAGTTTTTTGTTCGAAAGTCCTTTATTAGCTTAATCTTATCTTTAAACAATATTGAGAAACTAATTTCAATATTTTTTATTTTGGTTCAGTAGTTTGGATTTTACAACGTTTCAAAGATACGGTTTTATGACGTCACGCGACGGTCTGCATACTGTTGGCGGTCATAGGAACAAAACATTTTAGCGCATAAAAACAAAACTACTGGTCCAAAATAAAAAATATTAAAATTTGTTTCTCAATATTGTCTAAAGATAAGATTAAGCCAATAACGGACTTTCGAACAAAAAACTTTGCCTTCCGAATTAGACCCGTATGTTTATTTTTGTTTTTATGTGTGTTACCTCGGATTTTTTTTCTAGGTGAACCGATGATGATGATATTTTTTTGTTTCAATAGGTTTACTTCCCATGTGGTCCCATAAAAAATAAATTGAGTTGGAGTCGAACCCAAGCTTTTTCCGGAAACCCTCCTAGAAACCATAAATACATTTTTAATCGTACATAGCCAACGTTTTGCCTCAACACTCAGGTTTCCTCACGATTTTTTTAGCGAGTGGTATTGCTACTACAAATTCAAATTAAAAAATTTACTTAACTTTGAATTAAATTAAAGTCATAGATACATGCCCGCCATTGCCCGCACCGGGAATCGAACCTGGGTCTCTCGCTTCCGAGTCCATTGTTATACCACATACTGTGGCGAACACAGCTCAACAGTATTATCCCACAGTATACATTAGGCCAACAGTGATCAACAGGTACTAGGATACATTTTCCTCCAATCAACAGTAGAACATAATTTTTCCCCGCGGGTTTTTGAACTTGAACAATATGGTGCTATTGTAATGTGCAAGTCTTTTGTTTACGACAATGCAGTTTGTAATTTATTGTCTTTACTTACTCAGATATATTATTATAATGTACCTACAATTGCACATTATGATGCAGACGCGAAATATGACTCTACTACTTTATTAATAAACTGTTGATTTAAACAATGACTGTAATCAAGTGTTTTCTAGAATGTTTAACGAGTTTAAATATTTTAGGCTGATTGCATGTGGGTTAATTTTTGTTTTATTCACTGGTTTTTTATCACTGCATCAAATAAAATCTGTCATTTCATTGCACAGCTTTGGTGCGAACAATTGATTGATTTTTTATAATAATTCGGAAGGCAAAGTTTTTTGTTCGAAAGTCCGTTATTGGCTTAATCTTATCTTTAGACAATATTGAGAAACTAATTTCAATATTTTTTATTTTACTTCAGTAGTTTTGTTTTTATGCGCTAAAATGTTTTGTTCCTATGACCGCCAAACAGCGCCAACAGTATGCAGACCGTCGCGTGAAGGTCATAAAACCGTATCTTTGAAACGTTGTAAAATCCAAACTACTGAACCAAAATAAAAAATATTGAAATTAGTTTCTCAATATTGTCTAAATATAAGATTAAGCCAATAACGGACTTTCGAACAAAAAACTTTGCCTTCCGAATTGCACTATTATTTTAGTTTAACTGCTGTAATTAAGCTCTATGTTTCCATATTAACACAGACTAAGCAAATATTATGTTTAAATGACTTGTGTATGTATGTACACACAACAGCACGTCAGACTGAACACTTTTTTTGTAGAGTCGCCCGTAACGTAACCGAGCAGAGTGTAAGGGTCGACGTGCCTTCGTGTATACAGTATTGTACAGTGTAAAATTGCATGGGTAGATAATAAAAAATAGACTTCAGTAGGTGCGTATAGTTACACTTTTTCAGCACGTTACAAAACAAACTTTTCTAACTTGGAAAATTTATAGATTTAGAGATAGGTAGTTGTAGATAGATAGTAACGATTGTTTATTTAGTTTCATGTTAATAACAAATAAGCTTCAGCTTAATGTTTCTATTCGGTGCCTACTAATATTTGAAACAATAATATTCAAAGAAACAATGTGAATGGTCTTACTTAATACATTTTGAAGTACGAACGTTCTAATATCAAATTCCTGGTAGTCAAGTGATTGAATAGAAATCAAATCGATTCCTACTCAAGTTTGATTTTAATTATTACTAACTCTTCATCGCTTCCACGATTGTTAAATTGCGACTTTGGTCGGTAATGAAAGAGCACTTACTACAAACAAAGATTATGAAGCGTACAAATACTCTTACATTTAACGGAAAAGGATCGAAATTGAACCTAATCTTCAACAAAGAATGAATCAATAAGATGGACATATTAGACTTTGTTATCCTACTAGCGTGCCCATTGCGGACTCGCTTTGAGACCTCAGGTTTCCTCGCGATGGTACCTATGCTTCACAATTCGGTACGCAAAATTTTTTGTTCGAAAGTCCGTTATTGGCTTAAACTTATCTTTAGACATTATTGAGAAACTAATTTAAATATTTTTATTTTGGTCCAGTAGTTTTGTTTTTATGCGCTAAAATGTTTTGTTCCTATGACCGCCAACAGTATGCAGACCGTCGCGTGACGTCATAAAACCGTATCTTTGAAACGTTGTAAAATCCAAACTACTGAACCAAAATAAAAAATATTGAAATTAGTTTCTCAATATTGTCTAAAGATAAGATTAAGCCAATAACGGACTTTCGAACAAAAAACTTTGCGTACCGAATTAGCGCGACTATAAATTGACTACGTGCCTAACTTAGATAAGAAGCTAACTTGGAACCTCTGGTTCGTTCTTCCGCGAAGTCACCATCACCGTAGCTCTACCATTTTTTTTTCCTTCACAGCAACGTGAACGGCTCCCGTGAATACGAGCAGTCGGCGGCGGGAAGCGAGACGAGCGGAGCCGCGGCAGCAGACGAGCTACGGACCCAGACACCACACGACCCCTTCGATGACCTGCAGATGATCCTTCGAGCCCAGAACCGGGACACCATGGAGGACCATACAGTCATCGTGCCGCCACACAGAGATCTGAACGTGCTAAGGCCGGATAACCCTACTATAGGGGAGATGGAAGACCTGGACCTAAGGTAGGCCTTTCGTAAGCTCTGCTTGTTTCACTTATATTGATTTCAGGACAGCGAGCTAGTTTGGACTTCATTCGGAAGCCTTATTCACGAAAAATAGCCCAACAAAAACAGAGGCTCTTCCAGTTAGGTTGTTAATAGAGACACAAAACGTGTAGGTAGATATTTTGTCAATAATCCTTCAAAGACTTTCAAATAACTTACATTTTAATTAACGTACATAACCTTAGTCAATGTAGAGTCAAGATATCGTGTTTGTGTCATGATCATGAGCTACGCAATTAAGTTGACGATTATTTGACAAGTATTACAGAAGATTTTATAGTTCACAAGTAAATATAATTATTATTTGCATTGTTTTGTTTAAACAAGTACCAAAACAAAAGCTCGTACAACTAATGGAGCACTTAATCAAAATTGAAGGGGAGCCCGCTCCTACGCCCACTCTCTTCAAACCGAACGAGCCATAACAATAAACCGAAATAAGAAGAACAATTCCGCTAAATATAATGTTCGTTAAGAAATATTAATTAAAACTGAAAACTGTTCCTCGAAAAACCAACGCTAAGGGACATTAGGGGGGAATTGTCCAAGTTGCCGACAGCTGACATCCACTAGGACGATTTATGTTGCGCTTTCGGCGGGCTCTTAATTTTATTGTTACTTACTTCGTGTATAACTGCAGTTTAACTTTAATAGCGTTCACGGTATTGCCAAAAGTTGACCGAGCCACTTTAGTTTGCTGTTCGCACTCTATCAGCGCAGTGGAGTTCTTGAATGTACGTATGGTCGGCCACATTCTAGAATAGGTATCTTTTACCGCGCGCGACATAAGGGCGCCAACCCAACAAAAAGGGGTATCCTAGCGTGTACCCATAGCTCTTACACAGAAACGTCGTAACTTCGATTCCCGTTACGTTAATTTGTGATTGTGTATTGTGTCGAGTAAGCAATACGACTTATACTTAAATGCCGTAAGGGGTGTTGAAAAATATCTTGGGTGAAAACTTTGCGTCTAAGGCACACCTCTACTTCCAGAAATCGCCAAGCGTGGTGATATATCTTACAGTGGAAAGTTACAACTATGTTAAGACGTTGCCTCTAGAAAGGCTCCGTTCTGAACTATGCATCAAAACCAAACATGTGGTCCGTCGTCGTCTAATTTCACCGAAGCAAATATTAGACCAAATCTCCACGGGCAAGCCTGAAAAGAAAGCCTTACAGCGTTTTCTATGTTGGTACGAGAAAATTGCGATACATTTTATAGAGGTACGACAATCTTTCAAATTGAAGAACGTAAAGGGATAGTAAGCTATTCAAACCGTCATATTGTTGAGCGATAACCCAATGCCGAGTGTACGGATGAGGCATAAGCCGGCGACCTTTCTTTATCTTGTGAAACACAAATTCTGCAAGCCTTCAGAGGCATCTTATTTAAAATCCAGTTACGGGGCTCGCCGCGATAGGCGCGGGTCGCTGACAATAAAACTAAATGGAATGAATGCACGATGGCTTCCTCCAGGCCCCTCAGATATGACCGCCCCGCTTATGGCCAAATTCATGTGTCATATAGAAAGGGTCGCTTTGATACACGGATTAATTTCGCATACATTTTTTCCGAAATTGGCTACCCACGTAAATGTGAAATGAGATGAGCAGGCATTGTATTCTTTTTTTTTTTTCAAGGAGAGCCATCTTTGTATTATGGAGTTTGGTCGTTTCGCGTAACGGTTTTCGTTCTAGATTAGGCGAATGTGGGTTATTATTTTCCTGTTCCACATCCTCTCGCGCGCATTAGGATTCACCGCATCCTTTGCATGTTCACCTGACTTGCACACAATTCGGTCCGAAAAGAGAGTCGATAAATTTTATAGTAGGCGGCGGCGGCTTGATTTCTAAGTGCCGGTTATCGGGGTGTGCCACAAATCGAGATCGCAACACGTATGCTACCTGTGCGGGTCTCCTTAGTATTCCGCTCGATGCTTGTCGCCGGGAGCGAGCTCGGCAAACGGGGCACGTGCGCCTATGTGTCCCACGCAGCCAAAACCAACACACCAGCCAGCCCCGTGGCAGCCATCGGAAAATCTTCCTTGTAAATCTCCTCGTTAACGACCTGATTTACAGCAGAATATGAGGCCACTTAAGGGTCCTTTTGGGGTTTACCGTTTTTTCGGAAGAGTGGCCTCGGTAACGTCTTCATATTTGATATTTGCATGCGGTCGGGAGGAATCGCAAATCTAGTTTAGTGCGCGCAATTCTACCTCTTTACGACACATTGTCTTGTAGAAATCTGTGACTGTGTCAGTCAGTGAGCCAAGCCAATGCGCTTTCGTACTAATTGACAGTTTTCTTCAACTGTAGAGAAGGCTGCGACACCCAACGTGCTACTTGGGAAACCAAGCCACACTACTTTCGACTTCGCTCGTGCATCAAAGTACGAGGATGCCTCGCCGATTTTGTATTCATAGTTACCTACAATAGGGTGTCCCAGTCGTTTCCTCAGGTAATCAAGGAATGGAACTTTTCTTTATTTCAAAATTATTGTAACTACGAGTAGCATCTACATCTACAATCTAGATTTTAGGGGCTCAAAACTTTATCGTAAAAAAAGACGATTCCTAAATTACTAGATTATAATATGCTGAAATAGTGAACACCATGTATGTATGTCCCAAGAGCAAATTACAACAAAATTACATGGAAAACTCTACACACCCAAAAATATGAAATGTTATAACTTTATAAGGTCAATACGTGCAGTGCCTTATCTTTATTGTAGGCTAGGCCGACTAAGCTGTCAGGATGGTATAGGTGCTGGGCAAGCCTCCTCCATCTAAACAATGTCCCAGGCACTTTAGCGTCGAGTAGTCTCTTCATCCATCTAGTGTAAGTGAAGGTGTCACTGGACGCTGTATTAATCATTTCATTACGTAGATGCAAAGGCTTGTGTTTATAAGGTTGTCAGGTCCTCTTAATATATATTTTACAGCTGTTTCTTGTTTTCAGCTTGAACGCGACGAACCTGGAGCGGTTTCAGCTGAAGATATCGCAGCACGAGCTCTACGCAGATGGGGAGCCGCTGGTCGACGCGATCCTCAGCGACATGACTACTCTACCTATCATACATGCTGGTAAGTGCACTGTTATACCTACCTAAAGGTGATGGTCAAGGACTCAAGGCACACTAGAACCTACAAATTAATCCCGTGCATGTCAAAAGATTGCGTTTTTTTCTTGTGCGGAATTTATTCTGGAAAAGGTTCTAGAATCTAGGCCTTAGGTCCTAAAAATAGGGCTCCTTTGACGGCTAAAAACGGGTTTTTAGCAAAAAATGCAACGAAAATGTTTTTTTATTTTTTTTATTTTATTTGTGGCTCTAGTGGACGGGGTACCCCTCTCTTAAGAAGGCGGTACAAAACAGGCACACCGGCGTCGTAAACACAAAAATAACATTATCTTCTTTTTCGATACTCGTCGCAATCCGCGACCCCCGCCCCGTCTAAACATTGTGTCGAAACGGCCGTCAAAACGGCCAAGCCGCATATTTCGACTAGTTTGTGAAGTAAGGGCTTGTAGAGTTAGAGCGTGTAGAGTTACAAGCTTAGCTCTACATGAAATCTGATATCTTTTTGACAGTGCAAGGTGTATGGTCTCGTCTTGGCAACATTTTTTTACACGAAAATGTTTTCGGTGGGATATTTTATACTTTATACTTTTCAACATCCTAGAATATATGAATAAAATACACAAGTCAAAAACGGCGACTTTTGACTTTTGGCAATACTTATAACACGTTTTATTTATGTCGATCCACAAGCGTAGCATAAGGCTGGGTTAGAGCGTATCTTTGGGTTTATAACTCTGTCTAGCCCGCTCTACATCAAACAAAAGAGTGAGATACATTTAGTTATAAACCGATAGATACGCCCAGCCATATGCTACGCTTACTGGGATCTAGTCTTAGGACCACAAATAGTTAAGACTAGGGTTGATCATGAAAAATGGGTCCGTTTTCCGCAAAATATGTATCGAAATGAAAAAGTCAGTTTTTCGTAAAATATGTATCGAAAAATGTTTTTGGATTGGTGGCGCCAGTGTGCCTATAACAGTGCCGTGCGTGACTGACATACTGACTGACAAAAAACGCACAGCCGAAATCATTGCAGAAACTAAATTTTTTAAGTTCTTTTCTAGGTGTGTATGTGGATATTCTGAAAAAAAAAATCTCACATCTAGTGCTCAATCCGATTTATTTGCTAGTGCTCAAAATCGAAATAAACGATCTTTTTTGTCGACAAATAGACAATACGTATTAAGAAAAAGAAATGGTTCTTTTGGTTTCTAGACAAGGTTATATCTAAAAATCAATAGCAACGAAGAAATGCCAAGTCCATCCACAAAAGCCTACTACTGTAGTGTGGCTAGTTCTAAAATAAGGTCATTACGAATTAATTGTGGGAGTCTCGCCGTTGGCTAGCCTTTATCGAAACTATAAAGTATTCATGTTGACGCCTGACCGGACTTAGCAAGCCAATTTAGTTTAGACTGTTGAATGACTATTGTAGAAGCACAACGATTACTTCTGGGGCCCGAGTTTGCCAAAATGGCCTCCCACTTGACGGCTTCAATTACGATTTATTAAATGTTGTCGGTCCTTTTACTGTTTTTGTAGTACATGAAAAATACTCTGATTCTAATTCTAGAGGATTATTCGCTGGTTGTAGGACAATAACCAGGAAACCCCGGTTTTGTCCTTCTACTGGGACGCCGTCGACACGACATTGCTTTACAGACTTAAGACCCTTCTGCGGCGGTATGACTAAGCTGAGAGGCTATGATATAGGTGCAGGGCGGGCCTGTTCCGTCTAAGCATGTCCCAGGCACTGCAGCGCCCGAGTAGTCCCTTCGCTCATCTGTGAATGAAAGTGCCACTAGACGCAGTAAAAATCATCTCACACGTACATGCAAAGGCCGTAGCGGTACGACACGAGTAAAGCAACAAATTGGTTGTCGAAAACCTTTGTTTTTAGCCCCCGACCCAAAAGAAGGGGTTTTATAAGTTTGACCGCTATGTGTGTGAGTGTCAGTGTCTGTCCGTGGCACGCACAACTAGCGCCGCCAATGAAAAAATAGTTATTTGTTATGCAAGAATGCAAAATTATTGTTTGCGGCGAGTGCTTGTATTGAATACCGAGCTAGCGAAGGTTTCTAAAATTGAGCCACGAGCGTAGCGAGTGGTTCAAAAAAAGAAACCTGAGCGTAGCGAGGCATTCAGAAGCTCGAGTCGCAAATAATATTGCATTCGTGCGAAACACAAAACTTTTCATCTCACAGAAGCGAGGAAATGATTTTGTTAGCCAAGCGTGACAAACAATAGACATAGGTAGTAGTTAGAGAGCTGTTGACCAATCGAGATATTTTTTCGTACAAGGCTAGGAGTTGGTAGGCTGATAGAGTAGACTTCGCTGAGTCTGGGAAAAATATTTTTTTGGCACGGTCGCGGTTGAAAGTTAGATTTTTTCGACTTTGAAAGTTTAAATGTATGGCTTCAGTATATATTTTTTTGTCGTACAAGGCTAGAAACTTCTAGGTTAGTTATTGAGACTCCGTTGAACAAGAAAATATTTGTTTTTTTGGCCGAGCGTGGTTGAAAGTTTGATTTTTATAACCCAAAAATTCACACTTTCTAGGTTATAAAAAACAATATTTCTACCGCGTTTGGCTAGTAATAAATAGTGATTTCGTGATCAGCGGAGACTAAAAAGGCAGCCTCAAAACTCCCAGCCTTGTAGACAAAAAAGAAATGACTCAACCCATACATTTAAACTTTCAAAATCGAAAAAATCTAACTTTCAACCGCGACCGGACCAAAAAAATATTTTTCCCAGACTCGGCGAAGTCTACTCTATCAGCCTACTAACTCCCAGCCTTGTACAAAAAAATATCTCGATTGGTCACCAGCTCTCCAACTATAGGTAGGTACCTACCATAGAGGTTAGTGAAACGAGTTTCCTTCTTTTGTGCTTCTTCACAAAGGAGTATGTGCCATTGCCTAGCAACGGGTTGTTGATTACAAATCGTGTCTTCTTGAAGTGTCATAAAATCAACAACCCGTTGCTAGGCAATGCTACAAGTTGAAGGAGTTCCTTTTTTTTTTTATTAGGGCGTCGAGTTCAAATTTCGAAGCGCACAAAAATACAAAGCGGTTTAAAAAAGGATCTTCTACGATCGCATGTATAAAGTAACAGAGTACTTTCCGAGCATGGGAGATGTAAAATCTTTTTGGGTGCGTTTTTTGCTAAAAGCTCTTCTGCAAAATCTCAACGCGAGGCGAAAATATATGTGTTTTTTTTCATTGGCGGCGCCTGTTTTGCGTCCTATTGTGCCTTAAACGGGTGAACTGATTCGGATGCGGTTTTCTTTATTTAAAAGAGGTTTTTAAGTATAAAAATAAAAATAAAAAATAAAATAAAAAAATAAAAAATAAAAAATAAAAAAGCCTTTATTATTCCTAACATCGTTAAAAATTTAAAAATTTAAAGTAAAAGTAAAAAATTAAAAAAAATTAAATAATGAAATTAGGACCCCGTAAGGGTATAGGCCTCCTCCAGTTTCTTCCAGTTGTCTCTCTGTCTTGTGCATCTTTTACCCAGTTCTTGGTCACCTCTTCTATGTCGTCCACCCAACGAGCGGTAGGTCTTCCTCTTCTTCTTTTGCCTGTTGGGCCTTTCCACAGAGTTGCTATTTTAGTCCATTTGTCTTCGTGCATCCTAGCAATATGACCTGCCCATTGCCATTTCAATTTGTGTGTGTGTTCTATAACATCTATAATCTTCGTCTTTTTTCTTATGTTGTTGTGGTTTATTTTATCTGTTAGTTTTATTTTTAATATGCTTCTTTCTATAGCTCTTTGACATGTTGTGAGTTTTTGTTTGGCTTCATTTGTAAATTTCCAAGTTTGGCAACCATATGCTAGTGCAGGGAGTAGACAAGAGTCTATGACTTTCCGTTTAAGGTGTATGGGTAATGAGCTCTTCAGAACCTCAGCCATGCTCCAAAATTTGTTCCAGGTTTTGTTGATTCTTCTTTCTATCTCCTCAATATTGTTACTCGTCCTGAACGATATTTGCTTTCCTAGGTAGATGTACTCCTTGACATATTCTAGTTTTGTACATTCTATAAAGATGTTATTTTCCTCGCTATTTGTCATAATTTTTGTTTTCTGTAAGTTCATTTCCAGGCCAATCTCTGTGCTTACTTTGTGTAGTGTACTGAGCATGGATTGAAGGTTTTGGGAGTTTTCTGATAGTAGTACTATGTCGTCTGCGAAAGCCAAATGGGTCAACTGTTTTTTGTTTATAACAATACCTTTATTATCCCAGTTTATATTCTTCGTAATGTAATGTAGTACTATTATAAAAAGGGATGGCGACAGCGGATCTCCCTGTCTTACCCCCCTTTCGATTTTTATGTATCTGCCGGTATTTTCAAGCTTTACTCTGCTCTTGCACTTTGAGTATATGTTGTCTATTATATCTATATATGTTGGTTCTACTAGTGCTTCATTTAGAGCTTTTAATATTGAGTTATGTTCTATCGAATCAAAAGCTTTTTGGTAGTCGACAAAGGCCATATAGAGTGGTTTCTGGAATTCTCTGTATTTCTCTATTATCTGTTCCACGGCTTGGATATGGTCCATTGTACTGAAACCTTTCCTGAATCCTGCTTGCTCAACATTTAGGAAGCTTTCCAGCATTGGGGTTATTCTGTTTTGGAGGCCTGATGAGAACAGTTTGTATATACTTGACATAAGGCTTATCGGGCGATAGTTTCCTATGTCGGTTGCATCTCCTTTTTTATACAAAATTATTATGTCCGACTCTACCCATTGTGTTGGTACTATTTTTTGCTCGAGTACTTTGTTGAATAGTATGGTTATTGGTGTGGCTAGTATGTTGCTTATTGATTTCATTATGTCGTTGGTTATGCCTTCGCAGCCTGGGCTTTTACCTGATTTGGTTTTGGTAATTAGTTGTATTATCTCACTTTCGTTAAAGTCATTTACCTTCTCAGAAAATATACTTAGTGGTTGTATGTTGTCACTATCGGCTTTGTTATTATCTGCGTATAATTTTTCGTAGTATGATGTTGCTATTTCCAAAATATCATGTCTTTGTTGGTTATTTTTCAGTTTAGTTATCCATTTTTTTGTTTTGTTAATTTCTTTATATGCCCTTTTTAAGCTTCCAGACATGTTTAGATGTTTCTGTATGATTTCTGTTTTATGTTTTGTGTAGTCTTCTTTTATCATTCTATTAGCTTTTTTATATAAAAAGCTCAGTTCCAACTTCTCTTCTTTGCTTAAGGGTTTCTTTTTTTGTAGCTCTGATCTGCGACTTATGAGTGTTTTCGTGTTTTCAGATAGTATTGACTTCTTTTGTTTCTGAATGCTATTCGTTGTGGGTACTAAACTTTCTGTGATCCACGACTCTAGTCTGTTGTAGTACGTTTGAACGGGTTCGTCTGTTTCTGTATTCATAATAGTATTTCTGTTGCTCAACATCTTCTCTATTATTGCGGTTTTTTGTTCATCTGTCTCTATTATTCTTGGTATTATGTTTCCTCTGACTAGGCGATGGTCGGATGGAAATTGAATGTTCAGCACGTCCACATCTGTGAAGTACTTTTTGTTTGAAAGAATAAAATCAATTTCGTTTGTATTCTTTTTGTCCGGTGTTATCCAAGTCCATCTACGGTTGTCTTTCTTTTTGAATAGGGTATTATTAATGAATAATTTATTTTCTAGCGCATATTCTATGAGTCGTTGTCCTCTAGCGTTTCGGGTTCCTAGGCCGAACTTGCCTGCGACCAAGTTTTCACTATCTTTTGGTATACCTATTTTTGCATTGAAGTCTCCTATTATTATTTTTGTCTTTTCTGTCATAAGTTTTGCTTGATCGAGTGTTTTGTAGAAATTGTCTATTTCCTCTATGCTTGAATCTTTTGTTGGGGCGTGTACTTGTATGATAGAGATATTTTGCTGTCCAAACTTGAGGTTAAGTATAGAAATTCTTTCCGAGAGACCTATAAAGCTCAGAATATTTCGTTTGTGTTTCTTCTTAATCAAAAAGCCTGTTCCTAGATGGCCCTTTGTTTGTCCATAATAGCAAAATATGTGTTCACTGTCTTCTTCAATGTGGTTTCCAACTCTTCTTATTTCCGCTAGGCCGATAATGTCGTATTTTATGTGTTCTAATGAATGTTTCAACTGGATCATTTTTTCTTCTGAAGCTAGAGATCGGGCATTATATGTGCATATGTAGATGCTATTGTTGATAGGTGACTTTTTGTTGACTGGAGGGTTTTGGTCTAAATCTCCCGCGGTGACCGGCCGTTTTGGGAGATATCTTTTTGTTTTATAGTTTTTTTGTTTAGTTTTTTGTGGAGGAGCCTGTGTTTCCTATGCTTCCTCGAATGACTGGGCTTCCTTTGAGTTTCGAGTCAAATAGTTTGTAATATCGGGTTTGGTTTTCTTATTTGCTTGTTTTCCATTTAGATTATTGGAAGTTTTTTGGTTGTCTTTTGGTGATTCGGACAAATTTCTTTTGTTGTTGTTTTTAAGTATATTTTATCAAAATCGGTTCAGCTGTTTATGAGATAGATATGCTAATTTGAAGCTAAAATGTCGGGGGTATTTTATGTGATAAATGTGAAAAGAATGTGGGGACAACAAAGTATCTATCTATAAAATATCTCTATATTGCTCTACCTATTCGAAATCGCATTATTACGTAGTTGACATTCATCCCCCACGATCCCGCAAAAAAGAAAAATAAAATAGTTTAATTAGGTAGCTCTTTCATCATTATCAGCCTGTTAACACACTGCTGAGTAAAGGCCTCTTCATGCTCACGCCACCTCTCACGATCCTATTCCAGGCGCAACCACTGTTTTCAGGCTACTTGGGCTATGGCTAGGTAGCGATTTAACCCTCCTTAAAGTCGATGTTCTGTTGTATTCACTTGCTGGAAACAGAATGTCATTTATTTAATCCGACGGGAAGATCTTGGAGAAAATCTATAAAATAATTCACTAATGGACTTTACCTACGTAGGTATACCTTCTAAAACGAAGCAAATAGGGGTTTTCACTAAAAAGAGTAGGTACGTAGCTTTCAGGAGAGAAAAAACGTAACATCAATATAAAACTAGGGTTATATGAAGTCTAAACTATACCTAACCCTGCCAGCTCTTAGGCCTCAACGAGTACCTATTTGGACGTCAAACCTTTTAAATATTTCATTGACTTCATTATCAGGTCTTAGTGGTTCGACACAAAAGCCCGAAGGTTATCACTTCCCAAAAATCAGGCGTAGCTATGTAGAGGTACTAAATATTTGAGAAGAGTAGCTTCAAACCAGCTGAAATGCATTGACAAATGGCACTGAAAAAAAAATCTTCTTTTCGGATGCATTTTTCGCCGAAAACCAGGCTTCAAAAGAGAATCCCTAGGTTTAACTATTTTCTTACCCTCGTACACACGGCAGCACGTAGACGCTTACACGCTAGCTCTCTACTCGGTTACGTTACGGGCGACTTTACAACAAAAGTGTACACCTTGACGTGCTGTCTTGCAGTGCTACGTAACTTGCGTGTTTCAGTGTTTCATGAAAAAGACTTTCATAAGATGGCCTTTCGACAGGTGCACTGAGACGTCAGTCGTTGCTGTTGACTATCAGTTATTTAATGGTTGATTAGTTTTTCAAAATTCGAGTCTAAATTCGCCACTTAGGTAGTTACCACAGGATGTTTAGCATCATGTACCTACTCGTACGACAGCTCGATAAACCGCTGTATATCCTGCTCTACGAAAGAAAGCGCTGTTGCATCTAGTACATACATAATGAGATGCATAGCGTCCCATCAAGGCTCGGTTTGAGTGAACGTGCCATGGGACTCCCATGGCACGTTCACTCAAACCGAGCCTAGTTTGCTTTCGATACGTTATGGCGTTATGGTGGATTAAAGCGCTATCCAATTAAACTATTTTATTCTTGCTATTTGATAGGAAAAATTGTCCTCGACATGCGAGATAGTAAGCGATGGACGTCATAACCTCTATCGGTAATGCGCCCATTGTATATCTATCTACTAATTAGTTGTAAGAAAATTATTTGCAATTCTTTGGTGTACGATAAAGAGTATTCTATCTTCTATACCTAGGTATTCTATACCTAGGTGCCTATATACCCATATCCACCTCATCTCATTCGGGAACAACGGCCGTAGCGAAAATAGAAAAGCTGAGGTTGAGCCCAAATCATATATTTTAAATGAAGAAGGGTATTGCAATCAGTTCTGAGGTCGGCCGCGGACAATGGTGCCACAACAATCTCGACCTTCGCTTCAAAGTGGACTTGAATATTTAAACCACTTAATTGGATTTCATTGTGGATATCCAACCACTATATAGTGGGTCTATTTATTTTTAGCCCTTTCCGAGCACGCTCATTTGGTATTAACGAAACTGTTCGGGGTGCGGCGCTTGAGTGACGAGGTTGTCCTTTTCTATGGTACGCTTTAGTTAAAAAAAACTTAGGCCTTTGATTATTACCCGACTACGTGAAGCAAAAAGGAGGGTTACGATTTTAGCAGCGTATGTTTGTAGGTATTGTTGTATGTTCATATGTTCCCTCGCAGAGCCTAATTTACTACTCGGCCGATTGTTTTTAGATTTATCTCAATCACCAAGGTGACATACTTAGAACAGTTTAATTATCAAAAAATCTAAGATAGCGGCTGCTGTGTGCGCTAAAATGGTGGATCCAAAAGTTAAAATTTTCGGTTATCATCCTCATGATTATCAAATTGAAGGGCTTCAAAAAAACTTTTTATCGCACAATGTAGCGTCAATATAACAAGAAGAACAAAAAATACCAAAATGCGTTTTTCTTTGCCATTCGGTTCTATTCTGGGTGATCGTTCAAAATGACTTTCAAAATGTTCAAAAGGACTGCTAAAAAACTTAAATAAAATAATGTTCATGAAATGATTTCTTAGAATTAATTTTTAATTATTTTATTTCCTGCAGTGGAAGTAGTGGGATTTGAATCTAAAGGCTACTTTAAAAAAACTTAGTATTATACACTCTACAAGTCCACACGTTGCAAACACCTTTCTACCTTATTTATTAAACTGCAAATCTAATAGTCAATCAGTCAGTGACGTAATAAAGTTCAATTTCTCCCGACAGAGCAAAAAGAGGGCGGCACGCAGTTAAAGCTGATCATCGACTACCCGAACGGCATTCAGGCGCTCTTCAAACCGATGAGGTAAGCACAAGGTCCATGATACATCTAAGATTCTAAGCGGATGCAGGGAGGCGACAAACAACCGAGCTTCGCCGGGGTCGCTCCCCGAAGAACCCGAAGCCTTACAAACCAGCGATGTAACTGGATTGTACAGTTTTTTACGGGACCATCCTCTATTATTTTTAATTCTCGATAATTGCCGTCGATTGTATTGTTACTTAACTATTGTTTCTCAAGTAAGTGAATGTATATTCTTTTTGAGAAATAAATATCTTAAACCTTAAACCTTAAGTACTTCAGAATATTCGTGGAATTCTTGGAGGAAATGGGTTGGCAAGGGTAAAAATCCCATCTGACGCAAAATAGGCGCAAGTAGAGACGTCGAGTTTGATCCCGTTTGACTTCGATAGCCATGAGTTGACAGGTGTATGAAAACACATCTCCTATGGTCTCATCCCCCTAGGTCCACATTATTCTAGCAATGCGGAGATGATGTTTAATCGGTTTAAGCGCGTTCGATCCTGCTTATCTCCGATTTACTGCGTGTCAAACGTGATCGGGTACTGTTGGCTAATCCCCTGCATACCCAAAAAATAATTTAAGTCCGCAGCAACACCAAATGTACCAAAACCGTTTTAGTGAAATCGGACCCTAATGATTGATTACTCTCATCATAAGTCTCGTACAATAAGTCCACCCACGTCACGCTATTTCAACCCCAATGTAGTGGACGATAAGGACTGCTGGAGGCGACAGGTGTGCAGTAGGTGCTACGCGAAGTTTGGTCAACTTTTCTAGTTTGTTTAGAGCTCTTTGACTCGTCATTAATAAATTTCGCAGAAGTACCGACTCTCCATGAACAGAGAAAGGCGTTTTTCTCTACAAATGTTCGTTCGTTTGATAACTTTTTTTAATATATGATTTTTTATTCAACTCTACATTATTATTACGTAGAACTAAAAAGCTCCAAAATGAAGGACCACAAACAAGCTTCTTCGGTTCGATAAACTGTATAGCTATCGAGCTTGATAGAATTACCTAGTTGTCTGCTATCCTAGCTACCCAGAGCTATTAACGCGATGCTCTCGCCTACTTTGTATTTAACTTATGATGATCGTTCTTCTTGTTCTTCTTCTTCTTCTTCTTTGGGTGCTTCTGAATCTCTGACTCAGCATAGGTGTATTTTTCTCTTTTTTTCTCGCGAGGGAAAATTTCTGGGCAGAACTCGTAATTCCAGTGTACTCCCGTAGGTTTCCCAAATTTGAAGTTATTTCTTCGACCGACGCGTCTTTTCCTGTCATTATAAGTTGCAGGTGGCTGTACTTCTTATGTCCTGTGATTTTTATAGTTCTTCACACGCTGTACTTCTATCGAATCTATTCCCGAAGTCGAAGTCCGCCTTGCGGCAACTTGTTGGGACTTTCCTGTCACCTGTTTGTAGTTTTACCGACCATGCGTTTCTTACATCGCAGGACTTGTTGTTCGAGTGTTCGAGTGCTCACGCTATCGCCTTAGCGGCTTACCCCGACCAACTATGAGTACTATTGAACTGAAAGTACACTCGTGTTCGCCAACTTACGGCGGACCATTGTTAGAGAATTCCTAAGTGAACGCGACATGCTTGGATGTGGACTTATTTTCTATTGTGATATTTTCTCTTGCACATATTCGTATTGTGCTGAAAGTTAAGCTTCTAGGCGTCTCAGGTGGACTTGTACCTGACTTTTAAATAATGTTGTGTACCTACTCAAATCATGCAATCTAAAAACCTAATGAAAGCGTTCAAAGCACGTCTATCATAATAAATTATAGCAAGTATGAGAATGATGCACCACTGGCTATCATACTTTAACTGCCGGTTTCTGATTTGAGAAATTCGTTAAGCAAGCACTTAAATATATCGTTCTGCTTCTGCAGATTTCTCAAATAAGAACGTGACAGAACGATAGTCAAGTATTTACTTAGTAAAATTCTCAATTCAGAAACCGGGCCTAAGTGTCAGTAGAGTGAGAGACAGTACTGACTGTACTGTATCACGCGATACAGATCTAAAAACGATCATGATGATAATAAGGAAGATACACCTTCACTCTAAGTAAATCAGTCGAGTGAGAGAAAGAACTGTGTGCTTATGCTGTAAAAAAACTGCATTGTTGCTAGTCCTCAAAAGCGGGAAATAGCTCTTATCATAATAAAACATCAACCTCTCCGGCCTTGTACTGCATCATACGTGCATCACTCTGCGTAGGTTGCACTGCACAAGGTCTCAGGTTTAGCAACCTTTTCAAAAAGTTCTCCCACGAGTCCCACGCGAAAATAACTTTAAAACGCTCAATCGGAGCAATAAATAGCAAGACTCGATAACGAGCAAAGAGTGTAGCATTTCGAAAAGGTCGAAGTTGCATTCGTAGAAAAATTATAGACACCCGGGGAGATAGGAGAGACATATTAAGAGGGCCTAGCGGATCCGCACAATCCACCTGGGACGGATAAATTACGCGACAGTCGATACTAACCCTTCCTTCGGTTCGCAATCCGTTTTAGTTTTATCGCCCACCTCTTGGCTACTTCTGAATGCCTGTTACTTCTTTGCATACTACCTAGTACCTGCGAAGGTTTCGGCAGTTTATTCCTATCTTTGTTTATTGAATTGGGTCGACGCCTATTTTCTGTTTCAAGAAGGCTAAGTGCCAATTTTACCACTTTGGGATCGGCGATTAAACGTCTGAGATTCCGGATCTCAAACGGAGATTATGGCTGATTCCGTAACTTTATAAAATTAGACATAGATTTGCTTTTTTAATTTAAGTACTTGGTGTGGCGTGTAAATAGCCAACACCGCGTGTACTTGCGTACTTTATAAAATTAAAATTATAGAAGGAAAATATATTAATATTCGTCAATAAAATACACGAAAACACGAGTAAGACCAACCGGTGCAAAATACATGTGCCCACTCACCTCTTCAACACTCCGAGCCACCTTCAACTCCTCGATCAGGTATAGCAGCAGGAGTCCAAGGATCTGATGAAGCACAAATGTCCGACGGACCGGCCGGTCATATGCACTCGCGTGTGGTACGTCCAAATGCTTTTAACAGTATTTATCTCCCAAAAAAACACAAACGAAAACTCAATGCAATCCAGTCTTGCGGGAAGGAAAATTTATAATGTCAAACACAGCAAACAATTGCAACTTGCCAAGACGACAAGGAACTCTTCTTCAAAATCACCAATGAGGTGCAAGATTATTAGCAGCAATCATCGCACAAAAATCACTACTAACTACTAACACAAAAATCACTACTAACTCCAGTAACTCCAGAGCGCATCCGAATGTGAGCGGGCATTGCACCAAATTACAAGTGTTTTCGGTATACTTTAAAAATAATAAACTAAATAATTAGAGGTGGGCCTTGGTGCTTCACCAGTACTCTCTTTTGGTATGTTTCAACTCTTCTATATCAGCCAGTTTGTATTTCATATTTAACAAAGTATAGATTTCTCGGAGTCGCAGCCAATTCACGTCAACCAGTCGAGTTTTATGGGAAGCGAAGTGTTTTCTATTTGTTATCGATAGCGATGGATCATATTACCGCGTCGGCAATGTCTCCTTGATCAAATATTGAGTTTTCGTAATCCTTTAGGGATCGAGGGCGAGCGCTCGATGAGTCACTCAGAGTCAATAGCGATAAAAATCACTGTAGTTCGGAGGATGGATAAGTGGTGATTAAAGTCTATCGTTAACAGTTTGACAAAGCCAATAGCGTGCCCTATCTCTACGTCCTCCACTTATCTCCATTCGTTCAACTTTGCTATTCACGTGCAAGCAGAAAATTCGACGTGGTCTGAAATCTGAAACGTCTATTTTTATGGCACAGTAGAGGTAATATTTTATCTTCATAGAAACGAAACGCGCCTTAGATATACCTATTTACGCGCCTCAAAGTGACTCGAATTTCAGTACGTCTCGGGTATTGTAACTTTTGTATGGGCGATAGTATAACCCGCATTTTCCGTGTTTCAAGAACATAACACGCTTGAGATATCCTACTAGTCTATTCCTGTATCATGCCTAGAGGTAGATACAAATACAATGCAGCGTATTTGCTTGATGCTATTGCGTATTGTCCACAGATTCGCCCGAGATGTGCAGACTCTACCGAACCATTTTTACTTTTCCGACTACGAGCGGCATAATGCTGAGATCGCAGCTTTCCATCTAGACAGGTAAACTGGAATTTAGAAACATTGCACACCATTTTCGAGTCTCTTGCACTTGAATATAAGGGCTGATTTACACAGGGCAAGATACTGATTCCAAATTCGAGTCAGTGCTGACCCGATACACTGTGTAGATTGATTTGAAGCGCGACGCGACAGCACTTGACTTACAGTTCTACACTATGTGGTCAGCCGGCACTGACTTCCCTCGAATTCAGGATCAGTAATTATCCTGTTCCATGCATCCAGTCATTTCCTCAATGCTGAGGATTGTGACAATCTCTTGAAAGTGGCGGAGAGCAGAATTCTCCATTGAGTTCTGATATAACTCACGATGTGGTTCAGTGTGGTTACTCAGTAAAAAAAAACCGCACAGTTTGCTCTTATCGTAATAAACAATATTTTTTTCGACAAATAATACGTCGTGTACTATTTGTCGAATAAAATATATTTATATTTACCCGCAAATAAACCGGTTTTGAGGACTATCAACTGTGCGGATTTTTACAGAAATACGCGGATTTTTACAAAAATTTTGATTTTTTTTTACCTACTGAGATGTGTTCAATAATATATTTACAAGATTTACATGATAAATTAAATATAATTAAAACTAACCTAATAATCTAAAAAAAAAAACTTACCTACTATTGACAAATAAAACACCTGCCCCAGATCGGTGCCCCGCGGTAGGGAGAATAAGTTTACAGAATAAGTAGGTACACAGTTCATCCTGTTATTAGGTCATCAACTTAAATTACTACTAGTGGTTCGCCCCGAACTATGAACTCGCGACCCCATATCTCAGCAACCCCTCCACCGATTTCGCTCATGTTCAACTTAAAAATTCTCTTGGCCTCATTTACCTGCCTACCAAATTTCATGACGATCCGACTAAATTTACTCAAGTTATTGTCGAACGAACATTCATACATACATACATACAAACATACAAACGCCGGATTGTTCCAGTAGACTCGGAGAACTTCGCTCGCTTCGCTTGCTCGTTCAATAACATTCAAAACAACGCCCCAGTCACTGCAGCGTCCGAGTGGTCTCTTCACCCATCTAGTGTGAGTGAAGGAGCCACTGGATGCTGCATAAATCATGTCATTACGTAGAGGCAAAGGCCTAGTGTAAACAATTATAAGGAACTAAGGCTACCCAGGTAGGTATCAACAAATATTTACCAAGATTGCCTTACGTGCTAAGACACCCACCATAAAATTAGTCATGCCATCGCATTGGATGCTCTGCGCTTGAGCAACAAATCACATGCGTAATCACGTGCCGTGATCCGGGTGTATTCTTACCTGGGCGTCAAGTCTGTAACGCAATGGTGTTTCGATAGGGTCACAGTAGTAAGGACAAAACCGGGATTTTTCGTTTTCCTCCTACAACCACCGAGCGATCGCTTGTATGTAATGTAATGTTTGTATTATGTATGAATGTTCGTTCGACGATAACTTGAGTAAATTTGGTCGGATCGTCATGAAACTTGGTAATGAAATTAAAATATTATTTACTTCGAACATGAGCCAAATCAGTCGAGTGTTTGCCAAGATATTACCTGCGCGAATAGTGTTAGCAAAAAGTTACACATCCATCGCTCATCGCGAGTTCACAGTTCGGGGTGAAGTACTAGTCTTTATTGTACTAGAACTAGTGGTTTGCCCTATCTGTGAACTTGTGACCCCATAACTCAGCTCGCTCCGCTCGCTCGTTCAAATGCAATATAAGGACAGACATCGGACAGTCTTAGTAAATCTTTATCGAAGCCTATAACGCTGAACCTATCGAGACACAACTGCGTTACAGACTTGAGCCCCTGCTGCACAGGACAAATAAGCTGTATTCGGTTGCAAATTTGTGAAGTTACTCAAAGGCCCAACGAACTTTAATCCGGTTTTGATCCTGCTATTGCATTCTTTGTTGTATAACTACTTAACTAGTGGTTCGCCCCGAACTTTGAACTCGCGACCCTATATCTCAGCAACCCCTCGACCGATTTGGCTCATGTTCGAACTTAAAAATTATCTTTGCCTCGTTTACCCTCCTACCAAATTTCATGGCGATCCGACTACATTTACTAAAGTTATCGTCGAACGAACATTCATACATACATACAAACATACATACATACAAACATACAAACGCCGGATTGTTCCAGAGACTCGGAGAACTTCGCTCGCTCGTTCAATTAAAGAAAAGTTTATAAGCAGAAAATTCAGTTGATCGGATGAACGTTTGAGCTTTTGATTGAATTTTGATCCTCGGTGGTCACTCTTACTTCGAGATAAGTCTACCTAGTCTACCTTGTGAAACAACTATAGCCTTTTACTTACTTTATTTAAGAGATCTCTATCTATCTATTTACCTCCCTTCCCCCAGACTCCTCGGCTTCCGCCGCGCCATGCCGGTCGTGGGCCGCGTCCTCAACATGACGACAGAGATCTATGACGTCACCGAGGGCGACATCCTAAAGACTTTCTTCGTGTCGCCGGCGAACAACTTCTGCTTCCACGGCAAATGTTCCTACTACTGCGACACGGGCCACGCCATCTGCGGCAACCCTGACATGCTGGAGGGGAGCTTCGCCGCCTTTCTACCGGCTGATGATATTGCTAAACGAAAGGTAACATTTTACCATCAGGTATCAGTTATTTTGCGAAGAAACCACCGCTGTCTGAGCTGCAGCATAACATGGAAACTAAAGGATACTAAACTGTCCTTACCAAGCACAACAGAAGTATCGTGTTTGGACTCATGAATAGGATAAATTGGTAAGGGATTCCTAGCTACTGGTGAATTTACATTAGCAATACGACTCGCCAAGGCTGGAGGAAAGCATCATGATGAACACTGAGCGTCTGAGGTAGGTATATTGACATCAAGGCAATCGTTACCAATCTGGAGCTGCCCGCTCGCGTGGTGATTGAGCCCTAACTCTCTCTCTCTCTGTCAGCTGCTTGGCCTGATGCTGCAGCTTCGCCTCGATTCTGTAGGTTACCCAACTCTTCACCAACCTAAACCAGAGGTATCGTGTTTCGCCTCATTGGGTCTGGGGTATGTAATCGTATGTAGTAGCCACCCTTGCTGTCAGAGATTTAGGCAGCCCAAAGGGCCTCTGACATGGCTTAACGATTGTTATTAATCAACAACAACTGGAACCACCGGTTTAACGTGCCTTCCGAAGGGCGGAAGCGCTCAGATATTATTGCCATTAGCGGTCATTTGGTCATCGGGTCTTATGATGGGGCAGGGAAGGGAAAAGAGGAATGATGATAAATTGGCGATTTTTTAAATTGAATATGAATGTTGGTTTCAGGTCTGGAGACATCCATGGAGAAGATCCTACCATAAGAGACGGAAAGCACAGTGGGAGCTAGAAACAGACTATTGCGACACTGTAAGTGTTTCCTTTCGAACACTTTTTTTTGCAGCCAAAGAAAGCATCTCCTTACCTCTTACTCTCTCCGAATGTTTTTCTTCTTAACCTTTTCAAACCATTACATTTTATTTACGTCAATTATTTCTAAATAGTACCATAATTTGCTCTGGTTCTAGGTCCGTTCAACGCCACCGTACGACTCAGGTCGACGGATGCTGGACCTCATGGATATGTCTATCTTCGATTTCCTTACTGGAAATATGGACCGGCATCATTATGAAACGTTCAGGTACCTATGCACCTTTTCTTCATGAATTTGGTTACCATTTCTAGCAAGCTCTTTGGGCTACCTTACACATAGCTCTATAATTCGCTATTCTATTGTTATAATTTTTATTATTTTATGTGTGTGTGTGGTGTTTACATTTATTTTCTTTCTTTCTTCTTTCTTCTCTTCGGCGAAATATTCATTTGTTTCTTTGACTAAGAAAATACGTATATTGATTACGTGAAACCTATAACACTTATAAGCTCCATCTATGAAGTGCTTTTAATTTGTGCTTTGAAAACGTCTCATTGCTTTGTTTTCAGACTGTTCGGCAACGATACCTTCACGCTCCACCTGGACCATGGCAGGGCGTTCGGGAAAGCAAACCACGATGAGATCAGCATTCTCGCGCCGCTGCTGCAGTGCTGCATCGTCAGACACTCGACACTCGCCATGTTGCTCAAGTACGTACCTACTTCTTCTTCACAGCAGTTTTATTGTAGAGTCCGTTCACTTTACTATCCATATTTACTCGAATCTGAGGAATGAATAATGATGGCTTTTTTTAGAAATACCTACTGTACACACATTCTCAGCATTTCTAAACCACCTATTGCTATGTTTTTGTTTTCCGTTCCATCCAAGTGGGTTTCATTAACCCTAATTTTGTTTATTCTCCAGACTCCACAACGGCATACCATTGTCGACGCTTCTCCGACAATCCATGTCAGCAGACCCTGTCGCTCCGATTCTCTGGGAGCCTCACTTAGCTGCCCTAGACCGGAGGATCGTAATCGTCCTCAATGCTGTCAGAAAGTGCGTCGAGAAGACCAACAACCATCATGAAGACGTCGCTGACTTTGTATGACCCGAAGAATATGAAAGGACTCACGTGGAAAGGAACTAAGTGATGGAAGTACAAGAAATGTTTTAGTAACGGAGTGTTGTGAGTGTCTACTAGTCGAACTTTGTGACGTAAGTTTTAAGGGAAATATCTGTCGGAAGACATGGCTGGCGAGACTGAGCATCTGTGGACATACCTTAGTTAGATTAATATACCTACTTTGAAGTCGCAAGTTGACTGCGGGCATTGTCTACAAGACTTTTGAATTTAGCGTAAGACTTTAGTGCCAAAGATTGTCCAAATGATGTAACATCTTTTGTTTTTCATATAATAATTTATTACCATTCCACTTGTTCAGTAGCAGACAATCATTTTAAAATAATTAGTTTAATTTTAAGCCATTTTGGTATGCCAAATCTATTTAAATCTTGTACAAATTTTGGAAAAATATGTTAGTAACGAGATTTTTGATTCGACCTGTTTTGGCAAAGCCTGGGAAGATATTGTTAGGCAGGTTTTTTAATATTATTTTATTGATTTAAGTCAGACGTAATATCAAATTGTGAACGTCCAATGAGATTTTTAAAATTGTAGATTTAAGGAAAAAGTGCAATCTGGTGTACATATTTTAGTGCAATGCAATTTTGTTTAGTGTTTAAGTTTGAAGTTTAGTAAAATGTTTTTTTTTTTTCACTTTTAGGTCTTATGTTTTTTTATTGTTAAATCTGTTACCATAGCTGGACACTCAAGAAAAAACATATCAATGTGATGATTTGTAATAAATAACAGACACATCTTTGTGACTTTAGTTTAGGAAAAGGTCTCTCGGTATTGCTGGATCTGAAAATGATTGTGTTAATTTTATAGTAATCTAGAGGCTAGATCAGCAAACTATTAATATATTTCTATTTTATTTTAGATACATTATTAAAACTGTTTTTTTCTATTCTAACTTTGCTACCTATCAGTCTATGTTTTGAGTTCTTTAAAACATTTCATTATCTTCTGAACGATGGAGTTAACATTGCTATTTCCCGGCCCAAAGCATTGTTTTATATAATGAACTTTTTGCAAAATAATAAGTTTCAATTAGGTATGGGCAGATAAATATACTTATTTTATTTAACTTAGTATATCTCTTTAATACTTCTTTTCTTTCCTTTCTTTTCTTATCTTCATTAAAAAGTATAATGGTATTATACCTACGAAACATGTGTGTAAATCGTGATGTCTGACAGTATACAAACTAGAGTCGGCTTGCCAAAGACGTAAATACATAATCTGATGAGATATAAAACGTGTTGTATAAAATGCAATGTGATGCTTAGATTGTACGACGCTGTTGACTGTTTATAAATATAAAATTAAAGTTAATTATTAAAATTTTGTTGCACTGGTATTTATTTATTCCTCCCTTTTTAGATGGGAATAAAATCGAGGACTAGCAAGGCTTCACGCGTTGAGATTAACCTTTGAAACACCGAAAATTATTTATGGAAGCTATGGAACAATATTTAAATTGCCAAATAAAAAGAACACAGGTCGGTGTTCTGCAATATTCCTTAGAGGGCACATAAAAAGAGCGACACAAAGATACGTCTCACCCTCGTAAAATGAAGATTCGCATAGTTTTATGCGTTTGCTCGAACAAAACTGTTATAGGATTAGGCCTGGCCCTAGGATTTTTATTTGCCCTCTCCCAGCTAGGCTTGATGGATTATACAAAGCTCGATATAATCCGCTTTCTCTCTCTCTCTCTCTCACTCTTGGCCATGGTTTAATAATAGGCTTTTTTCGGGTTTTTTTTTTGTTGTTTATGAAGACTTCTCTAGATGGCGCTATCCATCTCACCATAGAAAATGGAGTTTAGCCAGAATTAATGTCAAAGTCTGTCCACAGACTGTCTATTGGTCTGTGCCGAGGTTTTTTTCACAGATAACTTCCCCGCCGCGCGCCGCTTGTTCTTGCTCGTAATTTTTGTTTCACAAATTCACAAGTGATCATCCACGGATTTTCATTAAAATAATACCTACTTAGAATTATAAGTGCTTTTGTACATCTTGTATATTGTATGTAGAAGCCATGTATGGGAAGTGTTGTGTTTTGGGTCGAATGGAGAAACCAGTTTAGCCTAGGCCAAACTAGGCTAGCCTTATTTGAATAGGGGTAATACAGATTCTACCTAGTTATGCTAGACTAGTACTTTTTCTTAAAACTAACTAACCCGCCGTAATTATCTGAACAGTAGGGGACGCATTTAAAGGCCGAATTTGAAAAAGTCTACATTCAAAAAGCCTACGGTATATCCGAGTTTGAAGGACCACTCGAAAACAAAAAGAGGTAGGTAGGTATGTCAGTGTGTCGCCAACCGAACCTACTGACCTAACCTTTGTTTTAAATCTTTTTCGACTGTCTGTCACACGTCCAGGAATACCCTGTATGTTTAACACCCTTTATGTCGGTTTTTAGAACACCTTTATAAGTAAAAGGCCTGGTTTCGGGGTTCTTAAGGGGTTCGAAAATTTCGTTATTTTTGCGCTAAACCTCTTAGTTTACGAGATATGGTAACATTCATACGTAATCGTTCGTCAATATCAGCTCGGGCTAGGCCATACTAGTTTATCCTGGAGCGTACCATATTCTTGCTAGGCCAGACTGGATTGGCCTAGGCTAAACTGGTTTCTCCATACGAGCTTCGTTCGGCTAGACTAGTTTGGCCTAGGAAATACCGGTTTATCCATACGAGCTTCGGCTAGACTAGTTTGGCCTAGGCTATACTGGTTCGTTCATACGAGCTTAGGTTAGACTGGTTTGGCCGAGGCGAAACTAGTTTATCATGAAATCGGGTTTGGCCGGTAACATAATACAACAGAAATGGCAAGAAAATAAGGATTATTAGGGGTCAGGTCAAGCGGTTGGTCAGGTGATTATTTTCCATCGCAACTTAAATACCACCCGACGCCACGGTACGCCACCCGACGCGCGCAGACTTATCTGGCGTTCTTTTTGGTTATCTGTGATCTAGTTTGACATTTATTCTTACTAAAATACAGCGCCATCTAGAATTTTTATTATAACTAAAGGAAAAAACCCTATTGATAAGGGGCAGTTTTAATGTTACGGCGATAATGTGTTGCTAGAATACGTAATTTACACCAGACCGAAGTTCGGCTGTACGGTATAATGCGACGGAATTTCGGCATTATGTCAGTAATGGCCCGTTTTCAGAAAAAAAAACGTAGTTCTCTTTTTCTCCACTGATGGCGCTCATAATACGGCACTATAACGGCAGTCAGTTGAAATTTCATCAGTGTTGTCAACGGTATGACAAATTACCGTAAACTGTAATAATCATAACCAGAAAGACAATTCATTGCTTGCAAATTTTATCGCATCACGTAGCTGATGTCAGTATCCTACCTACCTATTATATATTGATCAAAAACCATTTATGTTTTTCCTTTCAAGAATAAAAATTGCAAATATATGACACGGCATTTTTACCGATTGAACATGGCAAGCCTGATTCTTATCTTTGGTGTTTGTGTATCTTTAGTATAAGTACTTTCTAATCTGTGAATCTGTGGGAAAAAGCGTTATTTGGCTGCCGTTAAGTAGCCGTATTTTCTGCGCCATCTAGCGAGCATTTTAAATTCAGCTTTTAACTGTCGGTTGAAAACGGCTCATTCAAATAGCATTGCAGGCGTAATCACGCCGAACTTCGGTCGCAGAATTTCGGCATAGTGTGGTTAGACATTTACAGTTAGCAAGGTAACTCGGTACTCAATAATAAATCCACCCATGACGTTATCAGCAGAATACCGAAGTAATGTCATTCGCGCCACGCCGCCGCTGCCGGCAACAAGCAGGGGCCTTAGCCTGTAACGCAATGGCGTATCAATGGCGTCCTAGGTAGATGGACAAAACCGGGATTTTTTCGTTGTTCTCCTATAACCAGCGAACTAATCCTCTAGAATTAGACTCATAATATTCTTTGCTGTACAACAAAAACATTAAAAGGACCGACACTAGACCGACAGCATTAATAAATCGTAATTGAAACTATTAACCGGGAGCCCATTTTGGCACCATTGCGTTACAGGCTAAGGCCCCAGGTAACAAGGCGTAAATGGCCGTGTTTGCATTACACACATTGTCATTCGCGGGGCGGGCCGCCCGCCCAGCGCTACATAAATGCTATGGAGATGGAAGGACCGCCACAACAGGGTTTAGCTACGAAGTCTACGAAATAAAGTTTTCGTTTTCTTTGTGTACAAATAGGTCTTTACGCCCTGTAAAAAAATACATCACTCACCATATATGTAGGTACTAATAGTGCGCGATACAGTGCTGCTATTCTACAATATGCATGGTAAATGGATCTAGTCAAGTCGTCAAGATGGAAAAGCGACAGGATCACTGGACAAGTATCATACAAGGTGTTATAAAAGTACCTAACTCTTTTTACAGGGTAATAGCACCCGGTGACAGGGACCACAACCTAAATATTTGTTTTGATATTTGACGTTCCGTTAATTTTTAAATTAACTAGTGGTTCGCCCCGAACTGTGAACTCGCGACCCCATATAAACTTAACAACCCGATATCTCGGTAACCCCTCAACCGATTTGGCTCATGTTCGAACTTAAAAATTCTTTTAATTTCATTTACCCGCCTACCAAATTTCATAACGATCCGACCAATTTTACTCAAGTTATCGTCGAACGAACATTCATACATACAAACATACAAACATACATACATACATACATACATACATACATACATACAAACGCCGGATTGTTCCAGTAGACTCGGAGAACTTCGCTCGCTTCGCTCGCTTCGCTCGCTTCGCTCGCTCGTTCAATAAAATGTGAACCATGTGGCAGGAGAAAAGTATTTTTTAAATATAGTTTTCATTGACTTTCACAATGTTTTAACAACTCAAAGCTATGTAAATGCACCTACACGCACAAACATATTTTTAAATTTGAGCTACCTAATAACAATAACTAAAAAGTAATGATTTTTTTTCAATTTTGAGGTTATGAAATAAAAAAATTTTTTCAACTTTTTTTTACAGATTTGACATTCTGTTGACCAGTAGGTTACACCCTGTAAAAAGAGTTAGGTACTTTTGTAACACCTTGTATAATATCTTGTCCAGCAGCTGTTTGTAGAATAGTAGGTATTATCATAACTTTCATACCCATAAAGATTGGGTAGGACGGACCTTTTTGAGTGCTTACAAGGGTTTACGCCTTCTACCCGTACCTATGTGCTTGTGAGACAATCTCCGATATTTCACATTCAGGGGAAGATTCGCGCCCAAAGTGTGGTCGGGCTGCCGACGCCTTATGGAATATCAAAAACTCCCTGTTTATCAAAAATATATCACGTTGTGCATAGTGTGCTTAGGTTTACAAGCTGGTACAGTCGGCCACACGCTAGGATACCCATTTTTGTTCTATTGCCGCCCTTATGCCGCGCGCGTAAGGGCCTTTATACAAGGTGTTACAAAAGATGCTAACTCTTTTTACAGGGTAATAGCCGGTGATGGGATCACAACCTAAATATTTTTTTTTGGTTTACGATGTTCCGTTGATTTTTAAATTAATAAAATGTGAACGGTGTGGCGGGAGAAAAGTATTTTTAAAATATTGTTTTCATTGACTTTCACAATGTTTTAACAACTCAAACCTTTGCAAATGCACCTACACCCACAAACATATTTTTTAATTTGAGCTAATACCAAGAACAAAAAAGATATGAAAAAATTTCAGCTTTGAGGTTATAAAATAAAATTTGTTTTTTTCAACTTTTTTTTACAGAATTGACATCCTGTTGACCAGTAGGTTACACCCTGTAAAAAGAGTTAGGATGTTTTGTAACACGTTGTATAAAATAGTAAGCATTCTTTCAGAATATTAATAAACACGGGAGTTAGTGGACGTATCAATCAATCACAGGTATCATTTAATTCCAGTTTATATCTCTTATAGTGCAGATTTCTTTCACTGTAAAATATCTTCCTTGATAGGTCCAATATTCCATGCAGTTGTGTGAACTTGTGTGTAGTAGAGTTGAGGAAAAAGCCTATTCCATCTAACCTAGTTTTCAGGTGCTGCGACGTCCGAGTGTTCACTTCTATTCACCCATCGAAAGATTGCGAGTGAAGGTGGATTAATCATCTATCTAAATAGATATAAATAGACCGCCTTCTGATTGAAATAGCTAAATACCAAGCAGTATAAATAAATAGCAATATTTTGCATCCATAACGACGCGACGATATCAACAATCGACTGATGCAGATGGTCGTCGATCATTTACAAAATAAAACAAAGTACGCCAGTTTGTTATATTAAATATGAAAATATGCCCAAAGTGAGTCATTAATAAACAACCTACATTGCACCCCTTCAAAGAATTAGTAATTCCATAGAAATCAAAGCGAAAATTTCGTAATTGCGAATTCCCGGCAGTGGCTCGCTTTAATTTTAATAAAAGGTTTCTTATTAGGGGCAAATCTGATTAAGCGCTAAGGACAAACATCACTGTGTCGAGAATTCCTCCAGACGACGAAAATCTAGACCGAAATGAATAGAAGGTCGGTGTTCCTTCTTCTTGACGTCCAAATACTTAGGTAGGTATCCAGTGTGCTATTCTGTAAAAAAACCGCACAGTTGCTATTCCTCAATTTAACTGAAATTTATAAGGCATGATAGACGTGCCTCTGTATTTATACCACCATATTGCACCATATTTATACCCATTATTAATCATGAAAAAAAGTTACTGAAACTGAAAAGTGAGGTAGAAAAAGTTGTTGGAAATCACATTTAGGAGTGGACGTGTTTCAGGAGTTATTTGAAAAGCTATTTAAAAATTACCCTGTATACTAGATACTTTCATAGTACGTACAGTCGGACACAATGCACACTCGCAATATCGTAGGTAGGTACAGATACTCTATCTCACGAAGTCCGTTTGGTTATGAATGTTGTCGGCGTGCATGTATACAATGCTTTAGTGTGCGTAAGCGCGGCAGCGGCTCAGTCATCATCAGTCACGTTATAGTCCGCGCGCGATGAGAATGGGATGGTACCTTGTCGAAGTCAATCGAAAATATACTGTATTTTACTTTGACAAGGTTGCATCGACGCCAGTTTGCTTACCGCGCGCGTCTCAGTTCCAAAAGGTCGCATCCCATTCTCATCCCGCATGGATTATCAGTTATCACGTATCACGTTCAGCCGCCCTTACGCACACTAAAGCATACATGCACGCCTGACAACATTCATAACCAAACGGATTTCATGAGATAGAGTATCTGTAACTCAACTATAGATTTCATAATTTTATTGAGTGTGAGAAAAACTTATTGCCCGAATGACTTTTCATCGATGATGTTTGACCGATCTCACCATAATACTGTTTCTATTCCTCGATGGTGGATGGCTGGAATTCTGCTTCTTTCTGTTTTGTGGTAGAGTTGGAATGAGGCGGGTTGTGTTTAATAATTCGAAGGCGTCATTTACTAATAACAAACGAAATGAAATACCAGTTTCATGGAACACTTATTGAGCGGGATTTGTTAACCTTCCAGCCAAGTACTTGTACCAATCAATCAACCAAGAGATCGAAACGACTAATGGGATCAGAGAATATGGAGCTAAGTATTTTTTGTCCTTGTTATATTTTTCTTAAAAGACTCAGTGGGAAACACACTTATGTACAGTCCTGATTTCAGAAAATTGTTTTACCTCCTTGGGAGAGTTATTTTCAAATTAGTTTACTGGTACTAGAGTAATAAATATATTTTTCATCTCCCACGCTCGGAAAGTTTGCTGTTACTAGTAACTTACGATCGTGTAAAGGCCGGATTTAAACTATCTGAATTTTTGTGTGCTTCGAAATTTGAACGCGACGCCGGGACAGTCTTTCCCATGCCCTATGGTGTTGAAAAAGAAAAAAACTCTGGCCGTTTAAGTAGATGCCAAATCCCGACGGAAAATAAAACCTCATTCATAGTTCGTTTACACGCGTATTTCAGCGAAAGCGATTGTTCGTGCCCATTCTCTATACAAAACTGTAAATGTAAATGGTGCATAAGCATCTTTTAAAAAGGTAAAGTCACGGAATAGAACATTCAGAAACGCGGTTTCTTCTTATAGTCTTTTCAATATTTTGTACACATATTTATTTTATAATACCAGTAAATAAAAAAAATGCTTCGCTTCTGTTTTATCAAATAGATAATTATGTTTTCGTTTGTTAAATACATTTTTTCAAACGATATTACTAATTAATTTTTTTATCTCCTAGAAATTTTTAATTTATATGGTAAAAATTCAGAACGCACCCGGAAAAAAAACATTCTTTTATTTACATTTCTTTCTTTTATTTCTTTATGGCCTATGCCCAACAGTGGGCTTTATTTATGGGCTGGATAGATAGATAGATAGATAGATTTACATTATTTTTGTGTCTGGATAAATAAACTTCAGGAAATTATTAATAAAACGAATGGTTTTAATACCAACGAAGCTCTAAACTTTAGTGCGGCAGCCGTAACTACAGTAAAATATGCTTTTAAAAGGAACTTATTTGACTGTTTTTCCCGCTTGGCTAACAAAATCATTTCCTCGCTTCTGTGAGATGAAAAGTTTTGTGTTTCGCACGAATGCATTATTATTTGCGTCTCGTGCTTCTGAATACCTCGCTACGCTCAGGTTTCTTTTTTTGAACCAATCGCTACGTTCGTGGCTCAACTTCAGAAACCTTCGCTAGCTCGGTTTTCAATACAAGCACTCGCCGCAAACAATAATTTTGCATTCTTGCATAACAAATAACTATTTCATCGCCTAGGATCGCAAAGTATGTTCTTACTAGTAACATACGATCGTGGAAAAGACAATTTTAAACTATCTGCATTTTTGCTCGCTTCAAAATTTGAACGCCACGCCCTATGGTGTACAAAAAGAAATAAAAGAACTCCTCTGACTCACCTGTCAAAGCAAAGAAGAAGGAAAATCATATACCGAACTAAACTTGATATAGGTACCTAGTTGTCTATGGTTTTTCTTGCATCTAACATCTATAATAATTATAATAAAACTGTAGCGAAGTAAATTCTGTACATTGAATATTTTTAGAAAAAAAACTAGCAGGGGTTACTAAGGCCCGGTTTCTGAGTTGAGAAATTCACTAAACAAATGGGTAAGTATCGTCCTGTCTCAGCAGATTTCTCACAAAAGAGCGTGACAGAACGATACTTACCCATTTGCTTAGTGAATTTCTTAACTCAGAAACCGGGCCTAAGTAAACTATACTGAATCCAAAAATGCAAAAAAAACGGTCTATGTCCGTCTGTCTGTCTGTATGAACACGATAAACGCGAACACCGCTAAATAGTTTTCAGCCAAACTTAACATGGTCGTATCTCACGTTTCTGGGCATAACTTAGGCTATCCGATATTTAGATTATATTGAGGGTTGCAATGTCAACTTCATTTTTTGTAAGAAATATTCATAACTAGTTGTGCCCGCGACTTCGTATGCGTTTTTACACATTTGACATTTAATTTAAATTCGACTGTGGAGGAAAACTCAAAAGGAAGGTTTTTTTTAACCCCCGACTAACAAAGAGGTTTGTCATAAGTTTGATAGCTTTGTGTGTGTGTCTGTTTATGATTTTATTTATGTGCCTGTCTCTGTGTCTATCTGTGTGTGTGTGCCCTAATCTAAACAATACATTTATGATAAAATATGTTTTGTTTAGATTAGGTATCGCCCGTGTAACATACCAGGAAGCTTAGCATAAGAATTGCCTGGGAAGTATGGGGGTTTATTATGTATCTCCCTCGACGTAGAGTGGGATAGATAAAGTTATAAGCCCATAGATAAGGTCTTACCCATTCTCATGCTAAGCCAGCAAGCAAAGCATAAGGTTGGGTTAGAGCGTATCTACCGCAAATAACTCTGTCTATCCCGCTCTACGGCAAACAAAATATATTTTTTTAATATCAAGTTGGGCTCAGTAGAGTAAATATTTAAAAAAAAGCACAAAAAAAAATTTCAACCTCGCGTGGGTTCAAACCCAGAACATTTCGACCGCGACGCAACAGTACTACATTTCTAACATCGATAAACTTTGTCCGACCTCCACCGAAAACCACTCACAATTCCCTCCAGCAAGCATCATAACGCTGGGTTAGAGCGTATCTATGGCTCTGTCCATCCCGCTCTACGTCAAACAAAAGAGTGAGATACCTATTGTTTTAAACCCATAGATACGCTCTAACCCGGCCTTATGCTACGCTTGTAGGACTAACATTTTCCGCCAAAAGAAAATAAAAACAAATGCCGATTTTTCATTTACAATATGCGCCCGAAATGCCAAAAGTCGTAGCGTGCTATTATACAGAGTGTTAAAAGACCGCCAACAAAGCGGGAGACCACGTATACGTATAGTCCTCATCATAACGAACATTTTTGCCCAAGGAACTATGCCTGGGAAATCAACGGTTTCCGAGATAATAAAGTCGGACTTTTTTTTTCAGAAATGTGTTCAGTATCACGTTCTTAACATACCTTCTCAAGAAGCCATATCAAAATTATGGATATTTCTTACAAAAAATCAAGTTAAAATTGCAACCCGCAATGTAGGTTTTCGAGAGAATGTGGTTCAAAGTCGGACTTTATTAATTTTTTTTGCAGAAATATGTTCAGTATCACGTTCTTAAGATATCTTCTCAAGAAGCCATATCCAAATTATGAATATTTCTTACAAAAAACGAAGTTAAAATTGCAACCCGCAATGTATTCTAAACATCGGATAGCCTAAGTTACTCCCAGAAACGTGAGTTACGACCATGTTAAGTTTGGTTGAAAACTATTCAGTGGTGTTCGCGTTTATCGTGTTCATACAGACAGACAGACAGACAGACAGACAGACCGACGGACAGACAGACATAAACCGTTTTTTTTGCATTTTTGGATTCAGTATAGTTTACTTAGTAACCCCTGCTAGTTTTTTTCTAAAAATATTCAATGTACAGAATTGACTTCGCTAGAGTTTTATTATAAGTATAGATAGATTTGGATATGGCTTCTTGAGAAGGTATGTTAAGAACGTGATACTGATCATATTTCTGCAAAAAAATTGAAAAGTCCGACTTTGAACCTTATTATCTCGGAAACCTACATTGCGGGTTGCAATTTTAACTTGATTTTTTGTAAGAAATATCCATAATTTTGATATGGCTTCTTGAGAAGGTACGAGTATGTTAAAAACGTGATACTGAAAACATTTCTGAAAAAAAAAATTAAAAGTCCCACCTTATTATCTCGGAAACCGTTGATTTACCAGGCATAGGTCCTTGGGCAAAAATTATCATTATGATGAGGACTATACGTGGTCTCCCGCTTTGTTGGCGGTCTTTTGACACTCTGTATAATATCACGCTACGACTTTTGGCATTTGGGGCGCCATATTGTAAATGAATCGGCATTTGTTTTTATTTTATTTTGGCGGAAATTGTTAGTTCTAACGCTCTAACACAACCTTATGCTTTGCTTGCTGGCTTAGCATGAGAATGGGTAAGAGCTTATCTATGGGCTTATAACTTTATCTATCCCACTCTACGTCGAGCCCCTTTACTTCCTAAGCAATTCTTATGCTAAGCCTCCTGGTAGCTTACACGGGCGATACCTTAATCTAAACAAAACATATTTTATTATAAATGTATTGTTCAGATTGGGGCACACACAGACAGACACACAGACAGGCACACCCTCTTAAACACATAAACCGTTGATTTACCAGGCATAGGTCCTTGGGCAAAAATGATCGTTATGATGAGGACTATACGTGGTCTCCCGCTTTGTTGGCGGTCTTTTGACACTCTGTATAATATCACGCTACGACTTTTGGCATTTGGGGCGCCATATTGTAAATGAATCGGCATTTGTTTTTATTTTATTTTGGCGGAAATTGTTAGTTCTAACGCTCTAACACAATCTTATGCTTTGCTTGCTGGCTTAGCATGAGAATGGGTAAGAGCTTATCTATGGGCTTATAACTTTATCTATCCCACTCTACGTCGAGCCCCTTTACTTCCTAAGCAATTCTTATGCTAAGCCTCCTGGTAGCTTACACGGGCGATACCTTAATCTAAACAAAACATATTTTATTATAAATGTATTGTTTAGATTGGGGCACACACAGACAGACACACAGACAGGCACACCCTCTTAAACAAATAAACAGACACACATACAAAGCTATCAAACTTATAACACCCCCTCTTTTTTGGTTAAGGGTTAAAAAAAAACATTCCTTTTGAGTTTTCCTCCACAGTCGAATTTAAATTAAATGTCAAATATGTAAAAATGCATACGAAGTCGCGGGCACAACTAGTACCTAACAATTTCCTCGCTGTGTGAGATAAAAAGTTTTGTGTTTCGCACGGATGCAATATTACCTATTTGCGTCCCGTGCTTCTGAATACCTCGCTACGCTCAGGTTTCTTTTATTTTAGAAAACTTTGCTAGCTCGGTATTCAATACAAGCCTCGCTGCAAACAATAATTGCACACTAATAATTTAACAATAAAAATGTGTGGACATCCGAGTTTTGAGTTGTGGACATAAGCGAAGTAGGTAAGTATAACAAAAGCAAACAACCCAAGTAGCTCTAGTGTTCCAGGAAGTAAAACAGGGAACATGGTGAAAAAAGACTTTACTTAATAATATCAGTGAAATAATAGGAGCGCAAATGAAAGAACGCTAAAACGGTGGCAAGGTCGCTTTTAATTTATTCGAATTACATATTTTGTTCGACCGAGACTCGGCGCCCTGCAGCAGACGTCTCGCTTTCTCTACGGTTGAGATTTTTGTTTACATGAAATAATGGACTCACGAGGACAAAACAAACGTTTAGAGGGGGAGAGATTGTGTATAAAACAATGGGCAAAGGTGCCTACTTACTTTTATTTTATTTCAGATACCTACCTTTTGCGAGCCACTTCATTCGCGCAGACGAAGATTTTTCCCCGTGATCGATAAGAATGCAGACGAACTCGCGGAAAATAGCTAGTACACACGACAGCACGTCAGACTGTAAATTTTTGTTGTAAAGTCGCCCGTAACGCAACCGAGTAGAGTGCTAGCGTGTAAAGGTCGACGTGCTGTCGTGTGTACCTAATTGATACCTTATGTGTTATTCTGGTAGTTAGGCTATCTCCAATCCAAATTTTAGCCAAATCAGTCCAGCCGCTTCTGCGTGAAAGAGTCAACACACACACATACTCTCACTCACTCACAAACTTTCGCATATGGCCGCATCTTCCAACACATTTCACTCAGATCACTAACGTCTGTTTGTCTCTAAAACTCAAACTCAAACATCTACTGGGTACAAAGTTGTTGCTAATAGATCAGCCTTTCCCAACCTTTTTCAAGGGCACTGGCGCTACCATGCTGTGATCAACTTATCCACTGAAATACTTAATTACTTACTGTCTTGGTGGGAAATGCACAACATTCACTGTTTTTCCAATTTGGTAGCTAATCCGAGCTATTTTTGTTCAGCGATTTTTGTTTCACGACAATAAAGCAGTAATATTTTCATTATTGCTTGAACCACACGGAAATAATTATCCTTGTTACTTAGTTACATGAGCCGGGCTCAGGACCTCGCCGTGGCGGTCCGTAGATTACTGGGAGTTGGTAGGCTGATAGAGTAGACTTTACTGATCTGGAAAGTATTTTTTAGGCCTGTCGCCAAAAAAAATGTACTCTCTAGGTTATAAAAAAAAATATTTTTCAGCTGCGTCCGGTCAATAATAATAGTAATTTCGTGATCAGCCGAGTCTAAATAATCAGCCTAGAAGATACTCAACCCAAAAATTTAAACTTTCTTAGTCACAAAAATCTAAATTTTAACAGCGACTGGCAAAACAAATATTTTTCCCAGATTCAGCGAAGTGTACTCTATCAGCCTATCAACTCCCAGCCTTTTACGATAAAATAAGTCGAATGATCACCAGCTCCAGCTGGTGCAGCCGGGCCACAAGGACAGGTTGGGAATCCCTGTAATAGATAGTTCCATGTTAAGCACAGCATTGCAACCGACACCACATGCCCGGTAGTTGGGCTACAAGGTTTTTCGCCAATAGTTGAGCGAAGTTCGGCTTATGGTTTTGATATACACCGGTGTTTATCCTCCTTTCCTCTGTACGTACAGAATGATGCTGGATGCACATGGGAGGGTTGAATATGGGCTCCTACAGGGTAATGTACACCTACGATTTGAGTAGGTACGTTCTTGAACATTGCTCTCCCACAATTTCGTATTGGGCTTATTCTTAGTTCAAGCTTCGTGGCGTGGCGTGATCCCAATATTATTGAAATCGCTTTTATTCGTATTTTAATTTTTAAGTTTTTAAACGACTTAAAAAAGAGGATGTTCTCTAGGTTTTTCTTTGTCTCGCGAATAAGTACAAAAAATCCATAAACAATGGCTGCTTGGAGAGATCTGTCCATGTTGATCGTCAGACCAGCCCCCTTAGCACGCTGGCCTTTTGTCTACTCTCAACTGTCACCAACTGTGGCTAAGGTGACAGTTGAGAGTAGGCAAAATGATAGCGTGCTAAGGGGACAGCTGTGGTTAAATACTCAGTATTTTCATCTGCCAGATTTTACAAAGGCACTTGAAAATTTAATAGCCAAAAGAGCGGCATTTATCCTTTCCCGGTCCGAGCGAGCACTATGGTAACCCGGCTGATTTATGTATGTCCGATCGGGCAGTGTTTGGCGGCGCGGCCGCTGGCCTATTGTTTTTGGACGATTTATCACCGGTGTCAGTTTAGGAGTCGGCTGCATAACAATTCACTGGGACATAACAGCCCTCATTGACGGGACACACAACATACCCCGTATTGTCCCGACATACCCTGTTGGTGAGGTATGAAAGGGAAATATAGAGCTTGTCCAGAACACGGCTGGGGTGATTGATGGCGGGCGCTTGGCACCGATTTTGAAGTTACCGCCATTATTTACTCTGGTGTCGAACGTCCTCATCTCAAACTACAGGGAACTCTCGCTGCCACCGCAGTCACTAGATCAAACGTCGCATTTCTCAGACCATTCCGGTGTGCGCTATCCATCCATTTCGGTGGGCGCAAGATATACCTCTAGGATTTTTGAAAAAGGTGTTAATCACAGTCATCACAATAAATGCAAATTTTACGAGGGCCCACCCTGAAATATCAAATTGGGGAGAAAAAAAAATATCCGTTGCAAGCTGGTCCATCCAGGAACTCAGAATGATGCAATACGCGTTAATTCAGTCACAGATTTCCCTGGAATGTTTCAGCTGACAGAGGTCAGTTTGTCAAGCTAAGAGAAGCAGATAAGCGCAGAGATTGTGTGAAAATATGAATCGTGTCCAGATACTGTACCTAGGACCTGGGCTAGCGATGATGATGATGTCCTCCATACGACGTATCCGTCGACGGTAACCGTCAAAGATTCCTTGCGTGAGCTCGGATACGGCTGGAGAAGCCGAGTTTCGTCTTGAAGACTCGGTCGCCGGTGTCACAGTACAGTTGCCCCATAGAGGTACGTGTAGTTGTACGTGGGCTTAGGGCGGGTCTTGCGATATTGGCGATATGGATATAATATTTTAAGCATTCCACGGACTCGCCGTGCGGGTACGGGGTCCATCGCGTTTTGGGTAGGATGGTCTAGGCAGCGCCCAGGTATTGCGACCCGGGATCAGGATAAGAACCAGTTAGTGCTGCTTTGGTCAAGAAAAACCTCATAGAATGCGAAGCCTCCGAAGAAGATTCCATGAATACGGCGAAGTGGAGAGGGACAATTAGGAAGGCTAACACCACAATTATGTGGGAATAAAGAGATGAAAAACTAAAATGTTGGCTTTAACATCCATACTAGGCGAAGAGATCCATTCCCATTTGCTAGCCGATCCATCTGGGCGGGCCCCGGGCGATGGACTCCGCGTTTAATTGTTGATCTACACGACGCGTCCGGGCCATAGATTTCCCTGGATCGTTTCAGCTGCTTTGCCACTTGGAACCTAACACTTTTTAGTGCAGCTTGGTCAAAATATCCACAATGTATTTTCTATTTATCATCAGTGTGCTTTAAAGAGTAACAAACAAAAAAAAAATGCGTAAAAATGATTTTTATTTCCAGCAAATACTACAAGTAGGTATAGTTAAGGTGGTAGGGATATTCAATAAACAAGAAGAACTAAGAACTGAACTTTATTGTAAGAACTGTATTGCTGTAGATTTATGTTAATAAATAAAAATAAAAAAAAAAACAAAAGAATAAAATTTAGTTATTTTTGATTTGAAACTTAACCTGACCTAACCATAGATGAAAAGGAAATTTACTGTCTACGAATCGGTCTTAGAACACATCAACATTACGAAGGTGATGTTTCTCTAAAGTGTAGAGGGTGGACGTACAAAGCTTCGATGGGGATGTTTCCGACTTTTCAAGTTTTGTCGGCTTTAATAATCAGAGGATTGCTCCTCGGAGATACATGTATGACGTCACGTTATTGTTAAATAGTAAAACATGGATAATCGAAACACCAAGTGGACGAACAGCCGGACAGAGCGGTATCACCTTCGCTAGAGTTCCCGCGATTTTTCCCTTTGATTTAACTTATTTGTCTCCGTCCACTTTGACCTGCAACCCCGCTGCAGTCCATTGGTTGGTGAATGAGGTTTTTAACTGTGAGTACTGTGACTAGATTAGATAAGAACTAGTTTACATACAAGACTGAGATCCGGACCGGTATAGCTAAGGATGGAAGCCATAGGGTAAGTCTACGCTTTAGTTAGCGCAGAAAGTAAAGGCGCATAAAGTAGTGCACTTTTTTTTTTTTTCATTATTTTAGCCTGCAAAGACCCATATCACCCGGAAGTGGCATGCAATGGCAGAGTTTTTTTCTGCCACTGATTGTATTGACCCGACCGATTCATAGATTTATGGTTATTAAAGATGTGGGGCCCCGATACGTACCTATGTATAGGCGCGGGGGAATCAATTTGTATGGAAATTTTGCGACGCGACTTTAGAGTTATTGTATTGCGTGTCACTTTACTTGGGTCACCAAAAGGACTGTACCATTTTCTAGCTTCAATTTCACTTAAATCATTCAAGGAAGGAAGGAGGAAGAATAGGTTGAATTCTACTTTGAGTGTAAACTATGATAAAAAGCGCGGGATTTGCGATTTGTCAGCAACTTTTAATTTAACTTTTTGGAAGTTTTTCTTACATTTTCTCATCCATACGTAAAATTAAAAGTCCGTGAGTACCTACAAAGAAAACAGAAACACAATGGACAAGCTTCTGAACTACGGGATTGGCGTAAAATTAAGAGATTTCAGGCTTTAAGGCTCCCCCCATCCAATATTATCGACCGATAAAAACGCGCCTGTGTGAGGGAGTCTTTATACGGAGGATGGATAGATGAAGGGATATACAAAATTATTATTGTAACAATGAAAAATTAGCTTTCATACATTTGGTGCATTTGCTGCGTCTACATTATGTACGGTACAACTTGATATTATTTTGGTCCTATAGATAAAAAATATTTATATAAAAACCACATTGATTTTTACAGAAGTGTATGGTCTTTATATTAATAAGTAGAAAGATCGATTGCACTCTGTAGTTTTCTGTTTTATTGTTTTCTTGACCTGCTTGAAATTTTATTAACCCTTCGCTACCTATGTGGCAAATCGTTCCCTTAGAAAAAGAGGTGATGTTTCAATGCAGACAGAAATCGGTTTGAGACAAAAGTGGCCGCATTGCCACCCGATTTATGGTTATTGGGGGCACGATGTAGATATCTCGCGGGCTAACGTATGAGCTCCGTACCCTGCATAACCGTTTTGGACCATATTTTATGCAGACTAACTGCACTTACGCCTTTAAAATAAAATACTATGGGGCTAGGAAGTCTGTAGAATAAAGCCTTATAGGTTTATCTTCAAAGTTACTTTGAATTCGTTACCCTACAATACATTTAGCTTTTCTTTAACCGACTTCAAAAAGGAGGTGCCGGAATTGGACCCGTAAAAATTGTACATGTCCCACTTGTACATGTTTGAGCTTATCATCACCACGCGTGCTTAATGCGACTCAACTGGACCCGTGAATTTTTTTGTGTGTAACCCTGATGTAACCTCAGAACTTTTTTGATGATTGATTTTTTGTTTGAAAGGTTAGTTATACTTTCCATGTGGTTCCATAAAAATGCTGAGATCTAATGAAGAACTTCGCAGATAGAGACTGGAGCTCCTCAACGGACAACAGCAAATAACAGTGTACCTTTTCACCGGTGATTGTAAATCATGACCGCAATAAAGCAGATCACAAAAAAAATGAGAAATAAAATATTTAAAAATTTAAATTCAAACCGACTTCAAGATCGCACTAAAAAGGGAAACTGGCCCTGTAGGTAATTTTACCTGAGTGCTAAATTGGATGTAGAGTTTGTGCGTTTTTCAGTAAAGCCAAGCTAACTTTTAGCCGAAAGTCTAATTAAAAAAAACTTTACCTCGAGCAAACAAAGTTGTCTCCGCTCCAGACATCGACTTATCGTAAAAACAAATGGACGAATCAAAATCAAAATGTCCGGGGATAATTTAAATACTGGACGGGAAAGTTGCATCTAAACATTGTTGAGCTGAAAACTTGAATGCTTGAGTTTGATTTCAAGTTACTGATATCAAATACCGTAGATATCTACGCTTGGGTTTATTCTAATTGAGGTTCGTGCTCCATCTATGGCCCACCCTTCGCGAATAAAGCACAAAAGCACCCTAGTTTTTGCAACAAGTGCATTGCCGGTGTCAAGTAAGGTACATACCTACTAACAATTCCAAACAATAATTTGTTACCTACCACAAGCTGAGATTATCTAAAAAAACCTCAGCTTGCAATTTTATTGGCAATTTTAGCAGGGATGGCTGACTTAACTCTGTGAAAGAAGGCGTGGATACTTTTTTTTCCGTGTATGCAGGATGAGCTACGTGGGGCCAAAACCGGAGCAGCGTCTACATTGAAATTAAATTAATATGCATGAAGTTTAGGTATTGCTAATCAAAGGTAAGGCAACCTGTGTGTTTGCTTTTCATCAGTTAATGGAATTGGTCCCTCGCCGTTTGCGAATCTCCACCAAAGTTCATTGCACAATTTGCGTGATTGTGCCGGTTTGGATGCAACGGTCCCTGCTCTCTTAGTAGAGTAAGGAAACACAAAATACCAAAATATTAAACAAAGAAAATGTGGCCGTCACGACTTCCGACCTTTGGTAATAAGGGGTAAATAATAAAAACTCATAGAAGAAAATCAAACGACTGACGATAACCGGCAAATCGCATACACAACGTCGTCACTTCTTCGTATTTGAAGTATCAAAATTTTTGTTGAGGCTCCTTGAGTCCTTTGAGATCCGCTTTCCTAAAATATACTCAACGGTTTTTCTCATGATCTTGGCTTCTGCCAAAACATTCAAAACAAAACTCTATGGTTTATTTGACTTGTAACTATAAACTAATATTTTCACTAAAATTTTTGCTCAATTTTGTCTGGCAACTACGAAGGATCGTTGGAGACGAGATAGCCAAAATGATCATCAACCTCTGAAACTACGCAAAGAAGATGAATTGAAATGATACTTCTACGTGCACTCGTCGCACTTCGGCTCTACCTTCAATGTTGATTCGTAGATATTCCCATCATCAAAATTGACATCGGCTCGTGTTTACTTAGATAGATTATACACTGGCTATCATTAGATAAGCAGCCGTGTTTACGATACCTGTATAGCCGAATGCTGGATTACATGCATTAATCTGTTTATTGACTGTAGAAACAGCTGGCTTTAATTTGCGGCATCCCTCACGATGTTTCATGGTGTAATCGTTAGCTTTTGTGAAATCAATCAGTCAGTCGAAGGTAAATGCACTAACCTTTACTCACTAGTTACATTGTCATTAATTACCTTCGAATTTGGGGTAAAACAACATGGGCCCTATTAGATAATTCCGTCTTATAGGGCTCATCCATATTGTTTTAGCCTACCTACCTCAAAACTAGGTACCTAAAATATTTGTATGAAACCTAAAAGATGAAAGGATAACATAGTGATTCTATAGTGGTTTTCAATAAACGATTGAGAAATTCGATTAACAAGCTGTTAACGATAAAGGATTCTTGCTGAACGCCTGGCTAGGTACCTACGAATGTCTTGTAAAAAATCATTTTCTAAAGCAAAAGGGACCTTGAAAAATACGTTTCCCGAACCCACCGACCGCTCGCCACATGTGACTGTCGCTAAATATTTCAGCGCTGACTGCACTGAGCACACAATCCTGAAAGAGCTCGCTTTGTACACCACTCCTTCATCATAATAGACAGGTCACTGGTGCAATAAATATTGCAGGGAAGCAAACATTATGCTGTGTAGAAGCTAAATTCCAGCCGGCCACAAACAATTTCCGTTCCGTAGCTAGCCGTTTTTAAAGTAAAACTTCGAGAGAAAAGCTCAGCTTTGACTGGCTTTGAGCAAACATATCGAATGCCTGATTTCTCACAAATGTCTGAGATATCTAGGTAGGTACGATGAGCCTCCTGACGGCTAGGAATATTGAAATATTTTGAATTTAGAAAATAAGAGGTCCATAATGTAGAGGTCCACAGTCGATTGCACTTTAAACTGTAATGAAGGTACAGTCGACACCACGTCGACTCTTACACGCATGCACTCTATTTAGTTACGATAACTTTGCAATTAAAATGTAAAGCTTTACGTGCTGTTGACTGTCCAGTGTTGTAAAAGTAGCTCGTAACGTAACTGAGTGCACAACTGCACACGTGTGGGTTATTTCATTTTCCCCCACCAGAGTTCTGACCCACCAGAGAAAATGGAATCGCACAAAAAATATTCCATTTTCCCCTAACGGCCACCCCACTATGTGGCTGGTGGGGGAAAATGGAATTTAAAGGCCGAGGTCTGTCAGACTGTTGGACCATCGTGCATAAATCTGTTTGCAAAAATAAAACTGAATAGTGGTTTATATTATTAATTTATTCTTCATACTGATTCATCATGGTGCCCTGGGTACACTTGAACCAAACAATTTCCAATACAAGCAGAAAGCAACAAAATACACTCTCAATGAGCAGTCCATAGAAACAACCGCTCAAATGCAAAAAATCTAGAGGTATGAAGTGCAGATTATGGGTCGTGTACTTTTTGTGGTTCCTCAAGGTGTATATGTTGATGTAGTCAGCTCTGATCTTTTCGTAGACTCCAGCTTCGATGATTTTAAGTATAAATAAGTCAAATTCCCTCGAGGCTGCCCATCGTCGACGAATGAGTATACTGACAGGTGATCGGACTACGACTTCATCTAATATGTGCACTCGAGACCCGATCTGACGAAGGGTCGCAATATCAATAGCCAATAAAAATCTTTCACCGCGAGAAATATTCTCAGCCTTCTCTCGGATCTCCTTCAAACTCATCTCCATGTAATCCTTCGCTAGTGAAGTATTCTTGTAGAACGTCTTTATGGATTCCGTGCCACCATAGTTTTCTATCGAACTATGCGCATCAGCAAACGTTTTTAATGGCGGCTCTAGTATTTGCTTTTCTAGATCCTTCACCAACTCACCTTGATAAGCAATGCGTATGATGAGACAGACCCACACCCACAGAATGAAGAGACAGTTCAAGAGACAGCTTATTGTTTCAAACTTCACATATTGCCCGAGGAATATGGCCCAGGAGTAAAATAGCGTAGGTTTACTGACATTGTTAGGCAGTTTGTACTTTTGGATGAAAGTGACGGCTATGACAAAGACTAGGCAAGATAAACCAAGAAGGAATGTAATATACGTAAACAGAGGTAGAAGGACTTTTGCCCAAGCACGGACTTCACGCTGATTGGGGGCTACCCACAGAATACTCATGATTTTGTACGAATGCGTGAGTTGAACAGCTTTGTATCTATCTAAACTAGTGATTGCTGAGGTCGCGGAGATGTCAGCATGGTCGTATGTCAGATCACCAATGGTTCCCGTCCAATGTCCATAAGGTGTAAGTACTCCAAAGTTACCAGAATCCTTTGGAAAGACAGGTTTCATAGAAGCGTTGAGAAAGTGTAGCAGAATATCCACTAAACGTCCCTCTGTGCCGGTAATAGAGATTATTGAGCCGTTACCATTGCGATGTAGAATGACATAAGGTGGCCAGTCCAACAAAGATGCCCTTATCGGACAGCCAAAAAAATTCTTGAATTTCCTTGGAAAGTAGTCTGTTACCTCAGATATATTGAAAGTTACAGGACTGATGTTCTCACAATCATCTTCAGATTTAGGGAAATAAGTTGTCAACTTCACATCTTCTTGAGCTTCTCTTTTATGTATAATGGCCAAGTCTGTGATATCCATTTTCCAGCTACTTTTTGTGACATTAAATAAATGTTCATCGGTAACGTTTGAGTCTAATAGTACCATAATAACTCTAACAGGAAGTGTTTGGTCTTCTTTTATGATAGCCAGGAAATTATCATATTCATCAGTAGTTTTAGTGAAAAACACATATTGCTCACATTTTACTTTGATCGTATTATTGTACAAGTCGATAGTAAGAATAGATCCATTGAAATCCTTTAGGAATACGTTAACAAATTCGTTGTCACGACGCCACGCCACTATTGTCACTTTACGTAGATCAAAATCTTTACACGTCATATTCACAGCTACATCTATAACATCTAACATGGCACTCGAAAAGCTTATGCTGATAAGTATCAGTAGTATAATGAATTTCATTTTTTTATTAAAACGTAGCTTTGAGTCGTAGAGTTGTCTTAACTCTACGAAGCTTTTACTCACACTACCTATGGGCTTCACCTTTTTCCCCTGAAATCCACTGTTAGGGTGCGCTTACACGGACCATTTTTCAAATAATATTGTTTAGTCACACGAGCATCAATCTGGGGCATTAAAAAAGACCAAATTCTTATAAAGTTTGTGGTTTATTGCCGTTGCCGTAAATGGCTTAATATGTGTAACGTCACAAATCGACCTCATGCTCATAATTAAGCAATTTTCGTTGCACGTGTAAGCGAACCTTAGGGTGCCTATTTGCTGTGTAAGCTATCACAATAAAACATTTTTCTATAGAAATAATGTAACACAACACAACATCGTAGGTATTTCGTTCCGTTTGGCAGCGAACAATCGTGGTGAGTACGTGACATTAGATTAAGTATTGTATTCCGTAATAATGAGGGTGTTGTAACATTGATTGATGTCGGATAAACACGACTTTGATGTGCCGAAGACATTCCCTAACGTTATTCAATCAAGTGTACTTAAATAAAGTCTACCTTCTCTGAATCAATCAATATTTGTTATTAAATCAAGAAGCCTGACTGAACGTATCCTGAAAATTTTTAAACTAAAATGGGTTTGGAGGAATGCATTAAGTTTGTAGGTAGTTAATACATTTATTATTATAGAAAAATAACAGCTTCTATAAAAAATATGTAAGTGTAAAAACTGAAATAACAGTTCGTATTTTGTTTCAGAATAATTGTATAAAATTTTAAGGTGAATTTTGTAAAGTAGAATTTAGTAAGTATCAAAATCCAGGCAACTGTGAGTGAGTAATTGAGTATATATATAACATTTTTAAAAATAAGTTAACTTAACCTATAATATCTAAACTAGCGAACGTCTACGCGACTTTACTAATTATGCGGTTTCTCTTGTGTGTCCTTCGAATCAGATTTGATTTTTTGGTCTAGTACAGTAGTAAAAGATTACTTAAGTAGGTGGATTATCCGGGAGCCTTTTACAAATAAAGGTTCCTTTAGGTGCATTACCTACGAATATCGAAGCAAACTATTTTTCCAAGAATCGAACCAAGAACAAGCCAATTCTCACTAATATTGAACATACCTAACGACATGCAATTTTTTTTTTTAATATATATACTTCGATATTTGCTACGAGAGTGACCAGTGCCAGTACAATGTCTCTTAAATATATCTCTAGGCATTTTGACATCACAAGAAGCTGAACACTGAAAGACGGATCCAGGATAGACACTTTTAGGCACTTACAAATAAATAAAAAAAAACAATATGAGGCCCTTGCGTTATCTCCGGTAAAAACGGGAGCTTTATCATTGTGTACGTACATAGGTAAGTCTATCTATCGCACAAATTGACTGGCCTAAGAGAAAGATATCGCCACTCACACAAACAACGCGAGTAAAATCGAAGAGGACTTCCTGCATTGGAGACGTAGTCCAAATAAATACTTCCTGTGTCGCTCAAATGAAATACCTAATGGTGTAACAATAGTTGCAGACATTGTTCTTACGCTGTTATGTAAGGAATTATATCTTTATTTCTTATATCGCATGAGTTTCTAAAGCTCAATTTTACCGAGACTTTTTACTTTTAGCGACTCTCTAGTGGTCCCCTCAAATAATTTTACATGGAAAAGCAAACTTTTAGGAAGTCTCTCAATCGCGATTCGACCCGTTTCGAATACAATAATGTTTAAATATCGCGAATCATTAAAAGTGAATAAGTCTCTAAAAGTTAGACAGTGTTGCAGATTCAGATTTCCATTCTTTGGGAAGGGAGTTTTGTAATTCGTTGTTAACATTAAAATCGTAAACAAATATTTTTCAACCATTGAGAAGAACTTTTACAAACAATTTCAGTTGCACGCAACGCTTTGACGCGTCATGTTATTCGGTCCATAAGCTCTGCTCCCTCTGCGTGTTAACGCGCTTACTGCGCTAAATCCAGGCATCACGCAGACGAATGATGATGGTTTAGCGCACTAACTTGGCCACATCTACGTAATGCCCGTCTTAGCGCACTAGTTAACGCGTGAAAACGCAGGTGAAGCAGTAGCATATCAGCTATGGGCAAACGCCCAACGCCATCTATCCGCCACGCTGCGTCAACACGGCGTCCACAAGCAGCAGAGCTCCGTTGATGATGGCCAGAGAAGCCTTCGCGAGGTTCTTATCTCTGTAGTCGCTCTTGCCTGCGTGCTGGTATCTGGAATTTGGGAAAAGGGTTCGGATAAGTAAGGATCTAATTAAGTGGTGTCCCAAAATAGAGAGTCAGGCTAAAGTCTTGATATAGGGCCCATCTAGGGGTGCACGGATTTAAGAGATGTTTATTTTTTTCAAGACACGTGAGAAGACCCGCGCTTAGTAGGCTCCATATGAAGGTATTATAATTTGTCTTTTTTGTGGGCTATAACTGCTCTCAGTTTATGTTGTAGGTGCTGGGCAAGCCTGCTCCATCTAAAACAATGTCCCAGGCACTGCAGTGTCCTAGTGGACACTTCACCCATCTAGTGTGAGTGAAGGTGCCACTAGATGCTATAAAAATCATCTCATATTTACGTAAATTGCAAGTTGCAACGGCCTTCACAATGTAATTCTTTTTGCAGTTTTAAAGCTGAATGCATTTTGTCACACTGGTGATATGAGTAGTCCACCTGCAAACAGCGCTATGTGGTAAAAGAAAAAATAATCACAATAAAAAAAAAACTGTTTGTGGAAGAAGTAGATGAGAAAAACTTGATCTATTGCTCATATCTTAAAATTAACAATATTACGATTAAGATTTCATCAGAGAATCAAACTACAATATTGTAGATATTTTTTTAAAGACAGTTTTAATCTGAAGATAGACAGTTTTGTAAGTGTACTTTTAACAAAGCTGGTTTTGCAAGTGTAAAAAAATAAGATGGACAGTTTTGCAATTGCATTTATATTGTTTTGCAATTGTATGTATTCAACATAGATAGTTTTGCAATATACCAAAATAAAATAATGAGATAGTTCTAGGACAGAAAATAATAACATTGTTTTGGGAAATAAACAGCTTTAATGATTGTTTTTATAGTTTTGAACCCATTTAACATTATTTTTACAACATATTCTCCTAAATCTACTTCTTCAGCCATCAAAGTATTTTTATTATCAGTTTCTTCCTCTACATTGTTACCCTCTGTAGAAAATTCTTGTAAAATGTAAACGTCTACTAGCGAGGAATCAAATTGAAAACGACCGTAGTCAGTGAACAAATCAGGCTCATCTGTGACTTAAAACTTTTAAGATAGCGGTGTTTGCAAGTTAATGAGTAACATAGCAACTTTTGTAGGTGGAACGTCATTTATGATAGCGACTTTTGCAAGAGTACTCAATATTCAACGCCGTTTTGTAGGAAACTTAGCAAGTTTTAGAAGAGAATGATTGATGTGGAGGAATCCATTTTTAACGGTTTAAACATTGCTGTCATAATAAAAAAAAACAAAAAGTCAACATAGCGCTGTTTGCAGGTGGTCTACTCATATAGAGGAGTATGTTTTTTTCGCGCATTTTGGAAAGAAAGTTGGCAAGTTTGGTTCAGAATTACCAGTGTAACCAATACCTTCCGCTTTAAAACCGCAAAAATTTAGCGTATGATTACGATGCTGCCTATTGGATTTTTGACAAGCAGTTGTTACAGTCGCAGTTGTGTTGGTTGTGTTTCAGTTCACGTGTTTTAAGCGGTGTGGTGGGCAATGGACTCGGAAGCAAGAGGCCCAGGTTCGATTCCCCGTGCGGGCATGTACCAATGACATTAATTTATTTCAAAGTTACGTATTTGTGATTTTGTAGTAGCAATACCACTCGCTGACTGTGAAGGAAAACATCGTGAGGAAACCTGAGCGTATGAGGCACCCTCAATACCCTCAACGCAAAAATCGCCAATCCGCATTGAGTACACGTGGTGATTAAGCTCGAACTTTCTCTCTGAGTCAAATACAAATGTACAGGCTACATCTTATCTAGTTGTGTTTACCTGTCAATGATCACAGCTCCGCTAGCGACGAACAGGCAAACACCGACGAGCGAGTAGAAGATGTCGATGCGCTTGTGCGTGGGAGTCTGCATGACGTAACCTGAAACGTGAACACACTCCTTGATTAGAACAATTTGGTCCACTTAGGGCTTCATTTAGTGCCTAGCCCGGCCTAGATAGGAACCTACTGTACGGAGTTGCAATGTTCCATTTTGATATCAAAGACTATAATCTTAGCATTTCATGAGTTCACCGGGCTGTCGCGCTTCAGGGAGGGGTTTAGCGACCCAGGTTTAGGTTTACGGGACCATGTTACGATACGTATAAATTCATACCCGCACTGCCCGGGCACTTCTCTTTGGTAAGATCCTGTTCTAATACACGTTTTAATATCGAACACAAAATTATTAGACAAAAGATTGCTGCTTTCTTTCCATAGATGCTTGGATGCTTCCCTATATAAATGGATCACCATTTACAAAATCTGCTCAATAAATCACCGCGCCACTTCTCAAATTCATTGAGGTGATTTCAAAGTTGGACGTAAATTAATTAGTAGATGGTAGCATCCTCCCTGCCACCATGTACTAATGAATAGGGCTTGATAACGCTCAATAAAGTGCTCTCAACCTGTTGATCTAGAGCGGAAGTATCTACAGACAGCGCTGGTCATCCGGTAGGTTGCCAGCCTAATAGCTTGTGCTCCTGAGGTCTCTATTCCACATCTTCTTCGACTTCATCCATTTGCCATCGGTGCGCCTAGCCACGTATCCTGCCTACTTCCATTTTAGTGCCTGGCAACATCAGAAGTGGGATCATACCTGCGGCGGCGCCAGCGAAGATGATGAGGAAGCCCACGAAGGTGCCGGTGACCAGCATGCCGGGGTCAGCTGACGTGTTGTAGCTGTAATAGTGGAGGGCCACGCACGAGCATGTCAGCGCCTTGAATGAACGGAAAGGGATTCTATTAATAAAGTTTTAAATGCTGGAGCCGAAAAAGTCAAATAGGTCGATGAGTTCTAGTTCTTTTTTTCCTCTGTGGTTCTAGTCATAGCTTTACAAACAATTTAAGCCTTTGCATCTTGAATGATTTATACATCTAAGATCTTTAACATCTTTTAGCTGTTGATGGATCAAGTTATATCTCGGACGTTTTAGTGACTTAGACTTGATTTTAGATGATGAGTAGGTAAGGTGACATTTCACTTTATTAATTCACATTTTGTTATTGTTTACATTTTGCTTCTATTCCATTCTATTCTAGCATCATACCTATAGAACCTACTATCTAAACAGCTGCACTAAATATTATCGCACTTAGCGACCTTTGCATGAAATCATGACAGTAAAAGTGGCAGTGAATGAGTTATAGAAAACAATGTGCATTATTGGTAAAACAGAGTGTACTCCAATAATCTTACGTACGGAATGCAAATTAGTTAGTTAAAATATTAGCCATCTCATTATACCTACAATAGGTAGATGAGGTTTTTACTATAACGCTTTGGGTCAACCCTGTGTGCATTAAAAAGACACGCTGTCTATGCAGAGCTTGGCTCATAAATGACGTAAAGCCCGTTCGCTTAGATAGTGTCGGTATACACAACGGCAATCTTGGTTCTTGGGATACCAACTATTTTTGAAGTATCTGTGATGGGCGCAGACAAATTCATTTCAACACAATGCTGTTGGACATTAACTAGAATTTGTAACATGTGAAAACCTTCGTCTTTGAATTTTTGGGTCATTCGAAGTTTCGTCTAGAGGCACCTCGCTATCCTCCCACGGACGAGAAAACATTTTATCTACACACAGCGATCGACACTCAATACAAAATACTAAGTCAAAAGTCACAAGCACAACCTCTCAATACGACGAAGCTTCTTTATATAATGACGAGCGGCGAGCCAAATTCACTGGCGTGTTTGCGCCGCATCGGCTTCCTTTACTTTCTTTTATGAAAAGCCGCCGCGCGCCAAGGCGGCAAATATCAAAGTGACACTATGATATCGAACGGACTTTACCGAATAAATACTGTGCTGATTTTGTAAAATAAACTGTAAAATAAACCGCACAGTTGCTAGTCCTCAAATCCGATTTATTCGCGGGAGAATTTAAATAAATATCTTATTTCTTCGACGAATACGCATATACATATTTTTCTACCAGTGTGCTGATTTTGTAAAATAAACTGTAAAATAAACCGCACAGTTGCTTGTCCTCAAATCCTATTTATTCGCGGGAGAATTTAAATAAAATAAATATCTTTTTCTTCGACGAATACGCATCGCATTTATTTCGATAAGAGCTATTTTCTGTACGGATTTTTTTTTACAGAATGTGCACACAGTTCATAGTAGGAACAAGTGCGTTTCCGCTTCCACCGCCGTTGTCGCTCGTCACTTTTGCCCCTAGCTTCACCAAAGAAGCAGGTGACGTAATTCGACCTATTTGCAGAGCTTTGCTCATAGTCGTAAATGACGTGCCGCGAGGACGAGAAGGTTGGCTGGTGATGTCATGCCGCCATATCTGCGGGGCGCGCGATACGTGACGAGGCCGGCCGGCTTGCGAACTATACATACAGGGACCTTGTTGGGGTTACATACAAGGGCTTCAGACACCATTTTGGATCGACGTTTTTGTGACCTACGCCGAGATTTTTGTGACCAGCGCCAAGACCTTCCGCTGCTGGGTCCAGCTGGCTTAGCACAAGAATGGATTAGGCTGTATCTATAACTCTATCTATGCTAATCTAAGTTGATCAAAACAGTGAGATATATCTATCTATCTATCTATCTATTATCTATCTATCTATCTATCTATCTATATTATATAAAGCTACAAAACGGGGATTGACTGATTAACGATAGATACGTTTTCTTGGAAACGGTAAGATTTATCGAAAAATTTTGTATGAGAGAAATTTAGAGAAGTATCGAATTACCGCCATCCTATGAATTAGATTTTTAAATTTCAAATTTGGAAGGCCAGCCGCCATTTTTAACTTTTTTGTTTACCGGCCGATTTGGTTCAAATTTGGAATAGACACGTATCTTTGCTTCTACTTTCATATTATTGGGAGATTTTTTCGAAATTTGAAATTTCTCTTAACAAAATTTGGAAAAAACCGTTTGTATGGGAAAACAGCCTCTGGGAAAAGATCTTACAGGCCGAGGGGGAAAGAGATAGCGCTACCGATATAGCGTCGATAGAGAGACATGATACCAAGGTACAATAAAAAAATAGGACATCATGACATTTCAAGATGGCGGCCGAGATATAGCTGTCAAAAGTTGACCAATTTTGTATGAAAATCCGCCCCTATACAAAACGTATGAAAGCGACGCCTTTTAGTCGGAACCGCATGAGAAATGTGCCTTTTCTACCCGACCAAAGGTAAAAAACGCTTTATTCTTGGATTCAGAGGCGGAGGCCGAAGGCCGACGCCGTATGAAACTTTGCGAGGCCGAAGGCCGAGCTCCGTTTAACGAGGCCGCAGGCCGAGTCCCGCGGAGAGCGAAGCTCGGAGCGGGCACAACTCTCCCACCAGACGGCCAAACCCGCGAGGCCGAAGGCCTCGCCGTAGAAACTTACTGCGAGGCCGAAGGCCGAGCCGAATCGAGCGAGGCCAACGGCCGAGCCCCGCGTAGAGCGAAGCTCGGAGCGGCAGGACTACTCTCCCACGCATCGCCCAACCCCCCCGCGAGGCCGAAGGCCGAGCGGTCGCTCTTGCTCGGCGAAGCGAAGCGAAGCCGAGCCGGGGGTTGGCACGCGTAGCGTGCAGGGGGCGTAGCCACCTAGTCTATATTATATAAAGCTACATAACGGTGACTGACGGACTGATTAACGATAGATACGTTTTCTTGGAAACGGTAAGATTTAGAGAGAAATTTTGTATGAGAGAAATGTAGAGAAGTATCGAATTACCGCCATCCTATGAATTAGATTTTTAAATTTCAAATTTGGAACGTCGGCCGCCATTTTTAACTTTTTTGCTTACCGGCCGATTTGGTTCAAATTTGGAATAGAGACGCATCTTTGCTTCTACTTTCATATTATGGAGAGAGTTGTTCGAAATTTGAAATTTCCCCAAACAAAATTTGAAAAAAACCATTTGTATGGGAAAACAGCCTCTGGGAAAAGATCTTACAGGCCGAGGGGGAAAGAGATAGCGCTACCGATATAGCGTCGATAGAGAGAGGAGATACCAAGGTACAATAAAAAAATAGTACATTGTGACATTTCAAGATGGCGGCTGAGATATAGCTGTCAAAACTTGTCAAATTTTGTATGAAAATCCGCCCCTATACAAAACGTATGAAAGCGACGCTTTATAGTCGGAACCGCATGAGAAATGTGCCTTTTCTACCCGACCGAAGGTAAAAAACGCTTTATTCTTGGGTTCAGAGGCGGAGGCCGAAGGCCGACGCCGTATGAAACTTGGCGAGGCCGAAGGCCGAGCTCCGTTCAACGAGGCCGCAGGCCGAGTCCCGCGGAGAGCGAAGCTCGGAGCGGGCCAAACTCTCCCACCAGACAGTCAAACCCGCGAGGCCGAAGGCCTCGCCGCAGAAACTTACTGCGAGGCCGAAGGCCGAGCCGAGTCGAGCGAGGCCAACGGCCGAGCCCCGCGTAGAGCGAAGCTCGGAGCGGCAGGACTATTCTCCCACGCATCGTCCAACCCCCCCGCGAGGCCGAAGGCCGAGCGGTCGCTCTTGCTCGGCGAAGCGAAGCGAAGCCGAGCCGGGGGTTGGCACGCGTAGCGTGCAGGGGGCGTAGCCACCTAGTCTATATATATAAAAGGCTTAGGTTGACTGACTCATCACGCTACAGCCCAAACGGCTGAACCTATAAGTATGAAATTTGGACAAAAGTTGCGTTATATGGTGGAGGGTTCATTTAAGAAGCGATTTTTTTTTATTTAACCCTTAAGTGGGTCAAAATAGGGCTGAAAGTGTGTATGGGAAAAAATTTTTTTTTGGTCTTTTGTTTTTAAATCATAATTTTTTGTACTTTTTTTTTAAAATGACTTGACACCTATTTCAGATTTTTTCTCATTTCTATGTTCTTAAGGGTTAAAATGGGTGCCAAAGTTTTTCGATTTTTTTCACCAGTTACGATCGATGCTGGAACAAAACCGCTAATGCCAAAACAATGAAAATTTTACAATAGTTGTAACTTGTGGACACGCTACGGGTTAAGACAGATTTACTTCAAGTTTAACCCTTAAAGCGGTAAAAATGGGGTCCAAAGTTTGAATGTAAAAAAAAAAAAATTTGTCCGGATTTACTTGCAACTAAGAATTCGTATATTAAATCAAAAATAATTTAACACCTGTTTTAGCTTTTTTCTAATTTTAGCAGTTTAAGGGTTAAACGAGGTTGAAATGTATGAATATTTTTCGTGATGTAGTGTCAACGTCGGGCCCAAACTGTTTAAGCTACAACTATGAAATTAAAACTGCCGTAGCGTTTTGTAGCAAAACTACCCACCATGAAGAAAAAAATATAATTTTAACCCTTCAAATGCCCAAACCGGGGTTCAAAGTTTGTATGAAATAAATTTTTTTTTTGGTCCGATTAACTTGAAACTTAGTATCTGTATATTAAATAAGAAACAATTAAACACGTGTTTCAGCGTTTTTCAAAATTCTGCCCACTAAAGGGTTAAAAGGGGTAGAAAAGTTTGAAGATTTTTCCTGATTTAGTATCAATGCCAGGCCTAAACCATTAAAGCTACAATTATGAAATTGAAACTGCAGTAGTGTTTTGTGGCAAAATTACCTACCATGAAGAAAAAAATATAATTTTAACCCTTCAAATGCCCAAACCAGGGTTCAAAGTTTGTATGAAATAAAAAATTTTTTTGGTCCGATTTACTTGAAATTAAGTATTAGTATACTAAATCAGAAAAAATTAAATACGTGTTTCAGCGTTTTTCTCATTTCAGCCAATGAAGGGTTAAAATTGGTGGAAACGTTGAAGTTTTTTCCCTGATGTAGTAGCAATGCTGGGCCCAAACCATTGAAGCTACAACTTTCAAATTGAATGTGCAGTTGCATTTCATAGCATTACTACCCACCATCAAGAAAAAAATATAATTTTAACCCTTCAAATGCCCAAACCGGGGTTCAAAGTTTGTATGAAATAAAATTTTTTTTTGGTCCGATTAACTTGAAAATTAGTATTTGTATATTAAATAAGAAACAATTAAACACGTGTTTCAGCGTTTTTCAAAATTCTGCCCACTAAGGGTTAAAAGGGGTAGAAAAGTTTGAAGATTTTTCCTGATTTAGTATCAATGCCAGGCCTAAACCATTAAAGCTACAATTATGAAATTGAAACTGCAGTAGTGTTTTGTGGCAAAACTACCTACCATGAAGAAAAAAATATAATTTTAACCCTTCAAATGCCCAAACCAGGGTTCAAAGTTTGTATGAAATACAATTTTTTTTTGGTCCGATTTACTTGAAATTAAGTATTAGTATACTAAATCAGAAAAAAATAAACACGTGTTTCAGCGTTTTTCTCATTTCAGCCAATGAAGGGTTAAAATGGGTGGAAACGTTGAAGTTTTTTTCCTGATGTAGTAGCAATGCTGGGCCCAAACCATTGAAGCTACAACTTTCAAATTGAATGTGCAGTTGCATTTCATAGCATTACTACCCACCATCAAGAAAAAAATATAATTTTAACCCTTCAAATGCCCAAACCGGGGTTCAAAGTTTGTATGAAATAAATAATTTTTTTGGTCCGATTTACTTGAAACTTAGTATTTGTATATTAAATAAGAAACCATTAAACACGTGTTTCAGCGTATTTCAAATTTCTGTCCATAAAAGGGTTAAAAGGGGTAGAAAAGTTTGAAGATTTTTCCTGATGTAGTATCAATGCCAGGCCTAAACCATTAAAGCTACAACTATGAAATTGAAACTGCAGTAGTGTTTTGTGGCAAAACTACCTACCATGAAAAAAAGAATATAATTTTAACCCTTCAAATGCCCAAACCGGGGTTCAAAGTTTGTATGAAATATTTTTTTTAATTGTCCGATTTACTTGAAACTTAGTATTTGTATACTAAATCAGAAATAATTAAACACGTGTTTCAGCATTTTTCTCATTTCAGCGAATGAAGGGTTAAAATGGGTGGAAACGTTGAAGATTTTTCCCTGATGTAGTAGCAATGCTGGGCCCAACCCATTCAAGTTACAACTTTGAAAAACTACAGTTGCGTTTTATAGCAAAACTACCAACCATGAAGAAAAAAGTAATAATGTTAACTCTAAAACGGCCAAAACGGGGTTCAAAATTTGTATGAAATTATCATTTTATTGGATTCAGATTAACTTGAAACTAAGTAGTCGTGTATTAAATCAGAAATAATAATTAAACACATGTTTCAGCATCAAAAAGGGTGGAAACATTTTAAGAGTTTTCGTGATTTAGTATCAATAACAATGCCGGAACCATTAAAGCTACAACTATTCAATGAACATTTAACTACAGTTGCGTTTTATAGCAAATCTACTAAGCATGAAGAAAACAATAATAATGATAAACCTAAAACGGCCAAAAAGGTTCAAAGTATGTTTTTTTTTTGTTGTATTCATTTGATCTTTACCAATTTGGTCACACACATACACAACACATACACTTCCACGCTGAAACTGCACGACGGATTTGGATGACTTTTGGAATAGAGCTTACAAAAATACACACCCATGACTCTATTCATGCTAATTTGATAATGGTGAAAGATGTACCCAGGCAACTTCTTATAAGTCTTCGCGGACGAAGTCGCGGGCGAAAAGCTAGTATAGTTATAAACCCTTAGATACGGCCTACCTAACCCATTTGTTCTACGTCAGCAGATAACCCAGTTTCGGCAAGGTATTGCAAGTAGAGTGCGCCTTTTGTGGCCTAAGTTGTCGGTAAAAGTGCCACAATAGAAAACAAGGGACATGATTGGCCTTGTGAATCTTGCAGTTAGTTTCGCATGCATTTGGTGTAGCATTGTGTGTAGGTTTTCCATTATTTTAGTTTTTTCTAACATCCTTGCTGGTATTTAAATGGGACTCTACCAAGCAAGAAAGGCATAATAGTGAAACGGTCGCATGAGTTTATTTATGGGCCTTTATTATTATTATTTAATTCTTTATTGCACATATAAAAAAATTTTACAAAGGAACTTAATGCTAAGTAGCATTTTCTGCCAATCAACCTTTGGTACAGCAGATAGTGTTTTTTGGCCTTGTGCTTTATGCTAGACCATTTTGATCAAAACAAAAAGCAATGCGTATGTTTTTAACCGTAGACCTTGATGCGAAGTAAATAAGGTTGAAGTAAACACTATTTGTGGGGGAATTCTGGTTTTGGGTTTCCGGTTTTGTGTCGTATTGTTATTGACATATATACTTGGCTTCAACTCCAGCTTTGACATTACAGCTGGCACCCCTGACTTCATTTTGGTGTCTGCATTTTAGGTAACAGAGAATTTATTTCACTAAGTGCGTAACAAAAGACCCCATCTTTGCGCTAAGGTCCCTACTTGTTCAATTTGTTCAACCACTTTTATACACTAATATTCGAAGAAATAGTGTGATTTAGAATAGTGTAGTTTTATTTTTATCAGCTGCCAGCTAGTTATGTCAACGAGGACCACTATCAAACATACCAACAAAATATCCGTTTGTATTAAGTTAATGTTAATAGTAACACCCATTAACTTAACGTTTGTTCATCTGTTGTGTATGTACAGTCGGCCACACGCTAGGATACCCCTTTTTGTTCGATTGGCGCCCTTATGCCACGTGCGGTAAGAGCTGCCATGGGGTATCTGTGACTGTGGCCGACCGTACCAGTATGATTCAGCTTGTGCAAGTAAATAGGTACTTTAACCCTTGTGTTGATACGTTTGCATTCAAACTCTATGAATGTGTCATGTTTTCATGCTTCTGTTATCATCTTATTTCCTTCATAGAATTTTACTATCGATGATTCAGAAAAACAAAAAAAACTAAATACGTAGGTACTTCTTAATATTTTAAAATAGTAAAGTCGACGGGTAAAACTTGAACGAAGGTAATTCGAATTATGTGCGTCTACCTTTCTTCAGCATTGGGTTTCCTAAAAACGAAAACAAATCGGTTCTCTATCGATCAATCTGTACGTAAAAATTACTTCGCGTTCTAATAAATTTATAGCATAGATCGCTAATGATGATGCTACATATTTCCACACTTGATTAGTTCAACTGGAAAGCAGAAAAGTGACTTCATCAAAATAATCATTCTGCTTTACAATATAACTCTATTAAGACGCCATACGTCTCACAACTAGCGCCGCCAATGGAAAAAAATCATATCTTTTTTTGGGATGCGTTTTTAGCAAAAAACGCTCCTGCGATTCCTCAACGCGAGGCTTAACTATTTTTAGGACCTAAGGTTTGGATTCCAGGATTGGATTTCCTACGAATGCAATCGATTCTCGCCAAAAGTGGCCACTTTTGGCGAGAATCGATTGCATTCTTAAGTTCTAGGATCTGGAATCCAAACCTTAGGTCCTAAAAATAGTTAAGCCTCGCGTTGAGGAATCGCAGGAGCGTTTTTTGCTAAAAACGCATCCAAAAAAAGATATATTTTTTTTCCATTGGCGGCGCTAGTTGTGAGACGTATTTCACCTCAAGTTAGCGACACACTGCAATCCTCTCGACGCATTTATGCCGCGACCGGTAAGAGCTACAATGGGGTATCTTATCGTGTCGCTTACCGTACACCGGATGCGGTATCTCACGCGACTGATTTCAATCCTTTTTCAGAGGCTTCTACCTCTATCTCATTCTAACCGAGTCTCAAGTTGTACGGAAAGGGCAGTTTAAAACCGTACACGTAGCACTTAACGCCTTCTTGACCAAACCAATGATATGTCACTGCTCTCGTCAACAGATTTAATGCGTCTAGTATAATGAAAACAGCTGATTAGTTGGCTCTACACGTCTGGCGGAATTGTGCAAGGCTAGCCTTCTCCATATAAATTTTTTTCAAGGACTGCAGTTTTTTTTAAATAAGTTTTTCTAAAACACCTGCCGTACAGATTAGTTTCCTCATTATTTAAACTTGACTAATTCGTGGCTTCTCTATTCTTATCAATAAATTGTGAAATTGGGTCGCTTTGTGTTTTGACACAACAATCCACCATGAAATGCGCTCGTCATCGTTATTTTAGCCGGCTTGTGCTCTATCAAACAACAGTTCGAAAATAGAACGATTTGTTTCTTTTTTCAAAGTGGTTCCAGACAGCGCATTTTAAATGCTATGTCGGAAAATACACAAAAAATCATGCAGGTACTCAGACGTCAGTAATGAAAAAAAAAGGACAGTAAGACTGCAAAGCAACTGTCAAAGAAAAAAAGTCTTTTGAGAAAATGGTAAAGAAAAATTGCCCTCAGAGCATTCATACAATTTTGCATTCAAGGTAGTGCTCATATCATAGTCGACTTATACTCGTATAGGCAAGTACCGAACAAAAGGGCATGAATACATTTACAAAATGACATTGCTCTACATCGAGTGGTTCTTATAATAAACCGTTGTTGAAATGTCGTTCCTGCCGTGTACCCCTTTCCCCTGTTTCCCCTTACTTGTCCTACCGTGACCCAGATTAGGGCCGGAAAGCGATAACGGACTTTCGATTAGCTCTCTCTTTCCACCTTAGGGAGGGAAAGTGGGATGGATATAGACAGAAACGATACGGGCTGCAATAAGTATGGTATGGTTTAACGGCGGCGCGCAGTCCAGACTGTAGAACATAGAAATAGTCCACTTTCTGTTCATATAAAAGTTGGGATTTCACATGGTGCCCATTTTCACAACCCCATTTGTGACAGTTTTTTTTTAATTTTTACGCTAAGCTGAACAATATTTTTGTTTAACGGCATAAACATGGTATTCTTTTCATTACCCACTGTAAAGACAGAACAACAATAATTCAGCAGATTAAGTGTTCTGTTCATAAAACTAGTTTTTTGGGCAGTACCAGTGTGTTGTCGACCACAAAACAAAATCAGCTTACTTATTGTTGTTCTGTTGTTTACAATAACTGAAAGAATACTAATATTATATTACCGTGAAACAAAAATTGCTGAACAAAAATTGCTAAGTTTAGCTTAAAAATGGGCTTTCCCGACACGCTGCTTTCTTTGGACCTTAAGGCTGGAAGATAGTAGTGTGGCGGGAAATTCAAAATTTTCACAGTTTTTTACATTTTGTAGCTAAACTGAGCTATTTTTGTTCAGCGATTTTTCGTTCGCGAGAATAAAACCGTATTCTTTTCAATATTGTAAACAACAGAACAACAATAATTCAGCCGATTATGTGTTCTGGTCTACGAAGCAGTGGTATTGCCCAAAAAACTTGTCGTAGACCAGAAACCAGAACACATAATCGGCTGAATTATTGTTGTTCTGTTGTTTACAATAATGAAAAGAATACTTTGTTATTGCCGCGAACGAAAAATCGTTCAACAAAAATAGCTCAGTTTAGCTACAAAATGTAAAAAACTGTGAAAATTTTGAATTTCCCGCCACGTTGCTATCGTCGACCCTTAAGGGGTCCTTCTGCGTATCTTGTTACTTCGCGGTTCGTGCCCCATGACCGCTCCGCGCTAAGAATAGACCCTTTATGGACTCTGATGCAACCAACGATGTAAACAAACGCGATGTTCGAATAGTTTGCGGCTTCTCAGTCGGTTCGTAGGCGTTTCCTTTTGGTGGAAAACTTGTTTGGGTACTTATATGTATGTAGATATATTATTTATGAATGAAATATCGCGCGATAACATCACAGCTAAAGATTTGACGATGACTCATGTCGAAGTTACACGAGGTTATTTTTCAAGCTAGTGTTAGTAAGCTGGCAAGACAGCAGCTCTGACTTCAAGTAAAATACTTAGTTATGACAAAATGTCCTATATACCCAAAATTGCCAGGATCGGTCTGTCCAACACGAAGCAAACTGTCTCGGGTTGAGCATTATGCTTCACTTGTAGGAACACTATTGACCGAAATTACTTGAAACTACTTTGAATTTTCTTGTCCTTTTTCTAGATTATAGCTAACCCGAAGATGACGTACCTTTGTCCTATACGAGTACTTACAGTTACGTGTTTCAGCCGTGAAAACGTTACATACATTTGATCATTGCAATAGCTGTTATGTCGTATCCAAACAATATAATAATCTCCGTATACCTACATAGCTACCTTATAATAGGTATGTAGCAGGCAAGGACACAATGTGTCATGGATGGAAAGATGACAGAACTATTGACAACAATTCGTTTGGATTAACTCATTCGCAGCACGATGACGACATCTCATTGGACTCATCATCATTGTTTAGTTATAATTATCATCGTGTAAATGCTTGATCAATCAATTTAATTAAAAACAACATGGTTCCCGTATAAATACCTAAAGGAAAAAAGACTCAATCACAATAATGTGTAAGTCGGACCAATATATTAATGTAACAGATGTGTAAATACGAGTACTATTGTCCATTGACTCATCTTGAAAATTGTATCATCACATCAAATATACCTACTTTACAGTAATTATATAAGTTATGAACTTATGAGCAATGATTCTTAACTTCATAATAATTATGAGTTGCATTAGAAAGTAAGAGGTGGTTTAAAATGCAAGATCATGTTACAAAAGATGTCATTGTTGAAAGAAAACCAGCTTACCCTACAACTGTCAAGGGTTAAGATTACACAAGTATAACCCGTGTCATTAAATAAAACATTTAGGATGAACTTCAAAACACTCGCCCTCTCGCTCTAATTAATACAGTCAAAGCGAGACAACGCTAGGTTTTTTAACTCCGTCCTAAATGTTTTCTTTAATGACACGGGTTATAATAGCTCCTACCTGTGGCCGTGGCTCCTACATATCACTAAAATAGTAGGTAGAGGTACAAATTAGTTAGATTTCTACCGGCCTCAGTCATAAATGAAATTATGTTCTTCAGATTATTTCTAATCGGATGTAAACTGTTTTTAAACTAAGGTTCAATATGTTTTGTTGACATCATGTAACTAAAAAAAAGAGGTTCGGATGTAAACTGTTTTTAAACTAAGGTTCAATATGTTTTGTTGACATCATGTAACTAAAAAAAAGAGGTTTATGATACAAATAATAAATAAATAAAAAAAATACCAACCAGCTCCAAGAATTTGACTATGGACAGTCTGCTGATGGCCATCATGGAAGCACTTTTTAAAATTCGAACGTTCTAAAGGTTTGTTTAAACTGAGTGGCGCCGGCGCGTGTACTGGCGTGGAAATGGGCAGTGAGACTGGGGCGGACGCGCCTTCCACTACGTTCAAGCGTGGGGGAAAATGTGGAGGTAGAGTGACCATGAATAGTTGTTTACTATTAGTTTTTGCCCAAAACAACAAACTGGGTTGCATTAAATGTTCATAGTGCAGTAAGCTGAGCCCTGATTTTAGTCCTGGCTCCTGGCGCCGAAATAAGTAAGTTAACCGCCAGTTCCTGAATTGAAAATAAGTAAATACACAAGGATCAAAATCTCAGGACCTCTTTCTGTCTCAAATTTCATAAAATAGGAAGAGACAGAAGGATGCTTATATAGTAAGAATATTTAGAGAAATTTCCGACTCGGAAGCCGGTGGCGGTCAGAAAACAGATTTTAAATTGGTAAGTTTATCTGTTCATCAATCGTTATTCATTGCCAGTGTGGGATTAGCTTGCTTTATTGTTTTGGCACATGACCTCGTATAAAACAGCAATTAAACGTCTCGTGTTCTGTAAATTACCCCGGTTTTCAGCTACATTGGGTTTTCCTAAACCAATAAATACTTAACCGAAATAGAAGATGAGAAGGTCTCAGCCAAAAAAGTTTCAGGTCTTTTGTAAAATAACGAGATCTTATCTTATCTTATCAGTATGGGGCCAGGCTGAGAGCCCGGGACACTTCGACCCAGTGGGATCTTTTGTGTCACCCCCGTCCTTATTCCTGCTCAGGACGTGCAAAGACCGAGGTCATAAGCTTTAGCTAGAGAAAATAACGAGATGAAACCTTTTCGACTCGTGAGATCCTCGGATCATGTTGTAACAAACAACCTATCGTGCATACTATATGTAGCAAACTAAACAAAAGCCCCTGGAATAAAAAGGGAAAAGGTTCATCTTTTTTGGATCTAAAAACAAAAAGTTGGTAACTTTACCTCAGTTCGCTGACACAAACTAAAAACTCACCAGCTCCAAGAACTTGATAATCGACAGTCTGTTGATAGCCATGGTTGCACTTTTAAAAATTCGAACTTTCTAACTAAAGTTTCGTCGACACTGATTGAAAATGCGTGCACTCGCTTAGAATTAGGTACAAAGACTGATGAATAATAATCGTTGTGGACTGTGGTAATTTACAAGTCTACACACGTAACTTGACCGACGGAAATATAGGGAACTATAATTATATTGCCATAGGCCCGGTTTCTGAGTTGAGAATTTTGCTAAGCAAATGGGTAAGTATCGTCCTGTCTCTGCAGATTTCTCACAAAAGAGCGTGACAGAGCGATACGTAAGTACGTGCTTAGTTAAAATTCTCAACTCAGAAACCGGGCCATTGTCATAGTTATCAGTTATAGGTTATAGTATGGGAGTGGCGCCCTCATCCGCGGACAAAATTACGTGTGTATGTTTGTTTACCTTGTGTCGTCTTTAGCGAGCTTCGACCCACCACGCTAGGGATGGTATTAGATATACGTGAGCGGATTATTTATTAGTTAGTTCGATTGGATGTTTGCTACTATTTTATGGTCAGCTGTAGGTATGTCACATTTTGATTAGGCTTAGCATGAAAAGGCTTTCAATACTAGGTGGCCTTGAAACAATATTCAGTTTCGAGTTGGCCGAATCCTTAGCGTTACTTGATATTTTAAATTCAAAATTGTTTGTTTGTCCCCAAACTTGTTACCGCCGGAAAAACATGTTTTTTCTCGAGAAACGTTTTTCAATATTCTGGCAAGCGCAACATTTTATTTGCAAAAAAAAACTTAGACCATTGCGTCTATGTTAGAAGATTTATACAGCGTCCGGAATCCACACCACACTTACGTGAAGCTTTTAATAGAAAAGTCACGAAAAGATATAAACAAACCACGGTGACCCTACCGCTCCTCCGATTCCCTCTTCCAGAATGACATCATCGTCGGCGGCAATCGATCTAATGTGCACACAAGAGAGCTCTAATACTATTGGGGGTCTTTTTGTACAAGGTGTATGTTACATGCCGGCAGGAGATCTGAAACTTGGCACAAAAGTAGCTTTCATAGTGTTATTTACACTCGACAGCACGTTGACCCTTACACGCTAACTGCACTCTACTCGGTTACGTTACGGGCGACTTTACAACAAAACACTCTGTTGTGCAGTCGTGTCTACGCTTCGAAGTAGAAACACCCTGGGCAATAACTGTTTCTCTACTTTTTGTTTCGCGAGGACGCCTGAAGTTAGGAAAAAACAGTCAATGGCCAAAATGTTTTCCATTAAATTACCTACACAATTGTCTTTGAATGTGCATTCGCACCTTTTCCGCTTTGAGCCAGAATCCACAAAATCAGAAAGTCACACATTTAAAACCTCTTTTGGTTCTGATAGCCACATTCAGTGTTAAAATGAAAACATATCTAGAGCTCGTCTCGTGTCGTCTCTTTGGTTGATTGCAATAAGGGCTGGCCTTATTGCTCGATAGCGCGTGATACTCTGTTGATCTCCTTAGAGTAGGTAAGACATCGGCACATATAGCCGCTCCCTGCCTGTTATCTTTCCAGGCAGGGAAGACCCAAAATATCATGGCCTGACGTTGTTGTTCAAGAGCTCTTTATTTCATTTGACATGTTCAAAGGGCGAAATAGCCAAACTGATTGTCAACTTCCGATAAGAGATTGCTCTATGAGAAGAAGAAGAAAGATTAATATGGCCCATCATTACAACTTTTACAACGCACTGATAAGTTACAACATTTTGTTGTCTCTCATCGACTCATTTTGGGTGTAGTTTGACTCAGACACCACCAAGCACCTAGGTTCATTATCTAAAAATTCCACTCAACCTACGAGCGTCAAAACACTCGAAAATAGCCCTTATTGAAATGAACAATCCTTTTTTTGACATTTAAACCTTTATTTTTATGGTGAATATTTTAGATAATACAGGCGCAGCACCTATTTCGATGGCTCCTACGTAAACTACCGTATGTTCAAAAAGCTAACTTTCCAGGAGAGCCATTTAAAGATGTTTTCTTTAACCGTTCTTTTGATTTTAAAGCTTTTGGTTTGAAATTTTTACCATAATTAGGTTATTTTGGGCTCAATTTTTATGTGCTAAAGTAAAAGCTGTATTTTGAATACTTGTGGAGATATTGTTCTTACGATTCTTTACGACGGGGTAACGAAGTAAGAAAATATCGTATGTTAATCTTACCATTTTTTACGGCGTGGATGAGGTGACTGAAAATATCGTATGTTTCACATACCATGTTTTACATGGATAAATCGCAGGTAAAATGACATGTATGTGGCACTTACAGTTTTTTACTTTGTAAATCACATGAAAAATAGTATGGTATGTAACATTAATTTAGTAAATACATGGGGAAATATTAAAATTTTAAATGGGACCAGAGTTTTATCTAAGTGATAATTAATATTTACTTCATTCATTACATTTAGTAGAACCTAAACCTAAATTATAAATAAACATTTATATGAAATAACTTTTTATACTTCCTTATGTTTCCATTCCACTAATCAATTTGTATAATAGTTTTCCTATTTTCCCAACTGTCCCCTTCGAAACTGCCATCGGGGTGGGGACTTGGGTAAAATTAGTGGCGTTTACCACCCTGGCAAATAGTAATTTTATTTTCAACAGTTTCCTTGAAGCTCACGACCGAATCAACTATTTATTCTTTCCGACTTCAAGATATTTAATGAAAAAGTACTAGACTTAAATAAAGTAGGAGTAGCCCATTGTAGACTCTCTGCCTCAGTGCTTTTCTCATTAGGTACTTGGTTTTTTTTTAAAGGCTTGCATAAACTCTAAAGAGGCCTACTTTAGGCTTACCAACCCCGATATTATCCGTTGAGCTCGAAAAGGACGGTTGGGAAATAAAATTCATATTTGCCACTGAGGTGGTAAACACAGCAATTTTTTTCTCAAACACCATCCGGTTACGGTTTTGAAGAGAACAGTTGGAAATAAAGACTGTAAATTAGTAAGATATGAACAATATTAAGAATTCCTGTAAATTTTAACGAATCTGTATTGAAAATTCGTATTTGGAAATTTAGGATGATGTTTTCACATAGTTATTCTTTAGTGCCGGGTTTCGGGATAACTTGTATCAGCCATTTTCCTATTCTTACTCAGGACATGCAAAACAGGAGCATTTCAGGAGCTAAACTTTACCTAAACTTTCAAGCTTAGGAGCCCATGATGGTTATCCCAAGAAGACTGCAGCAGTCACTCAGACTCAGACGTGTATTTTCTCTGGCGTAGATTGACAGATAGAATACTCTTTGGTTGTGGTGGTTGTTGGTTACTTTGTGATCCAAAGATGAGTCAGACATTTCACCTATTAGTATACAGACTTAGTCAAAGAAGCCAAGCCAAACACAGTGTACCTTAGGCACCAATGAAAGTTTTGGAATATACAATACATCACGCAGATCGGAGTTTCAGTTTGGCTTACTATTGTGTTCATACTTAGAAGCGTTCATATACTGTCTATATAAAGGCCACTGATCCATTAACATCTTCTCGTTACCATGCACATGAACACCGCGTGTCTAGGAATTAGACCAAATGAAATTAATGGTGACGGCTGAGCTTGTCAAGCATACAGACACAGTTCTCAACAAGTCTTGAGTCCATCCAACTGGCCAAAAGAATTAATTTAAAATAAATACAGATTTATCTATGATTTTAATAATTGAATTTATTAACTTATTGGCTATGAACAGATTTGCAGTTTAAAAGTCTGCTGCAAACTACCCCAAAATTGGGCCTTTTTAAATCCTTAGGATCTAAGTTTGTGAATATTTAATGAACCAAATGAGGATCTCTTAATCTTTGTTTTGAAGCTTCTTTGTGGAGTGTTTGTATCTTCCGTAAAAAATATATTTTATAAATGAATTTCTTGTTACCTTCATGTGTTTGGTGTTCAGCTTCTATTGGTATTGATTTGCCTACGCCAAGTCGAGTCTCGGAAATTTATAACCCGGGTAACTGAAATTTCATCGTCAACCAAAGCGTATCTCAAGGATGCATACAAAAACGGTTGGTCATTCTATAAGAAACCACATCCGTGTTTCATTTCAAATCCTTGTTAAAAATAACTCTAGTGAAAGTGAAGGTCCCAAACAGTAGTGTGTAATTTACCATCATGAAGTAAGTATATTTGTTTTCCACCATACGATACACAAAGCGGAAACTTTTATGTTATGGTTTTGTTTTGATTTTTAGTTTGTTCCATCCGTTTAATAAGTAGTCGATTTCAGTGATGGTTTTGTATTAAAAATATTTTTCTACGATAAAAAAGATGTTATTATTAATCAAATCTGCTTTAAGTGGTATAAACGATTTGAATTATTTGAATATTTGAATAAAAAATCTATTTTTTTTTTGTTCAACCTCCATGCAAACTATCGTATCTGTAAGATATTGTCATAAGCTAAGCCTAATATTGCAACGTAAATAAGTCTAAGTGACACATACAATAGTTAACAGGTTCATATAAACCAAGTAAATAATCGTACGTGTTACATACGATACAACATCACTTTTTATCGACGTCGTACAAAATGGTATGTGTAACATACCGTAGCATACCCCCTCGAAAAATCAACGTACGTAATCGTATGTGTTACATACTATAGTTTTGAACAAGATTGATAGAATACGCAGTAAAACTAACAAAACTGAATACTTAACATGTTCAGTAAGAACATGCTTCATCACAAAACACAAGCTCAGATCTATATACTTCCCACGTAGAGAATGGTAAGATATACTTACGATAGGCGTAGCATGCAATTGTCCCACGTAAACTACCGCAAGAGGTCGATACGATAGTTTACGGCGCGCCCGTGATCAACATACGATAGTTTACGTCTGAAAAAATCTTCATTTTTGAATATTATTAAGTTTTTGTTTTTGGGATACATGCGAAATAATCATCTAATGACAAAAAACGAAAAACATGAAAATCGCCATTTTGTGGGATACGGTAGTTTACGTAGGAGCCATCGATTTATGTGCATGCGTAGATTAAGCAATGAATAGCGATGAATCCCTAACACCACAGAGGCGTAGAATACGTAACTACTTTTGTATTGTAGAGTCGGTGCTCATGGGATTAAGTGAGTAGATTATAATATTTTGTCCTTGAGCAAACTTATGTTACGTACGTACATTAAATTACAATAAAATTGCTATTAAACTTGTGTGTTCGCAACCACACCTAGTTTGAATATCTAGAGGCTGGCAGAGTTAAAACTAAGGTTAAAAAATAAATTTAAGCAATCAACTCTCGTATTTTTTACGTTTGGCTAGTTACGCTTCAAGGGTAATAGCAATTTAGCACTAACTTACTTGAACTACTTAAACTGCCATGTAATTGAAAATAAAGTGTGCTCGAAATGAATCAAGAATTCGCTACTTATACGATACTTACATTACTTTTTACATTATTGAGAACCGCATTCAAGAAAGTGTACCTACATGTGTATATTAATTATTATTTTGTACATAGAAGTTTCTTCTAAGTAAGGGCAGATATTTGCATCAAGTTGACAGCTTTCATGGCTTCTAGCCATCGTTCAGTGCTTACACATAGCCAACACATACATATACATACAGGGTGTCCCCAAAAGTCCGGATAAGCTGAAGGTCTGTAGAAAACCCCTTGGACCCGTCACCCTTTTATGTTATACCCGTGTATTCGAATCTACGTGGTTGCGCGCTTTTATTGGCTCCAAAGGGTATCACTGCCAAAATTTTGTAGTAGTGTCCTGTTACGTCCACTGTAAAGTCTGTAATCGTATTTTATGGCAGGCGGTTTATGATTTGGTAATCGTAATTTATGTCAATGTTAATGTTTTCTTATCTTGTAAATAATATTTGATTAGGTACCTACCACCTATCATGTCATTTAGACATTGTACAACACCGTTCATGAATAGTTTTATGCAAAAAGAAGTGATGAAATTTTGAAAAGAGATAAAGTAAAAGTTGTGTAAAACTGAAAGAAATTCAGTCATAACATAACAAGCAATTGCTTTATCAATAAAAATATTTTGATAGAGAAGTAATTAACATAGTATGTAAGGGCAGTTGGCAGCACATAATAGGATAAGTACTGTACCGGTTTTTTTGTGCGACTGACGCACTTATGCCGCGCACAATATGAGCTACCATGGGGTATCGTGGCGAGTCACGTGTCACCAACAGTACTCACTCACAAATTCACACCTCTACGTAATGGATAGAAGAAGTAATGTTTAAATTAGCATAGTGGTGCAAGGCAATTCTTCTCGGCTTTCGTAAAATGGTCCTTATTGTTCTCGATAAAGGGGTTACGATTGCCTTTACAACTTAATGGCTTTGCAAATACAACAAGGTGTATAGTACGTTTTGAATGAACTCGGTGTTGAGCTATTTGCATTAATTAAGATACAATCTACTAAAGGTGGTAGTCATCGTTAAAAATAGGCCAGCACGTGAGCCACAAAATTGTCGTGGTCTTGCCCAAATTGTTTTGATATTAACAATTGAATAGAAGGTCCTCGCATCGCACCCTTTCATGAATATGAATATTAATTTCCTGTATAGATAAGGAACAATGTTGCCATTCACCCTAAATTGACATGGCTACAAAACCTGCACGAATGGTTTCAGCAAAGTACCGGCTCATTGTTTCGTTTGGCAGCATCGAAGGACGAGATAGCCAAACTAATCGCCAACCTCCGATAAGAGACGGCACGCAACAAAGAAGAAAAACTTTTTTTTTTCTGAATAGGTACATCTGACATTCCGAGATTAGTAGGTAGGTACCTACGTCGTCGGTAGACAGAGAGATAATACTCGTATTTACTTTACGTTCTACTCATGAAGTTCAATAATTGATAGCATTGGATTTTCTTAGCCATAAAATGTTCTTGCCACGTAAACGATGACAGAATCACTATTTATTTGTCTCGAGATGACATCATGACTGTGATTCCGCGGAAATAGCTTCAATATTAATTAGTAATTCATTAATTATATTGTGATTTAAACCCCAAAAAGGACAGCCTTAACCCTGTGTTGTGGAGGCGATAATATTGCGCAAATACAAAACTACTTAATATTTTTTTATAAATACAAAGTTTATGTGGCCATGTAGTTTAGAAATCAGCACAGTTTTTCTGACCTCATTGGGAAATGACGATGAAAAATTAATGAAATACCAGAAAAAAATTAAATACAGTTATAGTTTTATAGCAGCAGACAAGCAGCAGAGCAAGTATCAGTATCAGTACATGTCATCTTTTCTTCACAGACCCTTTTTGTAACTTTTCGTCAATGGTATTACAGGGATATCATAGCTCCTTGTGACTCACACCTAACCTTGCCAACTAAATACGCCCTTCCCACGCAAAAAACATCACTATCATTTATTTTGTAGGCATCCGTGACCGCAATATCGATAAAAGTCAAAATTAGCTCTACAAGTACCTTTGATAATTACAATGTTACCAAAATTACCTCATGGTCTTACGTAATCTTCCGCTGGTCTTCCTTCACACAGTGATTCTAAAAGTTTGCGAATGCTAGCTTCATTTGTTTTGCAGTTAATATACCGATACTAAAATTGTTGTTTGTGTCATCAAACTACGTCGCAGCGATGAAGAAAGAACTAATAATAAAATTGTTGTACTTATCTATGTGTAAAACCAGTAATAATATGGATATAGCCAGATATAAACGGAAAAGTATTGTAGAGTAAGGCAACTATAGCAATGTTGATATTGTAGTATTAGAGTAAAGTACGAAATAATACTGGTAGTTCTCGGGTAGTTGGCTAGTTGACTCTACCGTTTACTATACAGTTTTATTTCGTACTTTACTCTACCATGTTACACATTTTGGTATACTTAGTAGCACTCTACCGTGAACCCTGCTCACGCTTAAATATTACCATAGTCAGCTATGACTGCCATCATAGAAAAGAGAAAAATATCGCCTTGAATGATGATCTTCGTTATTTCTTTGTCGTTTGGCGGAGCCCTTTATCGTCAAAGCTTCGCGTGTAAGTTTGCTTGGAAACAAATTCTATAAGTACTGCTATCGCCATCCAAAGGTCCAATACCTTCAACCAGATTCATTGCCTAATCCTTGACTTTGTAAACTTGTACGAAACCATGACCACCAAACAGTACAGTGGTTGTAAAGTAAAACAATATTAATTTATTTATAACTACGGCACTTGAGGTGCAGTTAACAAGGCTTTAGGAAACCACGTGGCCCTCTTGACTTGGTTTAAAATACTCTTGAGTGGATCATCTAATGCATGTGGGAAAGATGCAGCTTTACTCTTTTGGTTGACTTACATTAAAATTCTTTATACTTTAGTCTAGCCCCAATGAAGTTGAGGGTCTGTTTTTCTGATTACGACTGCTTTTAGTAACTTCAAACTTCAGTGAGGTAATCTTCAAACGTTAATTACTTTTACACAAAACGAAGAAAAAGTAAATAAAATCCGTTGATTAATACCTTTATTTAGGGTAAATAACAGATTTCCTGCAATCGAAATGTTACAGTATAATTCAGAGCTTCTTGTAACGGTCAGAGAATAATAATATATTGTACTGACTTGGGCGTCCAAACAGGGTTAGACTAGTCATGTTTCACCGGAGCTATTTATCTTCTTAGCTGCTAGGAAGTCGACAATATCTGTAGGAGTTTCACTTCTTGGTCAGAGACTAGATGATACTTTGTCACTTGGAAGATTTGCGGGATTAAGTAAGACTGTCAGTGTCATGTTTCATTTCTGAAGCGAGCATCTCACTCCTTAGTCGTCTGGTTCCTTCTTAGCAGCAGGGAAGCCATCGACCACGCCCTTTTCCCACGTCGTTGGGAAGCTAGTTCTCTTCTTAGAGTTCGAGCAGGAGGTAATTTTTTTTAGCTGGTGGTTAGCTATCACTTTTTAGCAGCTGGGAAGCCGACGACCATGCCTCTTGCGCGTGCTAACTGACTAGGGGGGCAGACCGGGTCAGGCAGCACCAGACATTCTGGCTGCCCGCCGCAGCCTGTCCGCCGACAGTCGTGCTGCATACCGTTACGCTTCACGCAGTGACAGCTGTGGAGTAGAGTGGTTTGAGAGAGAGTGAGAGAGAGAGAACACTTTGTGGTTTGGTAGTTGTTGTTTGTTTTTTTTATACAGCGTGTTACAGAAAGGTCCTGGGGCTGTTTGGACCAATTACGCAATCTCAAAAATGTTCCCAAACATAGGGCAGTAAATAAAGCTAACAGGTAACTACCGATCTTCCAATAAAATAAATAATAGTTTGAAGCTGGTTGTTAATAAGCTGGAGGGAGTAAAGTAGCTAGTGATAATTTGATAAATTAATAAAGCTACAAGTTAGTACCTCTGCAGCGTACACTTGGTCACGTCACCAAGCCACTGGACACTGTATACAGGGCGTCCCACGGCTATGCCACATGGAGGGAAAGTACCTTAAATATTGTAGATGGAACGTTTTACTGAAAGAAGACATTATTTTAATTTAAAAAACAATTTAAACTGCATTCATAGATATTGAAATAATTACATGGTTGAACCGGGAATCGAACCCGTTGCATGAGAAAAATAATTACCCTGTAGTTTTGTCATACCGATCGAAAGGCTTCATGATAAGGATTATGTTTCGCTAAATAACATAGTGTCAGAAATAAAAGGAAGACCATGAATTTTAACATTTACCTGGTAGTATGCAACAAATCGAGCCGTATCAGGATACGCTCAGGAGCCGAAAGACGCGTAAAATTTTGTCCATCGCAATGCGGCTGGCTGATTATAAAGAAATAATTCAAAAATGTGTTTCATTTTCATACTTTTATTCTTTTGTTACTGTTATTTTCATTGATAAATTGATTAATGTGGTATTAAAAATGTTAAAATTCATGGTCTTCCTTTCATTTCTGACACTATGTTATTTGGCAACAAATAATCCTTATGATGAAGCCTTTCGATCGGTATGATAAAACTACAGGTGGTGCGGCGCTAGTGGGAAATGGGTGGACTGTATGCGGGCGAACTAGGCGGACACTGGTGGTGCTCGTTGGCTGCACAAAGGTTAAGAATACCAAGGTTTCTCACCTGCGTATGCCGAAGGACGATCCTGGGTTGTTATATATGGCGGCGGATGTCAATGGCGGTGCGGTATAAGTAGTATTCCTTGTTATTTGTAATTTATGATATTTCTTCCCAAAGTTCTTTGACAATAATCTTGCTTGACGCGGATATTAGACAGAGTACTTCATTTTTGATTTTGACATAATAACATTTTGACCATAACTTATTTGACTCAAAGTCTGTGTGCCAGCCACGAAAGAGGCGAATTGACCCGCGGCATCCACAAATGGAGAAACCAAGGTTTGGTTCCGCTCCAAGGCAACCACGAGTCCATTACAATGCTCACCATACGTCCGCCAGCACCAGAACCACACAGTTCCTAATCTGGCGTAAACATGGCCCCGGCCTTGAAAGGATCCCTTTCAACATGTGAATTTAGTCGAATCTAAACCTTGTTATTTTTACCCTCATGAAATTAATCTTCATCAACCAACTAGTCACATAATCCTATCGGTAACCGATATTCAATAAAGATAACCTAACCTTAAAATCATAAACTTGCTATCGGCAAACAAATTAAAGGACAAAATATTGCAAACAAAACTAAATAAACTTTAACAAACATAACATGTGTTCAGACTGAACAATTAAATAAAATGCAATCACAAATTCTACTCTGGGCTATTAGAACCCACAACAATATCTGGATCTGCAGTTGTTAAACAAAATTAAACAAAACTTCTATTATAGAAACAAAAAGGATTAATAACTAACTAAACGAATTATGCATTCAAAAGACAAAAGGAGTCAAATTGTAAACTCCAAAATTAATAAAGTATAACAAGTAAATAAACAATAAAATTGACAAGCTGAGAACGAATTGATCCCTAGGGATTCACGGCCCATTCCAGTATTGTGGTGAAGGTGGCAAATAATCCCTAAACCTAGATTGTTCCCTCCAGTGAGGACTTTGACGCTTAATCTCAATTGATTCGTTCTTGGTATATCGATTTATACACGGCCTGTCGTAGTTCCTTCCAATACCCACATTCTGTGCTCGGGATCTATGAGGTTCACGCCAATTATTAAGTTTGGTTGAAGCTATAGTAGCTTGTTTGGAGTTGATCACTAAGTTTCTAGCATTAGCCGCAGTTATGTTAGTCGTTCGATTATACTTCATATAAGCAGCATCTGCTTCAGCCGTAGAAGCTGATACTCGAACATGGTTTGGTGGCTCCCTTTTGCAAGCAGCAATCGTGTGAAGCGATACGGTACTTTGAACTTTTGGCACAGGCTTCAAAGGTACTTTTATTTTAGTATTTTCAATGACCGCTGCCTTTTCTGTATCTAGACGGTCTTCAGGTGCATCTTTGCCAAAGTGCAGCAGTGTATGATGCATCGCTTTACACTTACGGCATGTTGACACTGAGAGGCAATAGAAGGTCGTATGTTTATTACTTAGGCAGTTGACGCAAAGGCGGTTAATTTTGATGAATTTGATTTTTTCTAATGGAGACAATTTCCTAAATTTGCTGCATTCAAACATATGAGTGTGCGCACTGCCCTTGCATAACTTGCACTTCTTATTGCTATGCACTTTCTTGGTTTGCTGGGTAGTAACAAACGCATGTGATATTACCGGCTTGACATCCTCACTTCTATCAGCCAATGTGGGTGACGCAAATATGGACTTTCGATTAGATGTGCGCTCTAGTATTTTCACTTGTTCACGCACGAAACTTAGAAAGTCCTTGTATTTTGGCATTCCAGCTTCTCCTCGAATGGTCGACTCGAAGCCCTTTGCCGTATCCTCGTCGACTAGTTTTAGCCCGAGATGCACAAAAATAAAGTCGCTCAAGTCTTCAACCTTCAGTTGTTTCAACGCTGCTATATTGGTGGCAAATTTCTCTATGAACGCCTCCAAATGGCTCGCAGAAGCGTGGTCGACAGTCTTGGCTGCAAGTAGTTGGTCCAAGTAAGACGCAGCTAAGGCCCTGTCATCCTTGTACTTTACCACTAACGCATCCCAGATGAGAGAATAGTTTTCCCCTGCAGGTATTACCCCAGAGTAGGCGGTTCTTGCTTTTCCTGTAAGGTGACTGAGTAGATAATGTACTCGTTCTGAGTCGTTTAGCTCCGTATTTTCATGGATAACTCTCTTAAAAGTCTCATAGAAGAACGGGAAATTTGTTATCTCCCCATCAAAGGTCGGTAGTTGTATGGTCGGGATCTTTACGTTTAGCCTCTGTTGGGGCGAAGCACATGTAGCTGCAGACGATGGTTGCTGATTAATAAGTCTAATGTTTGTCTCTAATCGATGGGCAGCTTCTTTAATGATATGGAACAACTCATCATAGGCGCGCACTGACTCGTAATTTATGACGTGGTCAGGATTGATCTCCAAACTCAACAAGTTTATCTCATCAATAATATTTATAAATTCTGCCCGTAGATTGTCAGCGTGGAGGGCTTGTGACAGAAACTTTTGGTGACATTGTTCACTTCTAATATTAGCTATTGAGCTGTTCAAGTTTGAAATTTGGGAGAAGTAAAATTCTTGCTTTGCCTCTAGGAGCTTAAGCTTTCTCTCTGTTACAGCCATTATAATCTACAGTAATCAGGTAACACAACAAATGAAGCTCAGCTAAATCTTGTTCGGCAGAGGTTGAATGGTTAATCTGATTGGCATCTATTTTTACGCGTTAGGTGATATAGCGAATGGCTCCTATTCCGCTGGATATAATTTTAAGCACAGCTCAAATTATTATCTTACGAAATAACTAAACAGTAAGTAGTAGCTACGAGTCGACGCGAGCTTAATATAATTATTATGAAGTACAATAGACAAACTCGGAGCTACCTGTGCGGATATCGTGCGACAGCAATATAATTAACTGTGAATAGGTACACAGATATCAAATTAATACTTTAAATGCGGCTAAAGTTCATACAAATCAGCTCTGTTAGCAGAGTGGCGAAGGAAGTATTAATAATAATGTATTCGTCTAGAATGTCACAAAATTATATGCGTAACTAACACAAAGTAGCTAATTAATAGTCACTGCGAGTCGAGGCGAGAAACATTATAATATAACTACTTCATCCAAAATGGGTGAAGCAGAAGTCGAACTCGAAGTGCTTAGGCTAAGCGTGTGTTGTGCGGACAAAATTAATTCCTAACAAGACTGCTAGGAATGCGTGACTTTGTGGAAGGCGGGTAAGTAACAAGGTTTAGCTCTCTAGCTCAAAACCAACGAGGCGAGTTATATTTCAACAAATACTCCAAAATCCGGCTCGAAGGACCAAAATATGGTGCGGCGCTAGTGGGAAATGGGTGGACTGTATGCGGGCGAACTAGGCGGACACTGGTGGTGCTCGTTGGCTGCACAAAGGTTAAGAATACCAAGGTTTCTCACCTGCGTATGCCGAAGGACGATCCTGGGTTGTTATATATGGCGGCGGATGTCAATGGCGGTGCGGTATAAGTAGTATTCCTTGTTATTTGTAATTTATGATATTTCTTCCCAAAGTTCTTTGACAATAATCTTGCTTGACGCGGATATTAGACAGAGTACTTCATTTTTGATTTTGACATAATAACATTTTGACCATAACTTATTTGACTCAAAGTCTGTGTGCCAGCCACGAAAGAGGCGAATTGACCCGCGGCATCCACAAATGGAGAAACCAAGGTTTGGTTCCGCTCCAAGGCAACCACGAGTCCATTACAATGCTCACCATACGTCCGCCAGCACCAGAACCACACAGTTCCTAATCTGGCGTAAACAACAGGGTAATTATTTTTCTCATGTAACGGGTTCGATTCCCGGTTCAACCATGTAATTATTTAGATATCTATGAATGCAGATTAAATTGTTTTTTAAATTAAAATAATGTCTTCTTTCAGTAAAATGTTCCATCTACAATATTTAAGGTACTTTCCCTCCATGTGGCATAGCCGTGGGACGCCCTGTATATTATAATCGTATCTAGGTAAATACATTACGTAGATGCAAACGCCTAAGAAATAAGGTGCCTACCTGTAATACATAATCCCGCCTCTTAGCTCCCGACTCTTGATTTTCTTCACATCTTTGTCTCCCATCGTTACAGATTTTTATGGAGGCTTTGGGGTAGATTTGCAGAATTTTTTGGTTGTTTTGTGTTTTGGTTACATATTGAAAGGTTAGGTCTTCATAAATTTTTTATTTGGTTTTATTGGTAGAAAATAATTTGATATTAATAAAATGCTCTACGCATCCTACATCACGGATTCACGGCGGTAATCTGGACGATGACAGATTATTATTTTTATAAAAAAGACTTAACATTGTCAGGGTAAAAGAGGACTGACTAAATAAATCAGAGTAATAAGTCGGTCTTCAACCGCAAATCGATGTACAGTTTTGCCGTTAAAATTTTGACCGGACAGGTAGTTCTTAAAAATCCATCAATTTGCGATATTCTCGGACGTAGACCGACCACTAATAACTCTAACAGTTGTTGGATATCACACTCATGGGGGCCAAAATAGAAAGGAGGAAAGAACCGAACAGATCCTTTTTCCCAGCACCTTGATTTTTTGTTGATTGGATAACATGGTCTATTGAACTTTGGGAATTAATCGATTTACAGATTCATCATGAACGATATGCGAATTAAATACCTATTTCCATATTTCCATTTGCAAGGTCAAAACTCAGCTACAAGTAGAGATGGGTAGTGGGTTATAACCCAAACGACCCAGTTGGGTTAAAACCGGGTTATAACCCAAATCACCCAGTTATAACCCATTATCGTCTTTTTTGGTGGGCGATAACTAAATACACTCTGTTACAAGAGGTAAAACGTATAACACTATCAAAAACCCAGTTCGGCGTGCAACGCCCGCCTATTCTATGGTTTGGAATTATACAGGGTGGCCCTAAGATAGGCGTCGAGCGAGAAAATCTAGATACCTGACACCAAGAGCTACCCGAATCACCCCAATGTATGTTCAGCCATTTTTTAGGGTTCCGTACCTTAAAAGGGTAAAACGGAACCATTATAGGATCACTCGTGCGTCTGTCTGTCCGTCTGTCACAGCCAATTTGCTCCTAAACTACTGGACCGATTGAGTTGAAATTTGGTACACATGTGTAAGTCGGTGACCCAAACAAGGACGTGTAACGTAAATTAATAAATTTTAAACATGGGAACCACTTTTGGGGGGTAAATTGGAAACTCACTAAAAAGTTTTATAAAATATATCGTGTGACATCAAAAGAAAGGGCTCGTTTTAAGGATCTCAAATAGATATTTTGTAATAATTGTAAAATGAACAGTTTTGAAGTTATTTAATACGCGAAAATTTAAAATTCCCCCCCTTATCTCCTAAAATTTTGAAAAAAAAAACAGAAGATTGGTATTTTTCTATAGATTACAGAAAAAACCTATAAGAAGTTCATGGTGTACAAAATTACTTAGGAAAATATTAATTTTGTTCTACTAGCATTAGTTCCTCAACTCAGTCAACAGATATCGCTCCACAGTCCTACATCGCGGATCGCGGTATGGTTCGGACTTTCGATTAATATATCTTAGTAGACTTTGTATGAAGATCTTCGTACGTTCGTTCGTCCGATCTTCCTCATTGTACGGAAACCTCTCAACGCGAGTTAAACTCTCACTTGTCCGGTTTTTTTTGTTAGGTTTTGTAAGGTTTTGTTGTTTAAACTGACAGGATTTTTGTACCATTCTGAGGACTAAGGCTTTGTGGGAGTTTTTGAAGTCAATATAAAGTCCTTCCGACCTCAACTTTTTTTTCCCATACAACTTCAGTGATGTTTTCTCGAAAATAACATTAATTGGGGCAGCCCTTGATGTCCGCTGTATAGATTTTCTCGCTTGACGTTTTGTTTGGGCCACCTTGTTTGTATAAAATTATAAACGCGCGCGCAGCGCACTCAAATATTCACTTTTTTAAAACTTTTTTTACGATTTTTTACGATATTCTCGTAATGGTCATTTTTCATGTTAGTAAGACGAACGACGCGCGCCGAAAAATCACAGAGTTTTCCCTTATATTTCAGGAACACTTTAGACAGAATAAACACACACTCGTAATTTCACAAATGTTTTCCGTAAACAATATGGTAATTACGATTTCTTAGGACAATTGACAAATGCGCGCGCAGCGCTCGAAAATTTGTCGATTTCAGACCAAATTGATCAAATAAGTTTGTATAACATAAAATAATTCAGTTTCCACAATTATTTATGTTTGCATTGCCAGACCCAATAATGGGAAAGCTGACTGAGGTCCCTAATGATTAGCCGGACAAGTAGCCCCGTAAGAGTGACATATTGCTTTTTAGTAAAAACACTTTTTATTTTTTTTAAAGATATTTGAAGGTTTTGCATTCAAAGGTTTTGGTTTTTATGTTCGGTCTGAACCACCATAATATTGAAATCTGAAGTCATTAGTGAGAGTAGATGAGCGCGCAAAGTGCGCCCCGAAAATTCACAGATTCTTTCGTAAGCATATAAATGAAGGTTGGTAACTATTACAATTATAACAAAGCCTAACAAAAGATTTTCGGGTGCTCATACGGTCAGTAACGTATGGGCACCCTCCATTTAAGTGGATGGACTTTAAGGGAGCCGCTCGTCTTGCTTTGCTCCGCGCCCGGCGGCGGCGCACAGTAAAACGATCTCATAGAATCGCGCGGACACGCGTAGTTTAAAAACTTCTGAATTACAAATAAGAGTATGCCAATGAGTTCTAATGAACATTTTATTTTAAAAGTACGTCTTGGTAATTTTGTGTGAAACTTATGTTTACTAAGTTATTTGAGCTTATGTGATTTTTTGTATAGGAGCGAAGACATTTTATAACTACTCTTTGCTTCAACTTGCTTCACTTTCTGGGTTTAAAAATGGATATAGTATATTATTTACTACATTTCACCCAAATATACTACACACCGCAACGGACCACATTTGGGAGTAATAACATATTTGTGTTTTTTTGTTACTTTTTTACGTTTTAAACATTTTGTTAACTTTTAAGTAACTTATTTCCCACCATAAATTGTATGATTATGAAGATGACCTGCTTATGTGCTACGATTTTCATCAGATAGAAAAGCTGGTTGAAACTTAAATACGAATAATGTCAGGTTATAAAAAAAAACTTCTGAATTCCAAACAAAAGTATTATGAGTTCTAATCAACATTCTATTTGAAAAGTGTCTCTTGGTAATTTTGCGTCAAACTTATATTTACGAAGTTATTTGAGGTTACGTGATTTTTTGTATGGGTGCGAAAACATTTTATGACATTACTCTTATTCTTCACTTAGCTTCACTTTCTCGTTTTGAAAAACGGAGTAGGTATATTATTTATCACATTTCATCTAAACATACTACATGCCGCAAGTACCGCATTTGAAAATAATTAAATATGTTATGTTATATTGTTGTTTTTTCGGGCGTTGAATCTCTTAAAACTGTAGTTAATAAGTATAGTGCTCGTGCAAACCTAAGAAAACATCAGAACTACATTATTGAACAACTTTTGGTTAAAATTTTGTCAAGTAAAGTAAAAAAATAACAGTTTTTAAGGTAAAAACCACAATAAAACATAAAATATTTAATTATTTTTGAATGCGGTAATTTGCGGCATGTAGTATATTTAGATGAAATGTGGTAAATAATATACCTAATCCGTTTTTCAAAACCAGAAAGTGAAGCTAAGTGAAGAATAAGAGTAATGTCATAAAATGTTTTCGCACCCATACAAAAAAGCACGTAACCTCAAATAACTTCGTAAATATAAGTTTAACGCAAAATTACCAAGAGATACTTTTCAAATAGAATGTTGATTAGGACTCATTGGCATACTTTTGTTTGCAATTGAGACAGTGTGGCTATTTTATTGTTGTTGTTTTATTTTTTAAATATCGTAGAACTTCCCGGAATACCTTCACAGTATCAGTTCTATTAATAGAGAACTAAACGGAAAAGAAAACCGAATAGTTTTATCAGTAGAACTGGACGAGTAGAACAGTCCAAACAGACTTTAGTTATCGCCCACCAAAATGGGTTTTAACCGGGCGATAATAGGTACCAAGTGGGTTATAACCCACCGATTGGGTTATAACCCGGGTCGTTACCCATCTCTGGCTACAAGTAGCTCTATCTATGCACGAGTTGTAGAACTAAACCCGTAGCGAGCGTAGCAGAGCTACAGCTTCGTAGACCCTCTACGCTACGGCGTAGTCTATGCAGTTGTTTTAGCGTCCGGCGATAGATGGCGTAGCTTGTTTTTTGTCGAAAAAACATAATAACTGAGACGAAATCGAAGAAAAGATGGTCTAGCTCTACAGGGTGCACTCTAAGTCGATAGCGGAACTTTAAGTAGGCTCTCTACTGATCAATATAAACAACTTATACTATGGTACAAGTTGTTTGCATTGTTCATTAGACAGCCGACTTAAAGTTCCGCTATCGACTTAGAGTGCACCCTGTAGATCCTTGGCCTAGGGCTGAGCTGAGCTGAGCTCCATGAGAAAATATAATAATTTTGGGAACCACAAAATGTTACGCTTGAATATTAAGCTGTTTTAATTCAAAGCGCTAGCGGTTATTATAATTCTTAACTCACCATTTGTTTTATAATTATTAGAAGGAATTTTAGTTGGTTTGTAGACTAATGAAAGACACATGAAAATTATATATCGAATTATAAATTATATATACAATGGAAGTTCTATAGAAGTTCTATATACTACAGAACGCATAAGTTGTTGGCACTTTTTTGATACCTGGGTCGAGGACTACCTAACCAAAAAAACTGCCCACAACCCTTACCAAAATACAGCATTATGTTCTCTCATGTGCAACACTCGCTTCGCGGAAAACAGCATTTAGACCAGAACAAAATCTTTCCTTATTCAATTTACTGAGCTTTAAAACTACCGCTTTCTCCGAAGAGAGACAATTTGTCTCTTGCATTAACTTTTAGGGTCCCATTTGCATGATCTGACCTCAAAGGGACCCGGCAATGTACAGAAGTAACTCATTCTCGTCCACTTTATTCGCGAAAATTGATCGAAGTCAAGTTTTCTCGTTTATATTGAAATAGTTTTTGAGGTCCGCTCCCGAGGGTGGTCGTCATTTTATGGTTTGGGATGAAAGGGTTCATGTGATAAGGATATGGATATGTAATAAGGTTCATGGTGTTTAGCTACTTTAGGAATGCGCTTTTCTATACATATTAATAAGTACGGCCGGCCACAGTCATAGATACCCCATGGCAGCTCTTACCACGCGCGTCATAAGGGCGCCAATCGAACAAAAAGGGGTATCCTAGCGTGTGGCCGACTGAACATTTCCCAACTCCCTTGTTTAAACCCGATGTATACAGGGTGTTACAGAATGGTCCTGTCATATCGAAGGGGGTAGCTTTACTCATATCGAATCGAAGGACGCAGAGGTATCGAATTTCAGTATGGTGCAATATCTGCTGACCAAAAAGAGAGGTGTTATTATAAGTTTGACTATGTGTGTGTGTCTGTGTGTCTATCTGTCTGCCTATCTGCCTGTGTGTCTGTCTGTGGCGCAATAGCTCTTAAACGGGTGAACCGATTTGGATGCGTTTTTTTATTATTTGAAAGCAGGTTTTCTAGCAAGGGTTTTTAAATATGTTTTATAAAAATTGGTTCAGCCGTTTATGAGATATGCTAATTTAAAGCTAAAATGTCGGGGGTATTTTAAAATTTTAATTTAGCAGTTATTTCGAGATTTTGGGAGTAGAACAACAGCTCTCTTCAGTAGGACAGGGCCTTTTTGTAACTATTGGTAGCTGTATAACTAACCCAAAAACGCCAAATAGTGATACTCTTCCGACTTTTGTCTGATCCAATAGTCTGACTCTATGTGTGTCGGATCAGACTATTGGATCAGACAATAGGATGAAAAAATGGGACGTATATTCCCGGCCTAAACCTTGTACTTATACAGTGTCTAAAGCAGAAAGCGGACAAATGCGAAACTTGCAATTTTTATGGTTTACCTACCTTCAGTAACTTCGTCCCCTGACCCGCTTTTTGCGACCAATCTAATCAGGCTACGAAATGAAGAATTAAAAATGTAATCCCCCTGTGTCGGGTAAAAAAAAAACAATTTAGTTTTGCGGTGCTCAAAAATAGGTTGGAAGGTCCCGGAAGACGAGACTTTTCTGTTCTAAACCCTCTCTATGAGTGAACCTCTTCAAATTCAAATTGCTTTGGAGGGGCCAATTCTCGACTATGTAAAGCATGCTAGTATCGAAGGAAAGGAGCTATTCCGTAGAATTAGTCCCCTGAGGCGCATATCATAAAACTACAATTTACTATTACAATACCTACATTAGGAAAGTTAATAATAGGTACTAATCGGTATTGATTCTAACAACTTTTGAAAATGCGCGACAAATTACCACTCTTATTTTTTTTTGTCTAAGCGTTGCGATTGCGTTGATTTTGTTCTATTCGGTGAACCAACCATTTCGCGCATTTTTAAAAATATTTCATAATCCTGTAAAGTTTATCGTTTTCAGATTTCTCATCTGAAAAATAGCTGGAAAGCCAAACATAAATAATAAAATAAAACAAAAGCTATTTGCCCAGTTTGCTGTATTCAAAGATCTTGCTAGGAGCATAATAAGTAGTCCTTATTTTTCTATCACTTGAGTCTAGTGAAACGTCCATGTATCCTGTCCATTGAAAAATAAAATTATTGTATTATTTTAAATATCATCTATTAATTGAAACTAAAAATACTTAGAAATAAAACTTAACTATGTGTATTTTCATAAGTAATAGATCTTCTCCCTGTTTTGCTGAATTTCGTGTCGCTCGCTGACTATGCTAGAAGTACCTACATTAATTAATATTTAGTCACATTCTAAATTGTAGCCAAGGCTTATAAGTAGCGCAATCCTTTGTAAGTCAGCAAAGGAACCTAGTAAACGGTAAACAGTGGTGGTCAAAGAGATTTTCAAAGTCCTTTCAGGCAAAGATATTCAATGGTTCCAGATGCTTTCGGTGAGTCTAACAGAGCCAGTGTAAAGCTTTCGTTGTTACATTGGGATAGTTTATAATAAATACACTGACAAGTAAAAGTCAAAGGTTTTGCAGACACTCGTAAAATCCTTGTTTAACCTATACATGTCGAAAGCATAGTTTTGAGGGGCTTTCGCTACCTACGGTGCTAACAAATTAGTAACCATCGCCCGTAATGTTTATTACTATCGCAAGCGAGACCGTTTAGTTAGGCTAGCTTTATGTATTTTCGGAAAGGCGGCGCATAGAGCATTCACGCGTTGTATTTAAAATGCGTCGACACCCAGCGTTCACGAATAAGACAACCCCGTGCACTCAACGTTCCGAATGTTCGGCCTCAGTAAAGCCCAAATCACAGCCTACAGCCCGTACACGTACATTTCTCCGGCTTCGACTTCGCGCTGCCTTCGTCCAGCCCTATATGGCCGGAGCGGGCGGCGCAGAGGCCGAACAACGCGTCGATGGTCAGCAGCGCTGCCTCCGCTATAGCGCACACCGCTGCAGCCTGCGCGTAGGACCTGCGCTCGCAGAGCGGCACGTCCCGCCACCACTTGAGGGTTAAAGCGCCGGCGGTGCCGAAGAGGGTTCCGCCAATCGCGCACCACCAGCCGTCGATGTAGGGGTCGGCAGGAACTGATATCACCTCACCTGCTTGGTGGAGAAAGATTGGTGCGATGATGAAAATGTAAGATGGTTTGCTGTGGCTGAAAATGGGATAGAAAAGTTTTTCAAGCCGTCTACACCATCACGTCATTATAGTTGTCCAAAACCATATACCATGATCTCAGCTTATTCTTGTAAATAATATGTAAAAACCATTAATTATGCTGATAGAAAGCGACAGTCTGGGAACCCCTTCAGTGGTATGGACGTGTGGTACGTGTGGAATTGTGGATATTGTAGTAAGTACGTACGTTAGAGTTATAAAAATAGTTGATCTGTTTCAGTAACTATGTACGGTCGGCCACAATCTCAGATACCCCATGGCAGCTCTTATCGCGCGAGGAATAAGGGCGCCAATCGAACAAAAAGGGGTATCTGAGATTGTGGCCGACTGTACCTAGATGTGTTTGTGTAGGCAAGGCATTTTCATATCCTTCGTCCCTAAGCAAAATTAAACTCATAAGTCAAAACCACAGTATAATGCCACATTTACGTACAAGCACAGTACAACCACGAAACGTCACAAACTTCGTTCAGACGCTGGGCGTCTCCTCGAACTCCTCCGAGTCCAAATACGCCAGACAGAGGTCCAGGGCCATCATGGCAGCCGTCGCTATCGACAGCCAGGCCGTCAGCGTGGCTCCCGAAGAGTCGAAGGTATAAGGCACGGTGTATGCCGGCGGGTGGGCTAGCCGACGCGTCAGCACGAGGCATCCGCAGGTGGCGTAGAGGACCATGCCCAGAAGAGTGTAGTACATGTCTTGCACCAGGTCCAGGGGCGAAAATATGAGCTCCCCTGCCAAACATACAGGGTGTTAAAAGACCGAAAGTATACCCGAAAGATACGCAAAAGTACTAGACACCAAAATAAAGCAAAAAAACTCGTGAAGCCGAGTCGTCTTTTCGTACGTTTTAGAAGGAACATTTTCATGATTTTTTTCTTGAGATAATTGTTAAATGTATTGCTACATAATACGTCGGAAACCGTGGATTTGGTTCCTTTGCTAAAGATTATCTGTGTGAAACAGACAATAAGTGATAGATATCCCACCCGTTATGGCGGCGGTCTTTCAACACCTTGCATGTTTTGGGTACTAAAAATCATCGCGATGCCTGGCGACGTAATTTTTAATTGGGCTCTATTACCTGCGCAGCTAGATTGCTATTCGTGCTAGACGTGCAGATTTTTCTTCGCTCGCAATAGACACGGTTAAACCGACAGTGGGCATTAAAGATGCACGCGCAAGACTGAACTCAAACTTCATTACTCCAGCCAGAGCAATGAATAGGAAACTTGGCTTACTTACCACGCGGAATTATTCTGGTGGCCTCTGACAGTAGTATTACACTAGAGACATGAAAGAGCTTACCAGGTGCGTCTGGTATGTATAAGTTAGCTTAGGTCCCGTAGGAGAATAGAATATAAATTATAGTTCTACTGCTTTTCTATTTACTCAATAGATATCATATCCCTGCCCGTGGAAACACACAGTCGCCTTTTACACGTCGTCAGCACCCTAATCCGTTACATTACGGGCGATTTTACAACAAAACTGAACAGTCTGAAGTGCTATCGACTGTACCTACTATTGAAACGCTACGAAAAGAGTCGAAATTCCATTGTGTATCACGTAAATAACGAAGTAGTAAGCCGATAGGCTAGTAGGTACTCAAAGCTTAGTTTGTCTAGCCATTCTTAAGACATCTACAAATGCCGTGTGTCTTGCGGATGGTATAGGTGCTGGTCAAGCCTACTTCATCTATAATATGCCACAGGCATTACAGCGTGACAGGTAAGTGGTCACCTTTCTCAGAAGCATATCACTGAACGCTATTTAAAAGTAGGTATACAAATAGGCCTAAAACTTAGGCAAAAAATTAAAAGTGCTATGGAACAAGGGTTGCGGGTTCAAGTCATGTCCCGAGTGATTTTTTTAACCGTAATTTTTTTATTTTTTTTTCTTACTACTAAAAAAAATTTTTAACTTCTATTTTCGTATTGTATAATAATTGTTGAAGAGTGCTGTAATTGGTCTCACCGATAATTTCCCCTGAGAGCACGACCACGTAGCCCACGTAAGTGCCGGAGCAGAGCATCAGTGTGGACAGGTCTGTCAGGTCATAGCTGTACTGGTGGAGCACCACGCACGCCACGGCCAGTGACTGAAATTAAAACTTTTTATTTAGCCCCTATGAGGCCTACTTCTGGGCAACTCTTTCACTCTGCATTCTTCTCTATCTTGCTTGGGCCGCCCCGGCAAAAATAGTGGCAAGGTCGGCCCGCTATCTCCGCCTTGTACTACCTAGTATCCAGTTAGTGGTGATTTTGACCCACCTATCTGGGCCCCTAAGGCATAAATTATAACCAGTTCAATTATTGAATGATCGCTGCAGTATAACTAGTGATTATAATAGAGTCGTTATAATTAATTCGGCAGAAATTGATAAAATACCTATATCATAATACTTTGTCCACCATCGTGCAGGTTAAAATACCTATGTTATTGAGTCTATGATATTATGAAAAAGCTTTAAGGCTCTAAAAAGCAAATGCATTTCTACTGTACTCATGCCAAATCGTAGTATTTTGTACTTACAAATTCCAAAAACTTTACCATACACGTCGGAACTAGCATTTTGATTGGTTTCTGTTTAATTTAAAGGTATTATAAAAGTAAAACAGAACTTAGTTATTATTTACATGACACCGAGGCATTGTCAACAACAGAGGCGCGTGACATGTCTGGTGCGTGTGACATCGCATAATTTATTGGTTCTATTTTCAACATACTCATTTCGCAAGAGTCCCCAAAGAGTTTGTTAAAAGTTCAAATTGTATTATCAAATTGCTTTTATGAAAGTTTTAGAAATCAGGGAGCACTTAGCGGATCGATTGCATGAGCATCGTAATGAAAAAGCGGCGGATCTGTCGAGATTGGTCTCTAGTAGCAACATCAACGTGTGTGTTTTTTCCAAGAGCGTTTTATTTTTTTTGCAATGGAATACCGACGGCTGTCGTCTCACGATCTCATCCAGGTATACATTGAATTTTCCCTATCAGATTGAGCTAGAGTGGACTGTTGACGAGCGGATCAGTCTGGTCTAGTCTAGTGTCAATTTTGCCGTAGGGGTCACCCCCGGCTCAGGTATCGACATAACCCGTTTAAGTTTTTGGATACAGACCTAGCGTGTATATGTGTTTCCTAGGTGTGTATGTCTATGCCTGAGTTTTGTCTGTCATAGAAACGGTGAAATTGACGCCGGCCCTGAAAAGGGCCAAAGAAACAGTGATGAGTCTTGAGAAAGACTTTTTGGTCAGCGGTTCGGCGCTGCGCCCCTCGGGACGTCCGCTCGCTTGCTGTTGTGCTCTTGGTATGATTCACATGGAGGAGATGTCTTCTCGTCTCCCCGAAGGGGAGACGGGGAGGCGTGTCTGGGCGATGGCCCATTTACGCGGGAGCATCGCCGTCCGCAAAAACGGACGGGTCGCTGGGTTTGGAGCCGGTTGGCTCCTGGGGTCTTGTCCGGGTTCTTCGAATTTCTGCCGCCGGTGAAGTCAACACTGCTGACTGGGTCTCTGTTCAGAGAGGGCCAGCAGGCGACACTCAACCGGCGGCTCTTCGGTGTCGAGGTCATCTTTTTCACACCGCCGGCGAGGTCCGCTCACACTGGCAGCTCCGCGAGGAGACTACCAGCGGGCGACTCAGGGCCGGCGGTGCAGGGTGTCAAGTCAGGTAAGTGGAGTCTGTCAGTCGTGGTTGGGAGAGGCGGTGGCGGGGCCAAGGAGGTCCCGAGGCAAACCTCTCCCGTCAGGCGGCCGCGAGTGATAGGGGGCCAGCTCCCGCAGGTGGCGGAAGCCGGCGGTCTTCAGGCGGCCGAACATGACCTTCGTCAGGCGAACGATGAAGTCGTCGAGGCTCTCCATTCGCAAGTCTCGTGCGATGGTGGTGTTCCGCACGAAGCGCGGGGCGTCTACTATGGTCCTTAGGGCTAACGACTGCTGGGCGCGCAGCCGTTGCCGGGTGCACTCTCCCACCAGCGCGTACCACGCGGGGGCTGCATAAGTGAGGCGGGTTCTGACGTAAGCCTTGTAGACGCCCAGCTTTGCACGGAGCGGGAGTCGCGAATGGAGAACGGGACGCAGGAGGGCGCGTGTTGCGCGTACCTGTCCCACGACGTTCTTGACGTGGGGCTTCATCGTGAGGCGGCGATCGATGGTGACGCCTAGGTACTTTACCGTTGGCGCCCACTCGATGCTCTGCCCATATCATTGTTCGCAACGCTTCCCCAGTTTGGTAGTAATTGAAGTTCCGTGTCACACACGACTATTTGGAATTTTGTCTAAGTCAAGCGTATGCTGAGTACGAGCGCTTCATTTTGGTATTTTAGCGTCGTAGCATTGTTCGCATCGCTTTCCTAGTTGCAATTTGGTAGTGAGTGACACGTGTTTGTTTATGGTCATCTTTTCGTCGCCGTACCTAAGCAATAGCTGTTCCTTGTATCCTTTTCTTGTTAGTCAGGAATCAGCCACATCAAGTTTTGTTTCGAGCATCGGTCTGCAAGACATCAATAGAATTGATTTTCCATGTAGTTCTTCTATTGATATTTTTCATGTTATGTCAAGGGTATGCTGAGTATGAACGCTTCAGTTTGGTATTTTAGCGTCATAGTATTGTTCGCATCGCTTTTCTCAGATTGGTAATAATTGAAGTTCCGTGTCACAATTATTTGGAATTTTGTCTAAGTCAAGCATATGCTGAGTACGAGCGCTTCAGTTTGGTATTTTAGCGTCGTCGTAGCAATTTTCGCATCGCTTTCTTAGTTACAATTTGGTAGTGACACGTGTCTGTTTAATGTCGTATTTTTCGCCGCTGTTCCTATATCCTTTTATTATTTGGTTAGGAATCAGCCAAGTCAAGTTTTTATTCCAAATGTCGGTCGACAAGATATCAATAGGATTGATTTTACTAGATGCTGTTCTTCTTTTGATATTTTCTAAGTTTTGTCGAGTTTTTCAAGTACAAGGATAGTATAGTCCGCAGATTAATCGTTTAGTGTCCGAGAAGTTCGCCAAGAGATTGAGTTAGCCGCCTATAGTGTACGATGCCGCTTTCAATGACTATCTTCTCACTGTGTCTCTTAATCTGTTGAGCTAGGACATCAGTTATGTTCTACGTTTTAAGTAGCCAGTAGATCGAGACGCCCAGCTTATCAGGAAAAGATAGATCTCGCGACTTCGACACCCATGTTACGTAAACATTAATTCTGCTACTCCTTCGCCGACAACGGTAATTTCTGTTAAAGTATGCGTCTGACTCCACCAAGTCCCTGTTTTTCAGACAGAGCATTTACATTGTTTGTGGTTTTACGTGTAATCTTGCCTAATTAAATCAGTTTTGCGGAGTTACGGCACTTGGTCGCTGTCCCTAGGTTGCTTGGTAGATCTCATACCTGGGGGCGGGACATCAACCTGAGAGTTCTCTGCAAAACTTACGGCTACAATATTTAAGTAACTAGTTGGCAGATAAATTTCCGAACAATGATTTTTAGTACATTCAAGTTTCTAAGTTCTAGCCAGCTCCATTATCTGCATTCGGTAGCATAATTGTTTCGCGTGAGTCACCCTTTAGCCGCTGATCCTACCGAATTTATCTCACCAGTTTTGTCGTGTTTGGTTTTGTAGTCCTCAATAGTTCGCTAGTTTTTTGTTGTTTTATTGGACAGGCACCTTCATGGGTTGGTATTTGTTTCATTAGTCCTGTACCTACACACTAGACTGCGATTCTCTTTTGTGAGGGCCGACATGTACTGTGAGATTAGAGCTGGGCTAGACGGTGGTCACGAGTAATCACGTGTACACGTTGCATGTGTAGTTTTGTTTTGTAACGTCTATTACTCGCGACTACCTGAAGTCATGTGTTTTCAGCCCATCATTGGCTCGAGAGAGACGACCGAAGGCTGGACGAACTTGGAAATTATTTCCCAGCCCACCGGTCAACCTAGTTGACCTGTTTTGGTATGTGAATGGTTTCGGTTGTGTCTCTCCAATGTAATTTCAGGAAGCGATGGTCGTCACCTCCTTATAAGTTCTCCGTTGAGGCTGTTCGAAGCGCCAGTGAGGCCTTACAACCCTCGCTCGCGCCACCACCGCAACCTGCAACATCCAAGTTTGGCAGAGAAGTTCGGCGCTTTCTGGCGCCTGTGCGCGCCGCCACTTTTCACACACCCTCACTGGCTTCGCGGTGCCTTGGAAGCGCGCCGCGGGCAGTCCGGCGCTGTAACACTGCGCGCCGCCCTGCACACTCCACCACACATCTACACGCCGAGGCTCAGCCGATGGTCATCCGCCGCCCGCCGACCTACATGTTATCGGCCCAGCGCGCCTGATGCCATCATGCCACCGCTATCCAGTCGACTGCTGTACGAGCCACTGAGCGGCAGGTTCGCTTCGCGCCGAGCCCGAGCTTCGAGTGACCTGACCCGCGCTCTACGATCGTCGCGTGGACTATTCCGACGAGCAGTACGTCAAAGTGAGTGCCTCCAAGACTTTGTAAATAGTGCGTGTGATGTGTAGATAGCAATGGACAGGAGTGTAGTTTTAAGTTTTAGCCTAGTGAGTGTTAGTTTAAGTTTTTGTATGTACCTAGTTTATTTGTTTCATGTGTTGGTATCACTTCATCAGACTGATTGCGCTCCAAGCGAGATGTAGTTGGCCGCTTGAACTGTAACACTTTTTTTTTACTCCTAGTTCCATCTGGTTGTTGGAACTATTTTTTTGTTTTGGCTCCGGTCGCGTCACCTAGTGAGCGCGCAAGGAACTAGCGGTGCGGCGGTTCAAAATTAGCCATTGAATGAATTCGGCTGCGGGAATTTTCGTTCCCGACGAAAGTATAGCAGAGGCATTTTTGACATTTCAAGTACGGGAGAAACCGATAGACGCTCAGGTTGCGCGAGCGAGCGAGACGCAATTACGTGTGTTAAGTTGGTAACTTGCAAGTGCGTAGTAGGTTTGAGGCCGCATGTTTTGTGGTGCTTCGTAACTGCGTAGGAGACTCGGCCATTTTGCGACGAGAACCCTGCCCGAGAGGTTGCGCCATTGACTCCAGTTTTCCCACCGGCGATTTTTACCCCCCGAGTGACCCTGGACGCCAGCCTCCAGAGCTGTTGAAGAGGACCCTTTGGTCCATGAGAGTAGTTAGCACGATTTCGTGTATATTTTGTTATTTCTCGGCGCGGAACATACCCGACGACCGCTTCCAAGTGGAACCAGCCCCGCAAGCTGATTACCCCACCGGAGGCGTCTACCGACCATCCTGCGGGACGCCAGTCAAGTTTACCAGTCAAGTTTACCAGTCAAGTTTACCAGTCAAGTTTACCAGTCAAGTTTACAAGTCAATTCCACTTCCAGTTACCGTCAAGTCTAGTTTGCCCACCTTTGCCCACTATTGGGTATAGGCCTTTTCACCTGGTTTTTCGACTATTAATTTAAGTAATTGTAAAAACTTATAATAAGAGTTAGGGAACTTAGAATAAGTAAAGTAAGTGCGCATATTAGGAAAGCGAATCTCTTTCACCCAAACTTATATATCTGCCTGAAGAGGCCTTTTGTAAAAATAAAACTTTACCTTAACTTTTTAATATATTCTTGCACGGAATTTTGTCGTTTCATTTATTTATTTACACTTACTATTACCCTCGTTCGGCCTTCTGCCGGGCGAGGAAAATTCCCATTACAGAACGCTCAACTAGGGGGCGGATTGTTGACGAGCGGATCAGTCTGGTCTAGTCTAGTGTCAATTTTGCCGTAGGGGTCACCCCCGGCTCAGGTATCGACATAACCCGTTTAAGTTTTTGGATACAGACCTAGCGTGTATATGTGTTTCCTAGGTGTGTATGTCTATGCCTGAGTTTTGTCTATCATAGAAACGGTGAAATTGACGCCGGCCCTGAAAAGGGCCAAAGAAACAGTGATGAGTCTTGAGAAAGACTTTTTGGTCAGCGGTTCGGCGCTGCGCCCCTCGGGACGTCCGCTCGCTTGCTGTTGTGCTCTTGGTATGATTCACAGTAGCCAGAGCGGCGATATTTATTCAAGTTCGGTCATTCGCCGCTCGTAACGTTACCGAGGGAGCGTAGCAGTACCTGGCTCTTTTGTTACGTTCCTTTGTTTTGTCAGCCAGCCGCATTCTTTCTCAGAACTCATCACTGGTTCTCTAGCAAGTTTATTTATGTCTTGGTAATTTCTGTGTGTTTTGTAAGTAACTTGCTAGTTTTAAGTTTATTTGTTTTCTAGGAGATAGAATGTAAGTTTTGTTGATATGTATCTAATTATTGTCATATCCTATCTCCTAGGTTTCTTAAAGAAAATTACGTCTTTTTTGGTCAAACTAGCTTTTATGACATTATTTTAAGTTTTTCCTGTTTGTATGTATAAAAGCTAGTTTCATTTAAGTAAATTATTGTCTAACGGCCTCTTTTTGGTAATTGGTATGATTTCAAAGGCCTTAGATTTTTAAGATGTAGGTATGTATGTTTTAGGTAGCACACCCAAGTAAGTTTATGTAGAGTCATAACCATTTTAGTATCTTTTTAGTTTTGTTATGAACTCATTTTAAGTTTCAAGTATAATTTCTCGTCATATTGTTAGTCTTTAGTTTAGTAACAATATTTTGGAAACACGAGAAATGTACACATTGTAACGGCCGACCCATGGGGGCGTGACCATTTTAGCCATTGTTCTCCCGCGTACCCATTGTGTTAGGCCCTTTTTGTATAAAAACCCAAATTTTTGGCATTATAAGTTAGTTCTCATCGTGCTCTCAACAAGCAAACATCAAGTTCCCATCCTGCTCTCAACAAGAAACCATCAAGCTCTGTACAACTGTATCAACGTGTGCTTCCTGAAGAAAATACAAGTTATACCCATCAAGTCTGGAGTTTTCTTCGCTGCCTTCGGTGCTGCTCGCACTATGTGCCTCACGCCCTGAATCCCCTACATGGACTATTTATAGACTAGTCGGTGATAGAAACAAGCCAGCCTATTCAGATGGCTAGCTAACAGATCTTGCCGACTGGAACTGTATTGTGCCTTTGTATGAAAAATATGATCCGAGCGACTATGGCTGTCAACAGAGTTACATGTGGCGTGTGTTAGTTATACCTACGAGTTTCTTTCTCTTTCTGTTTCTACTCAAGCACAATAAATAGGGTTCCCTTGTGGACCTAATAGCCAGTCGAAATCGTGGGTCCAGTAAGGCCCGGCGTAATGCGCTCTTTACGTTCACTAACATCTAAAAGCTGATTTAATGGGCAACCTATGAACTTTGTCCTAATATTTAGTTGGAACATGTTCCGGAAAACCTATCCTAGTACAAATAAACAAAATTGATTTACGTATCACACAAATATTTCTATGGATGCGAATATTTCGCAAACTTCCGAAAAGTGTATTTTCTATAAATGTTCTAAACGTTATTTATGAAGATATCCAAACTAGCCTTTAATATTTTATCGTTACATATGAGAACGGATGCGCAATAAAATATGTAGAACTTTATATTCGTAGAGTTCGAGGCCAACTCTCATTTATTATTGGCAACTTCGGGGCGTGACTCGGCTGAAGCTGTGGCGCAACCAAATCTGGATAATAGTAGCGTTTATTAGTAACAACCTAAGTACAGTATAGGAAGGCATCGTAAAACAATGGCAGGCAATGTTTTTGCGATGCATTCAAATTGTTGATATTTTTCCGTAATTTATAAAGCATCATCTGTGTGACAGACAGACATACTAATGGATATGTATGCCACATTTATGTCAACACCGAGGCTTTCGCATTGCAGTATAGTTTTGTATTGCAAGTGACAGTAGAGACATTCTCGTATTATGATTACTTTCGGAATATAAATTAGGACACTTCATTTTAATCAAAGGCTACCCTGAGTTACGGTAAAACCTCTTACGAGCTGTTGCGACGTAACTTAATTTAATTTGAACATCAGAACTTTTTCTGAGGCTGGAACCACCGAACTAAATCCCATAAAATGCACATTACGCATAAAATCACAATAAAAACTTGTCCCCGCAGAAACAAAATATGGTAGCAGCAATAGAAAAATACGAAACATCATTTCCGTCTAATATTCAAGTGAGTGTCAACCTTATATTAGTGTACAGTACGAGCAAATAAGTACCCATAGATAATTTGGGCATCTAATTTTCCAGACACATTTCAGAGTTATACCCACAGGTTATATCTATGTACTATCCAGTTATATCCTTGATCGAAGACTCGTACACCAGAAGATAGCTTTTCACAAAATGTCAGGTCACACGCATGCAAGGCCACTAATGCAAGTAGGTATCGATGTTTAGGGGATTAGATGACAGGTTGAACATATTCGTGTCGTGCAAGGGCTATGGATGCTCGCAAGTCATTGGCCATAGCCGATGATCACGACACCACAAGCCAATCACCGACCGTCCTCGATTTTCATCTCCGATGCTTCCTAGAAAGTATTTTAATTACGCCGATGGTTTTAACGTCCAAATAAGATGGCATGAAGAATGCGTACCAATAATTTAACAATTTAATATCGATTTAAATTTCATTGCTTCCACTATTTCACCGCACTCGTAAAAGTAGGTCGTAGGAAATAAGGATTAAGAGGTTGACTTTCTCGATTCTCCACGCAATGATATAGGTCAAGCAAAGCTTAGAAACTCCCTAATCCAAGAAAGAGCGTAAAGAATTTAGAAATCATTAAGACCTAGATAATAAATGGGGTAAAAGTATGCGCTCAATATGGCAGTTTCACGGAAACCGAATAAGTAAAGATCAAATTCGTCTAAGTCTTGGGGCGACACAATAATACGCCTATTCTGGGATCTTCGTACATTACTATTCATTGGGATCTACTAAGATGTTAGATCCGGTCTATTTCATCTATATCTGTGTGATAAGGTAGATACAATGTTTTCAGTGTTTTTGCAAGAGATGCAAACCCTCTTTAGAGTAAACTTTCATGTGAATTGTTTCCATGTAAAAACGCTTTCTTACGATACATCTACGGCAAGGGCGACCGTAAACAAAAGCCGAGTCTAGTGCAGCAGATGGACCTTATGGTTTATTTATTACAAACATAACATTAAAAAAAAATACAGAAAAAATGCACATATTTAAATATTTGTGATTAAAGGAATAGGCTCATCTTAATGCTGTGACTACATGCTGAGTCACATCGGTGGTTTTCAGCCTATCCGTGTTTTTACTTGCTTAGTAGGTACTGTGGTTTTGTGGCATCCCCCAGCTAGTCTCGTTCCATTTGCGGCCGTCGAAAAGATGCTAGAATAAGGACGCGGCGCGGGTGGAGCCCCGATTCACTTACCGATACGGGCTGGAGCACGCACAAGGTGAAGCAACCCGCGAAAGGGCAAACCTGGCCGATATAAAACGAGGCACATCTTCGCCAAAACATTATTCCGCAAATAGATCGAACAACGAAAACAACAATAGCATTGATCTAAAAACAAAAAAAAAACTGTGGACACGATGTCTTCATCTTCAATCTTGGTGAGTAAACCACGACCTCAAAAAGGAGGGCTGTTATAATTTGGCGTCTTTATCTGTTGATCTATGTCAAAAGGACTTCGTCAATATGGTTCCGTTTTTGTTGCGTTAAAATCGGCGAACGGAACGAACGGCCAGCGAACGGAAAAACATGTTTAGCTAATATAGAAAGGATCTGTTTTCCGAATTGGTGTTAGAATTTCATAATAGTTTTGATACCGAGATAACAATGTCCATCCCTTTTGCCATGCCGCCTTTTTCCATTTTACCCGTTTTCCTTGTGTTTTTTTTATTATTCAATCTTTTGGGCCCTTAATTTCCGGGTTTTTACAACAGAGCCTTTATTAATTCTTCTTTCAGGTCGCCTTCACGGTACTGATAGCCGTAGCCTCTTGCGGTCGGCTGGAGCCCCAGTACCTTCCCCCGAGGCCTGGCGGCTCAGGCGGAGGCGGCGGCTACAGCGGAGGCGGAAGCGGTAGCGGAAGCGGCAGCGGAGCATTTGGCGGTGGCGGCTCATACAGCGGGGGCGGTGGGGCGAACATACCGATCTTGAAGTACGAGAACGTCAACAATGGCGATGGAAACTACCGTTACAGGTTAGTTAGACATTGAGTTAAATTACTACCTATAATCATAATGGATACTTGGGGTGGTATTATAGAACGATATTTAAACTCAGTTCAAACTAGAACGCTACTTAAACTCTGTTTAAACTCGGTTCAAACTAGAACGCGACTTGAACTCTGTTTAAACTCAGTTTAAGTAGAGTTTAGTAGTGTCGACTGTCGATAAAACAGTGCATGTTTTGATTTGAATATCCCTCCCTTCATATCAAAACATGCACTGTTTTATCGACAGTCTGAACTCTGTTTAAACTCAGTTTAAGTATCGTTATAGAATACCACCCTTGTAGCTTATTGTTGGAATGTCTGGAATGTCAGGCAGGAATGTTCCCGGAATACCTATGCATTCTTGGCAGGATAGATTGCATCGGAAAATAGTGATGCATTGCATGGGTAAGTAACAGAAACATTTTATTTTGAAGATATTCTTACTGATTTACCAATAATAGTAATTTCATCTGAAAAATATCGAATCGCACAACACTGTGGTTAGGGTTCGAGCATTAATGCGATGATTTGGGACCCGGGTTACACGTGTGTTACAGAAAGAACACACTTGAATACAAGTAACTTTTACTGCTCTATACTTTTGATGCATTCATTGTAAATAACGACTAAATAAAATAAAAACAAATACCCCCGACATTTTAGCTTCAAATAAACGTGCATATTAGATTAGGTCATAAACGGCAAAACCGATTTTGATAAAACATATCTAAGGACACTGGCTAAAAAGCTTCCAAAAAAACCGCATCACAGAGAGACGCAAAGAAAGAAAGACAGACAGACAGACACACACACACACACACATAGCGGTCAAACTTGACACCCCTTTTTTTGGGTCGGGGGTTAAAAAGAACAAAAAAGCATCACAACTCAAAAAGTTAAATTTGGAATTCCAGTTATGAAACCGGCAACGGCATCTCAGCGCATGAGAGCGGATCCCCGCGCGCATCAGGCCCCGAAGGACCAGCCGTGACGGCGGAGGGAGGGTTCTCGTACCGCGCGCCGGATGGACAGCAGATCTCGCTCACGTACACGGCGGACGAGCGCGGCTTCCGACCCAGCGGCGCGCACCTGCCCACGCCGCCGCCCATACCTGAGGCCATCCTGCGCTCCATCGAGTTCAACAAGCGGAACCCTTCCTCGTGAGTTACACTTACACTTCACCTTTAGGTAAATTATTAGGCCTTCTTTCGGAGAGAGAATTTGGACTCTCCACAAATTGCAATAAAAATCAACTCGAAAAACTAGCTGTCATACTTTTTTCGAGTTCAACAAGCGGAACAGATAGTAATAAGTAACTGATTTATATACCTTTTTTTTACTTTAGATAATATTTTGACGTTCAATGTAAATAATTTATTTATGGAATATTGAATAAAACAAATTGATTCTGAACCCTCCTCGCAAGCTACACCTGGTTTAGTGTGATATGCTCCTTATATTTAGGTTTGTGAAGAAAGACTGTGCTGCTGAAATCGCTTGGACCAATACCGCTGGTACAGTCAGCGACACGCTGAGATACCCTATGCTAAGTTTTACCTCGGCCAGTATAAGTGCGTACACTTTACTGCTAGGCACCTACGCACAGATTTGGACTCTCTGCGAATTGCTATACGAATAAAGCTACTATACATATAAAGCTACGAGTATAAAGCTACTATACCAAAGCAACAAGCAAATTCAACAAGCATAACCGCTTGTCGTAAGCAACGTTTCAGCTGTTTATGAGGTTTTGAATGATATAGAGACAGCTCAATCCAACAATGAGGCAAAGAGGAAGATACTACTTTATATTGTATGCCGTACAAGGGCTCCAGCTCCCTAAGTTCCACTGGTTCCCCCAAAAGAACTAGCTGTTTCTACCTGCCCACTTGGTAGCTAACTCGATCGGTGACTTCTCCAATCTTTCGTTGATATGTGTATTCTAACCTTTCGTTGATATGTTTATTCTATCTATTTCAGCGAGGGCGCCTACAACCCCAGCTCTAACGGCGGTGGCGGCGGCGGTGGCTCAGCCGGAGGCTACCACTACTGATCTCATGCAGCATGACCTCAACTTACCCTGAACTGTGATACGACCTTAGACCCTGAGACCTTAAATAAAAGGTTATTTATTTATTTAAAACCTAGAACTTACTTACATAAGAGCAATGACGCAAATAAAGATTTGGTGTCCACTGAAAATTTAGTTATTTTTTACCTATTTTGTTTCATTCAGTATTCTTTATTGTTTTTCTATGGCCTCAAACAATATTTTATTAATGCTTAAACCGGCCTCCAATCTCAAGAAAATACTCAAAGGAATACTTTTATTGCCGACTCAAGTAATTCATAAAGAAAGAATGAATTAATCTATCTACGTAGACACAAACGAGAAGTGTTCTAAATAAAAAATTTGGATGTTGAGTTGAGACAGATCGTCCTCAAAAACTTTATTACTGCCTTTGAGTGCCAGCAAGAGATTTCAGTACTGCAATAAGCTTAAAAGTTTAACATCACAAAAAACAATGACAAGATGGAACTACGTAAAAGCACGAAAAAAATCATCTGGACTTCGGCAGATAGTTTAGTGGCTTTAGTGATGATGATAGTTCCGTGCCGGTTTCGGCCCCGGCGACTACTTTAACTCCTCTATTATTGTCGGCGTTGGTGTGGCATGGCACTGCAGCGTTTAGTGTGAGTGATGGTGCCACTGGACGCTGTATAAATCATCTCATTACGTAGATGCAAAGACCTTAGTAGTTTTCGGTGTGGCATACATAAGTAGCCGACCTTTTTTGTGTATTTTCTATCTACCGCATAGCGGGCTTGCGATTACACCGATCGCCGCAGGTGGACGGGCGTTCAACTCGTCTCTCTTCACGTCCAACTCAGACTCTATTAGTAGTAGTAAGGTAGACTGTTCTTGGAATAAGTAGCAAGTGCTTTCCACGAATTTCATGCATGAATATCGAAATGTAGAGCCACTAACGTGGTTCCATCATTAATGCAGCTGGCAGATCAGGGAGATCCTGCCAGCTGCACTATAAGAGACCACTGGACGCTGCAGGGGACATTATTTTAGATGGCTTGCCCAGTACCTATACCATCCTGACAGCTTAGTCGGCCTAGCCCACAGGAAAAACAAGTCAATACGTGTGAAGCCAACTAAATCGCGGGTTTCCTCATGATGTTTTCCTTCACGGTTAGCAAGTGGGTTTGCTACTTGAAATTCACAAATGTACTTACGGTACTTTAAAAATAAACAAAGTAAAATCATAGGTAGGTACTTGCCAGCACCGGGAATCGAACCTGGGTCTCTCGTTTCCGAGTCTACCACTAAGCCACCACCGCTGTACCTACCACCATCAAATAATAAACTGTGCTGCCATTATAAAGAAAACGTTCCTAGGAGACCATCCATGATGACTTCTTGAGATATTCACAGATTTTAGAAAAAAAAATACAATTAACGAAAAAAATGCTAAAATGGCATTTTTTTTTAAATCTTAACCGATCCTAGTTCATGTAGGGATTTAAAGACGCTAAGGTGCCAGGTTTGGGCACTAGAAGTGACGGAAATCGCGAAAAACTTTCCCCATACATTTTAAACGGGGGAAACTTTTGCAGATTTCTGTCAAAAGAAGTAATGACATGCTAATATGAGAGGGTTTGAATCTAAATTAAATTCATGCATGCTAACGGTTTTCGATCAATCATAGCATCGAGTAAATGGGTTTCGCTTAGGTATTTCAACAATCGTTGTGGGTTCACCATTACCGTTCGTGTAATAAATAAAAATAAAATAAAAAATAAAATAAATGGGTGCGTGTGCTAACCATGAGTTCAGACTGCATTAATGAGAGGAACAGTAAACACAACCTGTAGACATTGAAGAAAATTGCCCTTAATTTTATTTTTTACAGCACTGACAGCATTTTTTTTTTAAATAAATGTATGTTTTTGTTTAAACCTCTAGTAGGCTTGGGATAAAAGTTATGCAGAGTACACCCAACTTGTTGACATACTCAACGTTTTTAATAACCTGTTCGTCCTGTTCCTATTTCGTCATTCATCGTTAATCTCTAGCTATTTTGATCCTATGCTGAGTTCCTGATAAAGACAGCAAGCTCTGTATTTTATACCGTGAGCGAGCAATATAATAATTCAATTGAAATATTACGATTCACGTTTATTTATTTCGTAGACAGCAACTCAACTGATGGTAACCACACCCTATTGTCAAGCGCGAAGCTTCGCACAGCGGGCGGTGACCGTAATAGAATCAGAAACGGAATGCACCGCGGAATCGGATCAAGTGCAAGACGCATCGCCCCAGGTACAAGGTTGACGAAAGGCAAGTTCAAATGTGGAGGCAGATGGATATAAAGTGAGACGAATGCTTTGGTAGAGCATTCGGTGTTTGGGTGTTCATTGGATTAGATTAACACCCGTTGACAACTTTTGACTTTATTTGTCATGATGTATTTAAAGGTAGGAATTGATCAGCTTTCTGAACAGACGAACTAATGTTCAAGACCAAGAATCAATTTATCTGAGTATCCTCAGATCAGTTCTCCAGACCTTACCATAGTCACATAACAGTCTATACAGAGTTTTTTACCAATGTGGTACCTATTCAAATTCATTCTAGGGCCGTCTAATTTGACATCCTCAGATAAAGGTTCCTCAAACCTAAGTAGGTACAATCTCATAATTCACACAACAGTCTCTAGCTATACCTTATTAATATGGTATTCAAATCCATTCTAAGCCCCTCGACAATTTTATTATTATTAGACTAAATACATATCGCCAACGCTAACTTTTTTTTTTCTATGAACCCTAATAAACAAAACCTTTCTTCTTTCCTAGGTTGTGCTAGTACTTTGCCTCTTAGGCCTGGCTGCGGCCAGTCACCTGAACTCTCAGGTCTTGCCTCCTCACCAAGGCTCTGGCGGATACAGCAGTGACTCTGGGTCTGGGTCTTTGGGCTACAGCGGTGGCGCCCACATCCCGATACTCAAATACGAGAACGAGAACACTGGCGATGGAAACTATCGATACAGGTAAGCTGTACAGTACACTCATGGTGATTATGCCACTAAATTGTGTTCGTGTCAGAACAAAAATATTATAAAACACCTTTATCCACAATGCCTAGATAAGACCTAGATGCACCAACTTGAATTGAATTAGGACATTCCAAAAACTTTCTCAATACTTTATAGATTTTTTTGTTGGACATAATACACTTAGCTTTAAAGTTATCATCAACGTCTCATTATAAGTCGTAAGACCCAATTTTAGTAAGCCATCGCCCATAATATTAGGTCGGCCTATCTTATCCCAATTTTATGCGAGCTTAATAAATTCCTTTTGAATTATTGTCAAGACGATGCGTGGTTTCCTATTCAATAATACTTGTCTTACTAGGTAGCTGGGCACTGGGCAGCTTTCCCACAGTGAAAGAAAGTCCACTGAGGATGTGGCGATTACGTTTGACCCTCAAGCGAGCCAAATCCCGACATCTAGCAATAACTACAGTGCAGTGATGACTTCACGGAAGAATGAACCATATTTATCATCACAACTCATACCTTCACAGTTACGAGACTGGCAACGGCATTTCGGCGCATGAGAGTGGCTCGCCACGTGCAGCGGGCTCTGAAGGACCAGCCGTGACGGCGGAGGGAGGGTACTCGTACCGCGCGCCGGACGGACAGCAGATCTCGCTCACGTACACGGCGGACGAGCGCGGCTTTCGACCCAGCGGCGCGCACCTGCCCACGCCGCCGCCCATACCTGAGGCCATCCTGCGCTCGCTTCAGCTGAACAGAGAACTGGCGTCTTCGTGAGTTTCTTCAGCTACTTACTTGTTTCTTCTTCTTCTGGTGTCGAAATCATCTCGGTCGCACTTTTTCCGCCGGTCTCTTCTCGCATCAGACCTCAAACCACTAAAGAGGACCTACATATAAATCGTCTACTTCGTCAGTCAAATCACTTGGTGTGTCAAGTATAATCTTTAGTGGCGAGTATTGTACAGTACGAATGGTCTGCACGATCTGAAGAACGATCCCCCTATTTTTCGGCGTGGCGTGTTCCTAATTTTCTCTGCAATTTTTTGTAAAAAAATTGCGTGACCGGGAAAGGGGTTAAATGTTTTTTTTATGCATAGTTTTTTTTTTCCAGTGATGATGGATCCTACAAGGGTGACTATGACGGCTACCACTACTGATGAAAGACCTTAAAATACTGTTTTGTGATACCTAGAAAATATTATTTATTACATAAAGCACATTGTAAAAAATGCACATTAAAAAGAATAAAAACTGAAAGAATCAACCATTTATTTCATTACGTTAACTTGTCTAGAACCTTCAAATAACGATGATGTTACATAAGGTACAGGACAACATTGAAGGGTGTTGAACTAATACAGGCTTTTATATGTACGAGCCAATCGAGAAATCTCGAAAAAAATATCAGCACTTCCATACACAAATATACCTACTACACCGAATGTTGGGAGCAGGAGCAGCAGTTGTTTTTTTGCCCTTGGAAGTTTGTTGTATGAGCCCCCTATGTAATATTTATTTTATTCTGTTTTTTTGTATTCGTTGTTAAAGCGGCAACAGAAATACATCATCTGTGAAAATGTTAACTGTCTAACAATCATGGTTCATGATATTCAGCCTGGTGACAGACGGACAGACAGACAGACGGACGGACAGCGGAGTCTTAGTAATATGGTCCCGTTTGGTTACATGGCGGCTGGATTAAATTACGTAATGGCGGCTGGATGGCTGGCTAGCACACGCACAGCAAGACAGGAAGAATACTTATCCCGAACTCTCACGAAATGGGGTGAATTTTCTTTTACCCTTCGCAACGACAAACTTTTGTGAGAATGGGTTTTCACATCTAGTAATGATAAAAACCAAGTACAGAAATTGACTTAATGTTGAACCAGAATTAAGATTAAAATTGTCCAAAATTGCTCCTAAAATCGACTCCATTTGCGAAAAGAAACAAGCCCATCCATCACATTAAAACATATTTATTTTTTCACGCGTTTTTGTTGCACGCCTTTTTGTTGCCAAACAAAAATTTGAATATGTACATAGGTAACTAAACTAATAAGAAACAAAAAGAAAACTATACTAATATTGTCTTTTTAACATAAACTTTTCCTGAATGTCGAAGGGTGCAGTGTGCTTAATCTGTAAATCCGCACAGTTGATGCTCCTCAAAACTTTTCGACAAATATTTTTTTTTACGGAATAACACACGGATCCTGAAAATTGGATGTGTCGTCAAAGTGTCCAAAATAACCCGTTAAAATGCGCCGACGACCCAGACCAGAGACGAACCCGGGGGAAATTTAACTCCACTAGCATACATGTAATGTATGCCCAAACATTATGAAATATTTAATCCAAGTGAATAATTTCACGATTAAACAGAATGTTTGTTTACTGTATGTGTAGTAGGTACTTAGTTCACGTGATCTTGACTTAACTAAGAGATGGGCTTCGCTTGCTTAGGTAAGTTTTCGGAAAGCAAATACCTACCTAATGTAGATACTTACCCAGTTTAATATCAATCATCTATATACAGGGTGTTAAAAGACCGCCAACAGACCCGAAAGCCACGCATACTAGACACCAAAACAAAGTACTTTTTCGATAAATTATTGCTGGGAAATGATTTTGGTTTTTTAGGTTATAATTTTGAAAAATATTTTATCACGCAATGGATGTGCGACGCACCGAATTCATATTGCGTAAGCGTAGGTATCAGTTTATGTTACTCAAGCTTGAAGTGCCGATGTTTAGAATACATTGCGGGTTGCAATTTTAACGTCGTGTTTTGTAAGAAATATTCATAATTTTGATATGGCTTCTTGAGAAGGTATGTTAAGAACAAGATACTGAATGAATTTCTGCAATAAAAAAGTTTTGAAAAGTCCGACTTTGAACCTCATTATCTCAGAAACCGTTGATTTCCCAGGCATAGTTCCTTGGGCAAAAATGTTCCTTGTGATGAGGACAATACGTGGTTTCCCGCTTTGTTGGCGGTCTTTTAACACCCTGTATATAAAAGGCTTAGGTTGACTGACTCATCACGCTACAGCCCAAACGGCTGAACCTATAAGTATGAAATTTGGACAAAAGTTGCGTTTTATGGTGGAGGGTTCATTTAAGAAGCGATTTTTTTTTATTTAACCCTTAAGTGGGTCAAAATAGGAGTAAAAGTGTGTATGGGAAAAAAATTTTTTTTGGTCTTTTGTTCTTAAATCTTGATTTTTTGTACTTTTTTTTTAAAATGACTTGACACCTATTTCAGATTTTTTCTTATTTCTATGTTCTTAAGGGTTAAAATGGGTGCCAAAGTTTTTCGATTTTTTTCACCAGTTACGATCGATGCTGGAACAAAACCGCTAATGCCAAAACAATGAAAATTTGACAATAGTTGTAATTTGTGGACACGCTACGGGTTAAGACAGATTTACTTCAAGTTTAACCCTTAAGGCGGTAAAAATGGGGTCCAAAGTTTTTATGAAAAAAAAAAAATTTTTGTCCGGATTTACTTGCAACTAAGAATTCGTATATTAAATCAAAAATAATTTAACACCTGTTTTAGCTTTTTTCTAATTTTAGCAGTTTAAGGGTTAAACGAGGTTGAAATGTATGAATATTTTTCGTGATGTAGTGTCAACGTCGGGCCCAAACCGTTTAAGCTACAACTATGAAATTGAAACTGCAGTAGCGTTTTGTAGCAAAACTACCCACCATGAAGAAAAAAATATAATTTTAACCCTTCAATTGCCCAAACCGGGGTTCAAAGTTTGTATGAAATAATTTTTTTTTTTGGTCCGATTAACTTGAAACTTAGTATTTGTATATTAAATAAGAAACAATTAAACACGTGTTTCAGCGTTTTTAAAAATTCTGCCCACTAAAGGGTTAAAAGGGGTAGAAAAGTTTGAAGATTTTTCCTGATTTAGTATCAATGCCAGGCCTAAACCATTAAAGCTACAATTATGAAATTGAAACTGCAGTAGTGTTTTGTGGCAAAACTACCTACCATGAAGAAAAAAATATAATTTTAACCCTTCAAATGCCCAAACCAGGGTTCAAAGTTTGTATGAAATAAAATTTTTTTTTGGGCTGATTTACTTGAAATTAAGTTTTAGTATACTAAATCAGAAAAAATTAAACACGTGTTTCAGCGTTTTTCTCATTTCAGCCAATGAAGGGTTAAAATGGGTGGAAACGTTGAAGTTTTTTTCCTGATATAGTAGCAATGCTGGGCCCAAACCATTGAAGCTACAACTTTCAAATTGAATGTGCAGTTGCATTTCATAGCATTACTACCCACCATCAAGAAAAAAATATAATTTTAACCCTTCAAATGCCCAAACCGGGGTTCAAAGTTTGTATGAAAAAAAAAATTTTTTGGTCCTATTTACTTGAAACTTAGCATTTGTATATTAAATAAGAAACCATTAAACACGTGTTTCAGCGTATTTCAAATTTCTGTCCATAAAAGGGTTAAAAGGGGTAGAAAATTTTGAAGATTTTTCCTGATGTAGTATCAATGCCAGGCCTAAACCATTAAAGCTACAACTATGAAATTGAAACTGCAGTAGTGTTTTGTGGCAAAACTACCTACCATGAAAAAAAGAATATAATTTTAACCCTTCAAATGCCCAAACCGGGGTTCAAAGTTTGTATGAAATAAAATTTTTTTTTGGTCCGATTTACTTGAAACTAAGTATTTGTATACTAAATCAGAAATAATTAAACACGTGTTTCAGCATTTTTCTCATTTCAGTGAATGAAGGGTTAAAATGGGTGGAAACGTTGAATATTTGTCCCTGATGTAGTAGCAATGCTGGGCCCAACCCATTCAAGTTACAACTTTGAAAAACTACAGTTGCGTTTTATAGCAAAACTACCAACCATGAAGAAAAAAGTAATAATGTTAACTCTAAAACGGCCAAAACGGGGTTCAAAATTTGTATGAAATTATCTTTTTATTGGATTCAGATTAACTTGAAACTAAGTAGTCGTGTATTAAATCAGAAATAATAATTAAACACATGTTTCAGCATCAAAAAGGGTGGAAACATTTTAAGAGTTTTCCTGATTTAGTATCAATAACACTACCCAAGTAACATTTCATTTGGGCCTAGGTTGTAAAAATTGCCTTTAGGTTTTAGAAGGGTTGTACAAAGGTTAATGATTTGCTAGTTGGTTAAATTTAGTATTTGAGAATGATTACTAAGTCCTAAAACTAATAGTTTATTGTTAAAACCTTGAAGTTGCTGACAAGAGTTAACGTTAACGTTATTATGACTTGTGTTTCAAGAGCTTACAGCCTCAGGATCTTATAGTTGTCGTAAGCTACTGATAAGGTTCTGGAAAGGCTGTCATTTAACTTATGTGTGATCTAAAGGTTAAATTTTTAACCTTGATATTACCATAAGGTTTTGAAAAGTTGAAATTGCTTATAAGTAGTTTCTAAAACCTACCTACAACTTTGAGGTTAGATCAGAGTTGTCTAGGCAAACAAATTAGGACTGTGTGGTGAAAAACAAAACCAATAAGCTGTTGTTTTGCGCTGAAGGCATGATTCAATTCCTACAGGAATATTTTAAAGCTTGAGAGGCATCCTCAAAACCCGACAGTTGTCTCCGCGACTTCAAAGAATAGGTATACATTGTAAGCATTACGCGTCTTGAAAAATGAACCGACACAGGGTGATACAAAAAAAGGAGTGGAAATTTTAAGCGTAAAGTGCGTAAAAATGTTATGAATGATTAATACAACGGTAAGTTTTATTATTTTTATTATTTACTAGTTGTAAACTTCTGTTCTCTGTAAACTTCGTATCAGTTCGATTTCGCTATTTATTTTTTTGTAATTTTCAGCTGTTCCTTTAAATCGATGAATCCATTTTTTTTCATTTAGTGACACTAATGGAAAGCTGGGTATTCAAGATAATAAGTACACATTAAATTAATATGTATTTTTTTTAATGGTAGGTAGGTAATCGTATGAGGTAGTGGCCACCCCTGGTGTCAAAGTTTTTAGGCCACCCAAAGGGTCTCTGACATGGCTTAACGATTGTCATTAATCAACAACAACCGGGACCAACGGTTTAACGTGCCTTCCGAAGCACGGAAGCGCTCAGATATTATTGCCACTAGCGGTCACCCATCCAAGGACTGACCGCGCCCGTTGTTGCTTAACTTTGCCAATCGATTAAGAACGGCTAGTACAACTAGGCTGTGAGCGCTTCATTTTTTTTAATGAAATAGATGTTTTGGTGAAGGTTTTTTTGGAAAGTATTAAAACATTTTTCACACTAAAAAAAATACAAATACCAATTTTTACAGAATGTATGTGTAATAATGGAGGAAACGACAACAAAATAATAATAATGAAAAATAAGGGAGGACCATATACCACAAACATGTTTTTATACTTTTAGAATACCACCCTTAGGCCCGGTTTCTGAATTGAGAATTTCACTAACCAAATGCTTAGGTATCGTTCTGTCACTGCAGATGTCACACAAGAGAATGTGACAGAACGATACTTAAGCATTTGGTTAGTGAAATTCTCAATTCAGAAACCGGGCCTTAGGGTGGTATTCATGAACGATACTTAAACTGAGATCCAAATTGAACTCAGTTTAAACTTAGTTTAAAGTGAGCTCAATTTTGAACTTACTTTAAACTGAGTTCAAAATTCTAGGGTCGGTAGACTTAACCACATAAGTCCTATACAATGTCTATAGGACTTATGTGGTTATGTCCGCCGACCCTAGAATTGATCTATGTTTAAACTTAGTTTAGTGAGATCAATTTTGAACTTACTTTAAACTGAGTTCTAAATTGATATTATTATTATTCGAATCGAATCGAATCCAACGGAATCTAATCGAATCGAATCGAATCGAATGTAATAGAATCGAATCGAATCGAATCGAATGTAATCGAATCGAATCGAATCGAATCGAAACGGATAGAATCGAATCGAATCAGATATTGCTAGATTCATACTGATTCAAGTATCAAAATTTTAACTGCTCATATCTCCGAAACGGCTAATGCTAGACCCATGTTTATGGTACTCTAAAAAAAGGACTTGACGAGCTTTATCTGATGAAAGCAACTAAAATAATAAAAGGTTATTAAAAATTTATAAAAAAAAAGTATCAAAACTTTAACTGCCTATAACTCCTAAACGGCTAATGCTAGACATATTGCTGATAAAAGAAAAAAATAAAAATAAAAAAGAAGTATCAAAACTTTAACTACCCATATCTCCTAAACGGCTAATGCTAGACCCATTTTTATGGTACTCAAAAAAAGGGTTCGACGAGCTCTACCTGATGAAAGCAACAAAAATAATAAAGTGTTATTAACTAGTGGTTTGCCCCGAACTTTGAACTCGCGACCCCATATCTCAGCAACCCCTCGACCGATTTGGCTCATGTTTGAACTTAAAAATTCTCTTTACCTTATTTACCTGCCCACCTGACGATCCGACTAAATTTACTCAAGTTATCGTCGAACGAACATTCATACATACATACATACATCGATTGAATTGGATTTGATTTGATTTGATATTGATTTAATTCGATTCTATGCGACCCGAATCGAATCGAATCAATTTAAATTAAATTACTAATTTGGGTCTAGCATTGGCCGTTTAGGAGATACTAGTGGTTCGCCCCGAACTTTGAACTCGCGACCCTCTATCTCAGTAATCCCTCGACCGATTTGCCTCATTTACCCGCCTACCAAATTTCATGACGATCCGACTACATTTACTCAAGTTATCGTCGAACGAACATTCATACATACATACATACAAACGCCGGATTGTTCCAGTAGACTCGGAGAACTTCGCTCGCTCCTTCAAATATGGGCAGTTAAAGTTTTGATACTTCTTTTTTATTGAACGAGCGAGCGAAGCGAGCGAAGTTCTCCGAGTCTACTGGAACAATCCGGCGTTTGCATGTTTGTATGTATGTATGTTTGTATGTATGTTCGTTCGACGATAACTTGAGTAAATTCGGTCGGATCATTATGAAATTTGGTAGGCGGGTAAATGAAATTAAAATAATTTTTAAGTTCGAACATGAGCCAAATCGGTCGAGGGGTTGCCGAGGGTTGTTAAGTTTATATGGGCTCGCGAGTTCACAGTTCGGGGTGAACTACTAGTTATTTTTGTTTCTTTCATCAGGTAGAGCTCATCGAGCCCCTTTTTTAGAGTACTATGAACATGGGTCTAGCGTTAGCCGTTTAGGAGATATGGGCAGTTAAAGTTTTGATACATCTTTTTATTATTTTTGTTGCGTTCATCAGGTAGAGCTTGTTGAACCCTTTTTTTGAGTACCATAAACATGGGTCTAGCATTAGCCGTTTAGGAGATATAGGCAGTTAAAGTTTTGACACTTGAATCAGTACACACGACAGCACGTCGACCCTTACACGCTAGCACTTTGCTCGGTTACGTTACGGGCAATTTTACAACAACTGACGTGTTGTCGTGTGTACCATGAATCTAGCAATAGCCGATTCGATTCGATTCGATTCGTTTCGTTTCGTTTCGATTCGATTCGATTTGATTCGACTCGTTTTGTTTCGTTTCGTTTCGATTCGATTCGATTCGATTCGATTTGATTCGATTCGATTCGAATAATAATAATATCAATTTTGAACTCAGTAATACCAGTTGGTTAAAGTAACTTCAAAATTGATCTCACTAAACTAAATATAAACAGAGATCAATTTTGAACTCAGTTTAAAGTTAGTTCAAAATTGATCTCACTTTATACTAAGTTTAAACAGAATTCAATTTTGATCTCAGTTCATGACCACCCTTAGAGCAGCCTGTAGCTGTTTGTTGAACGAAGGTCAAACGCATGTCCCCCTACAACCAAAACTTAAAAGCAACAAATTTTGCTCAGTGGTGGTTTTCGCAACTGGTAAGTCTTGGACAACTCCTGGTAATAACCTTGAAGCGTTGAAAACAGCCTTGTCGTTTGAGGTAGCTCCGCGAGATTACCTTCAGCTCTTATTTTGGAAAACCTTAAGAGCTCTTAGCTGTGACAGTTCTGAAAAGGAAAAATATAATACTTTCAAGTAATTTCCTAACGTCAGCCATATTTAATATTAAAAAATGAAAAAAAAAACGAAACAAAACCAATATTTTAATTAAATAAAGCGTAATCAAATACCATGTGCTACACGATTTATAATATATATTTTTCATATGAATAGTAGTTTGATTTCTGATGTGACTTACCACCGATCACCAATTTATTTTATTTTATTTTATTAAAAAATATCCGAAATGTTTAACTTCTGAAAGGCCCGTCTTGTATACAGCACTATTATCGTACAGTTTCACGATGAAGTGCCAATCGCACTATATTTTGATTATTTCCTGACTTTACCAAGCTACTTATTATTTTTATAAACACTTTGCTTATCTAGCCATTTTGAAAGATGGCCGAACGAAAAAGGAATGACGCCATTGTAAATAAGTATTTGAATCTGTGTAAAAAATCTTAAACAGAAGCTATTTAAAACTTGTAAGTCCTGGAAAGGTATTTATTCATATCCATCAAAAAGGTTCTAAGTTGTCATAGAGTTACATCCAAGACTAATTTAGAACTTATAAGTTGTCTTGCAAGGTTATAATAACGTTAAATTAAGGTTGTGAAGGTTATATTTAGGTTCTATGCAAGTATTGGAAAGGTTCTGGATTTGAGCTATAGGTTGTGCTGTAGCTCTCAGAAAGGTTCTAAAACCGGGGCCCTTTTGGCACTCAGAAGGTAATTACAAGGTTAATATAACTTTATTGAGAGTTATAAGACTTACGAGCAGATTTCCATACAAAGGTTCTAGAACCTGTTCAAAACCTTTCTACAACCTAAAATGTTACTTGGGTACTTACGTATGCTACTTAGCATTAAGTTCGCCTTTGTACACTATTTTTATTTTGTGCAATAAAGAATTTAATAATAATAATAATAATAACAATGCCGGAACCATTAAAGCTACAACTATTCAATTAACATTTAACTACAGTTGCGTTTTATAGCAAATCTACTAAGTATGAAGAAAACAATAATAATGATAAACCTAAAACGGCCAAAAAGGTTCAAAGTATGTTTTTTTTTGTTGGATTCATTTGATCTTTACCAATTTGGTCACACACATACACAACACATACACTTCCACGCTGAAACTGCACGACGGATTTGGATGACTTTTGGAATAGAGATAGCTTACAAAAATACACACCCATGACTCTATTCATGCTAATTTGATAATGGTGAAAGATGTACCCAGGCAACTTCTTATAAGTCTTCGCGGACGAAGTCGCGGGCGAAAAGCTAGTAATAAATATTTTTATCCACAATACCGTCACGCCGCACGCCACGTCACTTTGACTATGATCGCTTTTCCACCTGCCATACTTACCTACAAAAAGTATCCGCCCATAATCTCCAATGACCATGTTCCTCCATGACTAAGACTTCCGGACGAAGTCGAAACATGTCGGCTTTTCCGACAAAATAAAAGTAAGTGAAACCGTTAAAGCGATATAAAAATCTCGTTCTCATTGACGGTGCGGTGGCAAAACGCCTTGAGTATTTACTTCTAAGGCCTTTGCATCTACGTACCTGAGCGTTTCTCTTTTTTTTTACCACAACACGTTTGACTCATGTCCGGTGGGTTAGAAGACGTATAACTTTGTTGTTATATAAAAATTGCTGATACTTGTGTGCTTATATGCTTCTTTAATTATCATATTAATCAGAAAAAAATATGACACTATGTTAATAGACTGAATATCTAGTTAAAAATCAATTAATTACTAACCATGGAAATGCCCAATGTATGAAAAGTCAAATGTCCCACCTAACAAATTGTTCATTGAAACTTAAATATTTTTAAAAAGTTCTATGAAACCATCCCCGTATTTTGGTTTTAAAACGTGTTGAGAAGTATAAAGATCCACATTTCAATGGCATTTTAAGGGATTTATTCGTGTAACTGAGGGAAAAAATCTATTTTATGTGTGTCCCGAAAAAGTTCCAAACCAGAGTTCAGACTTTGTGACCCACTTTAGAGCCACAAGAGGGTAAAAATTACCATTTTACTAGAACTTTTTCGAATCTGGCCACTCTACAGTATGCCACAGAAAGTCGCAATATTCGTTTATGTGTCAGTGTTGCCACTGGGACAAAGCCATAACGGCGCGTCTACCTTGGTCCTCTAAGCAACTTCAACTTTGTGACCAGGATTCTAGGTAAGTTGATTAGAATTTGTCACATGTTTCTATTGTAGCATAATGCTCAACTACCTGACACTAAATTAAGTCATAGTAACAGTGGTTACTTGTCTTGTAGTTCCAATAATATTTTTTTGAAAAAGTAACCGCACTATATGTGACCGTCCATTTTGCAACTTTTCTGTGGTCACGTATGCGACGGAATATTGAGTCACAAAAACTGAACTATTAAGGTACGCTTACATTTTAACAGCTCAAGAAAATGCCTCTAACATCGGCCAAAAAAAACAAGGCGCTAAAATAGAAGCAAAAAACAGAAGAAAGCAAGGAAGCGACTAGTTAAAGGCCCAGATATAGGCATAATTTGCGCCGCCAATGAAAAAAAAAATCATATCTTCTTTTTGGATGCGTTTTTTGCTAAAAACGCGTCCAAAAAGAAGATATTTTTTTTTTTACAATAATAGTTGTAAAATGTTTTCTAATATTTAAAATATAATGTGTTTGTGTTTTCGAATCCGTCATTTATTTAAACTTACTTTCTTTTTGATTAAAATATATTGCGTAGTAGAGATGGAGCCTTATAAGATCTTTTTTGTAACCAACGGCTTCTTTTTTGTGACTGTCCCAAACTTTTGTTTTTAGTAATTCAATTTAAAGTACTAATTTATTAATTTAAGATAATGAAACTTATTTTGAAACTAAAGAAATACTCAACATATTAGGAAAAAATAAGTATTTGTTCATACAATGATTATTTTTGAAGTTATTGAAAACTTTAACATAAATTTTGGTTGAAGGTTACAAAAAATAATCTAAACCCTGATTCTGAAACTATTTTCAAGTTTTCATGATCTTTTTCAGGAAATATGTCTAAAATGGTTGATTATCTATTAGATTTAGATCATTCTGATAATAGAAACTGCGACTTTATAGTATTTTTCATACAGAGAAGGAGTCACAAAATTGGAACCCTTAATCTACCTCTATTTAGTAATTATTATTTATTTCCCAAAATCTTCATTAAATTGGAGTTTCTTATGAAAAATCCAATAATATATTAGTTAAGCAATCGGAATTCATACAGAAAAGGATCATATAAAGATATTTTTAATTTCAGCGAACTTTTGAAAGTGTGGTAAAAAATTTGAGAACTGCTCACCTAATGAGATGATTTATACAGCGTCCAGTATCTGTATTGTGGTCCATTGGCACCTTCACTCACACTAGATGGGTAAAGAGACCACTCGATCGGCGCTAGAGTGCCTTGGACATTGTTGTCATGAGCATTTGTGACATTCACTATTGCATGAAATAAGTGTATTTTGTTTTTAGTGGTGGCTGGTCATGTTACGAGTTTACATGCTACGAATATTTTTCCCGGTTTCATTTTGTATCGTTGAAGCCGTTTATAAAACTAGCAAAATAATTACCTTATCTTATCTATTATCTTGCGTTTTATTTGCGTTTTTTCAAACCCAAGAAACCATCGTGAAGTACCTGGATCTTGAACTGTCATATCACCGAAAAGTATTTTTCAAGGGCACACTAGGAGAGTGTCTCGAGAATACTGAAATATTTGGAGATAGTGGGGTGAACTAGCAAAACCAACCCCTGTATTTTCGTGATAGTAGCTTAGGATGAACTAGCAAAGTATACCCCTGTATTTTCGAGATAGTAGGTGCATTAGCAAAACCTTCCCCTGTATTTTCGAGATAGTGGGGTGAAATAGCAAAATCTACACCTGTATTTTCTAGATAGTGGGGTAAACTAGCAAAAACTACCCCTGTCTTTTCGAGAGAGTGGGGTGAACTAGCAAAACCTACCCCTGTAGTTTCGAGATAGTGGGGTGAACTAGTAAAACCTACTGTATTTTCGAGATAGTGGGGTGAACTAGCAAAACCTACCCCTGTATTTTCTAAAATAAGCACCGTAAATATTCCCAAAAGATTGTTATTTTCATCGCATAAAAAGTAAAACTTAAATTAATTTAAAATTGTTTATTATGAAATTGGTGATCAATAATTTACAAAAAAAGTTAGGTATCACAGGTCGTACGTTTCTTATTATAAAGTGGTCGATTACAGTTGCTTCGTTTCTTCAATAACGGTAGCCGTTACTGTTGCTGTTGCTCCTGTAGGCACCACTATCGTCTCTGAAAAAAAAAAAGAATGTGCAAGTGTAGATATTGTATGAAAAAAAGCCTAGTCTAAGGCTTCCATCACAGTCCTGCAGTCTTCCATCACAGTCCTGTGATTTTTTGTTAAAATCGGTGCAGTGCAGCATTAATTGAAGTGGTGATGAGTGAAAGCATAAATGAAATGTCTGAAAGAAGGCCTAATATTCTTAGCAGTGAAGCATAACTCACGAGGAAGGGTTCCGCTTGTTGAACTCGATGGAGCGCAGGATGGCCTCAGGTATGGGCGGCGGCGTGGGCAGGTGCGCGCCGCTGGGTCGGAAGCCGCGCTCGTCCGCCGTGTACGTGAGCGAGATCTGCTGTCCGTCCGGCGCGCGGTACGAGAACCCTCCCTCCGCCGTCACGGCTGGTCCTTCGGGGCCTGATGCGCGAGGAGAACCGCTTTCGTGCGCCGAGATGCCGTTCGGGGTGTCGTAGCTAGAAAAAGATCATCATTTTGGTTTTTTGGGTGGACACTAGGTCGGTTGACATGTTCATGGACAAAGGCAAATTGAAATACAGGCACAATGACTTCAAGGCGTTTTGACATTCGGTCGTTACGGACCGAAGGGACATTTTGGTGACGGTAACACTGCGTTAGATGGCGGCAAAAATGGACGATAAAAAGCCAAAGGCGCTCGCGACTGGCTATGGGAATACTTCCTGGCAGAATTATTCAGTCCCTAACCATTTGCAAGAACCTTAAACGAAGCCCTTGATGAACTGAACTGTAAACTGATACTGGAACTGAATTAAAAAGAAGCCCAAGGACTCACCAAGATCCAAGATGATGACAGTTAGGAACTGGTTAGGACTCACTCACCTAGCGGTAAGCCCCGTCGCCATTGTTCACGTTCTCATAGTTGGCCGAGGCCGAACCTAAACTAAAGGCGCTGGCCCTAGCATCAGCGTAGCTACTAGCACTGGCAGTGCTACGAGCTTATTAAATTCTAGTCATCTACAGGAAATTTGGGAGGTATAGACAGAAGCCGAAGTCACTCACCTATAGCGGTAAGTCCCGTCGCCATTGTTCACGTTCTCATAGTTGGCCGAGGTCGAGGCCGAGCTGTAGGCGTTCGCGCTGACGCCGGCGGTGGGCGTAGCTACTATCGCTATCCGAACTACGAGCGTTATTCAGTTCTAGTCACTTTCAAGAACCTTGAAGGGAAGAGACAGTAAGGATCAAACACCCACCTATAACGGTAAGTCCCGTCGCCATTATTCACGTTCTCATAGTTGGCCGAGGCCGAAGCCGAGCTATAGGCGCTCGCGCTGGCACCAGCGTAGCTACTGGCACTGGCAGAGCTACGGGCGTAACCGCGAGGGGGGAGGTACTCGGGCTCCAGACGGCTAGAGGTGGCCACGGCTAGAAGCGCCGATGCGGTGAGGACCTGCAAGAGAAAAAAGTATTGTATTTTGTAAACGGCTTCACTTACTTTATTTCTGTGGGAATAGCCGACTAGTTTCGGTTCTCATTCGGAGACCAGAGACGGCCCTCGCGATGCCGTAGCGAGCCAGAGTAAAACGTTGCTGAAGGAAATTTTTAAAGCATGGTGGACTGCAAAAGTCCAAAAGGGATAGGTGCGAGTTATGTAGAGTCGTTTTCCAGCCGTATCTAGGCTTATTCTAGCAATGATGAATATCTTTCTTTATATGACGTTTTTCGTTGATGGATCAGTGACTGAACAGACTATGTAGGTACTCTTAAAATAAGTACCATATAAAATAAAATAAAAAAATTTTAGAAAAAGAAAGAGTTATTTCACTAAGGTTTATTATCGAGTAAATAAACTCTTTTAAATAAACGAAGAGTAAATAAACGAGTAAATAAAAGCTTTTGCGAATTCCCCATCACATCGGGAGCACGACGCAGCGTCAAAATGTTTTTATCGTGCTATCGAGTAGCAAATTGAAATAATGCAAGAATAGAACGCGAAAAAATATAGAGACGACTGCCTCAACTATTTTTACCAAACTGTCAACCAAACCAAAGCCGTTTAGGCTACGGAGCATGCCAAAGAAATAATATACAAACATACATACATATACTTGAAAAAAATAACCCTCCTTCTGGGTCAGGTCAGTCTATAACTATTCCTTACCAAAAGCTTAGACATGTTCCTGACACACAAACTTGCTGCTGTCTCTAGATACGATCCACAATGGGTGTGATGTCTGAATACGGTCTATGGGGTTGTAGCTCCGTTTATATCGGCGAGATTGCCCTTTCGGCTGGGCTCACCTTGCCCGCCATTGTTGCTGTTAGATGAGGCTTTCCCAACCTTTTTTAATGGTGGACCTTTGGCGCCATCGTACTTGGATCCGCGGACACCTTCATAGTCTGGGTGCCTATCCACTATCTATAAGAAGTCTTATTCTGTTGCCTATCCACTATAAGAAGTCAGCTCTTCATCCGGCGCTGACACCTAAAAAACGTTTATTTGCTATGGAATTCTAAAATCTAATGCAGTTTTATTGAGGGTGTAAAGCTATAGCCACCTATCAACACATGACATGTTATTCCATCCCGAAACTGAAAAAGGCTAATTAGCTGAATTTCCAGAATATTGGCAGGTGTATTTTGTCCGTGAACACCAGGTTGGGATACCCTGTGTAGACTATCTTTCTCACTACTCTAGCTTCGGTTTGGTATAAGTCATAGGTACTGTTCGTCTTAGCTCCCAAGGCACCATGATTTTTATTGAGCTAGTCAGACTGTATTTCGTCATTCCTCGTATTGCGTACATTTTTTGATTACATTTGCGGCCTGTGGACAAAGGCCTCCCATCTCGTATTCCTCACATCCTTATCCTGGGTGCTATTACTTGCAAAAAAACTGGTTAATGGGTACTTCAGGTACGTCCGATTGTATGTTTGTAATTTTCAGTATTCTCAGTATAGTGATAAAAATAAATTAACTGTAAGCTTCTACATTACAAGTTAAACTCAGTCACTCACTGTTATCCGTTTATTACTAAAGGCCTTACTATGGCTGCTGATGTCTACGCTTGCTGAAAATACAGGGTCTTAAAAGACCGCCAACAGACCCGAAAGCCACGCATACTGGACACCAAAACAAAGTACTTTTTCGATGAATTATTGCTGGGAAATGATTTTGGTTTTTTAGGTTATCATTTTGAAAAATATTTTATCACGCAATGGACGTGTAACGCACATAAGTTATATTGCGCAAGCATAGGTATAAGTTTTTGTTACTTAAGAGGGCGTTAGAGCACCATTTTCCCATACAAACGTAGTTCCGGTTTAATTTCTAAACTACAGGCTGGATTTTGCTGAAACTTGGTTTATATCAGTAGATGACCAATATGGAGGTTTGCAAATAGTTTTTGTAATAAAAAAAAAATGCCTGAAAGAAATTAGACCGATGCGTTTTTCGCGTCAAAAAAGGGGTTACTTTCATCTGTTATTTACTTACATTATTACACTGTCTATTGGAGTCTAACTACATTGGGAACATCAATAATGTGTTGTACTGATCACAAAAAAAAAGATTTTTGAAATACCTAATAAAATGTAAAAATGGCAGCTGAACTACGAAAAATTTTGGGAAAATAGATCTATTACATTACAACTACAACTAGATACTCGCGAAAGGACATGAACAGACTCATACAGCCGCATTGCCTCTCACTTTTCCCGCGCCCCGTCTTGCTCTGGGTATAACAGCTATAGAAAACAGTGTTTCACGCGCTGAGTTCCCACGGTCGGTTGTTTAGAATACATTGCGGGTTGCAATTTTAAAGTGGTTTTTTGTAAGCAATATTCATAATTTTGATACGGATTCTTGAGAAAGTATGTTAAGAACTAGATATTGAATACATTACATCAAAAAAAAAGGTTTTGAAAAGTCCGACTTTGAACCTCATTATCTCGGAAACTGTTGATTTCCCAGGCATAGTTCCTTGGACAAAAATTTTCATTATGATGAGGACAATACGTGTTATCCCGCTTTGTTGGCGGTCTTTTAACACCCTGTATATGGAATGAAAATGTAGGCAAACGCCAGCTGCCATCAGCCATCCGCTTGACTTTTATAGTTTGGGCCACACCGGTAACTTCTCGCTGAGAGCCGTTCAACCGACGTTCAACGCACAAGGTGACGATAACACATCGTTAACATTGTCTTTGAATCTTCTATGAATTGTCAGTCGATGACACTTGACAAACCTGGGACTTGAGATTGTAGCCCAATGGTGCCTTGATAGGCCCTCAATTTTAGGCTTTAATTACGATTTATTAATGCTGTCTGTCCTGCTCATGCCAACAAAGCACGTATTGTCTTCATGGTTACAAACATTTTTGCCCAAGGAACTATGACTGGGTAATCAACGGTTTCCGAGATAATGAGTCAGACTTTAAAGCCTAGCGTCCATATGAGGCGGATCGGGGCGGGCCGGGCCGGGCCGCAACGCAACGCAACGTTGGGGTGCGTCCATCTAAGCGCATCGGGGCGGATCGGCGCATCGGCTCGGCGGATTTTTTGGTGTTGCCACTTTGTCTGGTCACAAATATTGTAACTTTTGAGCCCTCGTTGTGACTTTTTGTGACATTGCCTAAATTGTAACTTTTTGATGCCTAGTCGATTGAGAAATTTTCAACAGATTGAAATTATTTTGTATGATTGAGAGTATTGAGACTGAAATTTTCGGTCGCGCTGACGCGCGCTCATCTCACTCTGAATATACTATGGGTAAAATAATTATAGGGTATGGTAAGTACCTACCTAGTTTCAGGTACGGTCCGCTTTTATGCCATTTTGGCTCTATGTGGCCCTTGGCTGCAAAAAAATTGCCAAGCCCTATTCATTCATGCCAAAATTACAGACTATTTTATATTAGGGATTTCATGCACTTAAAACTAATAAAATTGATGATAAATACTCGATGACAATTTTTTTTTATTTTGTGAATAACACGCAGTATACGTAATATTTTTTCATTTCAATATTTAGTTACAAAAAAAATCCCGCGTTGAGTTACGTCCAACCTGCGTTCAATCTGGATCCGAAACGGAATAATTGAACAAGCGAGCGAAGCGAGCGAAGTTCTCCGAGTCTACTGGAACAATACGGCGTTTGTGAAAACAATAAACTTAACAAAACCAAAAATCAACTTCTAATACTTCTGCTGGTATTTCTTCATCATCATGATCGGTTAAGGGTGGACGATAGCAACGTGGCGGGAAATTCAAAATTTTCACAGATTTTTACATTGTGTAGCTAAACTGAGCTATTTTTGTTAAGCGATTTTTCGTTTGCGGTAATAAAACAGTATTCTTTTCATTATTGTAAACTACAGAACAACAATAATTCAGCCGATTAGTATGTGTTCTGGTCTATGAAGCAGTGGCACTGCCCAAAAAACTTATCGTAGACTAGAACACATAATCAGCTGAATTATTGTTGTTCTGTTGTTTACAATAATGAAAAGAATACTATGTTATAGCCGCGAACGAAAAATCGCTGAGTTAAGCAAAAATAGCTCAGTTTAGCTACAAAATGTAAAAAACTGTGAAAATTTTGAATCTCCCGCCATGTTGCTATCGTCCACCCTTAAGATTGGACGATAGCAGCGTGGAGGGTAATTCATTTTTTTTTTACAGTTTTTTTTAAATTTTGAAGCTAAACTTTACTGAGCTATTCGTACTAAGCGTTTGTTCAGCGATTTTTCGTTCACGCCAATAGCATAGAATTCTTTACATTATTATAAACAAGAACAACAATAATTCAGCCGATTATGTATTCTGGTCGACAAATGGCAACACTCGCGCGCATTCGCATGCGCGAGCATGCTGTTGCCCCTGCGTCCACTAGGCGCATCGGGGCGGATCATGCCGCCGGCAAAAATCCGCCGGCAAAAATATTGCGTCGCGGCCCGCCCCGCCCCGATGCGCTCTAGTGGACGCACTTCCATACAAAATATAGGCAGGCGGATTTTTCCGTCGCGGCCCGGCCCGCCCCGATCCGCCTAATGGACGCGAGGCTTTAAAAAACATTTTTTTGCTGAAATGTGTTCAGTATCAAGTGCTTCTCAAGAAATGTTTAAATGTTTTTGAAAAATATCAAATATCAAATTAATATTTCTTGGAAAAATCGTCGTTAAAATTGCTAACCGCAATGTATTCTAAACATCGGCACCTTGAGCGAAATATGTCAACGCTTGCGCAATATGAATTCTCTTCTTTAAACTTCCATTGGGTGATAAAATATTATCCAAAATTATATCCCAAAAAAAAACAAAATCCTTTTCCAGCAATAACTTATGGAAAAAATACTTTTTTTTGGTGTCTAGGCGTGCCTTTCGGGTCTGTCAGCGGTCTTTTAACACCCTGTATAACTTGTCAAAGCGCAGATAAAATTCTGACTTTTCTTAGTTGGTTGCTCAGGCACAATATTGAGACAGCGTATTTGTAGTCGGAACGAAGATTCGTTTGGGTCTTATGCAAAACAAAACAATTTATTTGAAGAAATTGTATTTTTTCTTCATGTAGTTCTCAGACGTTGGCTCCGAGTCAATAAATCCATCAAACCTCCTGATGGATTTATTGACTCTGTGTCACACTGAATAAGAGAAGTTGCTTTAACCTATTTAGTGTGGATGAGGCCCTCACCAGTCACTTTCTTATGAGTCTATAAGTTTGTCTACACGTTCATAGGATACCTTTAGGGTAAGCGCAGACTAACTTCTAAATAACAAAAAAAATACTTAGCTTCAAATAAGCATATCTCATAAACGGCTGACCCGATTTTGATAAAACATATTTAAGGCGCTAAGCATAGTGAATCGCCCGCGCGCAAAACAAAATGGACATAATCGATTCCTGTATCAAATACACTACTAAACAAATTGAAAATGTTCACATACTCGTATCAAACCCTAGAATTAGGTGAGACCTATCTAAAACAGCCAGTTTCGTGTCGACATTCATAAACGTTTTAAAGGTATTTTGCTTAAAAAAAATAGGCAGCGCACTTTTTTTCAAGCAAAAAATCTTGTAATCTTTTATGGATATCAATATGAAACTGGCCGTGTTAGATAGGTCTCAACTACTTCTAAGGTTTGATACGTAAAAATTTTCGTTTTTTTTTTGTATTTGATACAGGAATCGATTTTGTAAATTTTTCTTTGAGCGCCGGCTAATTCACTATGCCCAGCGCCTTAAGAACACTCGCTAGAAAATCTGCTTTCAAATTAAAAAAAAAACCATCAAAATCGGTTCACACGTTTAAGAGCTACGGCGGTGCCACAGAAAGACACAGACACACAGGCAGACACACACACAGGCAGAAAGACACACACGCAGACACCCTCATACACAATTACACATAGCGGCCAAACTTATTATAACGCTCCTGCGATTTCTCAACGCGAGGCCTAATTATTTTTAGGACCTAAGGTTTGGATTCCAGATCCTAGAACTTAAGAATCGATTGCATTCGTAGGAAATCTAATCGGATCCAAACCTTAGGTCCTAAAAATAGTTAAGCCTCGCGTTGAGAAATCGCAGGAGCGTTTTTTGCTAAAAACGCATCCAAAAAAAAGATATGATTTTTTTTCCATTGGCGGCGCTAGTTGTGAGACGTACGTCGTCTTCAATTTTTAACGGATTTAACAAATGACATACAAGACAGCTGTCACCTCAGTCTACCGCGACCACGAGCCCTGCAAAGGTCTCGAAACATTGGAAAAGTTAATAAAACGAGTGTTAAATCCGTTAAAAATTGTGTTTAAATAATGTAATCTATGTCATAGATTGTCATATGTATACATAACATACATACACAGGTAACAGACACACTACTTACGTTAGCCACTAGGCACACCTTTCTCCGTAATCAAAACAAATGACAAAATGCATTGAAAATTCACGGGATGATTTAACTCTAGCGGGCATCAGACAATGCTCAATGAAGTCACACGTTCTGTATTGAATTCAAATGGAAAATTAATGCGCTGTGTGTGCCAAACGCGATTTGGATCTCTCCACATTCCGCGTATCCCACAAATTGGAATTGTGCATGATCATCAGAAAGCAGGCTTTGGCCAAATTGCATGTTAGCATACTCGTAAATTAATGTTGTTCACTACAGAGACTATGGCCCGGTTTCTGAGTTGAGAATTTTACTAAGCACATACTTACGTATCGCTCTGTCACGCTCTTTTGTGAGAAATCTGCAGAGACAGGACGATACTTACCCATTTGCTTAGCAAAATTCTCAACTCAGAAACCGGGCCTCTATTTTTTTTTGTGTAAGTTCCCGATCAATATTATCCATGTAATTTATCTTTAAAAGTAGTTACATAAGTGTGAGCTTTGTATTATATTCATAAGATAAAATTTGGCCTACCTTTCCTACTTACAGTCGGACAGGCCAGTTAGGCCACACTCTAGTAGAGACTTCCTTGGCCCAGCCAGCCATTATGTAGGCCTTATTCATGGGCTGAATAGAAAAATAGATAGATAAAGTCTCGAATCCCGAGCGTCATTACTCCAATAGTATACAAGACAAGACAGCACGTCGACGCTTCCACTAGAAATCTACTCGGTTACGTTACGGGCATACCAAAAGTGCCATGTGCTGACGTGTGTACCAAGATTCTCAAGGAAGAAACCTTGGATCTAAGTCCCAAAATTGTATTTCTCAACCCTCATACTAAGACCAATCATTTGGATTACTAAGTGGAAATTGGGTCTAAAATTGCCCAATAATAATTTCGCATTCGTGACTCGGTTGTCTCTATCAATCACTGGATACAAATCATTTAAGTAGCGGGACCTTTGACCGTTACGGATCATTATTGTTTGGAGATTTTCGTTGTACACTTACCTACTAATGGCTTCGCTATCGGACAGCTGTGTAGATGACGGTATTTCAAGTTCAGTTGGCTTAGCATGACCGAAAACTGGAACTTCAGGGTGCACTCTAAGTCGATAGCGGAACTTTAGGGGGACTATCTACTGATCAATACTAACAACTTGTACTAGGTGGCTAAAAAAAGGAGCGAAAAAAATATCAGCTGTTCCATACAAAAGGTTGACTCAGTACTGCGCCAAATGTATGAAACAGCTGAAATGATTTTCGCTCCATTTTTGTCGCCACCTAGTACAAGTTGTTTGTATTGATCAGTAGATAGCCCACTTAAAGTTCCGCTATCGACTTAGAGTGCACCCTGTAGTGCGTACAGTCGACAACACGTCGACACTTACACTTGTTCACTCTATTCATTGACTTTACGGGCGCACGAGCCAAATCGATCGAGGGGTCGAGGGAGCTATAGGGTCGCGAGTTTAAAGTTCGGGGCGAACCACTAGTTACGTTATTCGTCATACGGCAGTCGACAGGTATCTTGTTGTATGAATAGTGTGAGTGTATTGTACATTCACCTTTTGTCGAGTTACCTAGTACTTGAGAAATCTAATGTGTTTGGCGAATGTAGACTGTAGCGTCACTCAGTAAGAACGGAATACAATGTCTAGTCTAGGTTGACTGGTGATAAGACATGATCGGTGTTGCTAATTATGGAGCTAGGCACTGCCGGGAGTGGGAGATTCGCACGAACTTATCTTTTTTCTTTACAAATGTTTTCATCATTCATCATCATCATCATCAGCTTGTTAACACCTACTTAAAGTAGACTACGAGTTTACTCGTTTAGGCCTTTAGGCCTCATGCCACTTTTTAAACTTAAACTTTCGTAAGCACTGCACATTTTTATATAGATTTAACGGTTTCACTTACTTTTATTTTGTCGGAATAGCCGACATGTTTCGACCTCGTCCGGAAGTCTTAATCATGGAAGAGGGAAAGACGACGCGTTCGTCACGGCGTTCATCCGCTCACGCCACCTTTCACAATCCTGTGCCAGACGCACTATGCTTTCTTGCTACTTGTGCTTTGTGCTATATCATCGGACCATCTGTCTTACTTACTAAGAAGCTTGTTTTTACAGACAATGTGCTAACAAATTGAAATAAATAAAAAGAAATACTACCTAAAATGGAAAACAGTACCTTTTATCCCTTGACGATTGGAAAGAACGAAAATGTTGTTTTTAGGTCACAAACTCTGTCGTTTTGTAGATTCTCTCGAGTGCTCTCCTGAATTCTTTTTGTCAGTCTATTCGGCCGTAGAAAAAGACACAAAGATTGACGTCATACATATCTACAGTGAAACCACTAGAATATTAGATGGGTATAAAATCTGATAACTTTGACTAGAATAAACTCGATAAGTACATCTCTTTTGTAGATGTAGAGTTATCGTAACTATTAATATTTTATATCGACATCAATAAAAAAAAGTCTTATACCAAACCCAAGCTTAAAAAACTAGCCGACATAATCCAAAAATATTGCCTAAATTATCCACGTCTTTTAACTGTATCGTAACAATTTTGCACGCCACTTTAAACTATTATAGTAGTAAACGTTGATTTGTATTACTATCAAACCGGCAGGCTGGCAATGTTTTCAGATAGCCAATAAAACGTGTACAGTCACTGCCAAAATAGTAATGATTTTTTGCAGGTTTATAGCAGATTTCCTAATCTCCAGATAGGCTCTCATTCTCAGGTAAAATGAAAACTGGTCAATTTTTATGCACAAATGTTTGCTGTCTTCTCTATTGTATTATTTTTGACACGATTGTCTTTTTCATTTAGTATTATTAACCCGCCCCGGTGTGCTTTTTCTGTAAAAAATACTGCACAGTTGCTAGTCCTCAATAACGGTTTATTTGCGGGTAAGCAAACACCTAGCCAACGCCTGGGTGGGCGGCCTCGAAGTACCTAAGTATGGTATTTTTGGCCAAGAATTTTTCGCTATTAACCTTGTAAATGACTTTCGTCAGTGACTGTACGTTCAGCAGGTAGCAAGTGGAAGTTTTGCGCCGTCTGCTGAAACGCTGAAGCGCCAAAACGTCTGTGACGCACGTCGCTTCGATTTTCCTTCGAGGTTCATTTTAACACTTACGAGTATAAGTTTTCTAAACAACACTTGCGTGTGATAAGATACGAAAACTCGGCAGGGATTTAGGCTTTGAGATGTTTATTATGTAAACTAACACGATCGTTTTCGTGCGACGAAAAAGCTCTCGGACGTCAGACACTTTTTGGCGCGTAAAGTTGAAACCACAGACATTTTGATGTCTGTGGTTGAAACCGTTGCTATGCTGGAAAACGCCAAGACCAAAGACGCCCACTATCAAACAAGATCCTGATATGAAGTAGGTACCAATAGGTTATTATAAAATCAACGACACTTTAATGATTTGAAACGTACCTACCTTTTTTGTTTGTATTTAGAAAACGGTTAAACTTACTGTGCAGTACTTACGAAAGTTTAAGTGTAAACATTTAAACGTACCTATCTGAAAACTATTCGAAATTCTACACCAATCCAACCATGTAAGAAATCTTAGGCTTTTGCCTATAATAGGTAAAGTTGCACCTTTACTCTCACGAGATGGACAAAATGATCACTCAGAAATAATGATGTAGTGCCTGAAAGGTCATTTCACTCATCATCGTGCCTATGCCATGTTCTCAAGGGTTACGATGTGGTAAACAAAGAAAACACGTGTAGTAAACACACAATGTGCTGATCTAAACCGAGGAGCAACCACAAGTTTTCAAACTGCTGCGTGCTGAAAGGCCCCGGCAAGAAACAAACAACTACCAAAAATTCTGAAATACGTGTATCAGTCATATTGAAGGGCAAACTAAATTCGAAGTCGCAAAACAAATTTTACCATACTTCAAAAATCCGGGTCGGATTTCGCCCGGTGACTTTAGGCCCGTAAGATCAATCACAGTTTAAACTCGGACCATAGATTATGGCCCGGTTTCTGAATTGAGAAATTCGCTAAGCAAATGGGTAAGTATCGTCCTGTCTCTGCAGATTTCGCACAACAGAGCGTGACAGGACGATAGTAAAGTATTTGCTTAGCAAAATTCTCAATTCAGAAACCGGGCCTATACCTCGCATTTTGTATAAAAATGAATCGACAGTTAGGGTTTAAAGTAGCCTTTTTGGTTTAAACTGTGATTGATCTTACGGGCCTTAGAGTCTGAAAACAATAAATGTTCTCTCTCCTACATCGGTCTTCAAACTCTGGGATCATCTCAGAGAGAACACATTAAAACTTGCGACTAGGTAGTTGCCCGAGTTGCGGTTAACACCATCAACAGTTGGTTGGCCGATACACCGCCCTGAGTCAAAATATAGGAATAGAGCAGTAGGATAACTCAGCTCAGCCACATATTTTTTTAAGAAATTGTCTGCAATATTCTTCCTGTTGAGCATTTGATGTGCACACGGCAGCACGGCAGAGCTTACACTTTTGTTGTTAAGTCGCCCGTAACGTAACAGAGTAGAGTGCTCGCGTGTAGGTAAGCGTCGAAGTGCTATCTTGTGTACATTTCGTAGCCGATTAGGCGTAGAAACCACTGACGCTTAATCGACTTACATCGAATTGACATTTTAAACTATGAATTGTAGTTTAATGAAGGTCTGTCCATATAAAAGTTTCTGCATTCCGCGTCCGAGACTTACCGAGTTTTGAGGCACTTCGGGGTACGTTTCGGCTTTCATTTATAGTTTTTATGATGATATTTAAAATACTGCCTCTACTGTGCTCGAGTCCCCTGTGAATAACAAACAGCCAGTAATATGTGATAACCCTTACAACTAGAGATTTAAGGGCGAATTTCGCTAAGAAAAATGAACGAGATATCTTTGTAGAAGAAGACTGAAGTGCTCGGCGTATTGAATTGCGCCCAGTTGTGGTACTAAGTTCTAGGGTAAGGTTATGTTTAGGGATTTTCAGTAGAAGCAAAAGATGGTGTTTATTTATGCGATTATCTCACCATCCTCACCAGCCAGTTCGAGTAGTTAGGTACGGTCGGCCACAGTCACAGATACCCCATGGCAGCTCTTACCGCGCGAGGCATAAGGGCGCCAATCGAACAAAAAGGGGTATCCTAGCGTGTGGCCGACTGTACCTACACGGGATGCTGTAAAAGGATGCTTAGGCTACTTTCAGATTTTCTTTTCTTTTCCAATTTCAATTCTTTTCTTTTCCTCGACTTCGGCTAATCGGCATCTTCAATAAAAAAAAACACGTCTTGCCGTTCAGTTATTCAAAAAAAAAAAATTTAGCCCGGTTTGTAAAAAGATTTAGTGAGACGTACAAAAAAGAGCAAATGGGACTCGGAGAGACATAAGCGTCCAATTTCGGAGACTCTGGCAACGCCATTAGATGCACAGCGAAGTGCCTAACTTCAGCTTCTATCTTGATCCCTTTCAATTTAACAATTTTATTGAAAAGTGTTGTCATAATTCAAACTGCATTTATATGACACAAGGTTATATCTACCCCTGCTTCTGTATTCTGTAAAATAATCACCGTAAATATTCCCTTTTTTAAATGTCAAAAAAATATTGTTCAATTCAATAAGGGCTATTTGCCAATCGGTTACGAATGGATAGTCCAACCGCTGTCTTCTCGTGATCTTGAAAAAGATCGTGGATTTCTGATAGATGTACAAAGTTAAATAATGAAGCTCCTGGACGCTTTGGCCGGGCTCCAATAAAACAATCAAGCTGTAAATTGCCTTAAGTATAAACAAGCCTATTTTTGAACGGCGAAACATTATTTCTTTATTATTTAACTCTACCCAGATATTACTCGTTACATTTTGGCGTGGCGTTGTAGAAATACATTAAATCAGATAGATCGGACAGATCGGAGCCAAAAACGTTCTGGAAAAAAACATCAACATACATTCGACTGAACGGTACAGTCGGCCACACGCTAGGATACACCTTTTTGTTCGATTGGCGCCCTTATGCCGCGCGAAGTAAGAGCTGCCATGGGGTATCTGAGACTGTGGCCGACCGTACCTACCTCAATTATTGAATTGAAAGTATTTCTGCAATTTTCGGAACATTCATCTGGCTGATTGATTTTTTGTTCTCGTTTTATTGGCATAAAGGTTAGGTAATACAATCTTGACAATGAGTAAGAAGCATAAAACCGAGCGAAAAACAAATTATGGAACGTGTCAAATAAAACTAATCGTGAAATGTTTAACCACCTTTAACCTACTTTGACCTTTTGATGATCGAAAGCTCTCAACAAAGCGTCAATCTGTTACAACAATGAGAATACCTCATACCTCTCCTTGACACCTTCAGCAAGAGTTGTGATGGCTTTTTAGGTACCAATTGAATAAAATATAAACAACAGAAGCACCGTGTTTCATAAAAGCACGTCTATGATTTTAGGTTCCTGCTGATTTGCTACCTTACTCACGTATTGTTTTTGTGTTTCAATTTTTTTTTTCATGTACCAAGCTCGGAGAGTATGCAACATACGATCGTGGAAAAGCCTATTTTAAACTATCTGCATTTTTGCGCGCTTCGAAATCTGAACGCGACGACGCCCTATGGTGTATAAAAAGAAATAAAGGAACTCCTTCGACTCATCTGTCAAAGCAAAGAAGAAGGAAACTCATTTCACAATTTTTTCTTGCATCTAACATAATTATTTCCTCGCTCTGTGAGTTACAAATTTGTGTGTTTGGCACGGATGCTATTTACCTATTTGCGTCTCGTGTAGTGCTTCCGAATACAAGCACTTGCTGAAAACAATAGTTTTGTATCCTTGCATAACAAATAAAAAAAAAAAAGTTTTTTGGGCAGCCTCTGTGTGCTTGTGCAGAACTGGGGCCTTAGCCTGTAACGCAATGGCGGGTCAATGGCGTCCCGGCAGAAGGACAAAACCGGGCTCTCCTCGTTTTTCTCCTACAACCAGAGAACTAATCCTCTAGAATTAGAATCAAAATATTCTTTGCTGTACTACAAAAACATTAAAAGGACAGACAGCGTTAACAAATCGTAATTGAAGTCGTCACCTGACAGCCCATTTTGGCACCATTGTGTTACAGGCTAAGGGCCCTGCACATAACATTACAATCAATAAGAAATACTCTCTCATCTTTCAGCCCTTTGATGGCATCACCGCAGGCAACACTTGCATCATCGCTCAAAGATGATCTACAGTCACCGTTACATTCGATACGACCACCTACCTACTTACTACACCACTGTTAATTGTATTACATGATGCGTGACAGATTTGCATAAGCGCGTAAATATCCCTGCACGGTTAAGTTTTTGGTGACCTCAAGCTTCGCACTCATACAGCAGCTAGGTAGGCCACCTAAAAAGCTACTAGTGACTCCAGGTCACTGGTACCATATCACAATAATGAAGAACATTACGAAAGGGAGTGGATACTTATCATACGTAATCCTAGAAGTGTTTCTTAGAGACATATTGTTTGTATTATTGCCATAACAATTGTTACGGTCGGAACGAAACATATAGGTCTCCAAAATATTGGTGCTGATAATTCCTCCCTAATTTAATTTTTTTTTTATTATTTATTCATGCAAAAAAATTAGAAAAAAAACAATTAATTTATTGTCTTAACCATTTAACCAAAGAGATCCAAAAATAATAGAGTTAGAGTTTGATTCGAATCAATCGTTCTGTAACATTCTGCACACTGTACATTTCTAGGTAACTTTGAACATCTATGGTGCACTGTGGTATTTCACCGAACTGCACTAGTTATCATATCACGCATATTTAGTTGCAAATTCTAGGATATTTTAGATAAATAAAGACCACATCAGCAGAGCGCTAGGCCGTAATATGACTCTACATATTCGTATGAAAGCAAGCAAGGTGAGAATGCCCTGAAGCCAGCTAGTTTTACGTACTAGTTTTTAACTATGGTGGAACCTTTGATGGGGTTTCTCTAGATAAGCCTCAAATCTGCCCCGTGATATCGGGGAAAAAAATAGGTGTTATATGTTTATGAAAATCTATTGCCGATTGATATGGATATGTTATTTTCCGCGCAATTCGAAAAGTAGGTATCAGAACTATTCAGAACAAAAGTGGTTCAGAATCACCGGTCGGTAAATCAAAACCCCCATCGACTCTAAAACCTTAAAAAGCTCTGCGAGTCCTCCTACCTCGCCGTATCCATTTCTCGTAGCTTTCTCGTCATCCTCTGACCTTAGGTATTGCTAAATAGGTGCATGATTTTGCAAATCGATCGCCAAATGTCTGATACCATTGTCTTTTTGGAACTTGCCAGAACAAAAGCAGTTCAGAAGTATACAATTCAGGATAAATGTGCAAGCAGACCTCCGCCTAGCTTTCCCTCCATCTCCCGACCTTATTATGCCAAAGTCTCGGCCTTCGGACATCAATAATTTCACGTGCCCTGATGATGCAAGGCGTCATCGTCGCATTCCGGGCGCGTCCGTCTCGCCACGACCGTTACCCGGACGCGAGTTCGGCTATAGAACAGCTGTTGCACTCACGTTGCACTCAATGCACTCCAAGAGTGTAATGAATTTCAAAGAGAGGAAAACGCACAGCCATACATACCTACTTAGATTAAAATTTACGAATACCTACTATTGACACCAAAAGCAACGAAATCGGATAATATTAATTTAGGGGTAGCAAAACGTTTAATTCGTTAACTCTGTTTGTGCAGACGTGAGCGCGGCCGTTCACAATCCTCTTAACACACTCCAAGTACAGTAAAACAATATCTTTAGGATTTTCTAGGAGCTGTAGTGCCACGCAAGCCACATTTACTTGGCCTGGCCGCGCTGTAAATGTGCGCTACAACTATTACGTACGAACGTAATACGTTCCGATATAACTATTAGAAAGAAAGAAGAAAGAAAGAAAATACATTTACTAAAACACCACAGCACACACATAGAATAATAACAAAAATATTTATTATTTGTTTCTACAAAAATATTAAATTATTTTATTCATGCAACCAAATGTCAAAAATACAAAAGAAAACATAATAATTCACAAAAGCTTTTCTTTGCTCCTACTACATACAACAGCTGTTCTTTCCCAAACCGCCCCGCGCCTGTCACTTGCGCAACGAAACGCTTGCACCTCGCCGGAGTTACGTAACAGTTGTGCATCCACACTACGCGGAAACCGGGAGGAAGCTGAGCGCTGCACCGGACTTGGTCATTAACCTCCTTTGTTTGGCCTGATATCGCTCGCCTATTGTATATTTTTCGCCTTCTATTTAGGGCGTGAAAAGGAGAAAGCTCCCTTTATTGTTGCTGCTGTCTTGCCACAAAAATTTGGTAAGGAAAAATAAGGAAAGATAAAAAAGTGCTAATTGGCAATTATGAACAAACGACATACTAAATAAGAGCAATGGTTCCCAGAGACCCTCCAAGGTCACGGGAACAATTAGCGAAATATAGCGGAAAGAAACAGCTCTATCTCTGCCGCGAGCTAGGTGTGAAATATCAAGTGTATAAAGCCTTCAAAAAAACTTCTATTATGTTCTTATGACATAAATAAAAGTTATGTTTTAGATGCAACAACTCTATCACCGGTAAATTTTTCGCAAACAAGATTGAGGAGCTTTAGTCATAAGTAAGGTAGAGTTATTTTAAGTTTTCATTTTACGAGAACTAAAAGCGTAAACAAACTAGGGTGTTTTGGTTTTTTCAACAGTCCTACGTCAAAGCAAACATCCTAATGTTTATTAAAAATAAACTCGTATAGTTTAGTGTAAATAAACAGTGCATCGTTTGGCCGAAAATCCGAAAATGCTCAGCGAGCGAAAAAAGATAGACGCTGGATTGGTTGGAAAACCCTCCCTTCACTTTTCTCTGGGTGGGTTCTCTCAATGTGGACAGACCCATACGAGCTACCATTGAAAACATATTAAAATCATTTCAATTAAAATTTATTAAAATAATAATTTATTAAATTTGGGCGTAAGATCTAATACAGCAACGAAAGCGCGTAGTGTGCTTACGCACAGTTGTTGTTAGCACGCGCAACAACGACCTTGACAATGCTGCGGGTGCGCAAACGCATCTACGCGGACGCTCTATGAAACAGGCACTTAGCCTACACTCAGCGACATACTAGGATACCCCTTTCATTCGATTGACGCAATTATGCTGCATAAGAGCTGCTATAGGGTATCGCAGGTGCAGTGTGCTAAAAACACACTTGCTAGTCCTCAAAACCAGTTTGCGGGAATATAACTCGTATAAAACAATTTCTTTTCGACAAATAATACAGACACAGAAAAACAGATTTTTATTTATATTTTCCCGCAAATAAACCGGTTTTGAGGACTAGCAACTGCGCGGTTTTTTTTTTTACAGAATAAGCACACAGACCGTCGTTTTGCAACTATGACCCGCCTGGCTTACCACAAGAATAGTTTAGGCCCTATCTATGACTTTGTAACTACTTCGATTTATCACTTTGATTTTATTATTCAATATGATACATTTTATCAAAAAAAAAACAATTTTTAAAGAATATAGGTATAGGTAGTTAACAGTTCTCCCCAATTCGACCAATTACATTGCACTGCCACTTTTTTAAAACTCTCTGTACGTCCTGGTGGTAATTTCACCCATCTAACGTGAGCGAAGGTGCCACTGGAGTCACTGGACGCCTGTATAAATCATGCGTAGATGCAAATGCCTAAGTTTTTATTTTATGTGTGCAATGATATTTTTTTAATTTGTTGATCGTAAATCAATCATTTTATAGAACATGGCGATCACCATGTCCTATAAAATGAGGTCCAAAGTTGCATGAACTGTTTTGAAAACACAGTTAGGAGGTCCAAGGGCAATGAGCAGATATGACCACTGAATGACCGAATCGTTATGTAAGCGTCTTACTCAAATTACCATAAATTGTAATAATAAGTTACTGGTTACGGTTTTACCGCAACATACATACGTTTAAGTGGGTATTTAAGAGTACGTAACCCACTAATTGTACCCATCCAATAGGTCTGAAAGATTATTATTAAAATCATTTATTCAGGCTACTAAAAATGACAATAAAAATAAAATCAAAAAATTCACAAACACACAAAGCGAAAATAACAGAAAACCAAAAGTATTAAAATAAACTTACTTATTTAAAGATACGAAGGAATAAACGTATAGTCGTTTTGTTAGGTAGGTCATAGTTTAAATTTACCAAAATAAAAAACTCTATCGATCGAACAGAAACTTAACCCTTCTTTTTCTTGTCGTGCCTCTCCAACCCAATTGAATTTAATATATCAAACTTTCAAAAAAGTGTATTATGGTAGATTATGTATGACACACAACCAAAATAACGTTTTCACGAGAAGTGTACTCTTAATAGTACGTAAGTGTAACCATAGATGTAATACCAAAATACCGTTACACAGTGAGATGCATAAATATCAAATTATTCATCGTCACTCAAAGTACGGCATTAGACGATGCTGATTAATGCCTAAAGTTTAAAAACAAATAACCCCACGGGAAGAAGGATTGACAAATGTTAAATGTTTGTTTTGTCAAATGCCGTTATAAATAATGACACAAATGGACGTTGAAGATATCCTTCCGTTATTTTTGAGGTCGCTTTGTTTATCTTTTCGAGGGTCTAGAGGGGATTAAGTGTCACAAAGAGAGATTAAAAATGCACATACAGTTAACTGGTTACAGCCTCTTACATCAAACACATCAGTCTGACGTTCCCTTCCAAATTGGTGATAATTTGTCACTATCCTACTGACTCGACACCGATCCATATGCCCAGTTTAGAGTCGGGCTCACTCACTCAATAAATAGAAAGTTTTTTTTCATCTCCCACGCTCGGAAAGTTTGCTGTTACTAAACTCTAATTTTTAATTCGAGTCCATGGAATGACAGTTGCTACAAAGGCTTTATCTGACAGTTGCATACTAGCAACTGTCGTTCCGTGGACTCGAATTAAAAATTAGAGTTTAGTAACTTACGATCGTGTAAAGGCCGGATTTAAACTATCTGCATTTTAGTGCGCTTCGAAATTTGAACGCGGCGCCGGGAAAGTCTTTCCCGCGCCCTATGGTGTTGAAAAAGAAAAAAACACTGGCCGTTTAAGTAGATGCCAGATCCCGACGCACACAGGCGAAAAATCAAGAAAAGTCGGACAAAACCTAAATATTGGTGATTATTAAAGGAATTGTGTAAATAAAGATTTGCTATGTAATGAAAACAACATATTAATTATTTTATGACATTTTTATTAGTTACATTGTAATATCTGGTTCTTCGAACCGATTTAAAACATTGTGGCACATAGGTATACCGACTTTTCAATAACAAATTTTCTCAGTCCTGTTATACAAGGTGTTATAAAAGATCCTAACTCTTTTTACAGGGTTATAGCACCAGTTGATAGGGATTACAACCTAAATATTAGTTTTGTTTAATGACGTTCCGTTGATTTTTAAATTGAACGCTGTGGCGGGAGAAAAATATTTTTTATACAGGGTGTTAAAAGACCGCCAACAGAGCGGGAAACCACGTATTGTCCTCATCATAAGGAACATTTTTGCCCAAGGAACTATGCCTGGGAAATCAACGGTTTCCGAGATAATGAGGTTCAAAGTCGGACTTTTCAAAACTTTTTTTTTGCAGAAATGTATTCAGTATCTAGTTCTTAACATATCTTCTCAAGAAGCCATATCAAAATTATGAATATTTCTCACAAAAAACGACGTTAAAATTTCAACCCGCAATGTATTCTAAACATCGGCACGTCAAACTTAAGTAACATAAACTTATACCTACGCTTGCGTAATATGACTTCTGTGCGTTACAAGTCCATTGAGTTATAAAATATTTTTCAAAATTATAACCTAAAAAACCAAAATCATTTCCCAGCAATAATTTATCAAAAAAATACTTTGTTTTGGTGTCTAGTATGCGTGGCTTTCGGGTCTGTTGGCGGTCTTTTAACACCCTGTATATTGTTTTCATTGACTTTCACTATGTTTTAACAACTCAAAGCTATGTAAATGCACCTACACACACAAACGTGTTTTTAAATTTGAGCTAATACCAAAAACAAAAAAGTTATTTTGTGATTAACCGACCACGTTGCACAGTGGTCGATTTGTACGATTTAGGCGGCCAAAACTATTTTATGCTTTATTTCAGTAATAAATACGACAACAAATGCTAATCTGGTATTTTAGAGTGAATATATATGTTTATCCCTATTCGTTTCATTGAAAGCGTATTTTTCTATACAAAAAAACATTTCTGTGAAAATATTTTTGTAAATAGCGCCAATGTTTTTAAATTTTCTTTAAATCTCCCTTTGGTGTAAAATATATATTTTGAGTTCATTTGAATTATCGAAATCGGCTTAGTAGTTTTTGATATTTGGGTTAAGAATTATCACAATTTATTAAGTAAAAGACGGCCGTACATAAAAAAAATGTTTATTCTCTACAGTCTGCATGCCTATTTAAATTGAAAATAAAATATGGATGACAAAAAAATACAGTATACACTAAAATTAAATGGTCAACAGTTATTACCACATTATTATACTAAATGTTACTTACAATGTTAGGTACCGAATCATAAACAATAAGACAATATTTTATGAAAGTTTAACATACAAATTGTTATGTTACTCTTTAAAAGACAATTCTTCCTCACCGTCACTTTCCATGCATTTATCACAAGTGCCTTTTGTATTTGGCTCTGCAGGAAGCAAAAGCTCCAAAGTTTCCTGCAAAAATGGTTTTGATCGGAACTTCTTTTTTTTTCTCATTGAACTGATGAGTGGATCTGATGTCAAGAGTAACCTGTGATAAATATCAAGGTTACAGTCTTCGCGTGAAAACTTTCGAGCAAAGTTTAGACGGTATGAGCGAAAGTGCTTATTACGAGCTTCTGCAGCTTCCTCCGAAAGTTGACCAATAGGCACTAGAGAATTTTCTATAACTTTTCCACCATGTACCAAAATTTTATGCATGGTAGGAGTCATAGAATGCCAACCATATAACTCTACATACAGTTTTGCTGTCTCCATGGCGTATTCATCAAATTTCGGGACATCTATTTTGTGACCGCTTGATATGGCTTCCAAAATAACTTTAATTCTATAAATAAAATTAAAGTCTATTCCCGTTATTTCAGCAGCCAGATGTGGGTTTTCAAAAAATCTTCTACTAGTATTGCCGTCATTTGTGTTACCAAAATTACATTTTGGCATATCTACCAAGATACCTACTTCTTCTCTGAATCTTTGCTGAATTTCTTTTTTTTTTGTTGTTCTAGCATCTTTTCTGCTTTGGTTCTTTTTTCACGGTATTTCCCAACGGGCAATTTATAAGCTAAATGTAAAATACTCTCGAATAATCGAATTCTGGCATGTAAAGTTGATAGGCCAAATTCAAGCGATTCTGGGTGAATTTCGTTTTTTTTACTTAAGTCATTAAAGTTTTTTGAAGTGGCTCCGCATATGTAGCATCTACTCGTTGATTTGGTGTCAGTCGCCGCATTGCAAACTTTGCCGTCCACCATGGTCATTTTAAGACTGTGGCTAACCGAGAAATTTTGCCCATTCAGTTCCAATTCCGTGGCTTTTAGGGACTTCACACTGTCCCGAACGTAATTTATTTCATCTTTTGTAATGTCTGTAGACTCTTTTATAAATCTGAATCGTATCGGGCGGCAATATCGTGGTGAAGAAGGAGTCGGGTTTTGCCAAACCATTTTTGTTTTGTCTTCGCCGCAAACAATTTGTAGAGGCACGAATGAGCTCAAAAATATATTTGCATCCGAGTCGGCGTCATTCATTAACTTTTGTTTGTATTGAGCTTGTTGTGAACCATCACAACCCCATTTGCAGATAATCTGCAAGGAATTTCTCTCAGTTTCTGTAAGAGTCATTAGTACTTCTTCGAGGAAAATTGATAATCGCGTGACGGTGTGATCTAACAAAGATTGTAGATCACTTTCAGCACAGGAAGCGGTCACTCGTAGCGTCTCTTTGGGTGGGTAACATTCCTGTTTAGCCTTCAACACTAATTCGTAGCACGGGTAAAAGCTTCTGTTGGTTGCTCGCACAATTTCATATTGACTTCGTGTCAAATCAGCGTCCACGCACATTCGCAGTGCCTCCCGAGGCGTAAGGGGATCTTGTGCCTTTGATTTGGAATGTCTTTTTTTACATTCGTTTGCGGCTGCAGGCGAATTTGTAATATCTTTTAGGACTTGCGAGGCGTTTCTTTTTCCTTCTTTTTGTAAAATTACTTGCGCTGCGTGAACTATCACTTCTTTACCTACAGAGGAGCGAACTTCTTCTGTTTTCCTCCTTTTAGTTCTTTCACTACATTCACTGAATGTTTTGCTAGGTCGTCCTGACTTATTATGCGTTTTTATGGGCATCTCGAACGTTCCTGCTAACCATGCATCATTGCTTATAAGAAATTTTTCTAGCGTGTTGCGTGCTTTGGACCATCTCTTTTTTATTTCTGTTTTAAAATATGAAAATTTATGATTTATATACTTTTTGTCTTCGTCGGAGTCCCCGTAAGACACTAACAAATAATTTTGTAAGTATTCCAATTTGTCGTTTATTGATGGAGAGTTTTCCTCAATCATCTTATCAAAAAGATATCTGCGAGTTACTACCTCCATGCCCGAGTAACTTGATGAACCTAGAACAACGAAAAGGAATTTTAACGCAAAAGAAACAAAAAAGGAATTTTTCCCACTTTCTGCCTAAGTTAATGAATTATTATTTTTCTCGCGAAGTGGTCAAAGGTGGTGGCTATTTTTTTTGTGGTTATCTGCTCAAAGAGCTATACTATTAGAAACCATAAGGAATTTAACTCGGACGGTCTCGGAAGTACAACATTTTTACTATTGAAAATAAAAAAATGATAATATTTTCTATGAAAAAGGGCGATCTTTGATACGTTGTAACTGCACTAAATATTGATATTCCTTATCTTAATTTAAATTATATTTGAAGGAGCTTACCTGAATTTTCGACTTCCATCACTTTCACTTGTAACTGAATAATATCCAATTAAATATTCACTTTAGAATATCGGTTGCGCTAAGAGTGTCGAGAACGAACGCGTACAGCTTGCGCGACGATCAAGTTCCGACTACCTGTGGGGGCGCGCACGCAGTTCTAGGAACTGGGGAGGGGTGGGGTTTGGGCAGTCGGGGTGTCTATTTTTCCGGGAATCAATTAGTTTTGTTATAAGTTAACTTTGAGAAATGGACTTTTGGCCGCCTAAATCGTACAAATCGACCACTGTGCGTTGGTTTATACACGTCATCAATTAAAAAGAAAATTTTGTTAAACGGTCGCGTACGGTCGCATAAAATAATGGTTGCATGTAAAAAAGGAAACTCTGCAGTTTTTAAAATGGCTAATATTTAAGCCGGATCTATCAAGAAGTTATACTTTACATCTATGTGAAGTTAAAAATTACGCGAAAAATAAAAGGTCTTAGAAATATTGTTTTTATTAAAAAACAGTCAAGCATTGCTATCAAAAATAATTATTAAAAACTAGTTCACTACCTCCTGGAAGTGAATCCATCACAAAAACCAAAACTTTCTCAGAAAAAAATATCAATAATTAAGCACATATGTGACGCTCTGGAAGCCGTAAACGCATCTGCCGTTGAACAATTCGAACTTTGGAATGAGACTGAGACGCCTAGAAGACTCATCACTTACCTTCCCCGTGTCTCTAGTGTGCATTGTTTATCAAGTTAACCGATAAGACTGGTTTTTACCTGCTGGTAGGAGTTTGAAGATTTTAGGTTTCGTCCGACTTTTCTTGATTTTTCGCCTGTGTGCGACGGAAAAAAGATCCTCATTCATAGTTCGTTTACACGCGTACTTCAGCGAAAGTGATTGTTCGTGCCCATTCTCTATACAAAACTGTGAATGTAAATGGGGCATAAGGATCTTTTAAAAAGGTAAAGTCACGGAATAGAACATTCAGAAACGCGGTTTCTTCTTTCAGGTTTTTTCAATATTTTGTACACTATATTTATTATTAATACCAGCAAATAAAAAAAATGCTTCGCTTCTGTTTTATCAAATAAATAATTATATTTTGGTTTGTTAAATACATTTTTTCAAACGATATTACTAATTTAATTTTTTATCTCCTATAAATTTTTAATGTATATGGTAAAAGTTCAGAATGCACCCGGAAAAAAAAACATTCTTTTATTTACATTATTTTTGTGTCTGGATAAGTAAACTTCAGGAAATTATTCATAAAACGAATGGTTTTAATACCAACGAAGCTTAAAATTTTAGTGCGGCAGCCGTAACTACAGTAAAATATGCTTTTAAAAGGAACTTATTTGACTCACCTGTTTCGCCTGTAAGTAGTTGTCTATAGAGTTTTTCCCGCTTGGCTAACAAAATCATTTCCTCGCTTCTGTGAGATGAAAAGTTTTGTGTTTCGCACGAATGCAATATTATTTGCATCTCGTGCTTCTGAATACCTCGCTACGCTCAGGTATCTTTTTTTGAACCACTCGCTACGCTCGTGGCCCAATTTTAGAAACCTTCGCTAGCTCGGTTTTCAATACAAGCACTCGCCGCAAACAATAATTTTGCATTCTTGCATAACAAATAACTATTTATCACAGTTTTTTTTCTTCGTAGTGAATTTTTTTTGTTGCTGAAATACAGGAAACGCCTTACTCGACTGATGATACTAAGCTATTTTGGTTCATGATACAAAGGAATGTCAACTAAAAAAAATCTTTGAAACTTTGTTTACGGTACAGAAGTTTCAAAGTTTGTCATGTTATTTTGGTCAGGGTATCCATAGGTAGAGTCTGCCATTTCCAGATTTTCCGTAGGTATGGCAGGTAATCGTATGGTCTCGCCCCCTTTCTGCCTTCGTATGGGGTAGTGGCCCCTGGTTTCAGAATTGAACGAAATGAACCGTGAATCATCGCTAACTCTAGCAATGTTTATCTATCACCGCTGACAAATATTTAATTAAGTTGTTAGGTTTGGTAATTAATTATGACTTGAAGCGCCTATCAGTCTTTTCAGTTTGTAGAGACGTGCCAATTTGCTTCGCATTGAAACTAACTCATAGGGCATACGTGTAGCAACTTCAAAATATTCATGTTTGATATAATTATGTACGAGTATTAATTAGATTGTCTAGACTCCATACTCTCATAGATATTTTTCATTAGGTGTTTATAAGTGTTTATTTTGCAGCGAGAGATTGCTACCCACAGTGGGAGCTTCTTCTCTCCGACTCTCGGACGAGGTCGAAACTAGTCGGCTATTCCGACGACGTCAATAATTAAAAGTAATCGAAACCGCGAAATATAAAAAGTATAGTAGGTACTTACGAAAGTTTAACGTGTAACCCGGGGTCGGATGTGTGTTCCCGGCCTTATAAACCCGAACTGAATAGTGTAGTGTTTACTTCTTTCCAGCTTATTACCTCTTGTGTGTAACATCCGATAGCCATAAAGGTTTCAACCAGACCGCAGATTCTGGTAGCCTTATTCTGTTGAGAGTGGATAACTTTGGCATCTTTATTTTTTACGTGTTTTATTTACCAAGAAACGAACTATGTTAATTTTTACAAAAAAGACACAATAACTCTAAAGCCCGTAATATTAATCACAGTTTAAACTCAGACCTTAGGTTAAACCTTGAATTTTGTGTGAAAATTAATCGACAGATAGGGTTTAAACTAGCCTTTTTGGTTTAAACTGTGATTGATATTACGGGCCTAAGGTTGATCGATCACAAGTGAACCCTTATAAACCGCCTCAACATCTTAGCAGTAACAAAGTGATGGTGTAGCTAGCTTGAAGGACCTTTTCGAACTCCGAATACGTTCCCTAAAATGAGAAATCGCAGACGCAAATATGTGCCTGTGGTGCCTTTCTTTCTTGATTAGGAAAGAAAAGCTTCATCGCTAATTTCACACAAATGATCGCGAATAAGTCTCCAAGCTCGCAGACTGTAAATGTAAACAGCATTAGCGCCAGGAAGGCGCCTCGGCCCGACCTGTGGATTCCTGAGCCTCAGCGTGTGGATACCGATCTCTGGGCGCATCTCCACATGGCCTAGATGTTAACTTGATTAGTCGGATGCTTCCCGGGTGCAGAGCCGCAGTAGACGAGACGATTTCGTTGGGCGAAGCAAATTAGCATAATAATTAGTGATGGACCATCACTTATCGAGCATCTAGCTAGACTGGTAAAAGAAACTTCTCTATTCTGTAGTTTGAACAAAGAGGGCGCGATAATCGCGGGTTTTGCGCTTATGTAGGATACTATCGCAAACAAAACAAAACACGTGAAAATATCGCGTCTATCGCCTAGTCCCACCCAACCGCATTACGTACAAAATCAACCGATTATATGTAGAGTCTGTATAGAGCCTTTTCTTGAATGATGGTATTGGTAATGGTAAAACGGGCTGTTTTCCGCACCTCGACGTCTCTACTGAAAATGGTATATGGGTAGTTTACATTATAGGTCGGCCGAGTCGAGTTTATAAGTCGGCAATTTTCTTGAATTTCCAAAAGAACATAAACGACGATATTTTCTCAACTATTTTGATCATCTGCAATGGCCTTAATTCCATTTATAGGAATGGTTCCTATATTAATGGCGTGCTCTGCTCTATCTGAAGCTTTAAAGTGCTAAGGTCATATTATTATTATTAAGATCTTATTAAGTGAGCCCGAAAGATTTTTGATATATCCAAATAGTTTTCCTTAAAATCTAGCCCAAATTAAGTACCTACTTGTACCAATGTTGTGAGGCGTTACAACTACTTTAGATTTCAGAGTTATCGGATTTCTTGATGGAATCCAAACCTTTCGACTCTCAATACCTAAACAAACAGTAGTCTAAAATGTATTAAAAAATAGTAATATGCAGCAGTAGAAAAAAAAACAAAAACTTTGTGTTCTTTATAAGAACCGTGTTACATAATTCCTCGATAAAAACAATCGTAATCGACGGAAACTCATCAGTCAATCTATCGTGGGATCGCCTCCGGCGACACCCATATCCTCCCAATAAAGAAGGCTTTGCATTACAGTTCTAAAATATAACCCGAGCTGCCAAATGCCAAATACGGGCCTCAGGCTCATTCCTAAACTAACAATATAATTACAGGAAGCTGTCTTTTGAATGAATATCGGATCAAAAACAGTAAATCTCCAAAGGGCCTATCAAACTTTAGGTTGTCATGCATGATGTATTGGCAGCGAATTTTTATCAAGAGATCACTTTTGGCCAAAAGACCGCCATTTGTACTTTTATTCAAGAAATGTTAAAAGTTATTTCTTTTTTACAATAAGGTGTTTTCTCTATCTTTATGAGGCCGTTATAGTGTCAATTATGGTGGAAAGTAATTTTTACACAGGCTACATCCCATAAACGGTTCCCTATCCGAATTGGATCTAAACTAAAGTGATTTGGGGTGACGTAATGTCAAGTGACACTTCCGTTTCTGCTGACCGAAGAGTACCAAATTTGAAAAGTTAAAAGTGGTGTTGTGATTACAACTTACAACCGTGTAAAACCCGAATTTAACCAATCTGCATTTTTGTGCACTTCGAAATTTGAACGCCCTTTTTCTGCACGCCCCATGGTGAAAAAACACTGGCCGTTTCACTAGATGCCATAATAATATAAGTTCATAAAAGCTTCAGAAAGAAGAGCCTCGTTTAGACGCGACTCTCCACGAAAGTGCCCATTTTTTATACAAAACTGTGAATGCAAATCAGGCATAGGCCCGGTTTCTGAGTTGAGAATTTTGCTAAGCAAATGGGTAAGTATCGTCCTGTCTCTGCAAATTTTTCACAAAAGAGCGTGACAGAGCGATACGTAAGTATGTGCTTAGTAAAATTCTCAACTCAGAGGCATCTAAAGTCACGGAATAGAACATTCAGAAACGCGGTTTCTTCTTACAGTCTTTTTAATATTTTGTACTCTATATTTATTAATAATAAAAAAATACTTTTTGTTTTTTCTAAAGCACTAACCCTTGCTAGGGAATAATTTAAACATTTATAATAAGTTGAAAAAATTCACTCGGGACAGGACTTGAACCCGCAACCAAAAGCAAAGATGAACGCATTGGGTGGTGTAGATTAGTGCAAACTAATCACACCAGGTGGCGCCCCCCGTCCAGTTGACGGAGACTAGTTGAAGAAATTCGCATCGACAGTTACTTGACTCGGTAGCTCAATAGGTAGAGCGCCTGCACGGTATGCGGAAGGTTGCGGGTTCAAGTCCTGTCCCGAGTGAATTTTTTCAACTTATTATAAATGTTTAAATTATTCCCTAGCACGGGTTAGTGCTTTAGAAAAAACAAAAAGTGGTTAAATGTAGTGGCAATATCAAAAATTCCAATGAGCATTTCATCTGCAAAGATGAACGCATTGGGTGGTGTAGATTAGTGCAAACTGATCACACCAGGTGGCGCCCCCCGTCCAGTTGACGGAGACTAGTTGAAGAAATTCGCATCGACAGTTGCTTGACTCGGTAGCTCAATTGGTAGAGCGCCTGTACGGTATGCGGAAGGTTGCGGGTTCAAGTCCTGTCCCGAGTGAATTTTTTCAACTTATTATAAATGTCTTTTTGTTTTTTCTAAAGCACTAACCCGTGCTAGGGAATAATTTAAACATTTATAATAAGTTGAAAAAATTATTATAAATGTTTAAAATAAAAAAATATATAAAAAAAATAAAAAAAATGCTTTGCTTCTGTTTTATAAAATAAATATTTATGGGTATGCCTCCTATGTTTTGTATAAAAAATGGGCACTTTCGTGGAGAGTCGCGTCTAAACGAGGCTCTTCTTTTTGAAGCTTTTATGAACTTATATGGCATCTAGTGAAACGGCCAGTGTTTTTTCACCATGGGGCGTGCAGAAAAAGGGCGTTCAAATTTCGAAGTGCACAAAAATGCAGATTGGTTAAATTCGGGTTTTACACGGTTGTAAGTTGCTAGTAATATTTTAGATTTAGGAGCGTTTCTCTTTTTTTTTACCACAACACGTTTGACTCATGTCCGGTGGGTTAGAAGACGTATAACTTTGTTGTTATATAAAAATTGCTGATACTTGTGTGCTTATACAACGTGTTACAAAACATCCTAACTCTTTTTACAGGGTGTAACCTACTGGTCAAGAGGATGTAAAATCTGTAAAAAAAAGTTGAAAAAAATAATTTTATTTTATAACCTCAAAGTTGAAATTTTTTCATAACTTTTTTGTTCTTGGTATTAGCTCAAATTTAAAAATATGTTTGTGGGTGTAGGTGCATTTGCAAAGGTTTGAGTTGTTAAAACATTGTGAAAGTCAATGAAAACAATATTAAAAAAATACTTTTCTCCCGCCACACCGTTCACATTTTATTAATTTAAAAATCTTCGGAACGTCGTAGAGCAAAAAAAAATATTTAGGTTGTGATCCCTATCACCGGGTGCTATTACCCTGTAAAAAGAGTTAGCATCTTTTGTAACACCTTATATGCTTCTTTAATTATCATATTAATCAGAAAAAAATATGACACTATGTTAATAGACTGAATATCTAGTTAAAAATCAATTAATTACTAACCATGGAAATGCCCAATGTATGAAAAGTCAAATGTCCCACCTAACAAATTGTACATTGAAACTTAAATATTTTTAAAAAGTTCTATGAAACCATCCCCGTATTTTGGTTTTAAAACGTGTTGAGAAGTATAAAGATCCACATTTCAATGGCATTTTAAGGGATTTATTCGTGTAACTGAGGGAAAAAATCTATTTTATGTGTGTCCCGAAAAAGTTCCAAACCAGAGGTCAGACTTTGTGACCCACTTTAGAGCCACAAGAGGGTAAAAATTACCATTTTACTAGAACTTTTTCGAATCTGGCCACTCTACAGTATGCCACAGAAAGCCGCGATATTCGTTTATGTGTCAGTGTTGCCACTGGGACAAGGCCATAACGGCGCGTCTACCTTGGTCCTCTAAGCAACTTCAACTTTGTGACCAGGATTCTAGGTAAGTTGATTAGAATTTGTCACATGTTTCTATTGTAGCATAATGCTAAACTACCTGACACTAAATTAAGTCATAGTAACAGTGGTTACTTGTCTTGTAGTTCCAATAATATTTTTTTGAAAAAGTAACCGCACTATATGTGACCGTCCATTTTGCAACTTTTCTGTGGTCACGTATGCGACGGAATATTGAGTCACAAAAACTGAACTATTAAGGTACGCTTACATTTTAACAGCTCAAGAAAATGCCTCTAACATCGGCCAAAAAAAACAAGGCGCTAAAATAGAAGCAAAAAACAGAAGAAAGCTAGGAAGCGACTAGATAAAGGCCCAGATATAGGCATAATTTGCGCCGCCAATGAAAAAAAAAATCATATCTTCTTTTTGGATGCGTTTTTTGCTAAAAACGCGTCCAAAAAGAAGATATTTTTTTTTTACAATAATAGGTGTAAAATGTTTTCTAATATTTAAAATATAATGTGTTTGTGTTTTCGAATCCGTCATTTATTTAAACTTACTTTCTTTTTGATTAAAATATATTGCGTAGTAGAGATGGAGCCTTATAAGATCTTTTTTGTAACCAACGGCTTCTTTTTTGTAACTGTCCCAAACTTTTGTTTTTAGTAATTGAATTTAAAGTACTAATTTATTAATTTAAGATAATGAAACTTATTTTGAAACTAAAGAAATACTCAACATATTAGGAAAAAATAAGTATTTGTTCATACAATGATTATTTTTGAAGTTATTGAAAACTTTAACATAAATTTTGGTTGAAGGTTACAAAAAATAATCTAAACCCTGATTCTGAAACTATTTTCAAGTTTTCATGATCTTTTTCAGGAAATATGATTAAAATGGTTGATTATCTGTTAGATTTAGATCATTCTGATAATAGAAACTGCGACTTTATAGTATTTTTCATACAGAGAAGGAGTCACAAAATTGGAACCCTTAATCTACCTCTATTTAGTAATTATTATTTATTTCCCAAAATCTTCATTAAATTGGAGTTTCTTATGAAAAATCCAATAATATATTAGTTAAGCAATCGGAATTCATACAGAAAAGGATCATATAAAGATATTTTTAATTTCAGCGAACTTTTGAAAGTGTGGTAAAAAATTTGAGAAATGCTCTTAGTATAGTTTTGATTACAATATTGTATCATACTTATTCATTAAATATTAAATTCACTTTATGGGTTGGTTTGTTGAATACATTTTTTCAGACGATATACCTAATTGAATTTATTTTTATGTCTAGAAATGTTAAATTTATATGGTAAAAGTTCAGAATGCACCCGGAAAAAAATCATTTTTTTATTTACATTATTTTTGTGTCTGGATAAATAAACTTCAGGAAATTATTAATAAAACGAATGGTTTTAATACCAAAGAAGCTGAAAACTTTAGTGCGGCAGCCGTAACTACAATAAAATATGCTTTTAAAACGAACTTATTTGACTCACCTGTTTTGCCTGTAAGTAGTTGTCTATAGAGTTTTTCCCGCATGGCTAACTAAGTCATTTCCTCGCTTCTGTGAGATGAAAAGTTTTGTGTTTCGCACGAATGCAATAGTTGCGTTTCATGCTTCTGAATACCTCGCTACGCTCAGGTTTCTTTTTTTGAACCACTCGCTACGCTCGTGGCTCAATTTTAGAAACCTTCGCTAGCTCGGTACCTATTCAATACAAGCACTCGCTGCAAACAATAATTTTGCATTCTTGCATAACAAATAACTATTTATTATGAGGACAACAATCACGGTAGCTCATGCCTAAATCCAAATCTATGAAGCAGCTTTTGTTTTGAGATTTCGCAAAGTAGCTGGCATTGATGAGTTTACCCGAGTATGTCATAAAGGGCAATTTTTAAATAGCTTTATTCCTGAAACTTCTAAATGTGTTTTCCAACCACTTTTCGAAATAGCTCGATACATGTTATTTATTGAACGTTTCTTATTCTTTATACTTATAAAGAATTGGCATTTGTACCATTTCAACGCTGCCTGCGCGGCGCGCTTTCGTCCCCCTCCACTCTCTACCACCTTTCCAGCTTCTCCTTGTCCTGCATTTTTTTGTGTCGGCAAATAAAATTGCGCTATCATCAAAATGGTACAACAAAAATTGTTGGAAATCACATTTAGAAGTTGATGTGTTTCAGGAATAAAGTTATTTCAAAATTACCCTGTAATACTCTGAGCACTTCAGACGTTGGCCAAGGGGCAGGAAGTGGTCCATAACCGGAATATTACACCGCACGCAAACCTTATTAGATTAGGGATACACACGACAGCACGTCGACCCTTACACGCTAGCACTCTACTCGGTTACGTTACGTTACGGGCGACTTCACAACAAAAGTGACTTGCTGTCGTGTGTACCATAGAACTTGCTCTATGCCTGCTGAAATGTCAGTGGCTGTAAATCCGAAGGGAATTTAACACTGTTTTTTGTCACAACATTTCAAATTTCACTCTAAAATTCGCGAAAAAGAATCACTTCACCATATAAACACCTTGGCGATAGACATTTTTGTATGGAAAAGTGGTTTTTATTGCGCTTTTTGGAATTTGGTTCAGAATCAGCAGTGTAACAAAATACCTTAGGATTTAAAACCACAAAAATTTCAGCGGGTACAAAAACAGTGCTTTACAGTCAGACTGCCCTGCGATCACAGTCAAAACAAAGCCTCCGAAAATGATCGCAATTTCACACGCGCTGATTATTCCCCGCCGATGGCGTTCGATAGAATCGTTAAAATAAACGAGATGAATTGTAGGCATATTGTACATGAGTGAGCTTGGTTGATAATTGACAGAAAGGCAAATAATTGCTGCACAGATACTTAACTAACTTCAAATTGTGACAACATCACAAAACCACACATAGCCTGTCTTACAAACAAGGTTTTTTTTGTAAAGTGACATCCGACTCAGGGGTGATTATTTACACGATACTGAAGCAAAAAATACTATAAATAATTCAGTGAAAAATACCCAAAAATCATTCAATTTTGGCCTTCTTTACTATTCTACTATCGCTTGCGGCCGCACTCGCAATATCGGCAGAAAAATCGCGAACGCGCTTTGAGAAGGTCAGGATGTCCGCACGTCGCGGTTACTAGAACAAATTGAAATTATTATTTATATTAGTGAATATACAGGGTGTTAAAAGACCGCCAACAAAGCGGGAAACCACGTATTGTCCTCATCATATGGAACATTTTTGCCCAAGGAACTATGCCTGGGAAATCAACGGTTTCCGAGATAATGAGGTTCAAAGTCGGAGTTTTCAAAACTTTTTTTTTACAGAAATGTATTCAGTATCTAGTTCTTAACATACCTTCTCAAGAAGCCATATCAAAATTATGAATATTTCTTACAAAAAACAACATTAAAATTGCAACCCGCAATGTATTCTAAACATCGGCACTTCAAACTTAAGTAACATAAACTTATACCTACGCTTGCGTAATATGACTTCTGTGCGTTACACGTCCATTGCGTGATAAAATATTTTTCAAAATTATAGCCTAAAAAACCAAAATTATTTCCCAGCAATAATTTATCAAAAAAGTACTTTGTTTTGGTGTCTAGTATGCGTGGCTTTCGGGTCTGTTGGCGGTCTTTTAACACCCTGTATATTTTTTTTCATATTATTTTTTTTTGCTTTCAAGCGTTACTAAAATTATCTTCCCCGAGTCAGGTGTCACTAACCAAAACAACACCCTGCATTTATGCTCTCCGGTATAAGCACTATATGAAGCTTGCTGCCCGACAACAAACCTATAAAATAAGCCAGTTCCTAATTCGAAACGGAAATTATGATTGTTCCGAAGTGGGCAGCTGAGCTCGATATCAAGTGGTACCATAAAATTGCTTGTTATCTTATTGGGACTTGCAATGAAATTGGGGTACACAAATAATAAACTGAATACCTAGATCACTAAAAACTTCGTTAATATGAACGCAATAGCGTCAAGGGTGCAAGGACGAAGTTGCGGACAAAAGCTAGTCTATCACGTATTAATCGTCGATAATATTTATTTGCGTTATCTTTCCATTGAATTAACCTATTATAGCTCTTTCTTCGCCATCTGTTGAGGCGTAGCGTAGGTAGTATTATTGTTTATCATTCAAAGTACAACCTGAGTAACTTCGTGCCCTTTCAACAGTTATCCCGACCTATTGTCAAGGTATTTTACAATATTACTGAGTAGAAACTTCGGCGGTTGCGTAAGTAAACAATAACTTTTATAGACTGTTTAGACGACTTTCTAAATCGTTGCTGCCCCCCGCGTGAAACAAAGCTCAGGCATTTCACGCATATTTCCATCGATTCACCAGATCACGCTCTCTCAAGGCATGCCTATAAACCTTGTAAAAGATTCAGAAGTTCCAATCTGTAGTCAGCGCGGAAAGTGTTTCTAAAGGGTGCAAATTGAATCCGATATACCTAAAAATTACTTTTAGTGTGCAGCCAAAAAATGGGACAGAAATAAAATATTCCAAATATTGTTACAGTGCAGTACTGAGTCTAAAAAGTATGGAAGTATGGTACCTTATGGGCTGCCATTTCATTTCACTTTAGTTGATGAACTGGGGTCATTAAACCCATTTAAGTACGTCTCATTGGCCAATAAAACATAAATAATTATTTTTTTCTATTAAATCACGGTTTTACTCACTAGTAATTTGTCGGTGTAGCCGACTAGTTTCGGTTCTCATTCGGAGACCTTCTTCATGGAGAACGAGACGGCCCTCGCGACGCCACGGCTAGTCAAACAATTATTGAACTAATTACTTAACCTAAAAAATAATCCCCTAGAAACGTAATGCGTCCCTAGGGAGTAATTTCAAGTATATTGAACGAGTAAAATTAATTTTAATCGTTATTTTATAACTTGAAATAGTAGCTCATAAATTTGGAACGATTTGGCAGAATTTCTTCAAACAAAAAACCTTTCTTTTTGATAAATAACTGTACATCTATTTGGGAGCTTCGAAGCAGACTGTCACACAGTCCTTGAGGATGATGAACCTTGTTTGATGAGGCAGACGTTACGGTCGACACTGGTCTTTCATAAAGTTTTATTGAACGAGTAGAGCGAGGGAAGCAAGAGAAGTACTCCGAGTCTGCTGCAACAATCCGGCGTTGTCAGAGGCCCTTTGGGCGTTCTAAAAAAGTCTGTATGTATTGTATGTTAGGGTGTATGTATGGGTGCATAGTTCGGTCGACGATAACTTGAGTAGGTCAGATCGTCATGTGGTAAATGAAAGACAAATATTTTTTTAATTTCAAGATGTGCCAAAGCGATGGAGGGGTTGATGAGATATGGGGTTGTAAAATCTAGATGCAATGCGCGCACGCCTGCGCAAATGTTGTTAGCAAAAAGTTACACATCGCGAGTTCACAGTTCGGGGCGAACTACTAGTTTGATTGAGTCGTTAGCTAATGCCAAGGTTAGGGTTTAACAAACAGTTTATGGTGACATCGGGTCTTAGCCTTCTACACATTTACGCCCTAAAGTCTGGTGATAGGGCGCAAACGCTCGGATCCACATTCGGATGGTTTCTGCGCGTCTTCACAGGCTTTTTAGTTATCCTCGTTTCCTCTGCCTCTATGACGTCTGTGTGAACCTTCTGTACCCATCTTCCTGCTTCGCGTGATGACTAAGCCTCTGTATAGCATTAAATGAATAATCTTCTTGAGATAAAACGAGTTTAAAATACCAATTTGCGGTCAACTCTCGGCGTGACTCAGTATGATTGGAAGAGCCTGACTCCTTTTCTTTGGTCTTGCTGAGAAGGATCTTACAATACAGAGAAGGATCTATGCCTAGGTTTCACTCGCGATGCATTATGCCCGACATGATTTATTTGGCAACTATTTTTCTTCGTTACTTTTTATTTTTGGCATCGCCGTCAATTTGTTTGAGTCTAGAGTTGGGTACCTACTTCTTCATTTATGAAAAGTTTTTATGATTCCACACTCACATTGCCGTTATGTTCAATAATAAAATTAGGTAAATGGTTTGTGTCAAATTCAAAAATGTCTTCTCCGAAGATTTATTTTTCAAAAGTTGACCAAACTTCCAATTATTATGATAATACTATAATGATAAACCCATAAAACCGATATTCGAAAAAACCACACTCGTAATGATCTTAAGGAATATTAAAAACCAGCGTAAACGAACGTAAGTTATCCGATTAGAGCCTGCATAGAAATGAAACGTGTGTCACTAACTTTTACCCGTAGCTTCACCTGTTTCATATTCTGATAGAGGTTTGAGCAATATTATGGCTCTGTGGATTCCTCTAAGACTATGTCGTATTAATAATCCTCTATGCAGATTATGCTGCTCTATCGAAAGATCGAAATGCCCTGAAGAAGAAAATACTTATTTTATTTTACAAGCTCAAAATAATTTGCAGTGTGGACTCACCTGCTAGTAAAAAGACAAAATGTATTTCAAATTATTCCATCAAAATCAAAATGTTGTGTGCGTAATATCATAATCCTGTAAAAATGGATACAACATTCACTTTTATAATCACTTTAGATAGGGATGGGTGTTATAGAAGCATGAATAAGAAGCTACTCTAAATTAAGCCAAGGAACCACGCGTGGACGATTGCACTTGGAATGTCTGACTCACTTCTAAGCCAACTACAGTGCTGCTGATCTTGGATCCGTTGCACCTTATACCCAAGAGCTAGATACTATAGTCGTCTGCCTGCTAAGTTTCAAGTTAAGTTTGTGGTCACTAATAGGGCTCACTCACCTCACCTGTCATTAGGGTGACACGTCATCGGGCGCTCAGGGGATTCCGATAGTTTTGCGACGAATAACAGAAATAAAACATTTTAGTGTATCTATTTCTTGTTAGTCAATATGTGGACTTGGCTGAACGTAAATATAAAATTGCCCTTTAATAAGTATTTCTACAGCAAGTGTAGACAAAAACAGACTCTACTGTTGCCATGTTAGGGCCTCTAATTATGTGATTACGCTGGCCCAGAATCACTAAGGCTTGAGGCTATGTTGTTGTTGACTTCCTAAACCACAAAAACACAAACAAAGCTCACAATGTAGGCAAACTCAAGCTTACATGTAACACCGAAAGTGCATTATATTGAAAAGCCCAATCCTCGAAATAGGTAGGTACCTAAATCGGTTTCCGTATCCGTTCCCGTGACCCAGTTTACGCAATCTTCCGAGAGGCCAAGATATAGTCAGCTTTATGCGAACATGATCAGAGTGGTCGCCGCAGGTGCGGGTTCTGAGTTCGCACTATACATATGTAATGTAAAGTGCGTTTTCGTCGGAGGCATCGACCTTCTAGGCGCTGTGGTCAGTGGCGCTCCGAGCTGCTGGAGTCTTGCAACTCGAGGAGCTCCCGCGGGTACGGACGTCCTTTTTCTGGCCGGTCGTAGTTGGGAGCGATGTGGTGGAGGTCCGTTTTCGGCGCAGTAGAGCATACGGCGCGACAGAAGCATTTCGTTAGCATTCATATAAGTTAACCAAAAGAGATCAACGCTCAAATCAGAAATCAGGGAAAATCGGTTTCGGTCTCTTACATTTAACTTTGTTTTTTTCATACCATCAAAAAGATTGGACTGAGCCTGCCACCTACTATATTTTTGCTCTAATAAAATTTATGTAAACATTACCTATCTAAACGAAATCAGTTGTTTTGTCCAGAGCTGTCGGTATATTTAGATGTCTCACCAATCGTATTGTTGTGAATAAAATGTGAATTTAACATATAATGGAAGTGTTAGTTTTTAGGGTTCCATAGGTAGGTTGCCAAATGGGACCCTAAACCTCTATCTGTGTCCGACCGTCGTTTTTAAAACCGCAAAAGGTCCTAGGGTTCCGTACCACCACTTTTTTGTTGCAAATACATGGAACAGATCCCAGGAACTCACGCATTCTGTCAAACGGATATAATTAATTGTTTGGTGGTAAGAAACCCCCATGCGCGGGTCCGATCTGCCCGGTTTTGTTTTTGGTACAAGGTTCATCAGCCTAGGAGTTCATAGATCCTTAATCTGGAGCTGAAAGCAAGCCTTCATGTGGCTTCAACACGTGTTGGGAACGACCCCAAGCGACGAGCTGTTAGTTCGATAAAGTTGTAAAGATTCTAAACGCGACAATATAGAGTCACTATTATCGGAGCGCCTATATGAAAGCAATAAATAGGTATACTTATTCCTGTAGAGTACTCAGAACTGGTAGATAAGTCTCATGTTTACTCTACCCGTGTACGCCAGGAAAAAAGCCGAAAACCCGCAAGTTGTGAACAAAACATCGGCGAATCGGCACTCTTCACCGGTCAAGGCAACCTACATTTTGCAAAACGGTATCAGTAGGCTAAGTTTTTAAAAACAAATTTCGAAATAGGAATAAAAAGCCTCCCAGTTTAAAAAACATCATCCGCTGGCCAGTCGGTTGCGTATTAATCACGTGCTAAGCCCAAGTAGGCGCGTAGAGTCGTATTTACAAATACTCATACATAGCACGCGACCTGAATATGATGCTTCTGCATACGGGCATACCTAATCATTTTAAGATAAGGGCGCAAGGGTGTGTACTGCTCCTCCAATAGTTCAGTTACTAGAAAGAATTGTTTTTTTTTCTGTTTTAGGGCAAATTTTTATTTATTTTTTGTATCTTCAAAGTCCAAGCTTCGTACACATACCTAAGGATTGGTATTTTGACTGTTTTGTAGATGCGTAAGCCTATGTAGTAGACTGTAAGAAATTGGAGTATGATCACATGGCGATGAAATTGAGAACCGCAACCCGAGATGTAGAGCCATTATTTTTCCAATCAGAGTTTTAATTTAAATCTTGCGATCTTTCGAAGAGGCACAACACAAGACGCCTCGGACGCTATGATAACTCTCACGTATTTGAACTTAAGTTTCATGAGTCATGATCATGAACACGTGAAAGCTACTTTGCAAAATTTTCTGAAATAATCGTTTGTAAAAACCGATCTTGTGGCATACTGAACCCTTTTATTGTGTGAGGACAGGTGCCTTAGATCCTAATGAATGAATGTGAGTGAGAGTTGAGTGTCAAAGGGTATTGGGCGCTGTAAGTCCTAAGAAAGCCGTATCAGTCAAGACTTTTACGAGCTACAAAGGCAATAAAGAAATCTAGCCTATGTTCTACGCACTCGCAGCGGCGCGCGCACGTGGCTGTCGATTTACACCAAGCGAAAAAAAGAACACCATACATTAGATCTGTGCTACTTAGGCACATGGCTTAATGGTACCTAGACAAATCGCACTTAAGAGTCCACAATTAAAGAACCCAAAATCCAAAAACACTTAGCTACAATTTGCGAAGAAAAGACCCAAAAAAGAGGCATAGTATAAAGAAGTTTTTGGGCCAAGTGAATGGCAAATTAAGAAAGTACTCCTTACATAGTCGTGATCCTTAGTCAATAATCGATGTAGAAGTCCAACTTCGATAACATATCGCGCTTCGCTTTTGGTCCAGAATACATTATGTCACTGTAATTCTGCACATTGTTTATTGATCACTGACATCAAGGCGTTTTCACATTTGGTCGTTACGTTACGAACCGTATGGGAACTCTTCCACTATGACAACATTTTAGTTCCTTAGATTTCTGTCAACATTTACTCTATAAGTCTATGTAGGTATACTTTTCGCCTAAACGTTTTCTGTTGCTCGCTCTGTTTTCATCTAAGTGCTCGCTCTTGTTCGCTCTGTATAAAATCGTTTCAAGACATACCTGATGTAAAGGCACGTGTGGATTGTGCTAAGATAAGCTTGAATGAACCGCTAGTTCTTTCATGAAAGCAGTTTAGGGTCAACGTAAAGTATAGTAACTTACAACCTGACCAATAAAAGGGTTGAAATTGAAAATCTGATTTATTGTTTTACCAGACTGCGGCAAAGCCCAAATGATTAGGTATCTGTTTAAAATTGTGACTATTTTGGGGAGGAAATATCAATGTGATTTCCTTTTATGCACTTACGTTACGAGTATGTTCAGAATTAACGATGAATGATGTTGAATTCACTTTCTGTCAGCGCATTGGAAAGGCTCATAAAAGGAAATTATTGGATTTAAAATCTGTTTTTGAGATTAGAGGTATATTACCTACTATTTATACGACATCCTCCCTTTTCTTCATTATCTACGTCACGCTGAGAGGGTAACCACTTTTTGTTCGTCTGTGTGCAGTATTCTGAAAAAATAAACTGCACAGTCGCTAGTCCTCAAAACCGTTATATTTGTCGAAAAATAGCTTTTATCGTTTTTTTTTTTATTGACATACTAGTTGTGCCCGCGACTTCGTATGCGTTTTTACACATTTGACATTTAATTTAAATTCGACTGTGGAGGAAAACTCAAAAGGAAGGTTTTCTTAACCCCCGACCAACAAAGAGGGGTGTCATAAGTTTGATAGCTTTGTGTGTGTGTCTGTTTATGTGTTTATGAGGGTGTGCCTGTCTGTGTGTCTGTCTGTGTGTGTGTGCCCTAATCTAAACAATACATTTATGATAAAATATGTTTTGTTTAGATTAGATATCGCCCGTGTAAGATACCAGGAAGCTTAGCATAAGAATTGCCTGGGAAGTATGGGGGTTTATTATGTATCTCCCTCGACGTAGAGTGGGATAGATAAAGTTATAAGCCCATAGATAAGGTCTTACCCATTCTCATGCTAAGCCAGCAAGCAAAGCATAAGGTTGGGTTAGAGCGTATCTACCGCAAATAACTCTGTCTATCCCACTCTACGGCAAACAAAATATATTTTTTTTATATCAAGTTGGGCTCAGTAGAGTAAATATTTTAAAAAAGGCACAAAAAAAAATTTCAACCTCGCGTGGGTTCAAACCCAGAACATTTCGACCGCGACGCAACAGTACTACATTTCTAACATCGATAAACTTTGTCCGACCTCCACCGAAAACCACTCACAATTCCCTCCAGCAAGCATCATAAGGCTGGGTTAGAGCGTATCTATGGCTCTGTCCATCCCGCTCTACGTCAAACAAAAGAGTGAGATACCTATTGTTTTAAACCCATAGATACGCTCTAACCCGGCCTTATGCTACGCTTGTAGAACTAACATTTTCAGAGTGTTAAAGGACCGCCAAGAAAGCGGGAGACCACGTATACGTATAGTCCTCATCATAACGATCATTTTTGCCCAAGGAACTATGCCTGGGAAATCAACGGTTTCCGAGATAATAAAGTCGGACTGTTTTTTTTTTTTTTTCAGAAATGTGTTCAGTATCACGTTCTTAACATACCTTCTCAAGAAGCCATATCAAAATTATGGATATTTCTTACAAAAAATCAAGTTTAAATTGCAACCCGCAATGTAGGTTTTCGAGAGAATGTGGTTCAAAGTCGTACTTTTTTTTTTTTTTTGCAGAAATATGTTCAGTATCACGTTCTTAACATACCTTCTCAAGAAGCCATATCCAAATTATGAATATTTCTTACAAAAAACGAAGTTAAAATTGCAACCCGCAATGTATTCTAAACATCGGATAGCCTAAGTTACTCCCAGAAACGTGAGTTACGACCATGTTAAGTTTGGTTGAAAACTATTCAGCGGTGTTCGCGTTTATCGTGTTCATACAGACAGACAGACAGACAGACAGACAGACAGACAGACAGACAGACAGACAGACATAAACCGTTTTTTTTGCATTTTTGGATTCAGTATAGTTTACTTAGTAACCCCTGCTAGTTTTTTTCTAAAAATATTCAATGTACAGAATTGACTTCGCTAGAGTTTTATTATAAGTATAGATTTTCCAATGCCCATATCAAACTAGGATCTCTACCTAATCAACAAAAATTATAGGTAAGTAGCACTAGAAGTTTATCTGGGGGCACGGTAGTGCCCCCGCCAGGTCGAGCGCGCGAAGCAAACACTGCCGTACCATCCTTTACTGGAACCATTTCGCCGCATTTTCAGGCCCCTATTTGAGAACCTCTGGATAAGACCAGAACGCAGAAATTTTCGTCATCTAGTAAGCTATAATCACATACTTAAAATTCGAAATTTCAAGTCTGTAGGTCATTTAGTTCCGAAGTTAAGCGAAAGCAAAGTTTCGCATTTATGACAGACACTCACTCACTTACTCATGATCATCAAAATAGAACTAGTACTTCCCATAAACTCAGAGAGCTGAAATTTGGTACAGACTTAGGGTTTAATGGCCACATAAAGGGAAAACTATAAAAACTAGGATAATCGAAGATCTGGAGTACCTGGTGACCCTGATTAGAAAACACAAGAGCCCAACCAAACTATTATAGATCGACATATACCGCCCTTACAAAAAATATTCAACTTGGTGGGCCGCTTCATTTGATGTCAAAAATCGAAGGTCTGAAGTATCTGATGAAGAACCCTCAGCTGGTCTCAGCTGTATTAGAGATACGGTAATGCCCCCTTCTACTATTGGTACATCCCACCAAAAACATTCTGTAAAAAACTAGCCAGGTCTCGATGGAGCTGCTTGTTTATCTCTAAAAAGTAATGAAATCTAGACAAAGTCGTGCCAAGTCTAAGGTCCCTTACTGCGATTTCTTTAGTATTACAGTTAATGTTGTGTGACTTGGTCGTTGAAGGGTACACAAGCGGTTCTGGCGTCAGATTGGTGCAATGGTGTCATGGAGCACCTGGCTTTGTACCCTTGTATACCCTTCAACGGCCAAGTCACACAACATTAACTGTAATACTAAAGAAATCGCAGTAAGGGACCTTAGACTTGGCACGACTTTGTCTAGATTTCATTACTTTTTAGAGATAAACAAGCAGCTCCATCGAGACCTGGCTAGTTTTTTACAGAATGTTTTTGGTGGGATTTCACTTCTTTTTGTAGAAACGTAGGCATATTGATTTATTTCATTAGATTTTCTTATTGGAAACAGTTTTTTAATTTGTGTAATGTTCGAGTAGAATAAAGTTAATCGTTCGACTATTTCTGCTTGTTAAATTGTAAGTATAAGTGTAAAAGCCAGTCTAGTCTTATCCAGAGATTTCCTTTAATTTTATTTATATGCGTATTAAAAGCAGAAGGGGAGGCATTCGCCCAGCAGTACGACGCTATAGGCTAGATTAAATTAGAAGATGTGTCCCACTACGCTGGATTTCTGCAATGACAATCAATATTTTTATGTACCAATAGTAGAAGAGGGCATTACCATAATCTCTTATACAGCTGAGACCAGCTGAGGGTTCTTCATCAGATACTTCAGACCTTCGATTTATGACATCAAATGAAGCGGCCCACCAAGTTGAATATTTTTTGTAAGGGCGGTATATGTCGATCTATAATAGTTTGGTTGGGCTCTTGTGTTTTCTAATCAGGGTCACCAGGTACTCCAGATCTTCGATTATCCTAGTTTTTATAGTTTTCCCTTTATGTGGCCATTAAACCCTAACTCTGTACCAAATTTCAGCTCTCTGAGTTTATGGGAAGTACTAGTTCTATTAGGGCTCTTGTGTTTTCTAATCAAGGTCACCAGGTACTCCAGATCTTCGATTATCCTAGTTTTTATAGTTTTTCCTTTATGTGGCCATTATACACTAACTCTGTACCAAATTTCAGCTCTCTGAGTTAATGGGAAGTACTAGTTCTATTAGGGCTCTTGTGTTTTCTAATCAGGGTCACCAGGTACTCCAGATCTTCGATTATCCTAGTTTTTTATAGTTTTCCCTTTATGTTGCTATTAAACCCTAACTCTGTACCAAATTTCAGCTCTCTGAGTTTATGGGAAGTACTAGTTCTATTAGGGCTCTTGTGTTTTCTAGTCAGGGTCACCAGGTACTCCAGATCTTCGATTATCCTAGTTTTTATAGTTTTCCCTTTATGTGACCATTAAACCCTAACTCTGTACCAAATTTCAGCTCTCTGAGTTTATGGGAAGTACTAGTTCTATTAGGGCTTTTGTGTTTTCTAATCAGGGTCACCAGGTACTCCAGATCTTCGATTACCCTAGTTTTTATAGTTTTCCCTTTATGTGACCATTAAACCCTAACTCCGTACCAAATTTCAGCTCTCTGAGTTTATGGGAAGTACTAGTTCTATTAGGGCTCTTGTGTTTTCTAATCAGGGTCACCAGGTACTCCAGATCTTCGATTATCCTAGTTTTTATAGTTTTCCCTTTATGTGACCATTAAATCCTAACTCTGTACCAAATTTCAGCTCTCTGAGTTTATGGGAAGTACTAGTTCTATTAGGGCTCGTGTTTTCTAATCAGGGTCACCAGGTACTCCAGATCTTCGATTATCCTAGTTTTTATAGTTTTCCCTTTATGTGGCCATTAAACCCTAACTCTGTACCAAATTTCAGCTCCCTGAGTTTATGGGAAGTACTAGTTCTATTATGATGATCATGAGTGAGTGAGTGAGTGAGTGAGTGAGTGAGTGAGTGTGTGTCATAAATGCGAAACTTTGCTTTCGCTTAACTTCGGAACTAAATGACCTACAGACTTGAAATTTTGGATTTTAGGTATGTGATTATAGCTTACTAGATGACGAAAATTTCTGCGTTCTGGTCTTATCCAGAGGTTCTCAAATAGGGGCCTGAAAATGCGGCGAAATGGTTCCAGTAAAGGATGGTACGGCAGTGTTTGCTTCGCGCTCGACCTGGCGGGGGCACTGCCGTGCCCCCAGATAAAAAATCGACTGTCATTGCAGAAATCCAGCGTAGTGGGACACATCTTCTAATTTAATCTAGCCTATAGCGTCCCACTGCTGGGCCAATGCCTCCCCTTCTGTTTTTAATACGCATTTAAATAAAATTAAAGGAAAACTCTGGATAAGACTAGACTGGCTTTTATACTTATACCTCTACTTACAAGTGAACAAGAAGAAATAGTCGAACGATTAACTTTATTCTACTCGCCGGCGGCCAAGTCACACAACAATAATAAAGAAATCGCAGTAAGGAACCTTAGACTTGGCACGACTTGGTCTAGATTTCATTACTTTTTAGAGATAAACAAGCAGCTCCATCGAGACCTGGCTAGTTTTTTACAGAATGTTTTTGGTAGGATAAAGCTTTACACTAATCTAATCTCCAATTATGAAAGCTTTTGTGGTGCGTTCGATGAGAGCCTGATTAATTTATCAATCCATTAGTTTTATCCTAACCAGCTAATTTGAAGGGCAAATTGATTGCTAGGCGTTTCATATTTTTCCGTCAAACTCATGCATTTTAAAGTTAGGGCTACTTTAAAATGCATGAGATTATGGGCTATTAGAATTAATCCAAAAAAAATGCGTCAGAGGGTGAACAACGGCCTTAATTCGGCTTTTCGAGGATCAAACTAAGTTATTTCATTTCCATTTCTTTTTTCATAATAAGAACAACACTAATGAAAACCAGTGCACTGACGTCCTAGGTATTTTTATTTTTATTTTTTCAGACAGTCACAAAAATTTTTTTGAGCGAACGTGAGCACAATTTGTTCCATCATCAAGCGAATTTAAAGCCCACTGACACTGGCTGGTTTTTCTCCATTTAACTCACATTTTACCATGCAGCTATTGCATCTCAGTTTATTATAGTGATAGAGGTTAAATTGCATTGAAATTATGGCACGAGATAAAATTGCTACTCCGTCGAGTGTTGCCCTTGGCAGGCCAAACAAACGTCCATTAAATCTTAAAAGCATCGATAAGATAGTGGTAAAAATTTCATTTGCAATTTGCATTGCAGCGTACTAAGCCATATTTAGGTAGTGGGTGTACTACAACCGTCTTTATGGTACGTTAGTACATTGCAATGCAAATAGTTTAGTTTGCAAATCACATAAAAACTATGATGCAAGTTGATACAATAACCTAATTAGATAAGAAGTTCGAAAAGGGGGAAAATCTCTGCAAATCCTAAGGCCCGGTTTCTGAATTGAGAATTTTACTAAGTAAACTTAACTATCGTTCTGTCACGTTCTTTTGTGAGAAATTCGCAGAGACAGAACGATATTTAAGTGCTTGCTTGGCGAATTTCTCAAATCAGAAACCGGCAGTAAGGGAATGAAACTAAGGGGGCAAGAACCGAACATATTGATGTTTTACCTACAGGGTGCACTCTGAGACAATAGCGGAACTTTAAGTAGGGCTTCTACTGATGACTACAAACAACTTCTACTAGGTGGCGAAAAAAATGGAGCGAAAAAAAAATTTGCTGTTTCATACATTTGGCGCAGTACTAAGTCGACATTTTGTATGGAACAGCTGATATTTTTTTCGCTCCATTATTTTAGCCACCTAGTACAAGTTGTTTTTATTGATCAGTAGACACCCTACTTAAAGTTCCGCTATCGACTTAGAGTGCACCCTGTAGTTTTTAAGTTATGCTGTGCCCGACATGTATAAAGGTCCTATACATGTTACCATGTCATCAAGTGGTTGCATAAAATGATTGAGTATTGATTGATTGAATACAAATAGGCTAGTAAAACTCTACTTATTGCAGTGTATACGTAAAGTCGTTTCATATCTAAATACAAACACAGTGAAACAGTTGAAATAATTTAGATAATTTGTAATTTTCAGTATTTTCCTCTTTGCATACCCTGGCGGCACGGCAGCTCCTTCATCGTGGTTTTTGATAGTACTGGAATCACAGGGTTTTTAACTGTGGTTGGTCAGGGTTTTCCTCCACTGAAAAACCAACTTACCCAACAACCAAACGTGATGAAAGAAAGTTTGGTTGTGTCGTGACAGTTTATGATATGACGTTCGTAACGACCGACGCGGACGCCATGGTCACACACAGCTGCTAACGAACGACCGAAGGTCTACTGCAAGCGTAGCATAATACTGGGCTAGTAGAGAGTATCCGTGGGTTTATAACTCTAGCTATCCCACTCTACGTCAAACAAAAGAGTGAGATGCATATAGTTATTACCCTCTTATTTACTGGCTAACCTTATTTACGTGGGCGAGGGCACGGAGCTAGCAACCGCATTGCAAAGTATTTCATTGCAACGCATCGATTCGCGACAGCATCGCTACTGCATCTCTTCAAAAAGTCGTTGTGGGCGAGGGCTCTTAAATTTATAAAGCTTCTGTGCTTTTCTACGCAAGCAGTGAAAAGCGTGCTTTCTACCTCCATCCGACGAAATTGTAACAATAACAATCGCGGAGATATTCGCGTAATCTTGCGCAATGAAAGAGCGATTCCACTTTTATTTCGAGTCTCATTATCATAATCTGATAAGGTAGAGATTGGATTCTCACGTAGATTGTAATCGAGTCACATAAACATAACGGCTCCCTTAGCATGCACGCTCGAAAAAGGCTTTAGTCGATGCCAAATTATCAGTTTTTTACCCGACTACGCGATGCAAAAAGGAGGGTTATGATTTTAGCAGCGTATGTATGTATGTATGTATGTATGTATGTATGTATGTATGTATGTATGTATGTATGTGGGTATGTATGTTTGTGTGTTCATCTGTTCCCTCGCAGAGCCTAAACTACTCGGCCGATTTCAACAAATGAGGTGTTGTTGGATTCGTCCTAATCACCCAGGTAACATAGGATAGTTTAATTTGGAAAAAAACCAAGATGGCGGCTGTGCTGCGCCCTAAAGTGGTGGACCTAAAAATAAAAATTATCGGATACCATCGTCATGGGTATCAAATGAAAGGGCTTTAAAAGACCTTTTCAAAAATGTATAACACACGTAGCTTCAACATAACAAATAGAACAAAAAATTCCAAAATGTGTTTTTTTTGCCCTTCTTGGTTCTATTCTGGGTGATAGTCCAAATGACTTACTAAGGGTGGTATTCTAGAACGCTACTTAAACTCAGTTTAAACAGAGTTCAGACTGTCGATAAAACAGAGCATGTTTTGATATGAAGGGAGGGATATTCAAATCAAAACATGCACTGTTTTATCGACAGTCGACACGACTAAACTCTACTTAAACTGAGTTTAAACAGAGTTCAAAGAGCGTTCTAGTTTGAACTGAGTTTAAACAGAGTTTAAGTAGCGTTCTAGTTTGAACTGAGTTTAAGTAGCGTTCTAGAATACCACCCTAAAAAGCTCAAAAAAAATAGAAGTTAAAAACTAAAACCCGACTACTAAAAGGCTTAAAACAAGACCTGCTTATCCTTAAAATAGACTCATAGATAATTAATCGTAGTCGGAGGCCATCGGTTTATCAAATGCGAATGTGGTGTCCTCCGACTACGATTAATTATCTATGAGTCTATTTTAAGGATAAGCAGGTCTTGTTTTAAGCCTTTTAGTAGTCGGGTTTTAGTTTTTAACTTCTATTTTTTTCAGTTAGGAGACATGTTAGTTTTACATCACTTTCGTGACTCCTTGCTTGACTTCTAGATCTTGATAGAGAGTGTTCTCAAACACTAAGTTTTTCGGAAACGAAGGGGAAAATACTACTTATACCTAGGTACCTAAGTACCTAGGTACTTACGTTTCCTTACATTGCACAATAAAAAAAAGCTATGTAATAAAAAAGATTTCATTAAATAAAACTTACTTTTAAGAATATTTTTGATCCAATCCGTCCTTCATTGTCGTTAAAGTTGCTTCAGCCAAGAGAAAAGGTTGTATTAGAGAGATGTTATTCAAGACCCTGGTATTTCAATACAGCGTATTTTTTTTTTATTAAACGGTAGCGAACCAAGCTCGGATATACCATGACGTGAACAAAACAATGTTATCTGCTTGAGATCAGCTTATCCTTTATCGTGTTACTTTTCCATATAAAATCCATACATTTACCTATACATACCTGCACGCATTACCTACCTGTCTGGTGTTATGTGATACTATAGTGTTTCGTTTCACCCGTCTATTCGTTTCTTTAAGCTTTTATGGTCGGCCACAATCTCAGATACCCCATGGCAGCTCTTATCGCGCGCGGCCTAAGGGCGCCAATCGAACAAAAAGGGGTATCTGAGACTGTGGCCGACTGTACTCTATCAATTTTCATAATTTTCTGCATACGACGAGGTGCATTAGAATACGTTTACTTTAACTAAATACAGGTTGGGGTACATGTTTAACTAAATATACCTATGTATATTACCTGCATGAAAAAAATATAAAATCAACAAAAATATTCACAAACAGAACCAAATAATTATAGTCTACCTATATCTATACCATACCTAAGTTATGACGACCAAATACACCATTTGTAAGGGGAACCATCCTTTTGTCGTGTACAATGTACATACTTTCAAAAGTGGCAAAACAATAGTTTGCAATATCAACAATCACCAGAATCTACAATTTCCGTTTTTAGTGTAAAAAAATCAATAAGTGTATGGATAGTATTTGAGGCTAATGTTACGTGTGACGTCTCGGCAAAGATTTATTGATACTCTTTGTCGACTTTCACGCATAATAAAATGTCCCAAACCCAATTCAATAAAGGAAAAGGAAAGTAATGAATGACTAACTGAAAACAGATTTACGTAAGTTCAGTACTATACATAATGTGTAAATTACGCGAAAATACGACACGATTTACGATTTTGAACAGCTGTTAATTATTTTAAAAAGGTCCTAATTTTTCGTGTAATAATTTTATGGCCGACATTAAAAAGGTTTAAGTTATAAAAATTATAGGATTGCTAACTGAAATGCTAACATCATGATGTTAGGTAATTATTTGAAATTTTAATAAATAGTTTCGTTTTGAATCCCATTCGAGATTCTCCGCTTTAGCAACAGAGTTAGCTAGCGGAACCTTAGCTCGTGTTTATTTTGACTAGTTGGTATCATCGAGCACAAAATGTTTCTGCTATAGGTCGACCGCCTAACTCGCGTATCGCCTGCGCGGTGATAGGGGAGCGGGGCGTACCTATGGCTCTGCCGAGAGCGTGACATTTGCTCCCTGCCCTGTGACCCCCGGTGGTGACACGTAATTATATCCTCCGAAACCTCTTACCCGCACAGGCTACACACAAGTTAAACTGTCGTCATAGTAAAAACCATCGGATTTCAACGGAATACATACCTACTATGTATTTACAAAGATGTGGTTGATACCAGAATGTCTTGCATGGCATGACGGATCATAAATAGCACGCGATACAGTGTTCTCTCTCAAGGATTTGCATAGGTATATCGAGCTATCTGAGCATTCTAAGCTCGATGTAATCGATCATGTGCTGAAAATAATTTCCCATATTCATTTTTGGTTTCGTCACTATAATATTTCATATTATAATACCAAACCAAGCGGATTTTACTCTTACAAACTTACTAATGATGCCCTTACGATTATTTTTCCAAAAGCTTTCTACGATCGACTGTACCGGCTTGCACGGTGCAATTAATTGTGAAAACAGCCGGCCACTGTATTTACCTTCAGTCTAGCGGCCAAAGTTGCCAACCAGGCTCATTCAGTTTGTACCTATGAGTTGGAATGTTGATGTCGATCCACTTTGAATAAGTTTGGTTCCTCCGATACGTATACCTAGGTACAAACCTAACCCCACTAAGGCCTTTACGTTGCATCTACGTACGAAATGATTTATACAGCGTCCAGTATGGCACCTTCACTCACACTAGATGGTTAAAGAGACCACTCGGCGCTGCAGTGCCTGGGACATTGTTTTTAGATGGAGTTGGCTAGCTGGCTTGCCCATCAGCACCTATACTATCCGGACAGCTTAGTTGGCCTAGAGCCCACCTAGAGCCCACAGGCAGGAAAGACAACCTAACAGAATTATTATTTTAGAGTTTTTTTTTTCCATTGGCACACATACCACACACAATATACGGGTGAAGTGTAGTGCCATGTTTAGCCTACTAGGCCGCGGATTTATTCATCACAAAGGAATAAAATGTTACGTCCTACTTTATAGGCTACCCTAAAGGTGTTAGTGTTACAAAAAGGTCCGGTCATACCGAAGCGGGTCGCTTCAATCTTCAATAATTATTATAACAACTTTTACTATTTGCGAAATTTGAAATCCCTGAAAAAATATCAGCTGTTCTGTTCCGTACTAAAATTCGATAGGTAACTACTGCACCAAATGGAGCAGCAGTTTTTGTTTTACATTTCCCATTTGGTTCCATAGTAAAAGTTGCTTGACCCTTCGGTATGATAGGACCTTTTTGCAACACCCCATATTAGTGGCCTTTGTGAAGATCAGGTAAAGACTCCCTTGCTAACGGGGCTCATCCTCTATCCATGATCAATTATTGTGCAAACGAGTTCAAGGTTGGCTACCACGAGTGCGAAAAAGCTGTGCCGGACGTCTGCCGGACGTCTGTCATGTATCCTAATACTATAACAGTAAGGTTGTTTATCCAACTTATCACTTTAAGTGACAGTGACAGTAAGCACTCGTGGTAGCTGCTCTGTTCCTCTGGTTCGTATTGATGATGTAAAATGCTTAGTTGTTGAATTAGAGGAGTGTATCCTTGGTGTAAAGCGAATACTATCGAATTTCGGTATCGAATAAGAATTTCGAAGTTCGTGGCATACCCAAATGGCGGCTGAGTACCTCCTGCAGGCAATCGAGGTAAGGGTTAAAATTCGAACTTAAATAACTAGTGGTTCGCCCCGAACTATGAACTCGCGACCCCATATCTCAGTAACCCCTCGACCGATTTGGCTCATGTTCGAACTTAAAAATTCCCTTGGCCTCATATACCTGCCTACCAAATTTCATCACGATCCGACTAAATTTACTCAAGTTATCGTCGAACGAACATTCATACATACATACATACATACATACATACATACATACATACATACAAACGCCGGATTGTTCCAGTAGACTCGGAGAACTTCGCTCGCTTCGCTCGCTCGTTCAATAACTGTCGGAAACCCTTCCCGAACAAAAATGTACGGCGGTGCTGAGTAGTGGAAGGCTTTCCATAAAAGCACATCTGCTCTTGTTTTTTTTTTTTTTTCAATGTGTTACAGAAATTACCTTTTAATTCATAAATAATTCTGGAATAAAATAATGTGTTTGAATTTGAACAAAATTGAAGAAAAAAAAATGTTCTTTTTTTTATTTTATTATAGGTACACACGACAGCACGTCGACCTTCACATGCTAGCATTCTACTCGCTTACATTACGGGCGACTTTATAACAAAAGTGTACAGTCTGACGTGCTGTCGTGTGTACCTACCTAGGTAAATTGTTTTTTTTACATTTGTCATCCTGTTGACCAGTAGGTTACACCCTGCAAAAAGAGTTAGGGCCTTTTGTTAAACAAAAGCTTACAAAACACATCTTTTGTAACACAACTTTTGACCATTTGTATGCACAGTGGGACAAATCATACGAGACACTTGACATAACTTTACGAAATGCGTATTTCCAAGTAGCGGCGGCAAAATCATCGTGCTTGTTGATTGGCATCACTAATTACGTCACTCTTTTCAATTATATTTGTTTCATTTTGTTGTTTTCTTTTTAATGTTTTTTTTAGCAGATATATTGTAATTGATTGGTTACCATAAAATTTTCAAATCAGTAAAGCTTGGCCTAAAAGTTAAGTTATCGTATGAACGTTATTTAATAGATATATCAAAGAGAAAAAAACGAAATCGAACATGTACATACCCTTGCCAATTAATTTTAACGAGGGTCGTAGCTAAAGTGTGAGAGACTTATTTTTCCAAATTCCTATTAACGTCAATATCGGAGAGCGTTTTTATGCTCCAAGGTATTATCCTAACTTCAATCTCAGGCCCAAATGCTCAAGGATTAGGCTTCAAGGCATTTCCTTGGAGAAAAATAAAGCCTTTATTGCTGTTTAGAATATTAAAGTAGCCTCAAAAAGCGTTTAAATTTAGTGCTCTCCCTTGGAAAAAACGAAGCTACAAAATATTATTTAAAAATTTGTTTCGGTTTTAATATACATACTAAAGCTTATTTGATAGATATTTTTATGAAACAGAGAGATTTGCCAAAGGGGAAATGATTCAACAGAAAAATCATCATTGCCCAAATCAGATGTGTAACTTTATTCCAAGTAATATGTTATCTTCAATTCATTGATTAGGAATTTCCTTAGCGAGTAACCGCGTAATTTTCGCGTGATTCTAATGAAAGTGGCTCTTGGTACCCAAAGTCAAACATAGATAATACGAAAGATACGGCTAGTAGTAAAATAACGGGTTCCGTACTGGATATCGAACATAATTTAGTCTATTAACATTATATCTAAAATACGATTGGTTCATTTGATACTGATTGAAAAAATATCTGCTAGTAAGATACTGTATGTAGTACCTAACCTACCTAACCTATGGATCAAAATTGCCTACCTAGCACGGTGCTAGCAGCCCCTAAAGGAATACCTAGGACGCAGGAAGAAACCCTTACCACCTTGTCAGTTTAGTCCGTCAAATCCGTACAAAGACAAAGGTAGTATGTGTGGACACACCACTGTAGTGACCTCTACCAAAGATCAAACGTGAATATTATTCACATCAACAGTTGAGCTTCGGTAGTGTGGAAATGTCGTTCGCGCCCAAACTGCACTATAATGTGTTAAGTAAGACTGTTAAGTCAAGCCATAACCGTTTCTCTCAATCTCCTTCCCCGCCCTTTGGGCTTCATCCGAGGGTCCAGATCGGGGTGCAGGACCTCATTATGAGCTGCAGATTAAATAATAAAGCAGCAATTCTGTGTCGGGGTGCGCCGATTGCGGAAACGATGACTATGGTGATAGACCTGCCGTCTGATGTTTAGTCTTGAACTTACTTACTCGTAGGTGGGAATTAACAAGCGCATTTTTCTATTTTGTAAACGTTTTCACCCATTTTTATTTATCTAACGCTTACAAAAGATTAAAAAGTTCAAATTATTTGGGTTTTAACTTTAGGTTATTATTTCCTGATAATATGATTAAATAACAGGTCCCAATTTAGAGACCATGCCTTATTAAAAAAAAAATGAGTGGCCGCGTGATCAATGGATGCTGCAAAAATAAATCTAATAAACTCAGATGCAAAAAAAAATCTCTTAACTTTACTGAATTCGAATCGGTTTCAACTTAATTAATGCAGATGGGGGTTACTTCCACTACTTATAATTTTCTGTAAAATTGCAACATATCCGGCTATCAATGGCTACTGGCAAAATAATAACCAACAGCTCAAAACCAAACATAAATCAAAAACGCATGGCTGCAGGGGTGTTCAAAATTTCGAAAAAAGCGGAATGTTGAATTTGTGTTAATTTAAACGGAATTTTAATTAGTTGATTACTTATACAGTCGGCTCCCGGTCTAGTAGCGAGTCGACCGACAAAAGCCAGCGAGCCGCGGGTGTATCGAGAATTCGAAGTCGAGTCATTCGTCTACTGACCGTCACTCGAGAGGCACGCGCGACGGCTTCTCGCGCACTCGGAACTTTACTCGAATACTCGCTTCTACCAACCGTTTGTTTAGCGAGCCCACTCGCGAATGAATTGTGAATTGTTTTATTTAAACTTTCGATAAGTGTTCTGTACTTTCTTTTCGGCTCAGCCACCGGCCGAGGACAGTTTTGCACTTTTGTGTTATTATTATTGTGTTTATTTTGTTTTGTGACCGCACATTGGAGGTGTACTGTTCTTTTATTTTCGCGTCAGCTGTGTGTTTACGGTGAGTACGGATTGAATTTTGATTTATTGTACTTTTGTTGTGCTGTCGGGGCCAGCTGATTTATTTGACAGGAGTTGGCTGAACGCAGCCTGCAACCGCATTTTGTATTATCGTGAAGGTCGTATTTTTATGCATGCAAAATCTTATCTGTACCAGTTTATTGCGGGGTCAAAACCGGTCACTCATCACTACGGATCATTAATATTAATTGTTAATTGAAAATCATTAGGGTGTCATAAATATCTTTGTTGTTAAAAGGTGCACCGTTAAATAAATGGCTATGTTACATTGTTTAAAACGACTGCCTGTTAAATTATAAACTTGACGATCTCTAAAAGTTACGACGTCGTCGCCATAAGCTTGAGCGTTATATTGTTTGACTTTTACTATATTGCTATAAAAGTAAACCTCCTAACTAGTTACAATAACAATTGCTCAATTAGCAAAAACGTCTTTCATTGCGGAGACAATGGATCATGCGAACGGACAAAAGAGCCTAATCAGTTGCATTATCGGGATTACCACAGTGAAATAATGCTTGCACAATTAATGGATCGTCTGCCCAAACTAAATCATACTTTGCCATTTTCGTCTTCGGTTATCTTGAAACAATACGCAATTAAAATAAAGTTGGTGTACAATTACATATTTGCATAATTTTCTTAACAGATGACTTCATTAGGAAAGAGAATATTTTTCCACTGACAAATTTGGCACTTGATTTCTAAACAATTAATAGGAATAATTAATTCAATCAAGATATCATTATATAAACATTACAGCACTAACGATGACACTTGTATGTTGTTTGTTTGTGTTTGATACACAATCAACGTCCGTATTTACTGGCCCTTTTAAACTGCATCTTTAGACCACTGTGCGGTCGGTCACTACGAGTATGGCATTGAGGTCCTCTCGGGTGCGAGGTGTGCAGCACATTTTCTATTTATTAATCTCTTTTTAATAGCGTAAATATTTCTCTTTCTTAATTGCGTATATAATAACTACATTAATTCCTTTGAATCACATCTTAGAAAACTATTCTAGCGAATACTACAATTAACCTAAAAACGATGGCTGAACTAATATTATCACTAGGTACGGATGTTATTAAATTAGAAAGGGATGTTATGAGATGCAGATTCTAGTATATTTTTTCTCTCTGCTACGTCTCTTGATAACTAGTGGTTCGCCCCGAACTTTGAACTCGCGACCCCATATCTCAGCAACCCCTCGACCGATTTGGCTCATGTTCGAACTTAAAAATTCTCTTTGTCTCATTTACCCGCCTACCAAATTTCATAACGATCCGACCAAATTTACTCAAGTTATCGTCGAACGAACATTCATACATACAAACATACAAACATACATACATACATACATACATACATACATACAAATGCCGGATTGTTCCAGTAGACTCGGAGAACTTCGCTCGCTTCGCTCGCTCGTTCAATAATACCTACCCCGCATTGCACTAGGACTAGGACTTATGTAAATGGAGGATGAAATAGGTAAGATTATTCCATCTAAAACATGCCCCATACTGCAGCATGCGAATGGTCACTTCACAAAGATCAAGATGGAAAATTAAAGAAAATACGGTGATTTCCCAGTACTGTATTTACGGTCACATAATGGTTAAAAACTTACCTACGTTTTATGTAACAAATTTTATGCTATACGTAAAAGTAGAGTTTCTTAAAAGCGTCCGAGTCTCAATTTCCATTGTTGCCATAGGCCTAACAACTAGACACGCATCGCAGCCATTCGCAGCGTGATACCACAAAATTTGCATCTGTAAGCGCTTGAGCTGAATTTTTATTCGCTGCTGCTTTTGTTGGTTTGAGAAAATTACAAGCAATGACAAATGACTAGTAGTGCAGCTAACCTAATTAAGTTCTTTGGAGACTGACAAACAAAACTAATCCTAATAAAGAAAAGATGAAACCTCGTGCCAATACCCGCAACAAAAGAACCGCCCCAATTTTTGAACGAGCGAGCGAAGCGAGCGAAGTTCTCCGAGTCTACTGGAACAATCCGGCGTTTGTATGTATGTATGTATGTATGAATTTTCGTTCGACGATAACTTGAGTAAATTTAGTCGAATCGTCACGAAATTTGGTAGGCAGGTAAATAAGGTAAAGAGAATTTTTAAGTTCGAACATGAGCCAAATCGGTCAAGGGGTTGCTGAGATATGGGGTCGCGAGTTCAAAGTTCGGAGCGAACCACTAGTTTATAAGAACGATAAAACACTGAAATCGTGCCCGGAATCGAAATTTATTTATACAGCGTTTAGTGGCACATCTACTCCCATGCGATGGTTTAAGTAACCACATAGCCCCTGTAAGCCCGGAAAAAATATTTGGTGCAGCCAAAGCACCAACACTACCTTGAGCGTCAACAGAAAAGGCAAGTCAATCAAAATCACACAAGAATACGCATTATAAATGCATCAGCTGGCGTAGCATGTCTATGTCTTTCTCGCTCTATGTAGACAACCTACAAATAGATAAAGCGCTTATGCTAAGCCAAATCACTTGATGTGCCGACCACAACCACCGCTGCAATCAAGCGCTGGAGTGGAGCTAAAGGTGTTAGTTGTCCCCAAGCATTGTGTTCTGTAGGATCTGAGTCTGGGTAGGTAAATAGTGGTAAATCGTGTCGCGTGGCTAACGGCATTGCACGTCAAAATGCCCGTAACACGCATTGGCCTTTCAACTCCTGCGCAGATACTTACCTAGATAGATAACACTTTATTGTACACACGACAGCACGTCGACCCTTACACGCTAGCACTCCACGGTTACGTTACGGGCGACTTTACAAGAAGAAACTTTGTGAAGCGATCTCTTCCAGAGAACCTTTAGAGCCTAAAGTTTAGATTAGAGTCTAATCTAAGTCGGCAGTCGGTCTTATCATTAGACCGACTGCCGACTTCCAGACAACCCGTAGATGGATCGCAACATGAAAGCTGCGCGATAGAGTCGCGCTAGAGACAAGT